>JAWWEV010000001.1:83359221-83461866 GCA_035583235.1 Hafferia zeledoni | reverse complement strand
AGGATGATCTGCTCCATAACCCTGCCAGGCACCGAGGTCAGGCTGACAGGCCTGTAGTTGCCAGGGTCAGCCTTGCATCCCTTTTTGTGGATTGGGATGACATTTGCCAACATTCATTGACTTGTTGGCCTAAAGTCTTACGGAAAAATGTTATGTAGACAAGAAAGTTGTTGGGTTCAGCTCTGCTGTTAGGTGAGCCATGGCATAGATAATTCTACCAGAAAACCAGATTTAACCTGATACTTAACAGTGCTATGTATTTTTTTCAAAAATCCAGCAGCTCCTCAATATGTATGTGAAAGTGTTAGTTCAGACTTAGAGGTTTCTGAAAGTATATTTGGAATATATAAATATATTTATTATGCTTAAGACACAGTGACTACTGCCTTCTCATCCACTAACAGACACATCTTAATTCTTTCTACCATGAGAAATGAGAGAAGGCTACGACATGTCCAAGTCAATTGACTGCATTCACCAGAAATAATTGTGACATAGTTCATATAAATACAACTTGGTGAATTAAAAACCTATTTTCTTGTCTTTCTCATTGCTTTTTGAAATCTAACTACCTTCCTGCATATTACTGATGTATCCAACTGGATTTTGAACTGGGTTACATGTTCATTTCATGAAGGGAATATAGAAGAAGAGTTGATGCAATTGCTGGTGCAACTGCCTCTGTTTGTCTGTCTCCTGTCTCTAAAGGGCATAAGCTGTCTGGAGTAGGCATATGCTGCTTGTTATCTGAGTGCAGCAGCAGGTCAGTTCTTTTCTCAGTAGGTTTCGCTATAGTCAGAATCAGCTGCCACAGGTTTTTTTTCCATTTCTTTTCCCAAGAAGAGAAAGCAAAGAAATCTAAAAGTACAATTAGGGTTAACAAGGGGAGCAATTCTCCAAAATGGCATGTTGGCCAATGTGTTGACCATACTGTGGAAATACTCTTCACAGTTCAGATTTTTGAAAACAGTACTGATGTTTGCATCTTCTGAAGGATTACATGGCTATTTCAAACTTTCTTGACATACTCCAAAACAAGCTAAAACTCAGTGACATCTTTGAGGCTTATATCATCCTATCTACTAAAACAAGCTCTAATTTACTAATGTTTACTGTCCTAAGCTACTTACTCTTAAAGGCAGGTTATACTAATTGTATATATATAAACAAATACATAGTATATTAATTATGTTATATAGTAATATATTATTTAATGTAATACAGGTAGTCTCTGGGTATTTTATATACATATATATATATAAAGATTCATATTTATTCATGTCCATATTTTAGGAAAGAAACTACCTGCCGCTGCATTTTTTATGAGCTTACATCCTGAAATTCTCTCTTCCCACCCTCTTATTCATGTATGTTCATCATTGTGTTTTCTCCCTACAGTCATAGAAAATATCATACAATACTTCTCCTGTGTCTTCTGACATAAACATAACATTCATTTCATCTTAATCAAAAATAAGACACCAGTGACTAAAACAATTCACTTGTTCCCTTCCTGTTATCCCTTCTGCTGACCTTTGTGTTGCCTTGTTTATCTTTGCAAACACTTTTCATTCCTTTAGATATTTGGTGGGAATTTTTTTGGCAGTTTTTGTGTTTAATAGCTGCCTGTCTTTAAAATCTAGAGTTGGAATGACCTCACTGCAGTTTATGGGACCCTTATACTAATTCTATTAGTGCTGTCTTACTGGATGGGGTCAGTATTTTATCTCCTTAAACTTTGTCTTTTTTCTCTCATGTTCACAAGTGCCTGAGAAGGACCTCTAGCTTTCCACTGTCTTTCTAGAGGTTTATAATGCCATAGATTTGACCGTAAAGAAAAATGGGAGCAAGACCAAGAGTTATGTACTAACTACCACTAGGAGGTTCCATAACCAGTGCAAGTTGTAAACTTGCAAGTAGCAATGTCATCTCATTCCAGTGTCAGTCTTGGGAAAACTGGAATTTCTATTTTAAGAAAGTAAATGGTACAATGTGAGCTTCTTTCACTGAATTTTAATAATTCAAACTAAGAAATTTTTCTGCATTTCCTATATATTTCTAATATGGATATATTTTAATTACTGAAGATGACTTTGGGGTGGTGGTTTTTCATTTATTTTCTTAATAACAAGCCAGGAACTAGCATAATATACAAGACAAATAGCTTGTTAAATGAGGGATATGTACACGTGCTGGTTATTTTTCTTCACAGTAGTTTCCTTGGTGCCATGTTTTGGATTTGTGCTGAAAACAGTGTTGATAATAAAGGCTGTTTTAGATACTGCATGGAGACAAGCTTCTTTCTGCTTCTCATTCCACCCCACCAGCAAATAGGCTGGAAATGCACAAGAAGTTGGGAGGGTACAGTAAATAACTTGGATAAAAAAGGATACCTTACTAATGTCACACATCTCATGATAAGATTAAGTATTTTTTTTATTTCTGGTATTGAAATAGAACCGAACTGAATTAGAAATATTTTCTAAAGTTTATGTGCCCATAGTTTATAAATTTATGGCTTGGATACATTTTATGGCCATTAGTTACAGTCAGCTCTAATAACCTTTATTCCTATTGATGGGACATTTGCCTGTGTGGCAACTACTCAACTGAGAGGTGATTAAATACAAATAGTATAATTTAAAATGGTCAAGTCACTTCTAAAATTAAGGAAAACAAAATCAAAATCTATTTAAAGGAAATGAGGTTGCTTAGAGGGGGCTTCTAGCTTAACTAACGTTATCAGGGGTTTTGTCATTCATATCAAAGGAACCTTTCTAGATGCCAGACTACTTAGTCAGGCTTTAGGTCTGCATGGATGCTAAACAGAAGTGGGGTAGTTGTGGGGTTTTTTTGTTTGTTTGCCATAATAATTACATTGCATTGGTATGTATTATATTGCACAAAACATAAGGCTTGTTTAGGAACGTGTCCTGATGCATAAATTTGCTCATTGGCTGCAATATAAACAATTCCACAACATATAAGAAAAAATAATTTTATGGATATTCCTTGTGCCAGTAGAAAAGCAAATAAAACATAATCCTTCAAATGTGTGTTCATGTGTCGTTTCTTTCTCTTAATGTAATTGTGCTGGTTTAAAAGTAAACCAGCAGGAGAAATGAATCCAACTCAAAAGAAATTACAAGTTAGAGTTACAATTTAATAAAAGATTACAATAAATGCAATGACACTGAGAAAAAAAAAAATTTTAACCCACAAAAAATAGATGTATAACCCAACACCCTGTGACACAAACAGAATGGTGTTTGTTGGCCCCTGTGCTGAGTGCCATGTTGTCCCCCTGAGTGCAAAGTAAAAGGAGAGGAAAACCTGCTGGTGAGGATGATGGTCACAGTCCTGTCAAAGTAATGACCACAGTCCTGTTGAGAGTGGCAGTTGCAGTCCTGTTGAGGTTCTGGTCCTCCTCTGGATTCAATGAGTGGTACCAGAAGTCCCAAAACTTGAGAATTATATTGCTCAGGTTCAGGTGGGAATGCCCTGTACCTCCTCCAGGGTGGGGACTTTCACAATGGATGATTTAACTCTGTGAGTCATGGGACATTTTCAGAATCTTTGATGGCCTAGGTCGTTGCAGCTGCCTATTGCACCAGTTCCCAATAGCAGACAAGTCCACTCAATCTGGGTGTGAAGTTGCTAATGCCTTTCTGGAGGGGAGTTATCACAGCTGAGTCATTGGTCTGAAGACAAAGAAACAGGGTTCTTTAACACTGAACTTGCAGCTTGAGGTGTCATTTGTGCCCTAGCACCTGCTGCAAATGATCCATTATTAACTGTCCATCAGAAATGGCATAGAGGGTATAGAATACACAGTTTTGGTTATACCCACACAATGATAAACTAGCCCAGGCCCCTGTAACCAGGACAGTAGGACATTGATTTGTGTAATTTTTCAACAGACAAAAGCAGCTTTCTATTGCTATATTATTACCTTTTTAAAAGTGTCATTTTAAGACTTTTTATGAAACAATTGTGATATTAGTCTGGCTAGTCAGGATTTGAACATGACACTTAAGAGTGTGAATAGTGTTGAAAAAGTGATTCCCTTGGCCCTCTGTTGTCATTAAAAGGAGTGAACCCCACAAGGGCAACAGAAAATTGGTCTGCAAAGACCTTTTTGTACTGGAATGTGTGGCTTGCACAGTGTAACAGAATACTGGCAGTTCGTCAGTTCATTAAAATCAACCTATATTCATAGATTAATATCTTCCCCAGAATGAATGTCTTTGCTCCTTGAGAAGCAGAGAGAAGGTAAGAGAGTGTTTTCATCACTAGAGCTTTTACATAGCAACTGTCATATAAAATATAGGAGAAAAGAAGGGACACTGAGGTTCATATCAGATGTTTTTGCCTTGTCTTTCTTTTGATGGTCAGAGACAGTCAGTTAATGCTCGTGTTGCCATCATGAAAACTTAATGACTTCCTCAAAAATAAAAAAAAAATTCTGGCCATTCACACAGATCTGCTTATCTAATACACACGTTATAGCAATCTGAGTCTTAGTATCTGCTCAGATGAATTAAACTCCTACTGTATCTTCTAAAAAGCTACATTCAACCCAACAGAAACACTTCCTGCAACAAATCCAAAACCTTAAAACAAGTTCAGCTTGCTGACAAGATGAATAATACCGTTGGCTTTCAGGCTGAGAGCTACTTCACAACCTTAACTTGAACAAATGCAATTTCTTACTAAAAAGAGCCCCAAAACCCCACCTAAAACTCTGCTTATTTTGCCAGATCATCAAACTCTATGAGCAGACACTTCAGACCATATTCTAGGGACAGTGTTGCCATAATGGTGGTTAGGTACATGGGAAAGAAAATATTATTATATTCTCAACATGAGATAAACTCTTATATAATAATGAAACTATTTAAAAATTAATAAGTAAATAATATAAAAATGCTCACTGTCTTTATGAATGGGTATTCAGATGTAACATAATGGTTGTTGTTTAAAAGGAATTTGTATGTTTTATTAAGGTGCGCAAGTGCAGGTAAACTTTCATTGCTGTTAGTGACCATCAACAGGACTTAGGAATTACCAACATCTAGGCTGGAGGGAATTTAAGGTTAGAGTTATCCTTTTCTCTAATTTGCAATAGCAACCATGGAGATGGCAGCATATGGAATAAAGAAAGCACAATAAAGAAGGCAGACTACAGCTTGAGCTTTTATTTCTTGCTAGCCAATAGGAAAATGACAAATTGATCTGGCATATAGCGCATTTATAATTATAAGGTAGTTAAAAGTAGGAAAATTGTCAGTAACTGCAGAGCATTTGGACAAAACCCCTGCAATTTGAGTTAATTATCTCTCCAGAGTTCTTGTTCTCAGCAAAACACATGTGTTTATGTTGTACTATTGTATTAGGGCTTTATTTATACTTGGTTTTTACATAGCCTTATTAAAAATAAAAATAGAGACCCGGAAACAGTATTTGAAAAGTTTGTTAAAATAGATCAACTGTCATTAAATAGACATTTGAATGCAAATAATTTTTAACAGTCTGTTTTCAAGTAGCAAGGGCAAAATGCAGAATCAAAGAGGGGAGTGATGGGGTGTGTTGTAAAATCCTGACTGCATTATAAAGCAGTGCAAGGGCATGTAGCTCTGCTGAATCCAGTGGAGTTTTACCTGCTCTATGCAGCTAAGTTTCTGGATAATTATGATGGAAAACAGTACTACTGTTTCACTTTGTTGGTTTTAGGGTTTGGGGTTTTTTTCCACTCTTTTAAGAACAGTCTTGTTTCTAAAACTGTGGAAAGCCTGGGAACTTTGTAGCTTTCAGTTATGTACTTTTTAAATGTAATCAAATACTGTGGATTTCTTCAGAAAATGCAACAAAATTTGAACAATCACTTGTAAATATAAGTAAACGGGCCTAAATATTGCATGAATAGTGATAAAAGAATTGCTAATTCACTGTTTGAGCTAAGGTGGACAAAGCTTTTAAAGCACATTGCAAACTTTAAAGTTCAGTAAAAACTATGTAAAGTGAGTGTTTGTGAATTTAGTAGCTATCCATGATTGAAAATATCTTGCCTTCTATTATGTATGGGAACACTGCTATTTTGATGAACTGTAAACTGTAATTATAATCAATATGCACCAAGTATAACTAGAAAGTATAAAATTAAACTATGAAAAAGCATCTTTCTAAAAGATTTCTAGCCTTTTTTTCTGATCATAAATGGTGGAGTCCTAATCTAGAAGCATGCAGAAAATAATATACTCCTGCTTGACATAACCAGGCAAGTAAAAAGCCCTAGGTAGGAGGGCAAAGCAATTTTTTTTCTCAGATCTTAACCTGAAAAGCAGTGGGAATTACAGAAGAAAAAAATAAATGGGCTGAAAGATGTTGTTTTTTGCCCCTATTGTTCTTTAACACTATCTCTGTATCTTTCACTAACTAAGGATTGGACTCAAAAGGAACAACAGACTGTAGCTGGACAAAGCTATTTATTCTTTTGCTAGAGCTGCTGATGACTAATTGATGCTGTATTTGGTGATAGTAGTTGCTGATTTAATGTGGTTTTTTGCAGAGTGCAGCAATTAGGGCTCTGTTTTACAATCTACAGACCAATGGGTTATTCATTTATGTTTCAGCATCACTGATAGATAGAGAAACCTGGTTTAATAAAAAGTGTCCCTGACCATGGAAGAGTGGTTGGAACTAGATGATCTTTAAAGTATCTTCCAACCCAGGCCATTCTATGACACTGTCTCTGATCCTTCTAGTATAATGCTTCAACTGAAAAAGAAAAGGTTCTTGTTCATTTCTTGGTCTTTCGCATTTGTTTTTGTCCTGTCAGCCTCTGCACTCCTACACTGTTCATAGCCTGTTCTTGTTGTGATACTCTGAGGTCTGCCAACCCTGGTATTTTCATTCAGGTCAGACCTACACTTTTGAAGGAGTCTCCCACTACTTGCTGGCTGGTTTTGTGGCCTCACAGTGGACTCCATTCAAGTAAAACTAGCCAGCAAGATACACTCCAGAAGCTCTTCTACCCCTCTCTGACTGCTAATTAATGCTCTGTTTACAAGACCCCCTCAGAGCTATTTGAAAGTATACTTCCCCTTACTCACGTGCCATGTGGTGATCAGGTCCTTTGCACCAACAGTCCTGCACTATGGATTCATTGCTATTGCACCACATTCATTACTAATGGTGATATATTCTGCAAAGTCAACATCCAGCAAGATGGGTCAGAGTGACTTGAGGATAAGGGTGGATCTTTTATTTGTCTGAGGTTGTGGCAGAATTCAAACTTTAGGCAAGAGACCTGATGAAAACTTTCTACTCGTCAAGCTATTGTAAAGGCATAGGCAAAATGCACTTTACCCTTAATTGACAGAAAAATCCTTACGTGTATGTCAACAGTGAGTCATTGCCATGTTTTAAGCTTAGGTTATTTATGCTAGAAAACACTGCTTTTAGAAAAGAAAAAAAAAGTATTCTTCCATTATGGAAGTCTTTTGGAATAGGGAATGGTTTTCCCTCTTTTGCAATGGAAAATGTCTATCCATGCCACATAGCAGGGAGGCCAAACAAATTAGTCATGCAGCAGGGCAGAATGTAGCAGCATGGATAAGCACCTGGGTCCCAAGCTGATAAATTCCTTTTTATATTGATGTAATGTGCCAAGAGAGCTATTCGGAGTGGAGCCCATTCTATTTCCGTCTTGCCTTGATCCCTGAAGTGCCTATATATATAAGTTATTTGAATGTTGATCGACTTTTGCCATCATGGATATCTTTTCCAACCTGTAGTATCTTGGATTTTCCATTTTGCCCTCATATGGCCATACTTTTTTTCCTTACCATCTGCTGAGATCTGCTCAGGCTATTCTGCCTTAACTTTCAATGATCTAGTATTTCATTATCATGGCATTTCTCAAACACTTAAGTTCTGTTTTGTATTTGTTTTTCTAAATTAATGTAGCCATACTGGTGGGACGCTGCTGTTCTGAATGGGCAACTTGTTAATGGTAGTATTTGCTACTAGGCAAATACATGGCAAACTGAACTCATGCTTGTGTTGTTCAGATTAGTTTTCTTCCTACAACTGAGAAAGTACTGTGCAGGGATTTCCTTATATAGTGTATGAGTGGTCTGGCTTGCCATTATACCTGATCTTTTACATAAGCTTGAACTACTTCTCCTCATCATCCTCTAAAATTGCACCCTCATTAGGCCTGTTATAATGTTGGTTAGAGATGGCAAGCAATGACTTGTTGTGTCTATCTGTTTCAACTCAGACAACTTCCTTCATTTCTGGGGACTGAATCCTTTAAGCAAAATTAAACAACAGCAATAATTTAGCCAATACGCTCTCAAAAGGAACGTAAGGCTGTAAAAGTTGAAGAATTATTTTGGTTTAGAATAGTTCAGTCTCAAGCGATCAATTCTATTTGCACAGTTTCTTTGGGATAGGGAAAAGTATTTGTGATGTCCAGAAAAGAAAGCAATGGAACTGTTCTGATCTTTACTATACTAAGTATAACTGAAGAGAACTGAAACTATACTTAAGCTCAAATGGTGATATCCATACTGATGTGGATTTCTTCCTCAATAGTCCTGCTAGGACTATTAGAACCCACGAATCTATCTTGGGCTGTATAGCTGGGTAAATCCGTTTTCTTTAAAGCTGAACAAAGCAAGGCTTTTGAGCTAAAGGGATGTGCAGAAGAAATGCAGTGCATCAGACAATATATTTTGCTTGGATAGCTTTTTGTGTGTGTGTTCCATTTATAAATCTTGATACCACCCTCTTTTATGACAACTAAATAACCTACAAAACCAAGTCACAACCTGTTTCAATATTTATAACAAAATTGAGAATTGTCTAAGTTTTGCCAGTTCTTACATGTTTTAATATATTCCTAAAAGGTTCAAATACAACACAAATGTCAGTTACCAGTGTGAATAGATGCAATTAATTTGGAAATAATTTCAGGCAACTACTCATCTTAAGGTAAGGTTTAAAAAGTATCTCAGAGCATGTGAATAATCAGCACTGAATGCTGTTTAGCGTTGTGGAGGAACAAGGCTTAAATGCTCAGGGTGTTGTGTCACGAAGATGTGTCTCTAATAGTTTTAAACATTTTTCCCGCATGGGGTAGACATGGTGTTTCAATTAGAGAAAAGGGGAATTTCTTCAATATCTTCCCCTGCATAGAGTGGACGGGTTTTCCCTGGCAGATGAAAGTGGCAGTCTCTCACCAGGAGAAACTGATTTGCAGAAGTTTGCTAGGGGGAAAAAAAAAAAATTAGATAAGCACACATTTTAGACTACCTATGGACTTCCATATGGATGTTTATGCCAAGCTAATATGGTCCTGGTGGGTTTTTACATTAAATTCTTCAGTAACATCATTTTATGATGATGGACTGAAGAGAGTTTTGTTCATTATCCAATTTAAGACCTTCCATAAGAGGAAAAAGAGAAGCTGGGTTCTCCTTCCTCTGGAGTCTGTTAAATAGGAGTGAAAAGCAGAAGCCTTTTAATTTTTTTTTGAATTTCATATGTTTAATGTAATCCCTTAACAAATCTATTCAGGTATGATATGCCAAAGTGTTCGCAAACTCTTTACTCTTTTTAGTGGTTTAAATTCTCTGAATGTCAAAGGTGGGTTGTTCAAAAATTTTAAAAAATAATTTTCTTAAGTTACAACTAGATATTCACTCCTTTTTTTTTTTATTATTTTTTTTTTTTAACAATGGTTTCAAAAATGAAATTTTAACTTCTTAATATAATGGACCTCAATATTTTTCCCTATTGCAACTTGCTTAATTTTATTTAATCATGATGGATATTTCCTCAGTTAAAGAATTTATATTGTTGTCTTCAATTTTTCAAACCTTTAAATAAAAAAGATCCTTTGCATTTACCACGTCTGCAGTTGAAAACTTGTTAAAGATCTTTTTTTTTTAAATTCCTTTCAAATTTCTTTACTGCAAAAGGTATATTTAAGAGTCGGTATGAATATTTGTTATTGTTTCCTGGAAACCTGTATATGTTAAGTGCGACATGTTAATAACATCTGTCTCAAACTTTCTTCTCAATAAGATGATTTTAAAAAGCTGAAGATATTTATTTTTTCTCCTCAACATTCACAGTTTTGTCTATTGAGCCCCTATAAATATTGGTAAAGTGTTTCACTTGCATATTTACAATTATCAGAATCATGAAGATTTGGTTATTTTCAAATTCTTGGCTCTTTGTATCTTTTTTTTTTCTTTGTCTTTGGAAGGATTTTTTATTTTTACAACAGTTTGAGACAACACCAAGATTATACTTCTAGAATTTTTGAGTCTTAGGAGGCAAATTAAAAAAATATGTTTTTCATATTATCCTATTCCTTATTTTCCTTCTTAGCACTTACAAAAAAGCCTTTCATTCTGTTAAGGCACAGCACTATGTTCCCTCCAAAATGCGCATAGTCATGTACCTCTATATTTAAGTATTATTTAGGTGTAAACCACCTTTACTTCAGCTTTGAATAAATATAACATTGTGGATTAAGTTCAAATATTTGACTTTCAAAAAATGTCTATATATCTCTACCTTCCATCACATTCCTATTAAAAAAGTCATTGTTTATTTAGGAAAATATTCTTAATTTGTTTGAAAGGCTTTGTTTTCTAGTTTTCCTTGATATGTCATCTGCTGTTTTGTAAAGCTTTTTAAAATTAGTTCTTTCTTTTGATTCACATAGCATACTTAATTCATTTTCTTCACAGTTTTTTTTTTTTATTATTTTTAATCGTTTAAATAAAATACTGGAAACAATTATTTTAGCTACCTTTCTGATGAAAGTTTCTTCAGTGATTGGTATTTTCCACATGAAAATTTGCCTTGATTATAGGAGTGGAAGGAAGAATACATTAAAAGCCTCTGGGATGTGCGTGTATATGTGTGTGGTTTTCACAGAATCACAGAATATGCCAAGTTGGAAGTGACCCACAAAGATCATTGAGTCCAACTATTAGCCCTGCACAGGACCATCCTCAAGAGCCATTCCATGTGCGTATCGTCCAAATGCTTCTTGAACTCTACAGGCTTGGTGCTGTGACAACTTCCCTGGGGAGTCTGTTCCAGTGCCCAACCAACCTATGAGTGAAGAAACTATTTCTAATATCCAATCTAAACATCTCCTGACAGGCCATTCACTTAAGTCCTGTCACTGGACACCACAGAGAAGAGATCAGTGCCTGACCCTCCTCCCCTCACAAAGATGTCATAGACTGCAATGAAGCCTCCCTTCAGTTTTGGATAGGTGTTTGTTATATGTTATGTAGTATAGTGCTTGACTAGGTGGAAGCATTCCAGATAGGATCCAGCAGTAAATTCCTTTGACTACTGCTCAGTTTTCTTAGAAATACCTATTATCTGTTTTTAACTTTTCATATGATCTGGCATGGCAGCACATTCTTGAATGCTTTACGTATTTTGCAAAAACCATTGCAAGCCTTTGTGGGACAGGACATCATGTGACTGATGTCTGTGGATCCTTTCCTGGGCCACAGGTACAGTTTGTCATCTCTTGGGTGTATTTGACATTTTAAATGCTGTTTTTTCAGATGCTCATTTTCCTTTAGATTTGGCAAAATCTAAATTTTTACATACAAGTCAAGTGCTCCTATATTCACCTATTTTTTTAAAAAATTTTTATTTAGTATGCTTTAAGTTTTGAAGTCTAACTTGAGTCACATTTATAGGGATCTTATTTTCTGAGCTGAAGAGCAATTATGTCGCAGGAATATGTACCTTGCTAATTTTTGCCTTTCTAATTTGCTTCAACTTGTATAGTATTGTATTCTTGCTGCCAGGATTCAGTTCTTGTAAATCTATTCTGTCTGGTTCTGATCAGGTTGTCATTTCTTATTCCATCTGTTTTTGACTTTCATGGCTCTTGCTAGTTGTTTTGTTTTGTTGGGTTTTTCAATTTTTTTTCTATTTTTATTATTCATAATCCAATTACTGCTTTTAATTATTAATTATAAGTAGCTGTTAGTTTAGCTACTGATCACCTGGAATGTAATTTGCAATCAAAAATGTGTTAAATTTATAGATATTTTCTAGAAATTCATGGTGCCACCTATTGGGTCGTTTGTAGAAATGCAGCTGCAATCCTAGTGTCGAAGGAAAGTTGGCTGTGGAAATAACTTTTGAAGTTACGTATTAATTACTTGATTATCCAAATTCTTATGTGTATGTGAGTCTGTGTCTCATTATTTAGAGGCATATGCTAATTTGAAATATATTTCAGCAATATGTATATTACTGAAGAGAACATATTACTAAGTTCTGGTAACTTTATAAAGTTTTGAAGCATTTTTCTCTATTGAAAAGATTCAAATAAAAATCAATATTCCTCCTCAGTTGAAAACTTCACCAAGCAGACGTTTTGAAAGCTGGATATGGCAGCTACTAATTCTTTCTGCTAATTTCTTCTCTGCTTATCTTGCATTTTTGTTAAGGAGTGTATACGAATTTTAAACGCTTTTCCTATAACAGCAGTTGACTAGACTAATTTCATTATAAAATATAAGCTATATCTTAATCAGTGATTTCAACTTTTTTTGACTTGAATATAAACATACATATAGCCTTTTTTCTGTAAGATGTTGTTTTACTGGAGAGATAAAATGTTGTGAAGAAAGCTTTTAAACCCTTATTTGTGTGGAGAATGAAACTTCATGTATGTAACCAACCAAGTCAAGGTAGACAGTAACAAGTCCAGTGCAGTGGATTTCTGAGCACAGAGGATTTTACTTTACAGTCAGTGCAGGAGTAATGAATTTACAGACCTGCAAATATGGAGTTGGAAATGGAGTCGATGCATTCACTCTGACACAAGGTCCCACTCTCATACAAAGAGGAAATGAGTCAGTCTGAAGTAACTAAGGAGCAGATCTTGTTGGTATTTCTGGAGCCATAAAGATGACTGGAAAATTCATGCATCCCAAAGAAGCGTTAGCCCATCAAGCAACTGCCCATGGTAAGAAGGATTTAGGGATGAGACAGTGTTGCTTCCATTCTATTAGATGATTCTTTGCCCAAAAATTTCATGTTATCGGAGTGATTCAAGGCTCACCTATTGAAGCTGGATATATAGCACCAAATCTTTCAACAAAGATAATGAATACTTCATGGGAATAAGCAGTTGAAGGTTTGGTTGGGTTATTTTCTTCCACGTTGGTTTTATATAATTGGAGAATATTTTAGTTTGTTTGTTTACTTCTGAGAGACTTCTATTGGATTATACTGTCTGGTGGCCTTGCTATACTTACAAGTTAAGTTAGATTTGTATGATTGAATCTGTGTTAATATGAGGAATTTATGCATAATTGTGGTTGAATATTGAAGTCCTGGCAAAGATGATAGATGATTAATTCCTATTAAGTATCTCTCTTGATATGCCTACACTACGAATATATTTTGTTTCACAAATATGTAATACTTAATTAGGTGAATTGCCTAATTATTTCATATAAAGTGAAATCTTACTTGATTTCAGAACTTGTTTTGATTTGTAGATAGATCTACATGTAGATATTACATCTGTCAGATAGTGTGTCTCTCTCTAAGGGATAACAATTAAAAGTTTTGCTGAACAAGAAGTATTATTGCAAGCCTGATATAGAGCACAGCACAGGCTGTTGCTTCTTCAGAAAAATCCATAAATAAAGAAAGTCAGAAAAGCCTTACCCTTTTATCCCTTGTGGTTACTTTAGACATTCTCATTGTTTTCTAAGAATAGAAAATGGCAGCGCATTTAATTTTGAAATTCATTTGAACAACTATAACAACAAAGTATCTAACTGTTGGACCTTCTGTGCTTTACAGATAAGAAAAATATAGCCACTACAGGTGTGTTTGTAGTTTCAAAGCCATATCAGCCCAGGTTTAGAAAACAGGGATCCTTTTCTGCATTTTTGAACTTGTATGTTTTTGAAGGCAGTATTCAACCCAATGGTCTGTCCTGCAAAATGGGTAGGGGAAGTGCATAACCTTTACATGAGCAGTGCTCCATAATTATAATAAATTGGATTACAAAGTAATAGTAGTGAAATGAAAGGTATAGTAGAAATTTTATGTAGTCCTGCCTTCTCTAGACATTTATATATTTTAATTTGGGAGTATTTCTTATAATTGTCAACTTGTCCTATCAACACCTGGACCACATGATTTGCATTTCATATTTTACCTCTGCATGAAATTTTCACAGAATTAGTCTGGGAGATAATAGGGTGTTACATAAATTCTGAACCTTATTTTACACACACATAAGGCAGATTTTAGTTCTGAAGTCACGCAGTAACTGCTCTCACTGAAACGAGCTGAGGGTTTTTTTCCCCAAATGGATCGCAGGAACATGTCCTCTTCTCACACAGCAGGCTGGGATGTGATGGTGCAGGCCAGCCCAGTCAGGCTGTATTCTCCCTTCTGCCAGAGTAATAGCCCATCTCACAGACTTGGGTCTTGAAGAGCAATCTCAGTGAAAAACTGCAAACATAAACTACGATAGTACCAACGCAGGGTTTATATTTCCCAACAGGAATAATGATTTAACCACTCTCCTTGGGTTAAATGGGGGTCAGGATAATGACTTCCTTTTCTCACAGAGGTGTTGTGAGAATTAATTAGTTAACATTTTTATGGCACTTCCAAGATACAAGTGCTATACATGTGCTAATTAATTCAATTATTACCTGTATGTCATTTGCACTGTCAGGAAATCTATACATGACTAATCCAGCCCAACAGTTCAGTTTTATATACTGTATCCTGCTCCACATGTTAGAAATGTCTCTTATAAAAAAATACAGTAGAAGAATAAAGATGTGTATTGTATAATGAAAGATTTGCCACCCAAGTGTCATTTTCGTCTTGTAAAGACTGCAATAGTGGGTTTTAATTCTCAAAGCAATCATGAAAACCATTTTGTCAGATAAGGTTTTCTGGACTCTGGATCTTCAATTACAGAGAAAATTTAAAGGTACATACAAAGATGGTCTTTGGATAGGAGGCAGTGTCTCACCAGCTATGCATGTCCCTATAGTCAGGCTTCTGGATTTGGGTATAATTAAGCATTTGACAGAGAATACCTCTGGTTAGTACATGTTTCCAGTGATATCATTCATAAGGCTTGAGGCTAAAGCCACTTTATTTAATGACCTCTTCTTCCTAAGAAAAGCAAGAGTTCTCTGAATGTATGTCCCAGGCTAGCAGTTTTGTGCTGCAGGAAAAATAATGTATCAAAAGGAAAAGAATGTACTTTTATATGAACTATGACAGATGAATATTTACTTCCTACAGATATGTGGTTTTATTTCAAAGTCAGTCACGGTATCTTTTTAACAAGCAAAGATCAAAGCAATATTATGGATATGCTGAATGGGGAAAAAGGAGAAATACCTAATATAAAACAATTCTAAAATCAAGTCTGCTAAATGAAATTCTCATAATAGGTGATGGTCCCTACACTATCCCCTTGCATGAAATTTTCATAATCAGTAGTAAATACAAGTTATTCCTCTCTCCATTCTCTCTGGATTTCCCAGCATTCACTCCCCTTGCCTAGTCTCATCATCTCTATGCAACCCTTCAATTTTTTGTATATTATCCTCATCCTGTCTTGATTCATCCTTTTTCTTGGTGTTACTATGCTTTTCCTTTTATTCTCTATAATGTCTTTTTGTGTACAATTTTCTTCTATTCATGCTTTCTTGAGACTTCACTGCAGCTTTTTTCCCTTGTTTTTTATATTCTTTTCCCTGACATGAATTGGAATATTCTTTTCCTCTTTCCTCACTTTCTCTCCCTTCTCCTCCTCTTCCTTTGCCTTCTCTTCCCTCATAAATAAGATTACTATTCTTCTGTCATAATAATGTATTTCATGGAACGTTAACATAATTTTGAGTTATGTTTTTTATGTGTTGAAGGCACTTATAGTTGTGTGAGGAGATAATTTTTATAGTCATAAATCCCCTGGAGCTGGGCATATAATTTCTCTCCCAACTTTGTGCCTAAGATGTCTCTGACTCCAGTCAGGATAACCACATGCTTAAAGGTGATGTATGTACCTGCTACACTGTTCTGTTGATAAGCCAACCTCTGTCCAACACTTTTAAATCCCTGGTATGTTTGGATAATTTCGGTACAATGAAAGATAACTAGAGTAGTAAGAAAGCTGTTTTGGTTGTGAAGATTTCTTCCCAGATAGTTCAGATGAACCTGTTATTATACAAACTGCTCCCTCTCAAAGATAAGATCTTCATTTCATAAATTGTGCTAACTGCCACACTATCACTCAACCCCAGTTCATGAATTGCCCTTTTGAAAAGAAGGAGGAAAGATTGAAATAGAACTGGTGACTTCTGTGGGCACTGATAATAAAGCTGATTTACTACCAGTCATTCAATGCTAGGATGCTTCATCATCTGGAATGTGATACAGTGTGATGATCATGGTGGAAATCCATCACCTAGAGCTGGCTGCTGGCATCTGTACTGTAGGGAGCAAATAGTTGTGGAAGCTGGGAACTGGCTGTGTTGACTCTTCTAGCTCTGCAAGAGGTGTGTGGCTGCAATCTGACTTTTCAGGTTTTTCTTACAAATGTGTTAAATATTTTCTGATATACTGATCAAACTCCTTTCTTCATTCCCTGCCTTTTTGTGTTCTTGCACTTCCATAGGGCTGGAAAGAGAAATAAAAGTAATATAGAGTGCATCCTTTTTCATCAGATTATGAAGGTGTGCACATGTGTGTGTGTGTGTGTGTGTGTGTGTGTGAAAAAGATTTATATATATGTATAGTATTTATATATATATGTATAATATTTAAATATATATTAAATATATTTAAAAATGCACATATGTCTCTATACATACACAAGTTTAAATTCAGCTGTCAGATTGCAAAATTGGGATCTATCTTAACATTCAAGTATTATTCACAGAGTACAATGGAATAACTCTTTATTGTGGTTACTATTAGAAATATCTGGTCATTATTCTCTTTCACTTTTCTGCTTAGCTGAGGACTTTTTAATAAATCCTTTTGACTTTTATCAAAATAGGAGAAGAATATGATGAAGTAGATACTTTAAAAATACAAAAAAATGTGACCTCAGACTACCTGCAAGTCAGTGAAAATGAAACAAATTATTTTTCCAGTGGCTGAGTCCCAAGGAAGGTTTCTAATGAAATCTTTGTTCATGTAAGAATAATTTTCAGAAAACATGTTTTACAATGCCACACCCCCAGTTACTGAGATTTCTGCAACTGATCTTTGTTTTTAGTTTTTGAACTGGTGAGTCACAGACTTTGGAGTATTTATTTTTCAGTCCAAACCCAGATTGTTTATACTAAAAATATGGAAGTTTGTTTGTATGAATTCATAGTTTTTTCTCATGCATAGAACCATCTTTGTTGTATATATCAGTAATTTAAGTCACATTTAAGCACCTATAAATGTTAAATACTCAGTCTTTGCCTTCAGGTTTATGTGTTTTTGTGTATGGTTCTATGTCTAATTAGGAAAATAACCATCATGTTTCCTATTTTGTGAAATAAATCTGAAATATCCTTATAATAAAATGGAGCCTAATGGGAAAAATAGGTGTGAATACATTGTTAAAATGAAAAAATAGTAGTGATACAAAAGTTGATTAACAACTGTCATCTCCCTAAAAGTCCTGCTCTCTACAAAACACTTTCAATATATGTGGAAAGAAATTCTACATTTACCAAGTGAAGGGCTGAGTAAAAGTATAGCTGTGCAAGATACACATTTCATAGAATCAGGGAAGGTTGTTGAGTTGGAAGCAACCTTAAAGATCATCTACCTCCAACCCCTCTGTCATGAGCAGGGATGCCACTCACTAGATCAGGTTGCTTAGGGCCCCATTCATCTGGCCTTGAACATTTCCAGGAGGGCATCCATAACATTTCCAGGCAACCAGTTCCAAAAAAACGTCTTTGGGCAACCTGTTTTCAAGGGCACATTCATTTGCAAAAGGGCGGATCTAAAGAAAATGCTTTAAAATGCTAAAGTCAGGCCGTTCATACAAACTATAACCATGCACAAAAGTTCTTCACTGAAATGAGTTTGTACTTGTTTATAGAACAAATGATACAGAAGCAATGAAGAACTATGATGGAAAGTCTTCTAGAACTGATGAGTATTATCTTCCTTCTCATAACAATCTTTTCAAAAATCTAACTCCAACTATGACTCTTTCCATAAGGTAAGAATAAAATGCCAGCTATTTTACAGAATAATAATCATTAGACATAGCCAGAATATAATAGGAATTTTAGTAAAGCATACAGTAAAAAATTACTAAGCAATCTTGATTGGTGTAGCATTTATCCTGATTTTTGTATTTTGTAGGAGTTGCGCCTGAATTAAAAGGTGGGTAAGGAAGTCAGGATTTACTGTAGAATGAATGCATATAAAAGACTGATTTTTTTTTTTTTCAAGTGAACACAGGCAATTAGAATTTGTGGATATTCTAATCTCAGTTGTGGGAAAAGCCGTAATGGTAATTTTGAGGTATTATGCATCACAGTACTTTTATGAGTGATCAAGTATATTTTCTTGATCATTGCCTTTAAAACCTTTCTTTGAACAAAGCTTGCTAGAGTGGTGAGGAGATATGTATTGTTTCTTCCCCACTGTGCAATTTCAAAGAAAATATATTGTTGAAAATCAGAAAAGTACACATTTTAACCTGTGAAATTTTGTTCTGTTTTACATTTTGTGGCAAAATTGTATTTCACCATTTTTTTAGTGGAAATTATGAAATATTTAGGAAATTTATCCCAAATGTTCCCAAGTCCTGAAAAAGAGTTAGGTATGTTGGAAAAATACTGCAATTATTTCATAGAGACAGTTATTCATATTTTGAGAAGTCAGTTCTTCAGACTATGTGTCAATGGGTTATTATGTATTCGTCTTAGAGCACATTTAGATTTTATTCATATTGAGTCAGAAAGCCTGCTGCTATAATTGTTTTCCAAGAAGCATATATCTGGAATTTCTTCAGAGTTAAAGACAACTAAAACGTAACATTTAAATGCTTGTAAGCTAGAGCTGTCTTCTTCTTCTAGCTGTTGTTTGCTTTAGGAAGGACTTTTGCACATGTTAAATGAGTTATGACTCTCCGATGTGTCATGCAAAGGTACCATGTGGCAATCAAGACAGCCAAAGGTGTTTACACATGCCGATCTGTATACAGGCTTAGTGAACCTCGAGTCAAATGCAAGTATGTTCCACTGAGCAAATGTAAGTTGAATCTTGGACTCATGGACATTGGTAGTAATTTTTTTTTTTTTTTTTTTTTTTTTAATTAACTTCAGTAGAAATGAGTGCTCCAGCATCATTATTTCAGTTGTGGTAGATTACTGATACATTATTACAGACATATAACTCTAAGATGTGCTATGCCCAGTGGGATGGTGCTGCTCTCTATTCCCACACATTTCTGCCACTTTTTCTGTTTAATGCTCAGACATGTTGTGAGCTGGACTGAGCATTAAGATTTTTAAAATACAGTTAATATTTTTAGTTGTATCAAGCATTCTCTAGGAGAGACATGATCCTCCCCAGGGATATAGGAGCATGTCGTTGGGGACTATTTTTGCACCATCACGGCTGAGAGTGACTTTAAGTGCCTCACAAAACTCAAAAGAGCTACAGTGAATGTGTTGGATGCTTTTACATGTGTAACTGTTAATTGAGTTGCTGTGTTTCCTTAAACTTAGTGTTTGAATATTCAAATTCCACAACTCCTTGCAAGATATTATTCAAACACACTGTGCATGGATAGACATTGGCATGTGCTGCAGTGAAAACAAGTCACAGTTTTCATTTCACCTCCTTTAAAAATCAGCAAAAAGTTGCCCTATCATGCTCCTTCTCTTCCATACTAAAGTGAGGAATTTTGAGGAATATTTAGGTTTGCACTTAAAAAGGAATGATGTTTCAGCTTGACAGCAGACCATGTCTCTAGCCATTCACACACCCTCCAAGCTAAACTATTTATTCAATAAAGGGACATATTTTGGCTGGAATATGGTTCAAAAATATTTATTGATGACACATTGAATTTTAGCTTAATTTGATCAAATAAATTTATTTTTAACATTCTGCCTTTCTTCCTAAATAGCTAATTAAGTACTAAATTCATTGTGAAATCCAGATAGCAAAATTGTATAGCATTTAGAGTTGATGGATTTTGTAATGGTTATTTTAAATCCAGTCACATGGTTAATAAAAAATAAATATTTTTGGTTTTCATTTTTAAAGATTTCCCAAAGAAAATTTTCCACATTATCTTGCTTCTTGTGGCTGTTTTATTTGATCAAGAATCAGTCAAAATGCTCCCAATTTCTTGTACCTTTTAAAAGTCTCCCGTATTTTCTGAAGCTTTAGGAAGAAATTCTTGTTCCAATGACTGAGTAGATGTTTCTCCTTAAGAAAGTTTCTTTATTTAATTGTTTTCCTTATGTCACACTTCAGCAAATTAATAAGTGACTTTAACATGTATCCTGTGTACCTTTCTCACCAAAGTCACATTCTTAAATTTAATTACTTTTATTGCATACAAGATCACGGTCTGCTTGTTGTTCCACTGTCAATTCTCTTATTTATCTTCCCTGAACCATCTGAATTAGCCTGGGCAAAAATCAGTGAAAAAAAAAATGAAACCATATTGGAGGTTTAAATTAATGTAGTGTGCATGTAGTGTGATAGCAGCTGTTTTGAAGGACATGTGTTTACATGCTTTACTATCTCATATATTTACATTCTTTAGTCATAACATCTGTGGGATTCAATGACTCCAAGCAAGAAGTCTGGTAATGGAAAAAGTATAGAAAGTAATGAAATAGATAATAATTGGAGGTGCTGGACACAGGAGAAATAGCTAGTGTGAAGTGATAGGGCAGCAAGGAGTGTACACAGCAAACTCAGTACCATGGACTTCAGGAGAGCAGACTTGTGGGCTTTCAGTCCAGAAAGCTAACCATATACTGGACTGCATAAAAAGCAGTTTAACCAGCAGGTTGAGTGAGATGATTCTGCCCCTCTCCTCTGGTCCTGTGAGACGCCACCTGGAGTACCGCATCCAGTTCAGGGGTGCCCAGGAAAGGAGAATGTGAACCTTTTGAAGTGGATCCAGAGGAGGATATGACAATGATCAGAAGGCTGGAGCACCTCTCCTATGAAGACAGGCTGAGGAGTTAGGGTTGTTCAGCCTGAAGAAGAGAAGGCTTCAGTGACACCTTCCAGTAGCCTTCTAGTACTTAAAGGGAGGTTAAAGGAAGGTTGGAGAGGGACTCTTTACGAGGATCTGCAGTGACAGGGGAATGGCTTTAAACTAAAAGAGGGTAGATTTAGATGAAATACAAGGAAGAAATTCTTCACTGTGAGGATGGTGAGGCACTGGAACCATCCCTGGAAGTGTTCAAGGCCAGGCTGGATGGAGTTCTGATCAACCTCGTTCAGTGTAAGGTGTCTCTGCCAATGGCAGAGGGCTTGGAACTAAATAGTCCTTAAGGTCTCTTCCAACCCAAGTAATTCTATGGTTCTGTGATCTTCTATTAATTTGAAAGACTGTTTTATTTATTTTTTTCTCAGTAATAAGTGATATATGGAAGGAACTTTGCTATCCTGAACTTTGATATCCTGTTCAAGATACATTTGCAAAGTTCTGTGATAACTCGCAGTACTTCAGACTTCATCCCAGTGACAGCAATGTAAGAAATAAACCTCTGGCTGTGTTTATTTTCTTTGGCTAATGTGGGGGTCCTCTGTAGCTGAGAGTTTGGCATAATTTCTTATTGTTCCTCAGTAGCCTTCAAAGGTATTCAAAACCTTCACAGGGAGAGTAGTTACCATTTGTTCTCCCGAAAAAAACCAGGATATGAAGAAATTTCAGTGGTATATTTCTACAACTGGTACACCTTACTTTAAAAATTATTAATAATTTCCATAGTTTCACTAAGTTCTTTTACTAATTCTGCTAGAATTTATTTTGATTTCTATTTAACAAATCTGATGCTTTCATGCAAATTTTATTTTATTATTCATAGACTGAAGCCTCTCATTCTCTCATATTACTGCAGGTTTCTGAATTTTAATATAATAATAGTAATATTATGAATGTCTAGCATCTTACCTCTCAGTTTTTAAATTCTTTTAAAAATTTAAAAATACATTATTTTAAAATAGGAAAAACATTGTCTTTTGAATCATTTAATCTTTGTTGTCTTCAGGAACTGCCTTAACCGACCGTATTTTCTTTCAATGAAAGACTACTTAGAGTAATTCCTTTTATTTCTACTACTTTTAAATAATATTACTAATTAAAGTAATTTAAAATGTAAATTGTTAGTTAAAAAAATGAGTTAAAATTAAAAAAAATAATACTCTGGGGGAAAAATAAATATTTGGAGGTGCTTCTGTAAAACAAGAGCACCTGAATCATGCTCTGTTCTCTTTTGAGCAGGCTTTGACAAAAGGCAAGATGTAAAACCAGATACATAATAATGTTTTCTCATTCTCAAAAAATCCTTGTATATCTGTACTGTCTTTCCCCAAGGACCGCAGGGGACAGTTCCTTTCACAGTGCATAAAGGGACCCAGACAATGTTGGTGTAAAGGTCATTTGTATCTTCCACTGAAAAGCACACAAGAACCAGGACACTAGATGGGTTCTTGCACTGCCAATGAGACAGTATGGCAGGAGCAGCTGTGTTTGCCCCAGGACATCCTGCACAATGCTGGACAATTTCTACTGCAGATCCCAAACAGTGAATAAAACAGCCAAATATTTGGTCTAGTACTACTGCTTGCCAAACCAAAAAAAAAAAAAAAAAAAGCGCCATTGTTTTCTCACATTTTTAATTCCATTTAATTCTTATTATTTCAAAAAAGAAATTCTGTTTAGACATGAATTCCTCCCTGGAAGTCACATAGAGCTTTGCTCCTTATAGTCCAAGGCATCGTGCCTTAGGCTTTGCCAGCATTAGCAAATTTAGCATGTGTAGTTTCAACCATGCCAGCAGTATGTAGTATGTGGAAGTGACTTTATGAGAGACGAGGTTCCTCATAGCTTTAGCACAACCAAGAAACCTGAGGCACAGGGCGCTAGCTTTGCTGTTTGCATATTGGCATATTGTTGCTATGCTGCTGTTGCTGTTGTAAAATGGATTATAATTCCTTTTAGTGAACTGGCATAAGTGACTTCCCCCCCATCTTCTCCTTTCCACCTCCAACAGATGGAATAACAGTCTTCCTGTACTTGGTAGGAGATGTGGGAATTCATAGAAGTCATCTAGCTGTGCCATCAGGGAATATGTTGCTGATACTTGAACTAGAGTATCAGTATTTTTGCTGTACTGACTTTGCAACTAGCGCTTTTTTTGGCCAGCGGCTGTTTTTGTGTTTGTTGCTGAAATTTTAAATTCCTTTTATTGGCTCAGCTTCCTTGAGCAGTGGTAAAAACTTTCATGGATTCCTGAGAAACCTGACAGATTCTTGCAGGTCTGATAAACTTTTCATTAGTGTCTTGGAGATTTCACCTTTATTGCTGTATGGACATGTTCTAGAAGATGAAATACTGCACAATCTCATGAATAGAAATTTTAAAATCTACATGGTATTTACAGTTACTAATATCTAAATAGAATTTGGAAAGAAAAGACAGTACTTGCAGTTGGGACCTGCAAGTAATCTAATGCTTTGAACCTGTAAACATGTTAGAATAGGCGTTGTCCAGTTGGATTTCCTTGCAGGTTGAATTCATGCTACTTTTGACAGGCATGTTTTAATTTGTGCACGTTATAGAGGCATGACAAAAAGCAAGTAATTTTGAAAGGTTTATTTTTTGGTGTGTGTGTATTTTTTTGTTGTTGTTTGTTTTTGTTATTTTGGGGGGTTTTTTTCTGCTTTAGGTTTGTGACTTCCAGGCAATTCTGAACATGATTTATTGTCACACCCATTTCAGTGGAAGTTAAAAGAATTTAATATCCTCATTTGTTCTCACAGAAGTCAGACTTTATGTGATGTGAGATCTGTAATGGTGCTGTGCATTAAAATGAAATTGCAAGGATATTCCTTGGGATGCAATTCCTTTACAGCTCACTGCCTCTCATTGATTTGAAAGGCTGCTTCACACATTACAAATGGATTTTGACCATAGCAGCATTGCATTCCCTGGTACTAAAAGCTGGATTGCCTGTGCAGTGGAAGCTTTGTGGCTTGTCAGAATAACTGACCATGGGTGTGAATCCCTATGTCACCTTATTACAAGAGAATAAGATGCACAGTGAAATAGCAGAAGTTAAGTTTCTTGTCAAGAAGTCCTTCGACTAATGAAGAGCGGAGAGATCAACTCAGCTGTTCTTAACAGTTCCCAGAGGAATGGTAAAAGACAGAGCGGGATGGAAATCAGGGATATTCTTTTAGGTGGTTACGTCTGTAGCTGTTATTCATTCATAATAAATCCATACAGCCTATTCATAAAGACCCCAGTAGGACTCCTCTTCTGAAATGCTATGAAAACATACTTTCCACCAAATGTGCTCATTTTGGACAGAGATCTCACTTTTCTGTATTGGTGATAGCATAAACATTGCATAGGCACAGGTAAAGAACACAGAAACAAACAATTTCATATCGTAAAGAGAGGTCCAAAATATCTTGGTAGTGACCAGCTTATCATTTACTGCTTCTGTTTTCCTTGCCAGTATTTAAATTAAACTGGACTAGAATCAAATCAGTTCTATCAGTACTGTATTCCAACCTTTGGTTAAACTGATAATTTTCATCTTGTTAAAATGTTTAGTCTGTATAAAAAAAAGCAACACAGTATCACTTCTTGGCACATTTCTGTGACTGGTGACTAGGACCACGTTGTCTTGCATGGTTACAGAATATTAATTCCATGGTCTCTTTATGAGCCACTTTGTGCTGTCAGTTACATAATGCAGAGGTGGAAAACATTTTTTCTCCTCCTGAGAAATGTGATTTATTAGATATTTATCCAAACAGAATGCCTTTTAGTAGTGCCAAATATGCACCATTCAAGACAAACCAATGTTCACAGAGAAAAGATCACCAGTACAGTCCAGCTGTATGATTCTATGCTCTGTGAAGTCATATTTAATTCAATTCCAACACCTCCTTCTAGATAGTTCAAGAAATGTCTGCATGTGTTTAGTCCTTTTGCCTAGTGTTGTCACTGGTTATATTTGTCAATACCTGATGGCCACACTGACTCACAGAATAATGACCAAAAGCCAGGAAAAAAGTTTCCAGAAGACTTTTCTACAGTAGCATTTCCTACAGGTGGTATACTATAGTTTCATCCATGTCTTTGCAAATTTTAATATGCATTTAATTTTTTTAATTATTATTATTTTTAAACTTCAGATGAAAATAGAGAATTTTTCTCTAAATTTTTTGCAAAATAAAGTGATATTTCAGACATATCCTAATCCTATAAAGTAAAGAATCAGGTGCATTATTTTATTAGTGTCAGACGGCTCAGACAATCACGAAAGATAAATCACAAATATCAAAAACCCCAAATATATTTGGGACATAATATTGCATCCTATCAATACACAGCAGAATGTTAAATAAGTTGCATTTTCTATTTGTTTCAGTATTTTTATTTGTGAAATGAAGTTGCAGAGTAATATGTGATAGTTTGGTTTTGGTTTTGGGTTGGGTTTTTTGTTTTTGTTTTGGTTTTTTTTAAAGATTATGTCAGAGTTGCAAGCTCATTCCTAACAGTGAACTGGCTAGAGGAGATCTCTTTTGGCTGTTTTCAGTATTACCTGACCTCAAAACACCTATTGGAGAGGAAAGAAAAAAAAAAGGAAACATGTTTCTCAGCTCTCAAGAATTTCAAAATGTGTATAATATAAGAGATAATCTCAGGGCAGGAGTGAAATGGCTGAGAGAGGGATCATACTTCAGACTAGACAGGCTTTGAAAGAAGGGTTAAATCACCTTTACTCAGCCCAAGCAAAAAGTGAAGATTTTAAAAAAATCTATCAAAGAGTTACAAAACATAAAATGTCAAAAGTGCCTGTCTGTTCCTGTTACTAAAACTCCAACTCTTTTTTTTGCTATTTCAGCTTCTCTGCAGCATGCTTCTCAACAGATCGATTGGAAGCATATTCCAGAATCAATTCCTCTTCTCACTTCCCAGTTTGGGTGTCCTTGTGCTGCTGCTTTCACAGTTGATGCTGGATTTGATGTATATTTGCTAGGGGCATCAAGGAACTTCTTGAAGGCATCTACTGACATTTTGCTGGGGAAAATTACTTCATTAGACTGTGGGCATGCTTTGAGGATAAGTAGAAACCCTTTCATAAGGTTCTGTCAGTGGACTTTATAAGAAAAGACCCTCCTAAGGCATATAACCATGATAAAAAAGGAAGCAGTGAGGAAGATTCTGCTTCTGATGTGTAGATTGTACTTATGCTGTCTGTAGTGTCTCTACCCAACAGAATTACAAAGATTTTATCAAACACCATGTGTTTTTTTATTGCAGATGTTGCAATGGTTATTTATGAAAGAGACAATAAATCAAAGGGAAACATATCCAATTCATTATAGTACCACGCCTTCAATTTTACCAATGGGAAGGTGGATTTGGATTCTCTTCAACTGCACATCTAGAGTGTTTTGTTTTTTGGGTTTTTTTGTTTTTGTTTTTGTTTTTGTTTTTGTTTTTAATTTATGTGCCCTGATGAACTCTGTTACTGAATTTCAATTACTGGAGTAGGTAGGAGAGAGGAAAAGTGATGAGAGACCCATTTGTGGTCCCAGATTTTTTTTGTCTTTTTTTTTTTGTGTGTGTGTGGTTTTTTTGGTTTGGTTTGGCTTGGTTTTTGGTCTTAAAAATGCATAAAATTTTCAGGGGGCCAATGATAGATTAAAGACTGTGGCTTCAAATATTCTGCCAGCTAGAACTCCTTTTGGATAGGGATACTTTAAAGAAAGCTGTTTCAACACGTTTTAGTAGAAAATTGAGAGGTTTACTTCAAAAATACTTCATCTTCAGTTGGGGGTTTATATGTACTATTTTTTCCTCCAGTGCAGATCCTTGTCTGTTTTCCTCAACATTTTATGAGGGAAAATGGGAAAAGGTCATAGAAAATACTTTTGTCAACACCTTCACAGCTTGACAAGGAATATTTATTAGAGAAAGTAACAAACAACTTGTTAGGCATGAAACAACAAGACATGCACTTCTCTGCTCCAGTCTTTTCAGTCTTGTCCAAGGATATTAACAGAACTTTCTTGCATGTATTATACATTACTTAGGCTTAAGAAACAAGGGATTCTATTGGAAACTGTCTTTCCATCTTTCCCTGTGATTCCCTCACCATTGAATCTCATCCCATTTTGAAGGTATTAGATGCCTTTATTCATATTGGTTTTGCACAAAAATTAATTTTACAGTTAAATTTTAGCAGTATTTCTATTCTAGTTATAGTCTTATTAACTTAGTTTTACTTAAAATGGCAATATTTGAGCTAAAATTTTCCAAAGGCACTTTCTGATTCATTTGTTTGCTCTGGAAACTATGAACAAAAATATAGGTCTGTTACTAAGACCTGGAAGATTATTTTGTGCTATGTACCTGTTTCTGACATATCCTGTTAGTCAGTGAAACAGCAGAGCAGCTGGGGGTAGAATGTAAAAATTGGGCCAGGAAATAGTCTTCAGTGGGAAGGATTTTTATCTGTTCTGCTGATAATTAAATTTTCTTTTGCTTAATCAAAAATCCCTCCATGCATTTTATTTGTGGATTATTTGGTTGTATTGTGCTTTTATAACTGCATGTGTCATAAACTGAATAAGAAGGTCAGCATGCACTTGAATGAGCCACATGATAAAGGGTCATGTGAGGAGTGTTTTTACTCTCTGCTCTTCTTTTTAAGGCATTTGATCATGGACATCAATGTCATGCTGGAGTCACACTTAGAAAATAGTCCCTGTGGCATCTTTGGATGCAGGTTGCCCTTCTTCCTGGTATCCTCAGCCAGCTACAGCACATGGGAAATGAGGGGGATTCACAGTGTGAGAAGTTCTGAGAAGCCAACCGTATGCACTGCCGTGATGATGGTTTGAGATCACCAGGAAGCCCTGATCAGATTAACAGATTAATGCACTCAGGAGGATGGTGGAAAATACTGAGGAACAATTCTGTGAGCAGAGTCCACAGAAAATTCTGAAACTTCAGTTGTTTTTTAATCTAAATAAGTGCTTGTTGCTGTGCCTTGGATGGGAAGGTTTAAGTGATAGGATGTATTGAGATATACATTGAACTGGCTAGAATGTCACCCAGAAGGGATTTTTATGTTTTTCTGAACAAGATAGGTCCCTAGTGTAAATTTCAGCTTTGAATTTTCCTTTTCCCCCTTAAAATACTCCCTTCAGATTTTTAATTACACCTACAACATATTGAAGAGGTAAGAAATGAATTTCAGGTTGACAATTTCCTAAGACCTGACAAGTTTTCAAAGAATGTGATTGAATTAACCATGGGTGTGAAACAGTTGTGCAGCTTTGCTGTTTTTGTTAAGGAAAGCCTGGGAGAAAGGAGACTAACAAAGGTGATGTTCTTTTGTACTATTTTGATGGCAGGAAAGTGTCCTTCACGGTTACCCAAGAAGAGATGGCAGGGCCTGACAGTGAGGTTAATAGGGCCCTGAAAGCAAGGAGCAGGCTATGATAACTGATGGTTTCTTTCCCACAGTGGAAGGGCAGCCCGGAAGGCATTGGGAAAGTCAATAGAGACTGGAAGAGAACAAAATATCATTTGAAAAATCTTCTGAATTTTGGAGAAGGTTTGTTAAGTTTTGTGTTGCTTTTCTTCAAAGCATGGAATGTTAGGATTTTTTCCTTCTAACCGTATCTTGATTAGACAAATAATCTTTGCTTTTTGTAGTTGAAATAACTGCACAAGAATAGTCAAAGTTTTTTTCAGAAAAAATAGCCCATGATTATGTTTCAAAAAATTTAATTTTCTGATTTTTAGAGAAGGAAGGAGAAACTTCAGTTTGAATTAAAAATCAAAACCTCACACAATCTAGATGTAAATATATGCTAGATCAAGAATGAGGAGTAATTAGATATTTCCATATTTAATTTTATTTTAGTTACTTTTCTGATAAGAATTAATGGAAAGTGGTTTTCACAGTTACCAGTTTTTAGTGTGTTTGACTCTGAAATAATGATCCTGTGCACACAGAGTTGACTTAGTTTAGTTTAGTTCATTAAATTGGCACTCTTTACCATTTTAAATAGCAAAACTGGAATATAGGTATGAACTGTATTGTTTAATTTATTAAATGAAGTTTATTTAATACTAAGGTCTGGAAACATAAGTAATACTGTAGGACTCCCAGGAAAGGCATACCTAGAAATACAAACTTTAACATATATAAGCTTCTTGAGCAAAGTCATGACAATCATAAACAAACTGGAGAAGTTTAAGTAATAAAGACCTCACAAACATAAATATTTTGAATTTTTTTCACAGACCTAGATGACAATGGCCACATAGGAAATTAAATAAAGTCTCGGTTGTTCTAATTTCACATAACTGAGTATCAGGGTAAACAATAAAATAAAATATTTGATGTAAATAAAAATAATACAGAACTATCACTACTAAAATGAAATGTAATTGGGATTTGTTATTTGTCAGTGGTTTTTTATACTTTGACTAGTAGTATTTTTCCAGTATAGAGCTTTGCCTTTTCTCTTCCACCTGTTCATTCCATTAGTTGTCTCCAAAAGTTCAGAATAATATGCCTCAGTATATACGGTTGTTTTCAAAAGTTTGGGCGGTCCTGTGGTGTAATGGAGAGCACTCCGGTCTCTGTATCCCAAGGTCACGAGTTCGAGCCTCAGTAGGGACCGTCCCCGGCAGTTCAATGCCTGTCTGCCATCCGATCCCGTCAGATCTCGGATGCTCAGCAGGGTCAGCCCCGGTTAGTACTGGGTGCTGTGACAGTCCCGAGGACTTCACTGTCACTGTCCAAGCTCACTCAGGCGTGGCAAATGAACCTTAGGACTTTTAAACGGTGGGGCCAGTTCTGTGCTCGCTGTGCCTCACCTAAAAAATCCATTGCACAGGCTCGAAGGGCACGTGGGGAGAGCCCTTCCCAAATCTTTGTTCGCAAAGGTTGGTTATTATTTCAAAAGTTTAAGGTTTGTCATTGTTAGCCAGCAAATATCCCATTACACAAAAGATTAAACTTAAAACTTGCTTCTGAAAGTTGAATACTACTGTTGTAACAAGAAAATTCAAGAAACACATTTATGTCACTAGTGCAATGACACCATTACTCTGTTGCTCCTTGTAGGATTTCTTTTGTTATTTCACCTCTAAAGAAACAGAGCCATTCCAATTGTTGCAATTGGTACCCAGTTTATAAAGCTGATTTCTTAGTGTCAGAGATAGCAGCATCTGTAACTATTTTTCAGAGCAAGTTTTCACATTTACAAGGCAATATTTTTTACCCTGGAAGGTATGTTTTCTGTCACATAATGCTAAAGAATAACCTTAACCTTTCAAGGCTGGTCAACAGTGTTAGAGAACAGCTTCACAAAAGGAACCTGCTGCCTGGGTAGCTGGGTAATAGTTATGAGAAGATGTTTACTTTGTCATTTCTCTTCTTTCCACAGTGCAGGGAAAGAAAAATGCTAATTTTATATATATATATATATATATATATATATATATATATATATAAGCAATAAGGCCAGCATAAGGCTTTTATCATTCAGGTAAGAACAGAAAGGTTAGTCAAGGTTCTCTGGTACTTTGGTCAGTATAATTCTTACCTTACATTGGAAAAAAAAAAAACAAATCTGCCATAGAGCATTTCTTACTAAGTCAAGATACCATTTTAAAGAGAAAATGGCTGAGTTTTCTGGTTTTATTTTTCTGGGGGTTTTTGGTTGTTGTTGGTTTGGGGTTTTTGTTTTTTTGTTGTTGTTGTTGTTGTTGTTGTTTTTTGGTTTTTTTGGTTTTTTTAGTTTACACTTAAAACAAGCTAGCAGTCACTACACACAGAGTAACTTAGAACTGAGGCAATCAGCATTGTAATTCCCTGTTCCTAGAACAAGTGGAGGGCAGGCTGGGGCTGTCATCTTTACACAAAAATATATTAAGAAATGAGGAATAAAATGAATGAACAGAATAACTGATTTTATTTGTCTTAGTTTTATTAAGGAGGCATGAATTTGAATAATGACATTCCAGTCACTTCTGCTCCCTTGTTTATATACTGTTATGCACCAATCTTCTCCTGAAATAAATGAGACTTTAATTTTTCTTCCTAGCTACATTAATTATGCTGCTTTTATGTTTTTAGCTAATGTGACTGTTCCTGTATCAGATAAACATGTCTGTGTTAGAAACCAGCATTCACAAATACCTTCATTAGGTGAGGACTTCACAATCATTAATAATGAGAACCACCATGATCACTTATTAGAAAGGATCATGCCACAAGGTGCAGTGGTTTGCCTGGTGCAATCAGTAATTCTAAAAGCTGAAGAGTTGGTTGTTTCCTAGCAAACAAAAGGAAATTGTGGTGTAATCAGTGGAAGATGTAGTATGCAGACATAGATTTTTGCCCATGTATGCAGTCACCAAATCCCTCTGGAAGTCTATGGGAATATGTTGCAGATGTACTCACCCATCTTTTAAGTTCTAAAGATGAACTGGAGATTTTACCTTTTTTGTCATCCCTGCAGACAAAACTCTTCATCTTTATCTTCTCTGTTGCAAGCAGATTGGGATGAAAATTATTATTACAGTTTTTCTGCTTACAACTGTCAATTATGTTATTAAATTTGTATTTCAAAAGAAATAACTTTAATTTGCTCTTAGAATAAATCAGGAGTAGAACTTTCCAGAATGAAGTTAGGAAATGTTAGGAAATTTTAAATTTTATTTTGGTCTGAAGGCAGTAGAATAGATGTCTGTAGATCCAGGACTCTCATTTCTTGGCTAGAGAAAAAGGTCACCCTCCAATCAAGGATGGGGAATTACAGGATTTGAGTACTGCAACCAGATGTACTGGATGAACACCTTGGAATAAGGAAAGCCAAGAGCATCAGTTCACCAGACTTAGACAGTTCTCCAAAATACATGACAGATTTTGGTTGAAATACTGTTTGGATTTTGTAAAATGAATTTTGCAAACATATCTTCACATAATTTCTCATAAAACCTAGTCCATAGTGTCTTTTTCTCCCAGAAAACATTTCAGTTTGACACTTGACTGTAGCCATTTGTGCTCAAAGATAGATGATTGCACCATAAACTTGATTGTGGATGCAAAATTACTGTGAGTGTATCTAGTGTTCACATGTACTATTAAACAATATTACATGATTATGAGACAGGAAAAAAGTCTCTCTCAGTCAACAGATTTATTATTTAACTCAAATTATATATTTAAGACATAAATGCTGATTAAAGAAAGCATAATCTTAGTGGGTTTGCCTTTAAAATTCCTGATGACACAGTCCACCCTAAAAGCTATGTGGATTTAGAAATGATTTCTCAATAGGTTAAAAGGGTAGTTGTGAAAATGTGTAAACATGGCTCTGGATGTTATTTATTTGTGTATGTCAAAGAAGATCATCATCAGTAGAGTGGTGTGGTCCCTCAGGTGATTTGTGCTGCATGCATGAGGACATTGAAGTATAACTTGTTTGTTTCTTATACATCCAGTAAAGTATGCCAGTTATAACTTTTAAATTTGGTTCTGCCTGTTTATGTGTATTTTTAAAGAAAAGTGGTGGAAGTGTGCAGTAGCTGGCTTTTGCAGCTCAGACTCAACATTGCTCTCAGCATAGGTTCTAATGTACTTCTTGCAGATGTCTTTTGTCTATCTGCTGCCACTGATCTCATCCCTTAGGTACAAGAGAAATTTACCTTCTGAAGAATATGGATAATCTAAGGAAAGAAGAGTCCTTGCTAAATCCCTTCTCCAAGGGCTTTTCGTAAACATGATCAGGAGTGTAGCATTTGGGGTAAAAAGTTATAATCCTGTCAGTCTGATTCTTTCAAGTAATGGACCTACGACATAAAGCATAATTTTAAACCAACATATTTTCACTTTCTTTTTTCCTCCTATATTATTCCTATGTTTCTTCTGGTTACTTATAAGTGACTAGTTGTCAACCACATTGGAAACCTCCCTATACTCAACATTCCTTTATTGGGGAGGTTATGATCCATTATGTCTCCGGAAGGAATATTTCCTAAATTAATATGGATTAGAAAGAAAGGGAGGAAAATACTTATGAGATGAAGTAAAAGGTCAGAATTATTTTGAACTTATTATAATAGCACATTATTTTATAAGAGGTTTTGGTTAGTTCCCTCCTTATTTATAGAATGTCTCCAGTACCGCAATATCTGATTAATGTTACCACACTGTCTTGCCATAAGTGCATATCCATCCCCAACATTTTTTTAGCAATAGATTGTGTACCCCTGTCCATTTAGTTGATGATGTATTCCCTGACTGCATAAATAATATAGGGATTCCTAGAGTGAAAATGGTCTTTGATCACAGAAAAAACATGTCCTGGGGAAAGAAATCTTCTTTTTGATTTGACCATCAGGTTCTGTCACCCTTTTTTCCCAATGTTTCTTTTGATCACATTATGGATACTAAAGGATAATAGTCTAGATATATGTCTTTGAATGAAAAATATGATTTTACATGCCAATATTTAAACAATCTTCCAGAAACCAATTCATAGAAATTACCAATTAAGGGTGTTTTTCCCACAGCTGGGAAGTTGACTATAAATATCCATGCTTGAATTTTTAAAAGATCTGTTCTTATAGTTGTCACTGAAGTGTTGTGCTAATAATTCAACAGTAAAGGATTTCAATTGTGATTCCTTCTTTCCCAACCCTTGACCTGAGTTTATTGGTCTTCATATTACAGTTATTTTTTAAAAATCCAAATATCTATTTAATATGTACAATACACATAAGCAATAAATCCCACTCCCAGAAAGAAATTGGCTTACTCTATCAGTGGTTACACCAAATCCCAAGCTCTCAGTGCTCAGAACTAAGGATGAATATAATTGTTCAGCTTCTCCATACAAGGACCTGTTTTCCAAACTTCTAAGTTGTTGGTTAGTGCTATTTGCTCTTGTGTTTACAAGCCAACTTAATATAATTACCAGATATTTCATGTCAGGAAATAGGAAACAATTTTCCTCTGGGCCAGATGGAAGGAGATCATTAGGGAAGTGACTGCATTCACTTCTGGAAAACGAATTCTCTGCACTTCAGCAGTTAGGTGCATTAATGGCAACCTTTTTATCTTCTGCTCTTTTGCTGATGTTTGAGGTGTGTGGTCCTTTGTATAGTAGTCTTGAAGGTGTTATATTTTACAGGTGTCTCGCGTATTTATTGTACAGAAGATAATAGTGCAGATGTTCTGAAGAATGTTTTTGAGCTCAGCCTCTACTGCATTATTTCCGGCAGCTGCAGGAGACTCTTCTGGTGGCTGATGCTTTCACTTCAAGCCCTGAGTTTATTATCTTGAGGCACTGAGGAATTTGGGAGTAGAAAATATAAATAGCTGGGTACAGGTTCTGTCTATGCAACATGCAAAATTACTAAAAGGTGATTTTAATGGACCTTTATGCCTTACTGAATATGAACTTTGATAATATTTAAACTGCAAGGTTTTGATTCTGCATCCCTTGAATGTGGTCTTGCTGCCTTTTCATGTTGAGATTTCAAAATATTTTTCAAAGGAAAACAACCTAATTTTGTAGGTGTTGGTTCTCCTGCTAGCATTTTAGCTAGTAGAACACAATAGGAGCATTTTTAGCCTGCAGAAATCTAAGCATTTTAAACATAGATGGCAAGATATGAAGTATGTATGTGATTATGCTGGACATTTTTTTTTATACAACAAAATCAGTAAGAGCTAATGTAAAAAGAGAGCCTTAGGGCACTGAATAGTAATGTTTAGAGAGCAAGAGATATTAGAAAGCAGAAAATGTCAGAATTCTGTACCTGTGCTTCCTAGCATGACATCTCAGGGAAACACTGTCCAGTAATGCTTCTGGAATTGTCTGACAATGTATAACTATGAATATGAATATTTAACAATTGAGCGAAACATGTAAAAAATCCTTTCAAAAAAGTCAATATTGTATGAGTTTTCTATTTGTTTAACGATGAGGTTCACAAGAATTAAATAAGAACAAAAATTGGACAGCTTTGAAGAAATTGCTTGTAGGCCTAAGACTTATTGAAATTTGTTGGGAGAAAAATCTAATCAGCTGTCTGTTTTGGCAATTGTTAAAATCCGATTAGTGAGAGATGCCTCTGCCCAAATTAGGCTGCAAAAGAGACCATATGCAAAAGTCAACAATATGGATTTTATTTAATAATGTTTGTGAGGTAGAGAAAGAGAAAGAAAAAAGGGGAAGGCGATGGAAAGAGAGAGGCACAAAGAGTGAGAGATCAAGCAGAAGAAATTCAACACCCGTGGATCCTTCTTCACTGTGAGCTTCTTGGTGGTGGGAGTCTGGAGGTTATTCAAAACTTTTCACTATTTATACATATCAAAGGAATTAATGTTCATTGGCTACACAGTTGTAATGCTACTGTCTAAATGCTCATTCTTTCTCTTCTTTTGAGCTGTGGGGTTTCTTGTGTTGGTGGGCCATGTTAGTGGTTGCAAGTCTCTCCCTGCTGCAATTACCTTTTACCCAGTTGGAGCTGATTTCAGCACAGTTGCTGAGTTGGCTTTCCTTGTGGCAAATAAATTCTGCATTCTTTGTGTCCATTATCATTGATACATTCTTCTCCCCAAGCTTGTTGACCTCCCTGTAGTTCTGAGACAACACCCAGGCAGGAGAACCACCTCTGTCTTACCTCAAGTTCCCACTGTGGTGACTTATCTTACAGTCCAACTTCCAGGTACCCACAGAGGTGTATTCAGAGTGTGGTCATTGGTAGTTGCAGATGCCATCTGTCCCATAACATTGGGTGATCTTTCTTTGAACAATGATATGCATATGACCAGTTGTTTCTTTACACAGTTTGCCACAGTGGGAATTTTTGTCCAGGTTGCATTAACCAGGATGTGCTAACCAGATCTCACCTCCACCAGGACTGGAGTTAGTGCCATCCTGTCACTCCATTCTGCGCTTATGTCATGGCAAAGTCCTTCTACAGCCTTAACAGTGTTTGAGACAGGCAACTGTGCTCTTTAAACCCTTACAGCCAATGAAAACTGAGCTGTTTCACTTAAGACTATAGTACAGTTTTTCAAATTTTCTTAAAAGAATGTAGTAAAGGATTTTTTTTTTTTCATTTGAAATGAAAAGATTTTTCTAAACAAAGTGTGATATTGCATAATTCCAACAGAAATCTACTCAAGGAGACAAAGAATTTGGTTTGGTTTTTTTTGGTTCATAAATGATTTAGAGGAACACGAGACATCTAATACTATTATGCTATACTGATGAAAATCTGCAGGTACTGTAAGCAGGACACAGACTGGGTTAATGTTATCTGAGCTAGGGCAATACTGATCTACAAGAGGCATTTCTGAGTCTGTGCCTCTGTGCTAGAGACCTTCATAATTCCAGTAATGCTGGCTAAATACATGCAGTGGGAGGAAAGCTTGGTAAGCAGTGAAGTTTATCCTTTTTGTTTCTTGATTTTTTGGAAAGGAGCAAATTCAATCTGATTTAATATATGAATGATTGGTGTTTCTTACATGACTTACTGAGATATCTTTATTTAAACAAGGTGTGAAGATACTTTTATTTTGGAAAAAGGACTTCTCAAATATTAAAGTATATGAAAAAATCAACTAATGGTTTAACAATGCAGTTTGTGTCAGTGAAAATCCACATGAAAATCAAACCTGAATAGTAAATTATGTGTATTTCAAGTATTTCTTATTTCCAGCTATTTTAAGCAGCAATGAATTACAATCTTAATAATGCAAATCACTTAATAAGTAAAAAATATATACTTAACATTTTATGCTATATTGAGTTATTATGAACCATATTTGAAATCTATAGCAACCATCAGTGAAAAATGCAAAATAAAAAATATTGTTACTGTAACAAAATAATGCCACTCATTGGCTTGAAACTAAAATGAAACATCTGCTGTATCACAGGAAATATTTAGCACAAATGTTCTACTTTTAGAAGTTTGTTTAAGATTGCGGATGAAATTTCATATCTAATGACTTGCAGAATACTGCTCAAGACTAGAGTTCTAAAAAAGAGTATAGACTATAATGAATGGGAATGAAGATAAAGTACAACATATTGCAAAATGCTGATATTTGCAGCATAAGGTATATTACATTCTACTCCTTTACTCTCTGTTTCTTTGGTTGCACCTCTAGAGATTTTCCTTCATTGTTTTAGTTTTATTCTTGTCCTATTTTGTCTACCCTCCTTTTGTCCAGTTACTGATGCACAGGAAAAAAGTATTCAAAAATCCTTTTCTCACCAATTAATTCTTTTGCTTTGATTGCATGATTGTTTTCTTTATTATTATCCTTACTTTTTCTAAGCCATTTTATTATTATTGTTATTCCATAGTTTTTTTCTTTCTTCTTTATATCAAAAACATTTTCTGCCACTACCTTTCTCTCAAATGCCCTCTTCCCCTTTTTTTTTCTATTTTTCTCTTGTCTTTCCTAATTCTCTTCCTCCCTCAATCTACTATCTTTCCCTGTACTTTTCCTCTACTTCCCATCATAAATTGATTATTTGTCTGCTATCAACAAATCAGACTCTAAAAGATGGATTTTAGAAGAGTGTTCTATACTTAGATTACTAGCAAAAAAGCCAAAGTTGTAACAGCATTGTGTTTATGTGAAATTCATATTGTTTGTAGGTTAAAATGAAACACTCCAGAATGCTTTAACTTTCTAATAATTATATTATAGTGGAGCCCAGACACTGCATTCTTGTATAAGAAGCCTAGGACAAGTACTTAGACTACTAGGTATGAGACAAGTACAGAATGAGAAAAAATCAAGAAATGAGAGGCAATAACATGATTTTTCTTCAGGAACCCTTTCTTTTATTTTCTGTCTTCTAAGGTAGATCATCCTACAGAGTGAATAAAATAAATATTCAGGGAGATGGATGAAGTATGTTCAGATGAAGCCGCAGATTAAAGTGTGATTCAAATTTCCATTTTCTATTGTTTTGACTCAAGATGGTACTTACTTTGAACAATGCATTGGGATGAAAATGAAGCTCTATATTCAACATCAGGGATAAGAGCTCTTTGAGCCTTAATTTGTGTATAATTGTATTTGAATAGCAGCCTTTTTCCCTATTTATTGCTCTGATTTACTAATACTACAGATAAACAAATGAAGAATGTGTGAATCAAGGGCTGTGTGGAAAGCAAAAGAAGGACCTGGAGATCACCAGAGAAGTGAAGAGACATCTCATTCACTACTTCTCTTTGCAGAGTCCAAGTTCATTGACCTCTTTTAAAAATTATTTGAATGCATTAAATGAAACCCATTCCACAGATGACATGGGTTTTCAGGAACTCTTTAGAACACATAGATCCATTACTGTAAAAAGTAAAAAGTTTTTCTACAGGAAAATTACAGACAATAAGGAAATACATGAGTGTGGACAAACATCTGGCAAGGTCCTTCCAATTGTTGCACAGATGAATAAAGAGCAGAGAGGAATGGCCTGTTAAGTAATGCTGTCCTAGTTTTGTAAGCAGGTGGAGAGCAAGCCCGCTCTGATGCTGTTCTGCAGTTCTGTAGTTCTCATGGCAGCTGAATCTGGGGATGAGCAGGATCTGTGGATATCCTCTTTTCCCAGGTCCAGCCCACTGCAAGGCTGAGCACATACTCCCATCAAAGACACACGCACAGTGTTGACATAGATGGGTGCAGAGACTCACAAAACTGTGTCTTTCTCATCACAGCTCTCATCCCAATATGAGCAGCACTGACTGTTCCGCTGCTTCAGTTTATCAGAGTGAAGTTCATTAGTGGAATACATACACACAATGCATGAGACTCTTAGCTGTACATCCTCAATCAAGCAGGTCCCTAACCCACAGCTTCTCTGAGCTGTTAGCACTGGGCACTCATGATGCTCCAGCTTGCAGTGTCTCATTCTTGTTTCACTTGGTCAACCAGTGTTGTAACCTTTTCCTTCCTCCTTGTTCTCTCACATCCACCTTTTTCCCTTCCTTTCCCTACCTTTGAGTCTTCTTAACATCACCTGACAAGTTTCTTATATCCTGCAATTCCCTGAAAACATCTTTTGATAAGTCATGCACTCCCCCAGTCCTCTTCTGCCAGTAAGTCCCATGATCACTGAGACAAGGCCCTTCAATTGCATGCCATTAGGAGGAGAAAGCTCCTTTCTGTCACTCCTTCTAACTAGGGACAATGGTCTCATTGTGCGATCTTAGAGATTAACCATTAGATAATTTAAAAAAAAATTACTCCCACATTTCAGGTAGAATTCATCATTACTTAAAAACAGATATAGTTTAAGCTACTCATATCTGAGGGGAAAAATAACAGCGCACCTGTCTTGAGACATCTGTTGTGGGATTTGGTTTCTGACCTGTAGAGACTATTTGTTCATTCACCTTAGAGATAATTTGAATGGGTTTATGCATATATCAATCTTTCACGTGTCTAGTAAGGTACTATGGCCCATAAATGTATTTATATACATAGACACTAAAAAGGTAAATAAATAAAAAGTGAATAATTTACTGATTTATAGAAGGTCATTGGATGGACGTTTAGTCTTATGAGGAGAACAAACTGATATTTGAAATTAGTATAGCTTTGGTTGTTTGAGATATGATTCTATCACCAGTTATTTTGTAATAAGTAAAATATCAATAAAAATATTTAATTCATTTTTTTCTAAAGAGGTTATGTTCATGAAATATATTCAATATGGTTTAATTTATGCTTTTTTCTTTTAGTCCAGGATAAACAAAATAAATGGAATTACAACTATACAAGTACTTCTTTTTTTTTTTTAACATTAGCAGCAGGAAATAACTTCATAACAAAATAACGTGACAGCTTCTAACACTATTGATCAGCATGATAATGTTTTCTCTCATTTATCAATAAGAGTTATTTCACAGCATTGTCTTCAACAGGTCGTGCGGGGGGGGGGGGGGGGAAGGGAGGAAGCAGATTCAGGGAACACATGTAAATATGGAAGTGGTAAAATAGTCTATGTTCTTTCATTTCAACCTGGAAATATCTTGTATCTTTGAACAGTAAGTAAGTTGTTGCCTATTTTGTTTTGTTTTATTTTTGATCACAATAATGGGAAGTGATTGTTCAGGCCCTAATGAAATAAGTACTTAGTTTATATTGCATCAAAGCTTGTGAAAGACTGAAAATTCTTCTTGCAAACTAAGATGATTTTGGCAAGAGTTACATTTTTTATATGGATTGTATGGTAGCTGTGTAGTTAAACCAGCTGAGTTATGTAGTTAGAACTGCTGGAAAGTGAAGGTGATTGTTTGGGGTTTTTTGAGTCAGTTAGGTTATGAACAAAACTGAAAATAAATATTGGCTGAGGAAAAAACAGTATTGTATTTTCCAAAGAAACAAAGAACATTGTGAGTATTAAGCAACACTGCAAATAAGATGTGATAGATACAGTGAGGAGAATGTTAATGTGTATATTTAGAGACCTATCTGCTTGCAAACATTGATGGAATACAGACGGAAAGAAAAAGATTTTGTCAAAAAATGTCTGTATACAGTAAATTCTATAAATAAAGTTGCTAAAGGAAGTAAAAAAGCACTCATAAGCTCAAAATCAGATGAACTAATCTTCACCCAAGTAGTGGTTTCTTAGTCATGGACAGCTCTGACTTTTGTTGGAGAAAGTCTTTATTTTGTAATTCCTGTATTCCTGCTTTAAACATGTTGTTGTCAATAACATGTACATAGACTTTGTTGATTTTCAAGCAAGTCATGCCACAGGCAACTTTGGAAGAGCTTAGCTCAGTTGCCTTGAATCCATCCTAGCTGTGGCTATCAGAAGAATTTTCTGTTTCTAGAAACCCCCCTTATAGGTGGGAGAAATGTGCAGTACCATTTTGGCAAAACCAATTATGTTCACGTGCTTTTCCTTTAAAAATATATTAAAAGTCAATTAATTCTACATGTCAATTTCTAGTAAAAATCAGAAATCTGCTTTCATTTTCATTATTTTGTTTGGTGCTTAGTGTTTCCCGCAAAATTCCTGAGTAGCATGTTACTTTTGAGCAACAATATTTGTGCACATCTACAGTCTGATTTCTCATTGGAGATGGGAGCAGAAGCAGAGTCTATATATTCTAAGACCAAGCAACTTGTTTCCCTTTATGTATATTTTAAGTCTAGAATAAACACAATTGAAGAGAAAGGAAGGAAATTATATTTCATCTACACTAGCAAGACCTAGACTGCTAGGACCTAGAAAGACCTAGACAGACTACCTAAGAGTTCAAGGGCTGACTTAAGCTGGAGATAAAGAGAAGAGATAAATTCTACTCTACTAGATCCTTTTTGTCCTGGAGTCTTGCAAAACAAAACAAAACAAAACACCACACCCTAATAACATTACAAAAAAAAAAAAGAGAATTTTTAATTATTTGCAATTCAGCCATATTTAAGTAAATTATATTACATATATTTATTTATTTAGGGACCTCCTCTCTCTCTCTTTTTTTTTTTTTTAATTGAGTGACTATTGAAATAAAATAAAGAGTTAGAGATGGCAGCTGTCAAAAGAAAGCATATAGCAAAAAAACCTATGTAAATAATAAGCCCAAAGAGTTCTACAGTCCCCTAAGGAACAGGTGGTCAAAGACATTGCTTCTGACTCTCTCAATTAAAAATATTCTAAGAAAAGATATCCAGGTTGAGAAAGCAGCCTGAAATGCTATAGAGATTTCTAGTTACAGAGTACAGAAAATAATGCATTTGGAAATGAAATTAAATATACAAGCAAATTAAGAACTTGTTCACCTTTAAAAATAGTAATCCTATTCCTTTTCTCAAAAAAAAAAAAAAAAAAAAAAAAAAATCCTTCAAAATATAAATTCCAGTCCTGACATGCAGTCCTGGGTAAAATTTCATGGACCACAACTCTGAAACGTGTTAAGATATCACAGAATCACAAGATAATTCAGGTTGTCAGAGAACTCTGGTGTTCATCAAGCCCAGGCACCTGTTCAAAGCAGATCTAACTTCAAAGTAGATCAGGTTGCCTAAGACTTCTAGTTCAGTTTTGAAAATCGCCAGGAGCCTCTCTGGATAGTACATCCTGGTGTTTAAACACTTGCTCTTGGATTATAATATTTCCTTTTTACTGTGGGCAGAACTTCCAATGATACGTTCAGCATATTTTTGTTTCCTTGTGCATCTCAGAGAATAGCCTGATTCTGTCTTTTGTATTCCCCCACTTTCTGTGATGTATGAATATAAAATACTTTATGAAGTCACAGGTTGAGCATGCATGTAAGCAGGTTTTATAGACCATAATCTGAAGAGCTGTATGAAAGTTACACTTTTTTGCTAGCCACACCACAATCAGGATAGGATTTGTGCAGGATATTTTCCAATCATCTTATACTAATTTTCCAAGAAGAAAATCTTAGACTCCCCCCCACTGCCCCAATATGCCCTGACATCTTCCACGTACCCTTTCCAGATGATACCATTTCTCTCACTACTGAAGAAGTTACTATTTTTTCTTCCCTTTCCTTCTACTACACAGAATATCTTTTACTACATAAAAATCTTTTTTTTTTTTTTTTTTCCCCCTTTCTCAAGACTTAAAAAACTGCTATTTTCTGAGTCTCATATGACCATGATTATTTGTACCTGAAGTAATTTCGGTATCACCCCGGAGCAAAGATGTTGTTGCCATAAATTTTTCTCACAGCACACTGCAAGATAGCGTTGGCTCTGGTGTTTCTGATTTCCCAGCCTGCTTGTCTGACTAATTAGATGTTTGGCTGTGTAGATGGTTTTCAAGTTGTTTATTCCCTGTCTAATGACATTACATGTGTCACAGGAACTGGTAATGTGAGGTGCTCAGCTTAGGAAATACACAGGAAACAGCTGGGGTTAGCCACTGACAGTATGCAGAGGGTCTTTTTTTCTCTTTACCCACAAAAAAAAAAAAAAAAACAAAAACCTCTGAGAAAGGGAGGGAGAGAAAGAGATAAATGGAAATATATTAACACTCAAGTGTCCATTACATTGCTAATACATGTTCAATATCTCAAAGAGATGAAACAAAGTCGCTAGTTCTTCTGTGTATCTTCACCTATTCTGCAGTTTTGGCTTGCAGAATATGGTTTAACTTTGAGCATTACCTACTTTTCAGTTTCTAGGAGATATTCTAGTAGACTGTAGCTGAATGTAAATGCATATTTGTAACAAAGAAACTATAGCTTTGGGCTTTCCAGTGGATTCTAGATTTATTTAATACTTTTCCTCCTAAACTAGTTTTGTATTCCAAATGATCACATCTGGCAGCTACCCAAGTAAAAGAGCCCTGCCAGCTCAAACATGCATTGCCAGGATATTAATATGCATGCTGCATTTTGCTCTTCTCATTTGAGTACTTAGCTCTCTGAGACACAGGGAGATCCGTGGGGAACACTGATGTGGGAGCTCCAGTAAGTTGTGCATTAAGACTTCATTAAAAAATGAGAGAAGAATACAAATTTTAGAAGCATAAGCCCACTCCTGCCCTTAGAGGTTTATTAAATATAGCTGGCAAACATCAGGTGGGACTATAAACCTGGCAGTTACTGAAGCTATTGGCTTTCCTAGCATTAACCAGAAGAAAGCAATAGGTTTATGCTACAGTTTTGGAAGATACTTGAGAAAATGTAATCTAGTGCTTAAAGAGATCTATAAAGAGGAAAGTGAAAAATCTCTTATATTAGATGAACTTAGGGTGTATTAGTTTATAAAAAGATATTCCAATATACATATTCTAAATTATATTTATTAGAAATTATTATATTGATTTTATCAGAATTTCTTTTAAAATATATTCTTTATCATGAGAAATAAAAATTTATGTGTGATGCTATTAGCTTTCCAGAATTGATTCCAGCCTCCTCCATATCTTCAGAAGTCTCTTTTGTTACGTTGCCTGTAAAAAGCAAGCCACTATATAATAGCTAGGAGGTGTTCAGAGAAAGTTTTTAGGTCTATTTTATGAGGGACAGTGGTCAAAATCCTCAGTGTGTTCCTAGAACTCCAGTTAAAACTAAAGGCAATTGCAAATGATCAGTACCACAGAAATTTCTCTGGTTAAATAGGTATAGAGGAAGCTTTTAATTTTCCTCTCCTTCATTCTAAATGGATTTTCAATATAGACATAAATTTCTTTTCTAGGCAAAGTGGATTACTATGTGATTTTCATGTCAAGAACAGCATGGTTTGACACAGCCACACATGAGGAGGAAAGGCAGGTACACTGAGGGCCCAGCTCATTGCTTACTGATCACATTCAGCACAGTCCTGGTCTTATCTTCAGCAAGGTGCGGGTTATCAGTCAAAAAATGTTTTCTCTCCCTCAGGTAAAAGGACTCGTCTTCCAAATTAAGGAAGAATTCAGTACATTTTAGAGTATAGTCATAAAATCAACCAAACAACCCCTGATTGTTGTTCCTGTGGTCTATTTCGTTAACTCCTTACTGTTTGTCCCTTTATCTCCTTATTGTTTGTCTCCTTTGTATAGAGAAAAAATATTTAGCTAAGCTATTATTCCAGTCAAGATTCACTTTACCTAAAGTGTGCATGGTAAACAAAAATTCTGGGAATGGGACATGTCATGTTATTAAAAAGAAAAATTTGCAAAGATCTTAAATATATTTTGTAAAAATAAAAACAGTAAGGTGTAAATAAAATGCCATTTTAAGAGATTAACCTTTTCTGACTTAAAAATTTTGGACACATTTAGTTACCATTGACAAAGACAATTACAGAGACCACTGTACCTTTATTTTAGCAAAGGGCAGAAGGACAGGTCAGGGCTACGGGCAGCTCCTAGGAGAAGTTAACATAGTCCCTGTAAGCCTGAACATCTTTTCTGCCTTATAGTACAGAGCAGGGATTTTTATGACAGCTTAACCTCTTCTCAACCTTTCTGAAGAATGCACAGCAAGTAGCTATGAACTTTTGGAGCTTATGCATCACAGCAAATCCACTATTCTTTAGGCAGAATAAGCAAAGAAGTCCTAGTCCCGGATGAGAAATATATATATATATATATATATATATATATAAATCAAGGAATTGTATTGTGTACTTTCATAACTGCATGGTGTAACTTTTGACATCAACATGTAGAACAGAGACAGAAAAATCTAAGAAATGCTAATACTAAACAGTCTTGTCCATATGCACACATACCCATACGCTGTGGAAATAGCTACAGAAACACAGGGATGACTTGACTCATCTCAGAAGCATAAACCTATGTGATTACATATGTACTTTCAGATACGCATGGCATTCTCTAGACCAAGATACCATTTGCTTATCTTAATTTTTTTTTCCAGAAAAAAAAATCCAATCTCATTTTCCTATACAAGCTGTGTTAAATAGGTAGGCTTTGTCTCTTTGGCTACATAAAACTGAACACTCACTCTACAGAACTGGTATCCTTCTGCTGCTGTAGCACTGTATGGAGGTACTTAGCAGGGCAAATCATTAAATAATTATGTAATCAACAAAATGATTGGTTGATTGATTTGTCTAGTTGGTGCCAAATTAGATAATTATAGCATAGCAACCATATTTTAAAATAAAGAGATTTTTTCTGTCCATTTCCAAGCTCTGTGTACCTGTATCATTCAAATAAATCCCTACTGAAAATCAATATTATATATAATGATTTGATGTCTCCCATGCTTAAAGGCTGATAGTTACTATTTCTTTTTGTCTTAATACTATAGCTGCATTACTGCTCAGGTTTTCCACACAAAGCTTTATGGGTAAATTGAAATTCTGGCCAGCAGCTGCCTGACTTTCAATTGAGAAGGAACAAGGACCTTTATTTCACCTACAAATAGTAATATTTTTCATTCCCTTAAAATGGCATACAATCAGAAGAAGAGGACCACAGCGGCGGACAACAACTATGGTGTAACTAACAAAGGTGATGCTACATCACAACTCCATTTCAAAACTGGTACAGATATCAGGTGTGCTAAAGTTGGAAGAAGTTTATATTTACAAAAAATTAATTAACTATAGCATACCTTTTCCAAAACATGCCATCGACTTCACAAACTTGTGATACAACATGATATAGAAGGCTACCACCCAATCCATCACCAAAATCTCTGAGTTTTTCAAAACAGTAAAAATTATGCAGAAGAAAATTCATTCAACTTTTTTTTTTTTTTTTTTTTTTTTTTTTTAATGATTAACCCTTCCTAAGACACTCATTGTCACTGCTCCATTTTGGACAGTACAGTATGTGTCTTTTGGACTACATAAATTGCAGACTACATAAGACACACTGCACATAACAATGTGGTTGTACAGTGAAAGTCAGAGATAAATACAATATTCAGCTGAACTAAAGGTAAAAATTCTCCTGTAAAATTAAAGCCTTTATGGAATTAAAATTGTATAAATTTTTGGAGTAAGTGTGACATTTTAAGGAGTACTCCCGAATTGTTATTAAACAAATGCTTTCCAAAAAGAAGAATTTTTTGGTGTGTGTGGATTTGTCCATCTTCTCCATTCCTTCATCAGAAAAACTAAACCTAAAACTTCAATTATTAAAATTAACCTTGTCTTTTAATATCAAGCCTAAAAATTCTTCCTTTCAACTACTCTTGAAAGTATTTGTATGACAAATGGAAAGAAGTGTCTTTTTTTGCTTTTAGAGGTCTTTCCAGGTTTCTTGGGAAATGGCAGTTTCATCTGGGCTTGCTATTTCTCCAGCTCAAATGCTTACAATTTAAATATTTGTGAAGAGTGAGAAAAATAACTCCATTTTCTATAGCTGATCTGAAACCTTTGTTCCCTTTATTTGAATAGGCATAGGCAAACATGTAATTTGTCCTGGCTTTTGTCTAACTGCAAACAATAGATTAAGTTCAGCTGAACATGCAACGCAAAAGACAAAAGCAAGCAGTTGTCAAGCACTTTCCATTAACTGGTTTTTTGGTTTTTTTCTTTTTAAGAAAATGCCAGAGTGCAGTGAAGCTTTTCTTCTCTTTGTTTTAATAATCATATCCAGTGTTTATGGTTAGCCTGTTCACTCGCTCAAGAAAATTGAAAGGTCAAGACACATACACAGTTATGGTTGAGGTGATTTGTACATCTTCTTTTGGATCACAGCAGCAAAAAGATGCAAAATATTTAACTATTTTAAGGGTAATGAGGGTGGTTTTGAGATATTATTTCTTCCTAATATCTACTCTAAATCTATCTACCCTCTTTCAGTTGTCCCATTACTACATGACCTTGTAAAAAATCCCTTCCCAGCTTTCTTGTGTCTGGAGCTCTCTCTTCTCCAAGCTGACAAATAGATCAGGCAGGGAACAGCTGCAGTCCACAACACTTCTGTATTAGTTAGTGTGGATAAAACCCTTGCACTGTAATGTTTAAGTGTGAAGGAAATTACAGAAAAATGTGCTGCAGGGTAAATTTTATACAATACAATCATACTCAGCATCATCTCTTGTTGTGTAACTTCCGCTGGTAAAGCATAGCAGCTTTTCTGTACTCACCCCCAGAGATATAAATTACATTTGCTATACCTAAAATACACTTCTCTGACCAATTTCCTTATATCTTGATCACATTTTGCAATAGAGATCAGATGTGGTCCGTAGCAATCTGACCCTTTGATCACATCAGAAGTTCTCAGGCGTGTTACTAAAATTCATGGGGGGGAAACAAGCAGCCTAATATAAAAATTCAATCCACTGAACACTGGAACTTCATAGTGTGCTGTCTAGTTTTACCAAAAACCATAAATACACATCCTACTTTGGTACTCATACCTTAAGGTTAATTTCTTTGTTGTAATTTTGCTAGGTGGCAAAGTTACTGATTCTTTTAAAACTGTAGGAAAATCCCAAATTTTCATTTAAAATAAGGCATACTAATTTCCATTATTTTTTCTGAACTTCTGGATAAAAGTGTGCTCATGAATTGGGTAACTGATAATCACATAGTTCGTCAACAACACAGGAAAGGACATTTCATTTTTCTCCTCTGTTCTTTGGACACAGGAATCCAGCACTTCATAGATTCAATGATCATTCTTGTTGGAATTGCTGTAATTTTTATAAAATAGGTTTATAATAAAACAATATTTTCACAAACAAAGTACATGATTTTCTACCCTGTAACCAGTCCCTGCATCACAAGGTTTTAATTTTGCTAAATATTATCAACAGACAAATATATTTTTGCTCATTCCATTGTATGAGGATATGATATTAAAAAAATCAGGCTTTTTACTAATGACATCATTTGAAAGAAAAGAACTGAACTAAATCTAATTTTACTTGTTCTCATTTTAATTGCAGAATTCATTTGTATGAAAATAAGAATCAAAAATCTTCTCTTAGGAATATTTTTTGAAGGTTTACACTGGGACATTGTCTAGCAAGACAGTAAAAATAAAAATCACCTTTCACAGTGATGGTGAATGCTCTAATCCCTGACTTGCCAAGTTAAGGGGTCACTTCTCCTCTCTCAACCTCTCTGTCTCTGAGAATTTGTTTTCTCAAAATGAAATTCTATGATAATTTCAGTCAAATGCATATACAACTTTGTGATGTCCATGTCATGATTTGAAAAAATTATACTTTGGTTAATCAGGTGTTTGTAAACATAAACTTCTTCCAAATTTAGCATAACAGCACACCAGTTAAACAGTCAAAAATTCTGCCCAATATCTGTAAAGGAGTATTTTAAAACTGTTTCAATGTGTTATACACTATAGATGAGTAACAATTTAGTAATTTGGGAGAAAATTGTTAAATCTAACTCTATTTAGTTGGTTTTCATGGTGGAATATGTTGATATGAAAGGATAGGCATGTTAAAATATTACTAAAACAGAACAGAACAGTGTGAAAAGTGATCATGAGATTAAATGATGTATTAAAAGCAGATGAGCTTTGGCACACAAAGTGGCTTTCCTATATTCCTGGCATCGCTTTGATTCCTATGCTCAGCAGAGCACGAATGAAGTAAAGACTGAAGTGTTGTTTTTCTTGTTGCAGTGAGCTAAACAACAGTTTAGATTTTCCTTAGTTAAATCTATATCTGAATTAGAAACTACACCTCATACAGGGAAATATGGATTCTGCTAATTAATGTACAGTTTGATATAATTGAATTAAAAATGCTTTTAGAAGTAGGAGGGTGCTCGTCTGATAAGGTTGAAAGAGCGGAAAATCAGAAAATATGCAGAGTTCAAATTCATGTTTTTGTAGCAGATTAATGTCTGAAGTTTGTCACACTAGGGTCCTGCTTATTTGTGAACACTAAAATAAGGGAGATTTCCTGAAAATCTCTGAGCAACAATGCAGGTTTTCTTCTGTGCCCCAAAATCCATTGTGAGTCTCATTTTGGAAGATAGGTAGCTTGGAGACTGAAGCATAGAACAAATTGTACAGTGCATGAATGAGACTTTTCTGGATTCTGCCTTAGCAACCACCAAGCAACAATCAGATGATTTGGTATCAAGGATAGCTGGCAACATGGAACAGCTTGCTAGCACTGAGATCTGATGGTTTGTAATATGTAGGATGTGATTACTAATTCCGATTAAGAAACATTGGCATGTGCTTAAGATAGGAAAGACACAATGCTAGCACTAGAAGCCATTACATTTCACAGACTTGCACAGCAGCCTCACCAAGTAGACTCATTGGGTCACCTGTTGGCACTACAAGAAAAATCCTACAGCAAATGACAGTGTGAGTTCTACAAAGTCAGTAAATTTCTGTGTCTGAGTAGATATGGCGAGAGCACTATCGTGATTTTTTTTTTTTTCTGTTTCCCTTAACTTCAAAAGCAAGAAGTTCCTAAACCGTTTTCCTGTAGAACTCTGTTAGAGCCTGTCAGATGCTTTTAGTGCCAGGCTCTGTCTCATATAAACCTGTCACAATGCCCAAATGCTTTGACTGCTGCCACTCCTGAAAGGTGAGTGCTGGAAAAGAAAATGACGCATGAAAATCTCTCCTCATGACTGCACCTGCCTGTGCTGCTTCTGGTAAAGGAGACCATCAACACCTCACAGCTGTTTCCTCCATACTGACTTTCATGTCCTGTTTTTATCCTGGATGTCATCCTTTATATTTGAGGTCTGTTGTATAAATAAGATTATCTGTTTTCAGTCTGGACCATGTTGGGATTAGGGAAGGAAGAAGCAGGAAGGGAAGGAAGCAGCAGAACCACAGAATATTCTGAGTTGGAAGGGACCCATAAGGATCATTGAGTCCAGCTCTTAAGTGAATGGCCTATACAGGGATCAAACCCATGACCTGGCTGTTATTAGTACCATGTTTTAATTAACTGAACTCATCTCAATCTGGCAGAAAGGTATCCCAAGCAGGGATGGAAAATAAAACCCCATCAGAAGTTCTGAAATTTGTGACTTTCTCTTCCATTCTTTCATGTGTTTCTTCCTTGATGAAAATGTTTCTTTCTTTTGCAGCAAAGTTAACAGGCACAGGCTGACAAGAGATGTGCAGGGATAGCTGGTTACAGCACAGTCTGGCATATTCTCCTTATATATAGTTGTAGCTGTTTCACTGGGACATAGATTTCAAGAACAGCTCGATCAATCTGAAGTATGAGAATCACTTATTTAGAAATGCTAGTTCTAAATTGGTATGAACTTTCTAGTAGTGACAGTGTAGCCTCAGTTGCAAGCTACTATTCATCAGCCAACTTTCTGCTTTTTGTTGCTTACTGGAAATAACCCTGAAAATCACATATTCTTCTCTGGTTATACAAAATAAATGTTTTACTTGTACAGGGATGTCCAGTTAAGCCATTCTGAGTTTGAGTTACCAAATAACGAACTGCTCGGAACAGATCAATAGTTTGCAGAGCTGAACATCAAACATCCCTACTAATCCATGTCTGCATGTTCACAAGTGTGCTGTATATTTTATTCACTTTAAAAATTATGGAAAAAAAAATCTCCATTCAAAATAAGTAATTTTCTCATTGGACATGATGTCAATTTTTCTAGCTTTAATTCAGTCAATATTATCCATAATTTTTTATACTAAAAATGGGAGAAACAATATTTGAAAGTGCATTTAAGTATCTTAATTTTGTTTATTATTTAGTTTTAAAGACATTTTTACCATGAGCTTGATTCTCTATCGGGCAAATGAGTTGTTTGTACTTCCCTTTCAAACATTTTCTGTGGACCACTATTGACTGTGATTTTGACCATAACTGGCAATGTAATGACAGCATCAATAAACAGACTAGCACTTTTTAAAATCCATTGTGTTTAAAATCAAGCAAAAATACCTCAAAAAAAAAAATCCAACAGAAAAGATGCAAAAAATGTTCAGCGGTATGGTATTCACTATAGACTAGTATTCTCAGTCTCTGGCAGGTTTGCATACGCCCATCTTGCCACACTTTTATGTCATTTGTTTCTTAAACTAGAAAGATTAAATTAATTTTAATACTTCCCTAAGTGCAGTAAATACTCCCCCAACTGCATCTATACTATGGTCAGCAAACGTTAAACTTTTTGAACCTTCTGTTCTGATCCAATGAGATACTAATTTTTCTGTTGTAATCTGCTTTGAAGAATGAGTGCTAGGTCTCTGCAGTGGGTTGATCCTGGGTGGCTGCCAAGTACCCACTAAAGCCACTCTCTCTCTTTCTTCCACAACTGGACACATGAGAGAAAACACAACAAAGGATTCATGAGTTGGGGTAAGAGCTGGTAGAGGTCAGTTACTGGTAGCTATCACAGGCAAAACAGATTCAAAGTGGGGATACTAATTAAATTTATTACCAACAGGATCACAGCAAAAGAATGAGAAGTAAAATAATCTTAAAAACACCTTCCCCTCACCCCTCCTTCCTTCCAAGTTCTTCCTCCTACCCACCAGCAGTTCAGGGAAACAGAGAATGGGGGTTAAGGTCACTTGTTTTATCTGCCACTGTGAGGGAGAGGAGTCCTTCCCCTGTTTCCCTTGGGGTCCCTCCCACAGGAGATAGTCCTGCGCGAACCTCTCTGGTGTCAGTCCATCTCACAGGCAACAGTCCTTCACAAACTGCTGTCACATGGGTCACTTCTCCATGGGGTGCAGTACTCCAGGCACAGGCTGCACCAATGTGGGTAACCCCCAGGGCCACAAGTCCTATCAGGAAAAACCTGCTCCAGCGTGGGCTTCTCTCTCCACAGGCTGCAGGTCCCTGCCAGGATCCTGCTCCAGCATGGGCCTCCCACAGGGTCACAGCCTCCTTCGGGGATCCATCTGCTTCAGCATGGGCTCCTGCAAGGGCTGCAGGTGGATCTCTGCACCCTGATGGTTCTCCATGGGCTGCAGGGGCACAGCTGCTCTACCATGGTCTGCACCATGGACTGCAGGGAAACCTCAGCTCCACCGTCAGGAGTACCTTCTTCCTCTCCTTCTGTACTGACCTTGGTGTCTGCATTGTTGTTTGTGTATTCTCACTCTGCTCTTCCCTTGCTGCAATTTTCATCTGTGCAATAGCGTTCTTTCCCTTCTTAAATATGTTATCACAGAGGTGTTACATCATTTGTAATTGGCTTGGCCTTGGCCAGTGGTGAGAAGTCCATCCTGGAGCTGGCTGGCAGCCACAGGGGAAGCTTCTGGAAGCTTCTAATGAAAGCCACCCCTGTGCTACCAAAACATGGCCACAGAAACACAACACAGTCATGCAGCAGGTTGGTCAGTGTAAAATTGCTGCTCTGAGTAATTTAGACATTACTGTAGTAAAGGAAAGTTAATTTGGGTTCTTTGTTTGTTTTAGTAAATTTTCCTCTGTTAAAATAAAGTTAAAACTCTTCCAGAATTTTGGGAATTGCAAATTGGCAATTGCCTAGCTATTAAAAGTAGGAGTTGCAACCAATGTCCCCTCATCTTGACTGATATCCTTGGTGAAGTCTTCCCAGTTCATTACTGGAACAGTTGAATAGCCCCTTGTCCCCTGTTGCTACATGCCCAAGACCACTGTCCTTTGCCCGAAGATGCTTTGCTGAACTGAGGAATTACTGAGAGATTAACTCAGGCTTCTTACCTCTTGCTATAAAAGGTTCCAAATGCAGCAGAAAGATGAATCAGTGAAGCAGCAGAGCTGATATACCACTGTAAGGAGGATGCAATAAGAGCACAAAACTCAGGGAAGGCTGAAGGGTAAGACTGGTGAGGGCACATTGTGGTTTTATGTCCAATGCTGCAGAGCAGCACAGCAAGTCTGGTAATGTGCAGCCATACAGAGACCTTGGTTGCACAGCAGCAGTCTCAGATTTTTGGGGCCACAGATCAAATGGAGTATTCATTTATTTAACATTTCCTGTTCAGGGCAAGGAATATATGCTGTGTAAGAATGGAGATGTATGAATATTAAGCACAAAATATGTGCTAAAATAATATTTGTGAGTTTGATATTTAAAGACCAGTTGATTTAATTTAAATCCAATTTAAAATATTTTGTGTCTATTCAATTCCAATTTATCTTCTAACTTTTTTTTTAAATAAAATGTATTCTTTTTTAGGTGTGTAATTATAACATGAGCTTTTTAGCAATATTTTATTTTATGGAAAACATTTATATCCAGGGCTGGCTGGATGTTTTAATTGATTTTTCACACTTCAGTGCAGTCAGTTCTTGAAAACATTTCTTGTTCGTTCTCAGTAGTGTCCCAAACCCAGATTTAATTTTGATGTGCTAAGGGAGTTACTGTGCCTGGAATTCCAATATATTATTTAAAATATTTTTCAAGTTTAATGTCCAATAAATCTGTTTATTATTTTTTGTGGATGTTAAGTTTTACCTTATATGTGCCAAATATCTCTGAGTTTTAAGCTGTCTGCAGAGCATGAATGGTGGACTAGAATCTGCATTTTTGGCCTGAGTAGTATCTTACTTTTCAAATCATCTCAATAAAACAGAAAGACTTCTTAAAGAATAGGTTTTTGATCCTGAAACATCTAACTCCATTTGGTTTTAAGCAGAAAAAATTGTCACTGAAATTACTTTTGATGTTTTAGCCATACAACCAGTATGTGTTTGAGGATTTAGAGGATTTAGTTTACTCAATGCCTCAGAAGGAAAGCCTGATACAGTGTCTGGCTAATGGTTTGTATTTAGCAGATAATTTAAAAGGTATTTAAAATATTCAACTGTCATTATAATAGCTAATTGTATATGGGACTAGAATTTCCTAATTTTACCCATTACAGTTTATGAAAAATAAGATACATGCAAATAAAAGTTTAAAATAATCTGTGTTAGCAGATTTTCTAATTGATAGTGTAAATTAATAGTGTAATTGCTGCACAATTAATATTTAAGTATAACTTTACCCTCTCCTTCTATTGTTTTATGGGTCTCCTTACAATCAATATTGCTTGGTTGCTCAAAGACAAAATCTGTGCATATTTATGAAATGAACTCTGATATTATGCATTGCCTAAGTTAAAGGGTACAAATTAATGTGCATCACCAACCAATATGCAGAAGGTTTTGGTGAGGGGAGGGTTAAGGGAAGATATGTCTTTTCTCTTGGGCCAGTAATGTCATTGAGGAGAAAAAATTGCTCTTTAGACTGTGGCAAATATGTTTTTCTTTACCCCTGACCATCCCACTCCAGCAGCAAATTCAAGTAGAAGATCTAATCTTGATGGGTTTTATGTCTGCTAGGCAAATTTTAGGAGTAAGGCTTTAAAACTGAGGACAAACTCAGAGAAAATGTAAGCTGTAGCAGAGTGACAGTGACTGGGAAAACAGCATAAGTGCTATTGCTTTAGAGGTTACACACATGGGAGTCAGTAGCCTTTCGTACACACAGGATTCAGCAGTTTATCATCACAACCAGAGAGGCAAGGGGGAGCCTAGAATTTGCTGCCTGAGGACATCTTCCTGCAGAAGAGGTTTAATTAAATGTGTCCTCCACTGTATTTTATCTTGTGAAAAGCTGCCCAATGTTTCAGTTAATACCCCTGTAAATTCCTTTGCCAAGTGTCTTTAATTTGACAACAGCCTTGTGAAGCAAGGGGTCCTAAGGTCGAATATATTTTGCTTCTCTGGGAGTCTGAGTGCCCGCAGCAGCAGCAGCAGCTGGAAGGAAAGGAGAGCAAATGGGACTCATACAGATGATCTCTAAAATCAAATAGTGAAAAATTGTGGGGTTTTTACAGGGTCCTTTTAAAGACATATTTCAATCTCTATAAAGAAAATAGATTGCACACTCTAAAAGGTCTTTTATGTCACCAAGTTTCTGTTTGGAAAACAAAATTCTGTTTTTATCTGATATATACTTATTTACAGCAAAGTTGCATTTTATGTTAAAACAAATTATATGTCCACAGAGTTCCATGTGGTTTTTATTTAAGTTAAAATGTATGTCAAATGCAAAATGACTGTGTTAGCATTCCAAAGCTAAGGAGCTTCTCATGCTCTTGCATTCAGTGCCAGGTCAGCTTATATTCACTGAAGTAAATGAAACTAAAATTATTTAATAGCTGAGGAGGTGAGGTTATATATTTTCCTTTTACACTTGGACAGCTCTCATTTAGATTACAAAAGGAGTGAGAAAGTGAGGAAAATTATGAAAAACAGTTGAATAATGTCCCAAACATGAAACTCCTGTAATTGGGAATAAAATAACTGGAGCTAATTAGCTGTAGCACTTAAAAACAAACAAACAAACAAAAAAACCCAAACAAGCAAACAAAAAAAACAAAACCAAAAAACAAAAAACCCAAACCAAAACACAACACAAACACCCCCCCCCCCCCTCTAAAAAAAAAAAAAAAAAACAAAAAACAAAAACAAAACAAAACAAAAAAAAAACAAAGAAAACCAAACCAAAACTCAGAATAAACAAACAAAAAACCCTCAACATAAAACCTCCACAAAACTAAATTCGCCAATGAGGAAAACAGCTCTCAGAAGGCAAAAGAACTCAACCTGTTAACATGGATCTGAGCCATTCCTACAGAAAGAAAGCCTGCAGAGGCATGATTTATCTACTCTGGGTTTCTGCCCCATATTTGTGCTTCCTCTTCTGACAGCATTCTTTAGTCCTTAGGAAATCTGGAGAAGAGAACAAAGGCTTAATTAAAGATTTCCATTACTCTAAAACTTAGTGAGCATGATGTACTTTAATTACTGCAAAATTATTTATTTCACTGCCTTTTACTATTTTGCTTATTTCCAAAATTTCATGTCATCCAGAAGACTGTCAGAGCAGTTAAATTTATTTAAGTAACTCATGAAATAACCTTAAAATAATCTAGTTTCAGAGTTTAAACTTACAGAAGAAAATAATTCTCTTTTAAACTTGTTGTCTATCTGTTAGATTTGAAGAGTATTCTCAAATTTAGCATACAAAATTCAAGATGAGAATAAAGAACCAAAAATTTTCTCTGGAAATAATAATTTATCAAAAATAAACAAGGAAATAAAGTCAATATGGAATTCCTGGAATGGAGTGAGTAATTTTTGAAAGATGATACTGCAAAAAAGAGAATAAAATCTTCTTAAAATATAAAAATGCTCATATTTTTTCAAACTCCTGAGTCACATAATTTGATTTAAATTAAAATTTTCCAAGTATTTATAATTGTCTAAAAATCTTACACCAATGAATTCTCATTAGAAAGGTTCAAGGAATTCATAATTAGACCTAGGTAGTGGCAACCATAAAGTCAAACTGACTAATATCTTACTTATTGGTTTGATAAGTAAAAAGTACACAGTTTAACACATGAATTAGCTAATACAGTAATACTTGGATAGTTAAATTATTTAAATTGACTATAGTTTGCATGGCTTTATTTCAATACATCACTGGTACTGCAATGGTAAGATGATTAATCACCTTCCAAATCTTCCCTCCTTGGGAGAAGTTCCATTGTTTAGAAAGAACCACAGCAAAGCCAGCTGGCGCTTACACTTAGAAATAGTTGACCCCAAATGGACCAATGGATCCCTCAGCAAACCACTTAGACATATGATTTAAATTCCTGCTAAATACATACCCCTTGAAAGAAATAGAAAAATATTCTATAATAAAATATTTCTTCTGACCTGAATATAAAGATGTAGTGAAATTTGTTCCTTAGAACATACTGAATGAAATGTGTATCCTAAGTCACTAGTGAAGGCTGTCTTTTCAGTTAGCACGAATTCTCATAAAGTTTTCATGTTATTTTTGAAGTCAGAAACCTGAAGAGTATGGGTTTCATAAGAGGAGATTTCACAGAAAACAAATGTGGGCGTGTACTTGCCTAAATTAGAGCAAATTCGCTAAACTAAGTAACTTACTACAAGTATAAATCCACATGCAAATAGAACTGTAAGGAGTTTTCCCCACATTGTCCAACTAGACATTGTGTTTTGAAGTTGTTATTGTAGTAGTTCTATTGTGATTTCTAAAAACTATTTTAAAAACACCAGTACTAGACTGCTACCAGATTAAACAGTGGGAAACACTGTGCCATGGTCATTGCAAGGACACAGGGCAGAAGATGAGTATCACAATGAAATATATTCCCTTTAAAGACACTTGTGACATGAATGACTGCATCACTGCTCTCTGTGATTGTATGTGGTCAAATTAATGTAAAGCTATTAATGTAGGTCATATATATTTTGACTTCTGCACCAAGAACAGGGGAAGACCATCATGCCATGTCAATATTCTCATTGGCTGCTCATCTCAGTGCTTTGGCTAATTCATTATCCTGCTTCTGTCTCCTTGGCACTCAAATTGAGATATAATGACTGTGATTCTAAAAAGAATAAGACAGGGGATATTAGAACTAGCTTTCTCAACACAGTTGTTATACTGTCCTACTGGACTTAAACCAAATATTTTTCTTGCAAATTCAGGCATTATAATTCATTTTTCTTTGAGCACAATGTGCAGAATTATGGATAGTTTCTCACAGAAAATTGAATTATTTCTAGACAATAAAATTCTGATTGCTTATTTCAAAATATTTGTATCACAGGTAGGACAAAGGTACTACAAATTTGATAGAGGTTACCCCTTTAGCTATTTCACCTGTCATCCAAATAGTAGGTTCAGAGTCTCATGGAACGGCTTGGTTTGGAAAGGACCTTAAAGACTATCTAGCTCCAACTCTCTACTACCATGAGCAAGAACACCTTCCACTAGACCGGGTTGCGCAGACCCCCATCCAGCCTGGCCTTGAACACTTCCAGAGACAGAACATCTGCTGATTATGGGGTCAACCTGTTCCAGTGCCTCACCACACTCACAATAAAGAATTTCTTCCCTATATCTAATCTAAATCTAGCCTCTTTCAGTTTGAAGCTGTTCGTCTTGTCCTCTGATTGTCTTTGTGGCTATCCTCTGAACTCACTCCAACAGGTCCATGTCCTTCTTATATCTGAGGTCCCAGAACTGAACACAGTACTCCAGGTGGGGTCCATCCATCAAATCCATATCTTTCCAGTTTAGAGACAAGAATGTTGTGTGGAATGCTGTCAAATATTTTGCACAAGTCCAGGGAGATGATGTCAGTTGTTTTCTTATCCACCTGAGCTGTAACCCTGTCACAGAAGGCCACCAAATTTTTCAGGTATAATTTACCATTAGTGATGGTAAATTAGTGACTGGCTACCACCAACCTCTTTATTTTTCATGTGCCTTAACATAGTTTCCAGGAGGATCTTGTCTATAATCTTGCTAGGCACAGAGCTGAGAATGATGCTTGCAGTTCCTCTCCAAATGCGGAGCGTGATTTCCATTTTTCATCAGTGTGAGCTGCCCTTGACTGCCATGACTTCTTAAATAGGATGCCTAGTGGCTTAGCCCTTTCATCTGCATATCAGCAGGTCCCATGAAGTTTTCCACCTTCAAATTCCTTTGATGGTCTCAAACCTGATCTTATCCTACAGTGAGCAGTAGTTCATTCTCCCAGACCATGGTTTGCCTTCTATCACTTGTGTGGCATGGATGGAGCTCTTGCTGGTGATGGCTGAGGCAAAGAAGTCATCGTGTACCTGAAACTTCTCCATGTTCTGGGTAACCAGGTCTCTGGTTCAAAGAGAAAAGTGTGATAAAAACTTAAGGCCTTTGAAAATTGGTTTCATACACATCAGGATGTTGAAAACAGGACAACATATTCAAGATTCATTTTGTTATTGCATTCAAAGCTGTACAGTTGTGGTTCAGCAAGTGGAGTATTGCTTAGTGTGAAGTTTCAAGAGCACTTAATGATTTCATTTGAATTAAATGTAAATAAATAGCATATTTAAACATGCTGTTACAGATTCAGAGTAATGTATTAGATCTGTGCTTCAGCCTTCTTAAAAAAATTACTGTTAATCATCCTAATTTTGAGTGGGTAGCTGGACAGGAAATCAAATTCCTTTCCTGAATACCTTCAGTGACAGAGAATAATCTTTCCAGTTTCACGTTTGGTTTGGAATTGAGGATGGGTTGGAGTTTTAAAGGCAGAATGAACAGTGGATTTCTAAGAGAATAAATATTTCTCATGATTTTGGCTCAGGTGACGTGGACAATCAGAAAAAAAGAGGTGCTGGAAAATAACTTACAGAGTTATCTTCACTATATCAGCACCCTGCCTTCTTCAGTTTGACATAAAAAGTAAAGCGGTCCTGATGGATTTCTGAGACATGTCAGGACAGAACCAATTAGCTCTAACAGAATGCTGAAAAGGGCTTGCTTACCAAGAAATACTCTGCCTTGCAGCAGGCAGGATCCCAGTTCTTCCATGAAAGGTTGTAGTTAGCAAGTTTTATTTGTGTGATATCACTCGTAGACAGAAGGGACACTTTTGTCACCTACAACCAGCACTGTCACTGCTCCAAGTGCAGAGCATACACCACTGTTCTACTGAAACTTTTTTCCTGAGAGTATGCATCTTGTTCTCCAAGAAGTAAACCTTGTGTGCAGCCCTGAGAATAATCACTATGAATGACCTATAAATTTTCCCTGGAGCCTGTCTTCAAGACTGTTCTTGATCTAGAAGCAGTCTTAATCAATACCTTATGTCTCAGGGATTAGGTTAAGTACATGTCCAAGCACAGAACCAGGCTGCAAAGCCGGGCTCTTTGGAAAATTTAATTGCTTCACAGAGCAGGATCACAGACGCAGGAGGGAACATATAAAGTATCCCTGAAAATCCTACAAAGAGACCAAAATTTACTACAATCAAAAATGTACTACAGTCAAATAGTGGTTGTAGGAGTCTTCCTTTTGTTGTATGAAAACACAGTTAATGACGGAATCTAGCATCAGAAGAAAATTTTGTAGTTTTGTTTCAATTTCATTCTTTTCCTTTAAATATTGGCTTTCAACGTCTGCTAGAGAAATGTGAACAAAGTAGTTAGACATCTAACAATCAGTGGAATGGCCTTGCTTGGACAAATGACCTAATTTAATGCCACATTGCCATTGTTTTATTCTTTATATTAATAATATCCAATAGATTGCAAAGCAAATTGACCTCTAAAATCTAGGGATTCACTTTTATTATATTCTATTTTCTGTGCTTTGAATATTCCTCTTTCAAATACAAAAGAAAAAACAGACACAGGAAGAAGGAAGTACTTATTACTGTGAGATTCTGTTCTAAAATACTGTTTAAGTAACATTCTAGCAATGATTCCAACTGCTGAATGCCAGAATGATGAGCTTTTTATCATATGGAAAAGCTTCTTAATTATGTATTCCGTAATGCTCTAAAATTAGTTTGATGGCCTCTTTTTTGATTATGTATCATTTTTCAAAACATGTTCTCTAGTATAATTCTTGGTGTCCTAATGATCGTGACTACCTGTTTACACAGAATTAGTGGAATAACACAGTCACCCTCAGAATATATAGCATTTTCCCACAGCAGCAACCAAAGGCTAGGAGGTTCAGAGTAATGTTGATTGTTGATAGCAGTTGTGTGCAATGACTTTATGCTCTATAATGTGCAAAATTCTTTCTTTAGCATAGCTAAAGGATAAGGATACAGGAAAGGATATGGAAAGGATACAGGTTATAGTCCTTCCCCCACTCTTGTTAAATATATTGTTTTTATCTATCTACCCTATCTACTTCAACATAAGCATGCTGCGTTAAAAGAAGATTGTTTTCAGAGGGAGGGAACTGTCTGTGACCAGTAGGGATAGGACAAGGAGTGGTGACTTAACACCGCATTTCATTTGAAATATCAGCAAAGTCCTGTCAGAGACTAGAAAGGTTGTGACACCACCACAGACGGACAGTTCGAAGAAGGATATCTTAAGATGTTTCTGATCCTGTTCTTCTGAGGTTCTGTGTCTTTGACTACAGATTTACATGCAAGTAATCTCAAACTCGCTTTGTTGTGATCAAGTTCTGCTCTCTATAATCAAGATTCTGAACTGTCATGTGTATGGAACACAATATTTTTTCCTATTTTTCCTACATGCACAGCAAAATAGTTCTCTGAAAATATTATTTCTTGCAACAACGAGAGTTCTCTGCCACTGCCTGGTCACTCTGGGAATATTTACTGTGGTTTTGGCATGTCAGACTGTTATGTTTTAACTTGGCAAAATACCAACTGCCCAATACAGAGTCAGAGACCCCCCCAGGAGCTGAAAGGGAGAGAGGAAAAAAAAAATAGAAATGGAACTTTGAAATGGCAAGGTTTTTATATTTACACAGAAGAAAATAAAACAGAATATAACACATATATATATACAAACGTGAAAAGAAATAACAACACCTTCACTGAGATGCCCAACCTAATAACACAGATTTCAACCACCCAACCCCCAGAAAACCTCCCAAAAACTCTCCCAGAGAAATCTCCCAGCAAGAGAAAGGAGAAATTAATAAGAAAATGTTCGCCTCCCTAGATAAACAGTGCGGATGATGGCAAGGCCCAATCTCAGTAGAGGCAGAGCAGAGCCTCCTCATGGGGGCTGAGGCGAAGGCCAAAATAGACAGAAGCTCCTCCTCTCTCTCTTTTTATATCCCTTGACACTTTTTGATGATGTCAGATGATATGAAATACCTCTTTGGTTGCTTAAGTCAGATGATGCCTGTCCCTTCTAATCTATGTCACATCCTTTGAGGCCTGCTAAAAACTGAGGCCTAGATAAGGCCTAACTGAAACTAAAGCCAAAACTACCACACAGACGTTGCCTTTTTAGCCAGAGGCTGTCAAGGGTGTGTGGTTGTTTGTCTGCATATTGTGCTGCATAGTTTGCTTCTCCCGCATATATAAAATTTTTTACCCAAGAAAGTAAGGATCATATAAGTTAGTAACAGGTGCTATGACATCTATTCATGGAATCCATAGCAAGGGGTTTGCTTGTGGCTTTACCATTGCAAGCACAAGGCAAGTGCTTTACTTCTTTTCTACAATCACCAGGGATTCCCTGGTTGCCTGATTACTCCAGAGCCTTTGATTTGATCAGAGCTGTGCCTTTCCTCCCTGAAAACATCCTTAATGAAAAGAATATTTTGGGAGCTACAAAAGAACTTTTCAAGAAAAGGACAACACAGGGAGGGAGGAAAGAGTGAGGAACAGTCTTGCCAAGATACTAAGAAGCGAAAGAGCAGTGTTAGGAGAGGGGAGAAATAAGATTATGCAGACCAGAAACTGCAGTGGCCTCTGCAGAACAGAGAATAATAGAAACAACACAAGATAGAATTTTCCCTTTGAAGTCAGAGATGGGAGACTCCCTGAACAGGCATGCAGATCTTTGTTTTAGCTCTCACAGGTGAATTATTAATTCCATGCATTTGGGAAAGCTTTTGAGAGAAGGGGCATGAATCCTCTTTTTCATTTCATTTATGGAAAGAGAATGACCAGTCAATTAGTCAGTGTGATTTTCTAGTTAAAAAAACAATTAAAAAATTAAAAATAATTAATAAATCTCTTACAAGTCTGCAATGCTAATTTAAGTAGGTAAATCTTGCACTTGTTTAGTAAAACTGAATACTACAGATTTTTATCTGTTTCATTGTAAACCTGTGCCAGTATCTACAATATTAATATTTTCATAGTAGCTCTGTGTCTCAAGTATGAGTTCCTTGGCTGATCTATATTCTGCTAAATCTGAAAAGCAATCCATTTTTTTAAATCATCCAATCATCATTAAAACTAAGATGATGGTTTGTGATAGCCCCTTTTGCAACAATGCAGGTCCCCCATATTTATTCAATAATTAATTCTGAAAATAGAGAACTTGTACTAAATGTTTTCCCAAAAATTCTTGGAACAAGAAGAATTTCAGTAATAATTCTGAAATAAAATAAATATTAAAGAAAACAGCTATAACAGCACATTGCAATGAAGGCATTGTTGTAGGCACATGCATGTGCACAATTAATTAGTATTACAGGCTGGATATCTTGAATTCTTTTATATTTTTCTGAAAATTGTAGAAAGAAATATATTTAGACAGAACATCTAAACCTATAGTTGGAAACAAATAACTCAATTGTAATTCAATATCCTGGCTAACTGGTATAAGCTCCAGGACAGATGGTGGTTTGTTATCTAAATCTGGCATAAGGACTGGCATAAATCTGACATGGCCACTACTCTGGCAGGAGTATTTTGCACCACAGGGATGTAAAAATTCTGTCTTAATACAGAAGGTGCACATCCTATCACTCCCTCACTGGAGGTGCCCTCTTTCTTTTGCAATGTGACCATATATTTGACTCTGGAGGCTTTCCATCACCTCACATTTTTCCTACTGGTTCTTAGACACAGTAATACTATCCTAATTTAGAAAGTCATAATCTTAAATTTCTCTACCATTCTTTGAGAGCTGAGAGACACATGTAAGAGTGGAGGAACAGGATTTTTGTCCACATGTCTCTACACAAGTGATTCTTTCTACCTCTCTCACTAAAGCTAGGTTATATCTGCAGCTCTGAAAAGTAGATGATTTTGACTGGAGTTTTTCTTCATAGTTTGTGTACATACTAAATCACTATTCATTTCATATATGAAGCAAGAAAATTCTGAGTTTCAAAATATAGGTCACAACTTGGTTTTGTAGCAGCAGTATGTATTCTTACTCTTTAAGTAATCTGAAAAGGATTGAGACAATTTTGTTTAAGCATGATTTTAAAGAATTTCTGTACATGTCTTAACATGAAAATTTTAAGAACCTGTTCTCATCTCAAAACATGGGGGGTTTTTTTCTTCTTCTTTCTCTCTCTTTTTTTTTTTTTTAACAGTGTGAGAATTTAGTCAACTCTGAAAGTATCTTTATGATATTCTAGTATTTCAGTTCATGAATGTCTGAAACTTGAGGGCATGTGGCTATGCTAAAAATAAGAAGACAGAGAATCCCAACATTTTTGTGCTTACCTCCTGTGATGAACAAGATTGACTAGTATTTTGAACTTCCAATGTATTTCTTTATTCAAACTAAAAGGAAAAAAATTCCTATCTTGCTATTTCTCTATCACCTCTTATATTAGTCATTTTCTGCAAAGACTGCTATCTAGTGTCTTTTCCAGAAATATTTGATTTTCATTGCAATTCTTTTCTCTGTTACTGAATTTTCTACTTCCATTCTGAGTTATCTCATGATATTGAGAAAAAAAGAAATCCTTGTCTAGCTTCCTCACCACCTGCAGTGTTAAAGGCAAAATTACAACATTTACCTGTCTGAAGCTGAGATTTTAGCTTTCATTCAAAATTATGAAAAGTGGATCTAGATACAGAAGTGTTACAACTATCAATGACTGTCACCTTTACAGAATATTTTAGTGATTTTGTTTTCCTAAATGGTCAGAATATATACAATTAAATTGTATTCCAAATTAATACTGTCTTATTTTAGTATGTGAAGATCAATGAATATGTTTTTTTTTAATGTATTTGTGTGTTTATTTACATAGAATTGCAAGGACAGATTCTTTAATCTTCCCTTTACTATATACCTACATCAAAACACAATGTCTTCCTGGGGTTTTTTCCTAGTCACACAGATGTCTCTCACAAACCTACAAATTCACCTATTATAATTTCTCCTAAGAAGAACAAAAACGTTTATTCAAGTATTTATTTATTTATTTAAGTTATATTTGAGGAACTTAATTTGCTTGATTCTAGACAAAAACCAAGTTTTCTTCTCCTTTTTAGCTGTCAAAAATAACTTGAAATGTCCTTGTGGTATAATTTAATGTTTCTTCAAAGACTGCATGATGAAACTGTGTATCTAAATGTAGAAAAAGTCCTACACAGATTGCAGTGAAGATATAGGAGGAATGTTCTCATGAGCATCACACACGTTCATCCCTGGCATTCAGGAAAGCCATAGCCAAGAATGGCTGCAGCACATCCATTTTTTTTTATCTATGGCTGGTAGCTTATCTGAACTTTACTCTTATCATATATATATATATTTTATATATATATATATATTCAATGCTTAGAAAGAGCCTTGGCTTTGCACAAAACCTACTTTTAAAAGGTGGAGATTTAGCTCAAACTTGGATGCCTAACCCTTGAATGCCTAATTTAGGATGAATGAAACCTACTAGCATTTCTCCTTCTTCATCCTTTGTGATTCCGATGATCTGGGTTAGACAGCACAAGAAAAATATAAGAGAAACAATAATTCCATGAAAAATACTGAAACTAGGTTAAAAGTCAAGTAGTCCAAATGGCATTTTAATCTATTCGTCCATTTCCCAAGCTGCTAGATGCTGCTACAGCAACACTGTATGATTGGCTCGCTATCTTTCTGATTGCTTCCTCACAAATAGACTCACAAAACCATTCAGAGGGTGGAATTTAATTTTTCAAGATTTTTTTTTCCATATTCATTGGAATTTAAGCATGATATAGGGATATCAGAAAACAAAGATATCTGACACTACAGAAATCCATTTCCAAGTTGAATCTTCAATATCAAGTCTTAAGAAGAAGAAGATTTTCACATCTGAGCTTTAATACTTGAAAAACTGGATTTACAATGGAAATTATGACATACCTTTAAGTACCCCAGTACTAGTGGGTACAAATAATTATTGTAAAAACCATAAGAATACTAGATTTATAGCTGTGAGCAGTTTCATTAAAATGCCTGATATTTCCAGATTTTTCCCATTTCACTACTTCAAAATTCTCAGTCTTCTCTAACACTCATTTAGGAAAAAATAAGATAATAATGTTAATAAAAGTTAATCTTATATTGATATTATTTTTATTATTGTTCTCATTGCTGAAAGTTAAATTTGAAATGCAATATGAGCTAACACAAAAATTTCAGAGAAATAAACATGTAAGTTTCTGTCTTATTTCAGGGCTCTTTTAAGTCTCTGAGGATTGGAAACTTGGGATAAGTTTTAGTCTTAAAAAAGGTTAGTCAACACTCATTCTCATTTTTCCTTAAGAAATATTTTCTGACACATAGAAGCCTTTATCAAATATTTTCTAGAGTATTCTTAATGAAGTCCCAGCATATTTATATCTCAAAAATACTTATTTTTCAATCTGGAAAACTAAAATTCTAGTGAAGAATTATGCAGCAAAGTTAGTATGAATTGTGAGGATCTGACTCGCTAAGGTAATTTACTCAAGCTATTAGCAACAGAAAAGCAACTGGATCCTTCAGTTCAAATTAAATGAAGTGGTAGCTGCTGCATAGGTTAGTCCAAAGCTGTAGGTGAATACAGGTCACATCACTCATGCCATACTTAGGAGAAATGTTCACAGTCAGTCTTGCTTTTCTCTGTTTCTTACTTAACTAGCCAACCAGCATCTTTGATTCACATGCAAGGAATGAAAAAGTACATTTTACCTATTGGTTTTGGCTTTATTTTTCAATTTTAGGATGGTTCAAGCTAAGTTTGCCTTAGTTAGGCTATATGTGCATTATGATAGTGTAATTATCTAATTGTCTCATTGTCCAAAGCTAAAATTCTTTAGATTTTAAGGTAACACCATTAATATACTTGAGGAAAGGTAGGAACATAAGGAAGAGAGATGTGGAGGGAATGAGAAAGAGAGGATGGGAGGCCTTGAGGGATCTAGTAAATCTTATATTAGTTCTACATTTGTCTTAGAAACCATTACGCCATTACGTACTTAATGCACAGGTATTATCCAAGAGTTGCCCTATTCTCACCTTGACATACCTTTGGTCAAGTCACACCATTCAACAGTGAATAATCTCTTCCCTTTTTTTTTTTTTTTTTTTTTGAACTTCAATGATTTCAGTCTTTCTAGAGATTTGATATTTCTGTTGCATGTTGGCTGTGATTATTCCTTCCACTGCCTTACCATTCACCTTTTAGCCAAGTATTTGCTCACTAGCTGGATCCTCTCACCTCAGTACAGGCATCACTTTGGCTCCTATTCTGAAATGCATTAATATCAGAGTTGTGCTGTGGTCTGTGTTAGCAATATTCTCTTGTTCGAGACTGATTCTCACCCTGGCCGTTGGGAGCAAGCTCCTGGTCACCTCTTTAGGAGCTTGAGATTCACTTTAGGTGGTAGACAGCGAAAATGTAATCATTACAGCACTTTATTCTGTCATTGCTATCCTTTATAGCCTCTCCATTTTTTCTTGACTTCATTGTAGCATAACAAGGACTTGTAAATAAGTTCTGTGCCTTTTTGTTAAGATTCTTTTTCTACCCTAAGATGTGTTTTTAGATTCCCTGTGAGGTGTCAATATAGAGATGCAAACAGCATGCGGTTGAGATTTTTATTGAATGACTATTAGGACTCTTGTATTTGATACACTGCTATTCTCCCAACTGTAGATGGAAATGCTCCGCCTCTTAGACTTTGATTCAAATATTGTGAGAATGATGACATTGCTGGTCCTTAACAAAAAGACTTTTATAACCATAGATGAGAAAATGGAAAAGTGGGAATAAACTTTATGTGTTTGTCTATGAGTGGTGGGGAGTACTCAAAATTGTCCAAAAGAATTTTTGCCCCACACTGATCACACTAAAGTGGAAGACAACCTTTAGCAAAATTAAACAGCAAGCACTGGATTACAAAGATATTTCTGACACAACAGAAGACAGGTTGCAAGAGGGGTAACAAGCCAGTCACCCCCCTGGGGCACAGTGCTTTCTCCCTGGAACATGAGTCAGTGGGTGCAGGGTACAACACAGGGCAAAAAAAAATCAGGGCACCTACTTGTCCCATGTAAGAGGGGGTGTGCACAAAGGGGAACCACTCGTGAGGTGAAGGTGAACTTCTGACCCCTCCAGCTGGGGAAAACCTCACTGTGGGGGGTGTGGAACTTCTTAGGATGAGATATAAATGGTATTTAGAAATCTGAAGGTATGTATGCTGATTTTGCATGTGTCAAATGCTGTGTGTTTTGTTGCATTGATACTGATCCTGAGCATAGTGTTTGCTGATTAATTACATGTCAGTAGTAAATCAATAAATTACTTTGATCCTGATTTGATTTAAAGTGTGTGAATAGATCAGTTTTCCCCAAGGTCAACATCTAACCCATTAAAAATTTATTAGCACTGCTTCAGGCTGATGACCAAGCTAGGTTAGTGAGAGGATTTACTCAATCATCTATGGGGAAAGGAAAGAGAAAATAAATTTTTATTCTGATGAGGAAACAGGTTATATTAAAAACAGTTTAAAATTCTAATTCAATGACAGAAATTAAATATTTTCATAATTATATTTCATGAAAGATAGTTCATGCAGCAGGAGTTCTTTCTTTCAAGAAATTTTATATATTTCTTGTAAGCAATTTGCAGATAAAACTCTAGACTTATAAAAGTTTTATGCATAATTTCTAGGACAAAGTGCTTTCCCAGCTTCTTTAGGTAGTGGGTTTTAATCTCAGTTTTTAAAAATGCAAGATTTATATGAATCTGCAATTTCATTCTCTATGGATCATTTCAATGATTAATCATTAGGAAGAAGACTGTATTCACTTCAGAAAAAAATATTCCCCATTTATGAGAGATCTGGAGTACCCTGGGGTTGTCTTAATAAAATGTTATAGCTCAAATAGTTTAACAACATAGCATGAAGATAAAGTACAGATAACTATCCCTAGTATTCTCCAAAGTAGCATCTCTATTGTTTATGTTGTTTTTCAGTTTTTAATAAAGCTTCTGAAGAGCTTTGCTTTGACATGTTATTTGATGCAACATCCTGAAAAAGGCAACATAATAAAGAGAGATATCTCCGAATTTGTGGGGAAAAAAATTGTATAGTTAAATAAAAATGGAGATATGTGAGATAATTTGTGGAAAAATGTAAAAATTTATTTTGGTCATGTCCAGTTTTGTGGAACCAGAATCTTTAAGAAAATGTTTACCTGTGTCCTCTTGGTGTCTGTTACAGGCATTTGTCTTACAAGTGAATATTGCTTTTTGTATACCACACCTCCAGCAGAGCAACATTTATCTCAAGATACCTTTTTTCTCTTCATACTTAGCTCAATAAAGTGTTAAAATTTGGTTCAGACAGTAGTAGTGTCTTTTTTTATGGGAATTTACTAGACTATAGTTTACCATTTCTGTCTACTGATTGTGTAATATGGTCTATAATACATCATATTTATACATCTTTAATAGTTAAAATACACACACCCAGAAACAGAGATATAGAAAGAAAAAAACTTCACAGGCTCTCAGTATATATGTATTTCAAGAAAAGATGTTTGATCATCTCTTCACTAGGGAAAATGCTTAGTTTTTTTCTCATTTTATAAAGGTATGTGGTTTCATTTATGTTTCCATGTTACAAAAAATAAACTAAAATTCAGATGTATCTTACTTCAGGTAATACAGTGCAGCACACTGAATTAATTTCACTTGCTTCAGGGTAGTAAGAGTCCATAAAATCAAGTCAGGCTATAGATCCTCTATGATGTAGCATTTATTTTTCTTTGCCATGGGCAGTAGATTTTCAACTACTGAATGTGAACTAATGAATTAGCAGGCCAAGTTTAAGTTATCAACACCTATTGAAAGTGGTTCCATGATGTAACAGATAAGACAGCTCAGCAGATAGTATGCCACCTGCCTCTGGCATCGAGTTGGGTTTCAGCTATGCGGATGCTCTCCGTGTTTGTGCTGCTCACTGCTGCTGCTGTTCTTCTTTTGAAACAAACTGTAAACATGCCCATGGTACGAATCTCAGCCCACACAAGAATGTGACAGCTACTTAACAGACCGAGTGGCATTACACAGCAATGCAGGAAAACAATCTTCAAGCAATCTTTGTAGATATCTTTATACACTGCCTTTCCACAAGTAGGAAGCTGGTCTGACCACCAAGGCCAAAGGTCTGTGAGTGTCCCACCACTCTGAACCTTACACAGGAATTTGTGCCAAGATAAAATGAGTCAAAAAGGACATAAAATCCCACCGTTCAGATGAGGCAGCATCTGCTACTCATTCCTTACAGATGTTGTAGGTCTCAGGTTAGGGTTTCTACAAACTGTGAAACTAAAGAACATGAATTAGTAAGGCAGGGGGTTTAGTTTGTTTCCTCTCTCTCTGAAACATATGGCTTAATTAATGGGTTTCTGGAAATTCATATATGGTTTGGAATGGTTTCCTGTCTGGTTTTAACCAAGAAATTTCATCTTGGACTTGGATCATCAAGAAAGTGCTGAATATATTGCCACATGAAATATCTGAGAATATAACATTAATGTAAACAATCACAGACAGCAAAGTTAATATTTCTGACCACAAGGAACAGTGATTTGTGACTAGTAAAAGGAATTTTTATTACATTATGTCTAGAAGAGGTCATATTAAATGGACAGAGAGAATTGTTCAGAAAATTACCTTACTTACAGATATTTGAGTGCAAGCAAACATACTTGAGGGCATACCTATAAATGTATGCCTTAAATCATAGTCAGAGGAAAAATTAAGTTCTTCAGTATGCACTAAAAGCCTGCAATGGTCCTAGAAGGTGTTTTGTATGCGTTTTCATCCACTAGGCTTTTAATGAACTTTATTACAATAAGATTAGACATTTTCATAATACTTTACTAAATTTATAGCATGCCTACATTTCTTAAAGCACTTTATGAAGATATTCATGTGTTTAGATGGATCAAATCTTGCTATGGTTCTTTAGGACATGAGGTCTGTGCCAACTTGCTTTCATTATCTCTGACTCATACAGGTACCATGTTACACAACTGGGCAAATTGGATGGGTGAGAGGGGAGCACTCCCACTGAATACCTTGGATGGAAAGATGGAAAGTGAGCTCAGCAGTTCCTTGACATCCAACTAGTCAACAGGTGCTCCCAGAACGTTTGGAGACACTGCTGCTAGTCTAGTTCTAGTTAGGGGTAAAAAAATGGAGGTGTGTACCCTGGTATACGTTTTAGGGGACATGGAGAAAGCTGAAGCGGAGGTATATGAAGGCACTACCAACTTTGGGGAGCAAGAGATAGTGGGATGGAAAAGAGCATAGAGCCATTATGGTAATGTGACTTAAAGGTTATTGGATATAAATCCAAAAGCAAAGAAGCTTCATTAGTTCATGGAAAACAAATTGTTTTTTTATATATCCAGTGTAATAAATTGCTATGAGTTCCAGTGATATATCATAGTTAGAAAGAGCCCCCAGTTTGCTTGAATTACATTTGATTAATGCTTTTTTTGTCTACTGAATGTATAGGCTGATAATGTCAGAAGAGGAAATGCCCCAGCAACATAATTGCATTTATTAAAAAATATTATTAGGTAAAATTCAGCTAGTAGCAGGCATCATATTATTCTACTTTAATATCTAATGAAATAAACAAAGAAAAAATTAAATAGGTTTACCTCATTCAGTCCTGCTTGCAATCTCACACAATAACCATTACAGGTGGAGGGCACTGCATGCCAAGTTAAGATTGTTGATCTGTAGTAGCCTTTAAATACGGAAGGAAATTTTGGTAGTTTCTGAATTGTAATAATTTGGAATAGAACTCAAAATCCTAATGGTCCTCATTTGCTATATTGGGCATTATTGACCAAGAGCCTGTCACGTTAGTGCTCTACATCCTGAAACTATTTTCAGTGTCCTCCATGACACATCATCTCTGTCTATTATGTATAAGCCAAGCCAAAAAAAAAAAAGGAATCCACATTGTTCCAAATGCTGCATATGAGCTGGCTAATTTATATGGCAGATTACATTCAGCTACATGAAATGTAGAAACTGTGGCCCTTCCAGATCTCCTCTTTAGCCAGCATCATAGCTTGACTTGCAGAGTATAGTAGGGGAAAGCCCAGTAGGAGAACACAATAAACAATTTGTTCTTCAAGTATCAATACAGGCTCCTATAATACTGACTCAGAGTCAGTTAATTCATTTAATTGCAGTGATGGTCTTCCATGAGTTAATTTACAATACAAATGAAAAGTTATATGTAATTTTTAATCTAAGCCACATTACTCTAATGAAGATGTTGGAGTCTGATGTACTGTGTTGCAGTGGGCTACCCTAATTGTTAACCATGATCTTGGACACTTCGAATTTGTGAACAGCAGTGTATGCATCTTCTTTGCCTCTTTCAGTATTTTGGGGGTATATGGAATGTTTCTGCAGCAGTTTAGCTGGACTGGAATTAACTTTCAAGTGTTATGCAAGAGGAATGTAGAAATCTAGAGTGTTATAATCTATCTTTATAGTTCTCTTTGTTTTTTAGTCCTTGGGAATATGTAAGTTTTGAACACATAAATAATGTATGCCATCATCTGCTCCGATGGGTATTCTCTTTCATGGATGTGCAATTGTTTGCTGTTTAATTTCACTATCACAATTTGTATGTAGTTAATTTCTCCTTTCAGGTGGTAAGTAGGATGATGTTTCATAATTTTGTTTTACCTCTAGGCTTATTTTTCTAGTTCTGCTCCAGAGAAATTAAAAATAACAATCCTGACCTGCGTATCTATTTCAGTATGGGTTTGATTGCAGTTTTATTTTGACTTCAGTGGATAATGTTAATGAAAAACACTGGAGGGTCTTTTGGTTGGTTTCTTCTCAGTTTAGAAGGGTGATTCTTGGCTAGATTCCCTCCCCCCCCCCCCAGCCAAAATGTTCCTTTGAACTCTCATACAGAGGTTGAATGTAGTTAGGAAACACTAACATATACTTGACTCCTGGGAATCAGAAAGCATCAGTTCTTTGAAAGAGACTCACTGCATTTTCACCCTCTGCTATAGAAAGCATACATAACCTAACACTAACAATAAAGCCTTGAATAAGGATATTCCTCTTTCATTTGGAGGTGTTTTGCTTTCTCTATGAAATAAAAACAGTTAACTTAGAGTAAAAACACAGTAAATAAGACTTAAAAATTTCATTAATGGGATTCTATATGCCAAGTACATTTTCTTTTAAAAATTAGAGGAGAAAGGTCTGGACAAAAAATCCTTACCAAAATCCATACCTATTATAGGTACAAAAAATAAAAGAGCCTTTCATTCTAAAGCAGCCAATTAAGATGCCCTTAGTTTTATGAAACACCATCAGATATTTTGTATTACTTTTTATGCTCTATGCCACAAAGAATATTGAGTTGTATTATTCTTTTTCTAAAGGCTAAACAAAGCACTTAAGAAATAAGTTCTTCTCTGTCCTCTTTCCCAGAAGAAAAGCTCTTCATTTCATTGTTGGGGGGAAAAAAAACCCAAACTCTTAGTTCACTGAAATGGAAAATACACACATATGAAGACAGCTTCTTACCTTCATAGTAGACTTAAAACCTATTCAGTTATTTGAACAAATGTCTCATTTGTGACTAAGACCATAAATTAGAGTTACTTACTGATGTTCTACCAAATATGACCCAATAGCTCTTTAGGGATATTTTGTCCTGCAGTGTGTTCTATGGCAAAATTCTGAATGCACCTATCCCATTTAAAGTAGATTAATCACCTTTAAAACATCCCACAAAAAGATCTATTATGATTTTTTTTTCCAGGTTTCAGATGCATGATTAATGCAGTTCCAATTTGATTTTGAATACGATTTAGCTGGTGAATAGGAAGGGAATAATGAAATGCCACTATACAAGTGAGACAAAGGAAAAGAGGGATCAATCAAAATAGGACCTTTAATGACTGTGAAATAGATTTAGCTCTCAAATTACTGAGATTAAACAGCTGATTTTTAGTAATATCTTCATTCCAGACTTCCCCAACATATATATTTGATAAATTTACTAAATTTGAAAATATCTAACAGTATCTTGAGGAATCGGCTAGACCAACAAACACCAGCTTCAAATTAGGAAAATTAAAGTGTTCGTGAGCTTGAAGGCAAATTTAAAATTCATTTGATGAGCATTGCATGAAAATATTGAATCTACAAATCAAATGGATGTAGAACCACTATGCATTTATTTAGATGCATTTAAAAAATATGAAAAATCAAAGCTCTATACATAATAAATTTTAATGCTATCACAGAAATAGTATTTTCATTTTTCTGAAGTGTTTAGCTAGGTCAAAACACTGATGTATATTTTAAAAAGAGAGACAAAAACAAGCACATGTCTCTTAAATTCAGGGTTCACATTTGGTCAAGCCACTTTTGAAATAATATGTTAAATCTGGTTGCAAACACCTTAATTAAATTATTTAGTTACAAATATACTGGTGTTGCAGTTGTGCCTCAGTTCAACTATGAGTTTGCTTTGTGTATAGAAGAGACTCTTCATGTCCAAAAGTACTTGCAGGCTACAATGAAAAACTAGTAATAGGTAATATGATTTGTTTTAAAAGATTCAATCATTGCATAGCAATTACTCACTCACTAGCAAATATTTTACAAGCATCTCTCCCTCGTGGAGGTGACTACAAAGTGTTCCTGTGAAGAAGTGACTTCATTTTCATAATGTCTTAATGATTCATCATATTTCAATGACTTCTCAACTAAAATGTTGTGTTTGTGAGAAGAATGACACGCCTTTTTTTTTTTTTTTTTTTCAGCTGGCATACATATAAATTCAGACTGTGGATCAAAAAGTTTCCTTGGCTCTTGTGTTTTTCTGTATGAAACCATTAATAATTTTTATTCCAGCTTCATTCATTTATACCAGAACAGTTGATTTTATGTGGATTGCATAGATGAAATTAAATTCTTATCTAGAGTAATCTACTTCCCCTATCATTCTTCATTGCTGCTGCAATAACTGAAATGGCGAAAATACTTCTATACTAATGAGGCTGACATTTAATCATGACGTTGTAAACCAAGTTTAAAAAAAGTCATCATTTTTAATTTGCAGATGTTTCCTGACTAATATTGCTAGAATGAGCAGGGTAATAGTAAGAAATTTCAGTTGAGAAATATAGACAAGGACTAAATCACTTAAAAATTCTTCTAACAGGTGGTACAAGCAAAGTTCTTCATAAATGCTACATTGTTACTGAAAGTATTAAAAAGCAAGCACAATTAAAAAATACAGTTCTTGCTACTGTTGTCAGAGAAAGATACAATCCTGATGGTAAATAAATATTTGATTTACTTAACTAAAAATAATCAATTTTGCACTCCCTTCTTTGCAACATCAGGTGTGGATTCCTTAAAAAATATAGTTTAACATTGTCACGCAAAAGGGAAGGGAGGGACTGGAGGGTTTGCCTGACCCTTAGAGAGGGGAGATTTTCTAGACCCTCAGTGATTTATTTGTCTCTCAGTGCCTCAGGAAAGCCAAAACCCTTAGGTCTAACCAGTTTATTGGCATCTTGTAAAGAGGACCCTGCACTGAACAGATTCACAATATTGGAGGGCGATTCAATTGCCCTTTTTGGAGGGCCTAAGCCAACAGCATGGGGACCCCTCAGTGGAACTTCTCAATGTGTTATCTGCCAATGACAACTGCTACTACCTGTAAAGGACTCACTCTAACTGTTTATGGAATAACACACTTTATTAATGCGAATTGTGACAGGTTAACAAGGTTCATGGTCATTGGTGATAGTGTCTGACTGCAAATACAAGTTTAAAGCAATTTACTATTGCTACAAAGTAAGCAAAGCACAAGCTCAAACCCTAAAATCAGCATTTAGCACACACAGAATATGTTTCTTATCCAATAGGTGCCTCTATAGTGAGGGAACAGAGGTTTAGCCTGTTGACTGATCCCAGCAGTTTTGGTGGAGTCTTCCTCCAGTTTTCCCCTATTTCCAACTTATTTTTATACTATTTCTTTAGGTTTAGGTGGTGTGACAGTGGTCATAACTACTTAATAGGGTATTCATCCTCGATACCTATCTTCCTTGGCAGACATACTGTATGGTCTTTGAAGTACAAAGCGTCATCATACTGCCCTCCCTGTAGCGTGTAATGGAGCTCATGGAGCCTCCACTCTACTCCACTCCTTTGTTCTGTCTCCCATAGCAGGTGCTTATCATTGTTAGGGAACCTTTGTGGGGCATGTAGACCATGTTCCATCCAAGGAGAAGCAGCAGCATTTTACCCTGTAATTCTTAGTGTCCTCTAATTTTTAACTCTACACATCATTCTACAGTCATCCAAAAAAAGCCTGGCTATATAACTATCAAGTTAAGAAGTTGAGATTCACTGGGGCTTGTCTGAAAGCAAAAATATAGCAAAGAAGGAAATAACACTGTTAGTAGAATACATCAAAATTCTTAGTGTTTCTTCTATGAGGATGATTACATACAGAATCCTTGTAAGGCTATTATTTTTGTCTGTTATTAAAAGAAATAATATAAACAGAGACTATTTGAGGTAACAAATAGTGCCAATAAAAAAACCCAGACTTTTTGTTTGGTTTGCTGGTTGTTTTGTTTTTGTTTTGTTTTGTTGGGGGGGAGGGGGAGTTACATACACAAACACATGTAAATTGAGGTAAGATATGTCTAAGGGACAAAAGAATATTTATTGTGCTGTGAAAGAAGTGGATATTATACATTGGGCTGAATTTGCATCCCATGGTTATCCTTTCCAGATTTGAACATCATTGATGTAAAAGGAAATTGGGGAATATGAGCAGGAGGGAAGATGAAGAATGAAGCAAAAGGCTGATTAAAGCTAAATTTTTAAGCTCAGTCTGACTAGAAAGATAAATCAAGCAGAACTGTTGAACTTCATTCAGAGTCATACTGTTCTCTTCTCCCCATTTCTTTTCCATGTAATCCAGCAAGCTATCTATAATTCGTAACAGCAGACCATCAGTTACTACAATGCTGTGTTCCAAAAATACAAATATGATTGCTTTTATGTCAGAAGTTTCAGCCCACTTCAGTGGCAAAATAATGCAAATCATGCTCTTTTTTATTTATTTTTTTTTTCTTTTTCCCCTGGAATAACATCATCTCTTGACTGTGCCAAACAATTAGAAGTAAAACGAAAAGGAAACATTAAATTTAGCTTAGAACTTAATTTTTGTCCTTAATTCCTCCTACACCCAAATCCCATGAACACTGCACTGAGGAATTATTTTGGATAGTTAAGAAATAGTTTTCTGTCTGTGTTTCCTATTTGGTAGCTATCTATGCACATTTCAACACATCCAGAGGAATATTATCAGAATTCTTGAGTAGGAACAAATGCCTACAATATATATGTCTGCATCTGAGCTAATTTTGTAAATTCTCTTCATAGTCAACATGGAGAAGCACATACCACTGGTGTTAACCTCACCTGTCTTGTAAGATCAGATCTGATGTTATTCTTTAATGTCTACCAAAATAGTCTAAAGAATGAGCACAGATATATACATCTATTTTGCAGATGTGATATTTATTCCATCTGTCTTTTTTAGAATGCCAAGTTTTCAAAGTTTTGTTAATACCAAGAGGTTTGGGGTGTGGGTTTTTTTTGTTTTTGTTTTTTTGTTGTTTTTTTTTAACTTGGACTAGGAGAGAAGAATATGCAGAGCAAAAGGCTTCCTCAAATAAAACCTTGGACAGAATACTGCTGTTAAAAGGGATGTTAACTTCTGATAATTTTTGCTCTGATCAATTGTCTTTTTTTTTCACTAGGGTAACATTATGCATGTATCTAAAGGTTGCATAGAGTGCTGCTTGAGTAATTTAAGTGATAAAAAATAGTCTTAGAAAGACAGAGGGCACAAGAAAAATCAGATCAAATTACTTGTTTTGCTAGGATTTCCAGGTCTGGAAAACTGAAAACAGTAACTACCCTCATGACTCTGGTTCTCAATGCAGGAAACAAGCTGCACTGTGGACTGATGCTAAACGGGCTGTTAAATTGCATACATGAGGTGAAGCATAGATGTGTCACCTCAGGTTTGTCTGCATGAAGCTATATTAATTTTGCTGAAATTTTGCTTGTAACTAAGGTTCACCTTGTGCTGTCATAGCCTAAGGCGCAGTGTAGAAAGTGGGAGGAATTGTTTTTATCATTGGACCCTGTGGGTGGTATTGCTTTACACCTCCCACCCAGCAGCCTGCCAGATGCCTCTGTCTCAGCCAAGGGTGTGCTTCTTCTTGCTCCCTTTAATGTTCTTGAGCAGAGGCCAGAAGCTACTTTTAACTTCCAAGTTAGTATAGAAACACTTCATTTCTTTAGTGGATTTCAGAATTATTTACAACATATTACTTAGCAGCTATTTGAAATGTTTCTTTCTTTATTTTACTGACTTAACTGATGTAAACACAGCCAGAAATAATGCTGTTAAATGCAAGCTGCGACTCTATGCTGGATTTTGTCTCCCAGCATTCAAAAATACTTATCCTTGGTTCAGTGTGCACTATGCTTCTAGTTGAGGAAGCAGACTGAGCAGTATCAAGAAAGATTACAGAGCTCTGCGAGTGGCAATAAGGGACTTTGGAGCATTGGTTGTTTTTCATCAGTCTTCCCAGTCAAAGAGAAGAGGCTTGAAAGGGACAGTCAAATCTGTAGAACCAACAAATGGTTACAGGACTGGTGCCACAGCCGGAGTTTCAGCTACTTAAATCATGGAACTCTGAGAAACCAGTTCTGCTGGGGGCTGATGGGATCCATCTCTCAGAGCAGAGGAGCATCTTTTGTCATAGGCTTGCCAGGGTGGTGAAAAGGGCTTTAAACCAAAGTTGCCAGGGAAAGGGAATCTCAGATTATCCCACTCCTAACAGTTTGATGCCAGGGCCAGCAACAGATGCCTGGAGGTTGGAGAGAGGCCATAGATCAGCAGAAAAGCACCTGAAAAGCAGCACAAAGTCAGCTTCATCAAGGGCCCATCTGAAATTCTTCTGTGAAAAGCATGTACCATGAGGAATAAACAAGAGGCAGACACATGCACAGGCCTGCAGACCTATGACCTTGTTAGCATGATGGAGATATGAGGAGACTGTTCCTATGCCTAAAGTGTTGGAATGGAAGGATACAGGCTCTTTAGGAAGGACAAACAGTGGAGATGAAGGTAGCATTTTGTGCTGTCAGTTACCAGCTGCATGGCATGGAGCTCTATCTGGGGATGGATGAGAAGCTGAACAATAAAGTAAACAATAAATACATGGAGGAATAAGAACACCACGCACCAGACCAATGTGATCAAGCGAATGTCATTTATTACACATGGTTTATATAGGGTTAAAGCTACGTTCTATTGGCTAAATTGAGCCTCACACCATCTAACTGCAAATCCTAATTGATTATAGTCCATATCTCACAAGTCCAGTGTTTTGGTGAACTCATCCTGACTGTTTTCAAGTATGTCTCCGGTATCCTGTGGGAAACCTGAGGAGTTCTCATGAGAAACTTCTGGGATGTTGCTAACAACTCCTAGGGAGTGATTTTTCCTTTACCAGTCCACAGCAGCTGTGGCCTTGATTATTCTTAGCTGCTTTCAGTCTCACAGGGTCTATATAGATCTGAATTTCTCACCTTTGATTTTTCTGTACCAACAGAACAAGAGCTTATGGGTGAGGATTAAATAGAGGACAGGGACCAATGACATTATAATGGGGGTCTGCTACAGGCCTCCAGACCAGGAAGACTGAGTGGATAAGGCCTTCTACAGACCGACAGCAGATGCCTCACATTCACAATCCCTGGTCCTCGTGGGGGACTCCAACCACTCCAATATCTCTTGGAGAGACAATAGAGTAGGGTCCAGGCAATCCAGGAGATTCCTGGAATGTATTAATAATAACTTCCTTCTCCAAGTGATAGATGAGCCATCAGAGAGATGTGCCAGACTAGACCTCATTCTCACTAACCAGGAGGAGATGGTGGGCAATGGGGAGCATCAAGGGCAACCTTGGCTGCAGAGACTATGAAATAGTGGAGTTCAAAATCCTTAGGGCAACCAGGAGGGTGCACAGCAAGCTCACTACTCTGCACTTCAGGAGAGCAGACTTTGGCCTCTTCATGGATCTGCTTGGTAGAGTACCATGGGATAAAGCACTAGATGGAAAAGAGGTCCAAGAAAGCTGGTTAAATATTCAAGGATCACTTCCTTTGAGCTCTGGAGCAATGCATCCCAATGAGAAGAACTCAGGCAAAAATGACAGGAAGCCTTCATAGATGAACGAGAAATTCCTGGACAAACTCAAAAACTAAAAGGAGGCCTACAGAGACTGGAAGTAAGGACAGGTAACCTGGATGGAATACAGAGAAATTTTCCAAGTAGCCAGAAATCAGATTAGGAAAGCTTATTTTTCTGATAGAATTACATCTAGTCAGGGATGTCAAGGGCAAAAAGAAAAGCTTCTATATATATGTCATTAATCAAAGGAAGATAATGGAAAATGTGAGCCCCCTTCAGAATGAAAAGAGTTATCCATCATATGGAGAAGGCTCTCCATATCAAGATTCAATTACTTTTTTGCATCCATCTACCAGTAGGTTCTCCAGAGACACCACCCAAGTCATAGAATGCAAAGACAAGGACTGGGAAAATGAAGGACTTCCCCCTGCAGGAGAGTCATAGAGTCATAGAATCAGCTGGGTTAGAAAAGACCTCTGAATCATCAAGTCCAACCCTTGATGTACCACCACCATAGTTACTAAACCATAACACTAAGTGCCACATCTAGTCTCATCTTAAAAATGTCCAGGGATGGGAAATCCATCACTTCCCTGGACAGCCCATTCCAATGCCTGATCACCCTCTCTGTAAAGAATTTTCTCCTAACATCCAGCCTAAATCTCCCCTGGCAGAGGTTAAGCCCATGCCCTCTTATACTGATAGTATTCTGGGAGAAGAGATCAACCCCCACCTCGCTAAAACCTCCTTTCTGGTAGTTGTAGAGAACAATGAGGTCACCCCTGAGCCTTCTCTTTTCCAGGCTGAACAATCCCAGTTCCCTCAGCCTCTCCTTATAGAGCTTGTGTTCAAGTCCCTTCACCAGCCTTGTTGCTCTTCTCTGGACCCACTCCAGCACCTCAATGTCCTTCCTGAACTGAGGGTCCCAGAACTGGGCACAATACTCAAGGTGAGGCTTCACGAGCACTGAGTACAGGGGAAGGATCACTTCCCTGGACCTGTTGGCCACACTGTTCCTGATACAGGACAGGATGCCATTGGCCTTCTTGGCCACTTGGGTACACTGCTGGCTCATGTTCAGCTTCCTGTCAAGGCAGACTCCCAGGTCCTTTTCTGCCTGATCACTTTCCAGTCACTCTGTCCCCAGCCTGTAGCACTGCATGGGGCTGTTGTGGCCAAAGTGCAGGACCTGGCACTTGGCCTTGCTAAACCTGATTTAATTGAAGTCAGCCCAACTCTCCAGTCTGTCCAGGTCCCTCTGCCGAGCCCTCATGCCTTCCAGTAGATCGACACTCCCCGCCAACTTAGTGTCATCTGCAAACAGAACTGGGCCCAATACTAATTCCTGGGGAACGCCACTAGTGCCTGGCTACCAGCTGAATGCAGCCTTGTTCACCAGCACTCTCTGGGTCCTTCCATCCAGCCAGCTCTTAACTCAGCAGAGAGTGCCCCCGTCCAAGCCATGGGCTGCCAGCTTTTCCAGGAGCATGTTATGGGAGACAGTGTCCAAGGCCTTGCTGAAGTCCGGATAGACACATCCAGAGCCTTCCCATCATCCACCAGGCAGGTTACCTGATCAAAAAGGAGATCATGTTGGTTAGACAGGATGTGCCCCTCCTAAAGATCAGGTTCAAGATCATCTAATGAACCAAGATTCACAAGTCCATGGAACCTGATAAGATGCATCCACAGGTCCTGAAGGAACTGGCAGGTAAAGTGAATAAGCCACTGTCCATCATACTGAGAAGTGGTGGCAGTCAATTATGTTCCCACTGATTGGATAAAAGGGAAATGCAACTCACATTTTTAAAAAGCCTGGCAAGATCATGGAGCATATCCTCCTCGAATCTATGCTAAGGCACATAGTAAATAATGAGGTGATTGGTGACAGCCAACATGAGTTCCCTAAGAGTAAATAGTTCCTGACAAATTTGGTGACCTTCTACAATGGGACTACAGCACTGGTGGAGGAGAAAAGAGCAGCTAGCATCATCTCTCTGGACTTGTGGAAAGCATTTGACACTGTCCCCTGTGACATCCTTGCCTCTTAACTGTGGACTCTACATGGAATAGTTTGATCAATTCTAGGGCCCCAAACATAAGAAGGACATGAACCAGCTGAAGGATTCCAGAGGTGGGCCATGAAGATGATCACAAAGCTGGAGCACCTCTCTTGTGAAGTAAAACAGAGAGAGTTGAGGTGTTCAGCCTGAAGCAGAGAAGGCTCCAGGGTGACCTTATTTTAGCCTTCCAGTACCTAGAGAGGGTTTACAAGAAAGCTGGAGAGGGACTTTCGGCAAGAGCATGTAGTGATAAGCAAAGGGAAATGGCTTCCAATTGAAAGAGGGTAGATTTATATTAGATATTAGGAAGAAAATCTTCTCTGTGAGTGTGGTGAGACACTGGAACAGGCTGCCCAGAGAAGCTGTGGATGCCCCATCCCTGGAAATTGGATGAGGCTGATCTAATGGAAGATGTCCCTTTATATGGCAGGATGGTTGGAACTAGTTGATCTTTAAGGTCCCAATGCTTCTGTGATTCTTTAAAGAGAATTGTGAAAGGCAAAAAAAATCCCCAAAACCCAAACACATCATTTTTTAATGAAGGCTTACTGTCATGCTTTAGGAATGATATTCTCTGATTTGATGCTACTACCAAAAACTCTCCAAATCATGAGATGCTCAATCAGTCCCCCCTATCCCTCCCCTGGGCCAGGCTGAAGAGAATAGGAGGCACAAAAGATAAAGATGATGGGTTGAGATAAGAACAATTTACCGGGAACAGGAATGAGATAAAAAGCAAACATTAATAGCAACAATATTAATTAACAGAAGTGTACAAAAGAGAGGCAAGCAATTCACATGCAAATGCTAACTGCAGGAACCTACCCTGACCACTGCCACAACACCAGGACCCAGAAGAGACCTCTTCCCCCACCCCTGGAAAATGATGTGCGGTGCTATAGAATAACCTCTGGGTCCTGGCCATACTCCCTCCTGGCTACTGCAAAAATTAACCTTGTCCTGGCCAGAACCAGGACACTTACCTCTGAAAGAGCTAGGCTTTGATTAGATCAAGTGATTGATTAGATCTTTTGAATATTGAAATATTCCAAGCCCAGGGAGTGCTAGTGAAGCCTGTGTGCTTGTTTATATAATGTACTTTTCCCCTTGGTATGTAGAAGAAAGATTTTCTGTGCATGTGAACAGGGCTCACTTCATTCACAGTATAAGATATGAAGAGACAGGACTGCTTTTTGCAGTTTCTGAAAACATAACAAAAGACTGGAGGAGCCCACTGCAAGTTGTGCAGCGGGAAATCCAGGTCTGATCTGCTTTTCAGAGCTCTAGGGCTCTGAAATGCAAGGGCAGGGAGGTTCTAGATGATGGCTTCCAAGAACACCTTGTACTGAGTCTAGTCTCCTGGTACTCAGCAAACTCTGAAATAGATGATCGTGGTTGTTTTCTGCAGCATTTTGGTGTCTTGGAGTGATGAATTCTTCCATTCTAATGTTGTACCTTTTATCTGTCGTTCCTTGAAACCCAACACACATGCATGAATGCTTACACAGCAGCAGAATCTCTAAAAAAACCCCAAACCAAAAAAAAAAAAAAAGTTAGCATGTTCGTGTCACTTCTTGTTTATAGATGACAAATGAGTTCAAAAGATAATTATTTCCCAAATATTACAGCACATAATATGATTGCTAATTTTGATATCATCAGGTGTCTATGTGTATTCGTTTTAAGACCAATAAAAAAGAGAGAAAAATTACAGTAAATAAAAAGGAGATCTTTTAGACATAAATTTGAGGGTGGGTTATTTTTTGTTTGTTCATTTGTTTGTTTTATGTAAGACCTGATTTTACCTTTTCTGGCAATTAAAAAAAAATGCAAGTAATCTAGAAACCATTTCATACAGTAGTCTAACAAGAATTGAGAAGTTTCACATAATTTATCTTTATGATTCCAGAATAAGAACAAAGTTTCAAAACCTCTGAGGTTACTTTTGATCAGTAATGTCATCAAGCCCAAGCTTTCCAATTCTTTCTGCCACTTACAGCATTCTACAGTTCTCAGTTTGAAAGATCAATTTCTGATTGTGTTTGACAGTTCTTTTTATCCTTGCAAAAAATTCTGACTGGGAAATTCTTTCATTCAATACTAAATCGGATACAAGGGTCCCAATCCTTCTTATGTCTGCAGCTCTGTGTTTGATGAAAATCACCTTTCTTATTCTGTAATGCTTCATTTTGCTTAAAAAAAGAAAAAAAAAAAAAAGTCTTTCCACTTGGTATTTCAGAGCTAGGCCTCTAAATCTCTTGAGGTGATGTTTTTGCATTATTAAAACTACTTAATATATGGATGATTCTTTTTCCTTATATCACAAACACTTAACCTTCTCTGCAAACATATTTTATGTTCTTCTCTCCTTCCAATAACAGGCAATCGTGGATGTTAACTTCAGGATTATTATACAAAGAGACTGTCATTGCCTTTATTAAAATATTATACAAAATTCTTTCAAGTCAGTAAACATAAAAACCCCCAGCTATCATTCAATTAAATGGCACTGAATGCATTTTAAAATTATTTTTATACATATTTTTGTTTGTTATAAGCAAAAGGGTACAGGAGGATACCAAGGTTCTGCCAGAGAATGTTTAAATTAACAGTAAAAGTAGTGTAACAAGAATATTTAATTATATGACGCCAGATTCACTCTTTCTGACAAGGGAAAAACGTGGTAGGCACAAATAAAATTACAATGAGAAATCCAAACTAGGCACATTTTCAAGCAGAGTGTGCTTACATACAAAGGGGAACACAAAACTAAATCATTAATTTTCTGTGGTCATTCCTTATCAGAAGAGTCGTAAAGTTACATCTCTCAGGGAAATAACTAATTTCACAGTCTTTCTGTAGAGTCACAAACTAGAAGTCCAGAGGACTAGTATGGTCATGTATGCAAACAGAGCTCTCATATGAGTACTATCAGACCTAATGAAGCTGTATTTGGGAACAAAACTGAAGTAAAAAAGTTCCCAAGATTTCAAAAATCTCAATGATCATTTTTAACAGAAAGGTTAGAGAACAGCTAAAAAAATTACTAGTAATTTACCCTTGCTCAAAAATAATATTTTCAATCTTTCTTAAGGATCTACCCCAACTTTCACTAGCAAGCACTGGTTCTGGTTGTATTAAGTTATCAGTCAGCTGTGATTAATTGACTACCTAATTACAATGTGACAAATTACATAGATTTGGGGGTGAATATTGTTCAATAGACATTAATGCATGTTTTACAGTCCATTCATAATTCTGGATCCTTGTTTCTGAACTGTCTCCAATTGTTTTTCATTACTCTTTTTAAACCACTTGCAAAATGTTCTTAATGCCCCCCAAAATAAGTGGAAAAAGTAAATGATCCATGACTAATAAATATTTTCCTTGTTCAGGTATCCAAGGATTGTAGCAGTTTTTTTGGTAATGCTACCACACTGAACATATATTCCATTAATCAGACTCATGCTGTACATCACATGTAACTACAGTGAGTATCTGAAAAACAAACTTACACAAATATGAGTAGAAAAAGAAGCCATATACATTTATATTCTGGTTTGCCTTATAGCTCTATCCCTAATTTGAAAATACCTATGAATATGATGTTGACCTAATCAGTCAGTTTTGTTATCTCATTAAAAAGAATAAGTCATATCAAAGAAGATGAGCAAGCTATGTTGTCTGGCATAAATTATATTAACCTTTTTTGGAATCATAAACTAACAGCGTAATCAACCTGGATTAGAAGGGGTTACCTCTGGTTTACTGTTTATATCGAGTTATTCATGGTTTTCCACTAAAAGTAATGTTTCCATGCCTTTATGCTCTCAGAAACTATGAAAATCAATCAGTAAATTTGATCTAGAGGCCTCTTCCATTTTAAATTACATTTGATAAACTATACTTAGGCTAACATATTTCAAAATTATGTATTCCAGAATTAAAACTGGCATTAAATAAACATTTAGGCAACCCTGGATGTATGTACAGTCTGGAGAATGAAATGCTGGAAAGCAGTGCCACAGAAAGGGACCTGGGTGTCTTGGTCAATGGCAAGTAGAATATGAGTCAGCAGTGCACTGGCAGCCAGGAGGGCCAACCATGTCTGGGGGGGCATCAGGAAATACATCACCAGCTGGTCAAGGGAGGGGATTGTCCTGCTCTGCTCTGCGCTGGTGTGGCCTCACCTGCAATACTGTGTGCAGTTTTGGGCACCACAATACAAGAAAGACATTAATCTATTAGAGAATGTCCAAAGGAGGGCAATGAAGATGGTGAAGAGCCTTGAGGGAAAGCCGTATGAGGAATGAGTAAGGTCACTTGGTCTGTTTAGCCTTGAGAAGAGGAAACTGAGGGCAGACGTCACTGTAGTCTACAACTTCCTCAAGAGGGCAAAAGGAGAGGTAGGAACTGACCTACCTCTTTTCTGTGATGACCACTGAGAGGGATGGAGGGAACAGCCTAAAGCTGTGTCAGAGGAGATTTAGGTTGGATAATAGAATCAGATTCTTCACCCAGAGGGTGGTTGGAACAGGCTCCCCAGGGAAGTGGTCATAACACCAAGCCTGCCAAAGTTCAAGAAGCATTTGGATGATACTTTCAGGTACATGGTATGACTCTTGGGGATGATCTTGTGCAGGGCTAAGAGTTTGACTCAATGATCTTGGGTCCCTTCCAACTGAGCATATTCTGTGATTTTGTGATCCTGTGAACATTTGCACCAGGAAGTTAGAAGACTGGGAAGACTTCTATGAATGTAACTCTCAATTTCATGTAAAAGAGTTAGCAGTATTTAGCAAGCATCTCAGAAGGAAATTTAGGAGTGAACAATGAATGGAGAAAAGAGAAATTCAATAACAGAATCATATACCTAGGGAAGAAATAATTTGGAGAAAAAATCCAAACATAGTCTGAACATCCATTAGTTTTCCTTATAGCATAGCATATAATCAGAATGCAACTCGTTATATGGCAATTAGTAATAGTATCTTGTTTAATAGACATTTTTTTGACAATTATGTTCAAGAAGTTTATGTTTTCAGTATGCTGTTGCTTTTGTTACTCATATTCGTATTTTGGACTTTTAGTATTCTATTTCTTGGATTGAAGACTGTGGACTACAAAGACAAATGAAATTCTGTGAAGAAGAATTCCATGGCACTTAAAAGCTCAGACTTTCCTGATGAGTAGATCATTGAATAAAAAAGACATTTATGCAATTTTAAGATGATACAGAAAAGTAAGGGAAAAGAGAAAAAAACCAACCAAAACAACAACAAATAGCATCCTTTCTTCCTCATCATTATTATTTTTATTCAGGTACTTAACACTGGGACATTTTTTCGATTACTTGGAATGATGACAGTGACTTCAATTAGCCTTCAGAGTTGCTATCTGGAGGAAGGAAGGAATGTTTTGGCATTCTTACAAAGTTGTCTATAATATTAACTTCATTCCATTCGTGTTCATGTGCTTGCTTCAAATATGATGAATTCTGGTAGCAGCTGTCATTGGAACAGGCTTTAGAAATCACTCTTTCTTTTGTACATAGACTTCAGGTAGAGGAAAATATAAAGCACCCTGTGCAACCTTGTTCCTGTGTTGATTTGCCTCCACTTCATCGATTTTAAGATTCATTGATTTAAAAATCCTTTAATACTCTACATCAGTGATATTGGATATTACACAAAATCATAAACATTTTGATGCTTAAATATGTAACTAAGCTTGACTAAACAACAGATTTTACAAATACTATCAAGATTTTAGAATTTGTTTTCATTCAGATATAGAAATGATTGGATTGCCAAATTATAAATCCACTAAAATTATTATTTTATTTTTTTTTTAGGAATGTTCACATCACCCATATTAGTTACTCAACTATTTCACAGAGTCTCTGCCATCAGGAAAAATATGTTTGATAGATATAGAAGAATATCTGTTATGATCTAGCTATTATGGTTATTAGAGAGAGGCCTCTGCCCAAACTAAGTTGCAAATGAGATCATATGTTGAAGTCAACAGTACCAATTTTATTTAATGGTAAATGTGAGGTAGAGAGAGAGATAGAAAGAAAAAAAGAGGTGGGATGGGAGAGAGTGACAGAGACAGATTAAGTACAAAAATATCACCACTCATGGATCCAGATGGCATCCAATTAGTCCTCTTCCTCTGGTCTTCTCAGAGGTGTGGTTACTGTGAAACAGAGTTCAGTGGGTTAATGTACACTCAGGTATACATCGGAATGCTCAGGTACCTCCCCTGTGGGGCAGGGTGGGAGTTTTACACTGTCTTTTGTAACACGGTGGATCTTGTGCAACACTCTGGATCATGTGCAGTCCTACAGTGGAAGACCTCAGGAATGAGTCTGAAGGTGCATCAGAGGTCTTTGATGGTTTATGTCACTTTCAAAGATGTGACAGCTGTCTCTCAGGCCAGCACAGTTGCGCCAGTTATGCCCCATCAGAAGGGATGAATACCCTCAGACCAATGTATGAATGTGAATGTCCTATGTGAATCTCACCTTCCCTGGGTAGCAGGGGAAGGTGGGGCAGTAGATGGGGGGCATGGGGAGTTTTACAACTCAGCCAGTTTGTGTAAGGGAGGACAACTGGCATGATAAAAAAAGCATCATCCCATCTTGAGTCAGTGGGCTACGGTCCCTTCTCCATGGAGCCAGCCAGAGCTGATTTTCAGCACAGCTGCTGAGGTGGCTTTCCTTGTGGATACATTCTTCTCTCCCACCCTTGTTTACTTCTCCTTAGACCTGAGCTAATTGGACCATTTTCTTATCTATCACAATTATCTCAAGTTCCTGTCATGTGGCTTAAACTAAGGAATTCATGAGGTATATTCAGGAGAGTGGGCTTTAAAGGTTGCAGGTGAACAGTTGCTTCTTTGCACAGTTTGCCACAGTGGGCAAATTCTTTTGGTGTTCCTAACAATGTTTGAGCCATTAACCACTAACATCTCGGTCTCTGACAGTATCCAAAGGACAGTTTGCAATACTCTACTCTTATCATCATTTTTTAAACTCCAATAGATTGCAAAAGGGGCTGAGTAGTTTTTACATATTACAATGTGTTCCCATATATATGTGATACAAATGTTTCTCCTTTCTACTTTTATTTCAGTAATTATGGAATAGAGTTCTTATAGGCAGAAAAAAATTCTGAAGGTCTTTATTGACACTGAGTCCAATGGATCATGTATATGGCTTTCTGAAAGCCTTGGCCATATGGCACCCTCCACTGTAGATTTTAAGGGGTTGTAACAAGAGTTGCAGCATATTTACTTTTTAATTCTTAGCTGACCTAGCTTTTATGAAAAACAGGGTTCTGAAAGACCACAGTTCCCTGGAAGCTGTATCATTTCAGAATTTATAGACTCAAGAAAAAAATATCTAGGATTCTGAGTGGGGTCCTGGGAAATAAATGACCTGACAGAGATGTTAAGAAGGTGAGATTCAATAAATACTTTATGAAAAGACATCTCTGATTATAGTGTCTTCAGTCTACTGATCCCTCAAATTTTTAGGCAAGTTTTTTGAGAATACCATGAAGTTTCTTTGCATAATCACTTGGATAACACAAACAGAACATTTTTCTGAAGAAACAAAAACTTCCCAGAAAATGTGCTTTTGAAAGCGTTTTTATGTCTTAACAGAAAGATGCACATCTGAATAATGAAAAGTATCTCCATGAAATCAATATTCTTTTACTGGTTTTGAGTAAGCAAGCTGTTTGTTTGATAAGTTGTAATTTCAAAATAGAACTCCTCAGCCATTTTCAAATGCTGTGTTGCTATAAAACTTATTCTGCGTTGTAGGGATCCTTACGTTCAGAAATGTGAAGGAGGGAAAGGATATGCTGTCAAATTAGTATTCTGTTCATAAAAACAGTGGTAGACTGTTAAATGCTGTGTACTGTAGAAGGTTCTAAGAAAGATTCAACATGAAATCAATTTATGTCAATAATTTATGTCTTCTCTCTGCTGATAAAATTACCTTTTTGAGACAGGATATCAGTGCATGTGAACTTTACACAGATTTGAACTTGGAGATTGGCAATAGAAAAATGTAACCTTTTCATTTTCTTTTGCCGGGTTTATTTTATGGAGTCATTGCTGTCTCAGCAGCTTAGGTCTTGGCAGCTATCTTCATGAAGAGATGAGATGGTGTATAGTAGTCATGACATGAGTATTTAGACAGAGAGAAAGTGAGAGACAGAGGAAAGAACTAGCAGATTTACATTGTTGCTATTACAGCGTGTTTTGGAGGGTGGGTGTGGTGGTTTTTTGCAGGTGTGTTGGGTTTTTTTTTTTGGCTGTTTTGGGATTTTTTTTTGTCTTTCAGTAGACTATGAGTAGGAGGGAAGAACTGTGTAACCACTTCTATTTAGGAAAGTGTAGACTGCGATTTAGATATGATTTTCCTGACATCCAAATATACTATTCTGGTAGGATAAACAGCAAAGAAATCTGATGAATCACTCAGTTCATAAGTTTTTGGAGGAGGAATAGTGAGGAACTTCCTTCTTTGTATGTGTTCTCATTTTGCACTTCACACACTAAAATTAGAATAATCATGCCCTATGTGCCTTCTAGGAGGAAACCCAAAGATATATCCATCAAAATGTCAATCAGAAATAGAACAAAACAACTGTGAAAATATGCTAAGGTGCCTTTATTTCTGCATTTTTTCAGTTGGCCATTTTCTCATTACATGATACGGTTTATCCATTTTTTTAAAGATAGCACATTAAAAAGAAACATAACCACATTGCATTTTTTACTGTTCCCAGCTCTGTAGAACTTAGAGAAGTTTTATGGACATAGTTCAGAGAATGTACAGAAGGTTTGTTGGGTGGTAAAATAACTAGGCTGGGTTTTTTTCTTTAATAATGTGTGTCATGAGAAATGGAATAATCATTGTTGTCAAAGAGCTCAATGGAATAATGAATCTATAAGGTAAACCAGAGTAGTGAACACCTCTGTCATAGCATCCTATTGAACCAGTTTAATAAAGCTATTAGAAACATAGCAGATACTACTTAATTGGAGGCGGTTGTTGCTTTTGTTTTTCTTTTCCCACCCCCAAGTCTTGTGAAAGTCTCCAGTTGCTTTGAATAGTTTATGATCCTATAGTGGCAGAAATGTTTGAAATAGTAGGATGAAAACTGTGAGTCTGAATCAACTGAAATACTTGTGCTAAAATAATTTGAAATGTCTTTTTCTGTTAATTTTATTCAAACTAGTGAAAATCAGAGATTGAGTACTGACTGTATTGCTCTAAATCCCAAGAGTGCATATGTGAATTTCCAAAGCAGAACTTATTCTGATAAATACAGCTAGATTTAGTAACCTTTGATCTATAAATCTTGACTTTTCTTTTTCTAAAATGTTACAGTGTTTGCATATATATTTGTTATCCTTAGGCAACATCCAGTCTCATAACACCTCATCATATAAAGTCTACAGCTACCAGGCTAAAAATCAGAGTGCCAGTCAGACTTTACTACAGATGGAAAGATATGATGAATCAGTCACAGGTATCAAACTGTTGAAAAGAACACATTCTATTATTTCAGCAATCTAGTTATATTGCATTGACCCTTAATATGCTAGTTGTAATGAACAATTGCTTTTTATGAATTACTATTATGTAGATTGTTTATGACATTACTTTCAATTGTGACAGCCTTGAGGAAACAATGAAATTTTGCTCTATAATCTTCTTTCTGCCTCACAGGTATTTCCTGGTAGAAATGTTCATGAGAAATGTCAAGGTTTTGAAATTATGTTATATGCAGGAAGCAGGAAGGCCCTTTAATTATGCCCTTAAGTACAGAATATTTGCTTAATTGCTTAGTAGCCCTTGTATCCTGAAAATTTAATAAAGTGATGATTAACTATTCATTATAATATTTTCCTGTTATTATTCAGTACAAGCTGCACATTAACTTTTAAAGTCTTTATCATGTTTGGAATTAAGCTACGCCAATTCTCATCAACTGCACAGACCAACTGTGATACTACAATAACTTATCTACCTCCCTTGCTCAATTAATAATACCTGATTCATCAGGCAAATCAAAATGGTCCATGGAAAAAGTCTGGTGCTTAAGCAGTGACAGCGAATCATGTTTCCTGCATCAGGCCTCTGTTAGGCAATATGCTTGGTTGCCCTTGCTCAGCTGGTTCAGTCTGGAAAGCTGTACCAGATGCTCTAGAAGAGAAGAGCTGCTCAGAAGGAATATCTGGAGTTTAGACTCCATTAACTTCCATCTGAATGTGAATGTCTAAGCACAGAAACCAGAGGAAAAGTGGCACTCTTTTTATACAGTGAGCGTTGGAGTTGAAAACCAAGCTAGCTATTCACATCTATCCTGAAGTAATCCCAACTAATTGCTCATTTCTCTGGAGAACATCTTGTTCCTAAGGAATGCACCATCATGGGGGGAGCCCTTCACATCTCCCTTTGAATCTGTGCTGTTCTCTACTGTATACTTCAGGAAGACCTCCAGTGATCAGCAGACCTTTGCCTGGCACGAAGAGATGAGCTGGCTGGATCTCAGTTACAAACATGAGCCAAAAGATTGTGACGTTATTTCATCACTGGAGCAGAGGTTAGCATATTGGACTCCTTGCTTTTTTTGTTTCCACTAGATAAAATTGGAATTTTGTTCCAGGTGCCGCTCTTGATTTCTATCCCAATTAAGTTGTATTTGCCATTTGGGATTCCTCTACTGAAATAATTAAAAAATGTAGCAGAGGTGAAGTGACTTTGGCCCCATTCACTTCCTAAGCACCATGTCAAGGATTAGTTTCATTAGTTGACTTGCAGGAATGAAAGGAAGCAGAAAATACTTTTGTGGTAGCCAATAGCTCTGCTCAACTACCCGGCAGCTGCATTTCTTTTAGTGAAGATACTATATGACAGATATTTTTTTACAACTAATTGACTGAATTTCTGGCACTCAATATTGGAAAACTAAGGTGCTTATAGGGATAGATGGCAATAAAATTCAAGTTTTCAGTTGTCATTTAAATCCTTTTTTTTAACTATATCTAGACTGTACCTTTCTCTACCCACCTTTTCAGGTAGTGGGGCACTCCTGAAATTTTCTGGAATTAAAAAACTTCTGAGGACATGACTTTGCAATTTAGTGCTTTTGCAATATCGTCTTCTGTATGTAGTAATTTGCGTACACTTTGTATCCAGAAATCTCTTAGTCATAGTGCTAAACTGGCATTTGTAATAAGCAACTGAAATTAGAAGAGAGAAGAAAGTGGGGTAAAACTCTTGAAAGGGGAAGCAGTGGAAAACAGGTCATTCAGAAGCTTTACTGTGAATTGATGAAGGAAGATATTTTCTTTGACAGAAATATGGTTTTGAAAATCTTACTAAAATTCTGATTTGTCATTCTTATTTTGCTGAGCATATTATTAACAGTACCACACAAACCAATACGGTGCCTGATTCAAAATTACTGGAAGGCTTCTTTGGGGATATTTCATCTCATTCTCTTAAATTATTTTAAATGACAACTTTATTAGACAGAATTAACACATTAGAAAATTGTCTTAAGACATATATCATTTTATGATTGATAGTATCCATCATGGAGTTTAACACATAATAGACTGCACATATTTCTAAAACTGATAAATTAAGTATGTTTGGGTAATTTTTATTTAATCTTTTAATCTTAATATTTATATATTTATAGTTTAAAGCATGTATCATTAAAATTTAATAGGATATTAATATTTAATAACAATATCATATGAATAACATTAATATCATATTAATAGGTCAGAGAGAAACCTAGGTATGTCTCACACTTTTGACTCTGTCTACAGTCAGGACTGCCTAAGGGAAAATCTAAATTCATTCTTGTTTCTGGATTTTACTGTAAAGTTCACTTATAAAGAAAGGCATAATTAAAGAGCTTGTTTTTGATAAACACTATTAAAAAAGGTCATAATGTTTGTAGCTCAGCAATAGGTTTTAATCTGAGCACTTAAAAGAAACGAAACTTATATAAGAAAAAAATTACAACTTATATTTCTACCAGGGTTGTTGTTTTTTTTTTTCAGAGGTGACCTGCCAAGTATACTGTTAGATTTATTTCTTTTCTTTTTCAATGTATGTGTGGGTTTTTTATTTCTACAGCCCACAACTTTTCTATATGAATATTTTAGATGTCTCCTTTGTCTGTTAGTGATTGGAACACAATTCTCAATTGGGACACTTACTAGTCAAATGAAATGCTCATTTGATGATGACATTAATCTCTGTGCAGGCAATTAAAACACCAATTATTTAAATCACAAGATGAGGCAAATGGGGTGTGCAGACTTTTCCAGGAGAGAAAATCCCTCTGTCCAAAGTGCTATCTCTATTAAAAAATTACAGCGCTAAGTTCACTGAAACATAGTTCACCATAGCTCACATGTATTTTCAAGCAATATCTGAAGTATGAAAATATTTCTAAAAAACTTCACAGTGGAAAAATTTATTAAAATGTTAAGCAAACTATGGTCTGGTAATGGTTAAACCTATCATGAGCTCTTTCTTAATGATTGCTTATTTATTCTAAAATTCAAATTAAACCTCTGCACTAAGATAGGTTTTGCTTTGTGTGGGTGTATGTGTGGGTATGTATCATACTGCAAAACACAAACTGATATGAACCAATTATTGGGTTTGCTGATGATCTAGTCAAAGTGATATTGAAGTGTCTAATTACTTTTTACTAGTTTACAGTCTCTAGGAGTGCTGAAATGCACTATTTTCAATGCTCCTAGGAAGGCAATGAGGCATAACACAATTGATGAAGTTTTAATTTCATATGGATGGCAAATATCCATGAGGCCCTACTTACTAAAGCTAATAACATTATAATTGAACATTTAGATAATTCTTGCTGAAACCATGTTTACTGTATCATACTTAGGTTAAGGGTTACCTAAAGAAGGAATATTCTGATATGAACAGAAGAATAATCTGCAGTTTTTTATTCAATAATCTTGCAAGAAATTCATTAAAGATGAAAACACTTGGTATTTCCATTATTCCTTCTAACGTTCATGGCAGCTCAGTGAAAATGCATCTTATTTCTCTGAAATATCCCAGGCAGAAATAATTTACAAGTTGCATGCAGATTTACTTATCTTATGTACTTTCATTGTTTGCCCATGGAAACCCCGAGATTGCATGCAATTGCACTTTCTAAGATAGTTTAGCTGAGATTGATCCCAGAGTTTCATTCCCAGATCACTGATTTTTATCTCTGGATGACAGCAGTGTGTTTTCCAAATTGTCAGGAGTCCCAAGCTGGAACAGCTTGAGACTGAATTTATGTCTCATAGGGAAAAAAGCTCTTTCTTCCCTGGTGGTTCCAGCCTTGTTAGCGAGGAGGGGAAAGAAAAAAAAAAAAATCTGAAGTAATAATACAGTAAATGTTATATCCTAGGAATGGATTGCTTTGGAATGGATCTGCTCACATTTTGAAAGATCTATCCTCTATTGATTTTGTTATTTAAAGATTTTCTTGTCAGAGCTTTTTGTTGCCTTCTGGGCTTTGAAAGAGATCAGTGTCCTGAACTCAAAGTTGTTGTCTACTCTCAGAAAATTGAGCATGCTTTGGACTTTTTAAATTTATTCATCATTTTATTGGAAAACATTTGTTCTGAAGGTTAATGATCCTCTATATGCTTATCTGTGTGGGAAAGGAGATTAATCTAAATGTCATGAGGGAAAAGTCATTTGAAATTGTTTTAATTAACCTACATTTTTGTCTAAGAGAAACTAAAAGCCAGGATAAACCTGGCCTAAGCATTTCAAAGTCTATACTCTCTCATGTTTGTATCATTTTAATTCAGGTTTTCAGGCATATACTGTGTATCTCAAAGCCAAATTTAGTACTAAAATTGTTTTCTTAAATTACCTGCTATGCCAATCAACTACCGAGTTGTAACAGGGGCACATTTTAAAGTTTTCTCTATTAGCAGAGTTAAGTGTGTTGATTATGTAAACTTCGATTTGGAAGAGGATAATTTTACTTGAATTAATTAATGTTAACTAAATTTTATGCCACTAACAATTTGAACATTTAACAAAATGTTTCTGTTTCCGCAGGAAACTCCTGACATATCAGAAGCAAAAAATCCCACCTTAAAACCACAACAAAATCCAGAGCTGTAGTACCAGTCTTCTCCTTTTTATGGCTCTGCCTATGAAAAAAATCCAGAAATTTATCTGAAGCAAGCTTTCATGTGCTTGTGGCACTTTATTTTGTTATGATTCTAATGCACATATTTTCAATAATAGATTATTTTCATTTTATGTCCTACATTTTTTATGTCCTAAAGATCATTTACTTACATAATAAGTATATAAGTGTTCTGTAAAACAAAACACTAAACAAAAAGAGTGATATGATGTTTTCCGAGATCTGAGGGAATAGAGATTTAATTTTTCATTTTGTGTCATTACCAAAACCAATTTATTTAATGGGTAAAAAGGATACGTATCACATATTTTGTTTTTCATGGTCTGTGATTGTTTATTTTTATTAGTACAGCAAAAACAGTTTGCACTACTGTATTATTTAAAGAGAGACAGCTGATAAAAGAATTACTACTGAGAAACCACTTCAAGTTAAAATTTTGTTCAGTAGGAATTCTAGGCTTGAATATTTTATTCTCATAAAAGGAGCTAAATAGAGAAATTAATTCATTTATGTATTGAAAGGACATGTTTTGCTTGCTTTGTCCTCTTGATCACAAAGATATTAAAATGCAGTTGTACAGAGCAAAGATCTTAACGTACTAATAATGCTTATCAGAATTTTAGGAGGCAATCAGATGGACATGGGTGTGCCAGACTAGTTTCAAAGTAACTAATAAAACATATGAGTGACAGCTTTCCAAATCATGCTTTTGAGCAGCACAGGGAAAGATTGTTTGACCTTGATCACTGTTAATATTGGCAGGGTGCTACTTTGGAGTACGCTCACTGAAGGCACGCAGATTAGAAATTGCAAACAGATGCCAACACAGCTATACAACTGAAAGCATTACTGAGACAGTGGTTTTGGTTTTGGAAAGTGATTTTTTATGTGGAAAGTTTAGGTGAGTTACTATATTGTGATTTTGGTAATAGGAGTATCTTATTTCATGTAGTTAGGAATTCTGTCTAAGCAAAATTTATGATTATGGATTTCCTTCTATAATGTTAACTCACTTTCCCTGGAGAAAGTTTCTGCCATTCTGAGGTGCCCAGCTCAACATAACATCACTGCATCTTAATAATACACACAGATTTACAAGCAGATCAATGAACACAAGTTTACAGTGTGGTGCTTACAAAAAAGAAAAGCATTTTCATGAATCAATAATGCATTTTGTAATAGTTACTTTTGAGCTGGATGAGGACATAGTCTTCAGAACAATTTTAGGTTTAAGCAAAGGAGTATACCTTGCTCAAAGCATACTATTACAAGAGCTCGAAGAGAAAAAAATACATGAACTTCACAAGCTTGATGTGAGTCCATGAAAAACATTTTGCCTCAATGATAAGTAAGTTTTTATTATTATTATCATTGTCACTTAATAGCTGCATATCAATTTGTGTTTGGCTCATTGTTAATGACTTAATCTCAGTGTGCACTAAATTACCGTCTGAAGGCTGATTTGTTAGCTGGGAAAAGTTGCCCCTTGCAGCAACTTTCCAGCTTTCAAAACCCCTCTCAGTTTTCTCTCTGCATCGATGCTAGCTCAGTTCAGATGCTAGTGTGACAACTCCTAAATTGGTGCAAATTACATTCTGGTAAATTAAGGAAAACTGAAATTGAGGGTTTGTTTACTTTAGAAAACGGCTATAAATTGGTTGTGAGCCACTGAGCAATGCCAGTGTGGAAGATATGACTTTCAGTAAGCACCTAGAACTAAATATGCTGAAAGTGGGAAACTCTGCAATTACCACAGCTGAACTTTATTCATCAGTGAGATATCTTTAATATTGTCCCTATAGGGCTACATGAATACAATTATGTGCACTCAACATTACTGGAATTTTGTAATTCAGTTGTTAAAAGAGGCTATAAAAACAAGTTACGCATACTTTCTAATGGCCAAAAACCTCTACGAGACCGTCAGAGATATTGTTTTCCTTTTTATTTTGGGTTGTTCAAAACTAAAAATAAAAAACAAACAAACAAACAAACATAAATATCTCTGATAAAACTAAGTAATAAGAACAACTTCGGGCTTTTGGACATCATTGCTTTAATAAAAAAGCTACCCCCTCTCCTAGCTGTAGAGATGTTATATAAAAACCAAACCAAACCAAACAAAACAAGATTAATATTTAGCTTCTTGTTACACCAACTGTAAGAAAAATTTTTAAAAATGCTAAAGAATTTGTCATTCAAGTAGCTTAGAGATAATTTGCTGCATTAAAGTGACATTCAATCTAAACTATTTGGTTTTCACTTTTAGAATTTTCTAAATGTCTTTCTTTTTAATTAGTTTAGTCTTTATTTCCAAATGAAATATTTGTTTGGACGAAAGAATTGATTTTTTTGCCGCCAAATTTGTTTGCAAATTTGGCACAAACCTGGGATTCATTTTAAATGTCCTGAGGTATCATCTTTTGCACTATTCTTCAATAAGATATTTATTCAGCTGTAATGATAAATCCTGCAGTTCTGTACTGAAAATTAAATATATTCTTATTTTGGAATTAAATTAGATGTCTTTACGGTTTCACTAGTTAATATAGCTAGTAATGTAGTTCTGCATCAAGGTCACAGGAAGATTATGTGTCCTAGTGCTTTGAATATGCAAAGATTTAATGGCCTGAAGAATTTAGTCTTGGAGACTGCTTTTATTTATATGTAAATTCAAGATCACTTAAGTGAAAAGCCAGCAGTAAATAAAATCTTTATAGCTGGAAAATATTTTTAAAGTACGCTGTAGAAATACCTCTTATTTAATTGGCTATGAGATATCTGAGTTCGTAATAGGAAAACATTCTGACTTTTCTTTCACATAAAAAAAAAAAAAAGCCATAAATCTATTTGAACTTTTTTTTTTTTTTTTTGAGAGGTCTTGATATACTTTCTTAAACATAAGAGGCTGTTGAATTTTTAATATCAGATAATGCAGGTGGAATATTGTGTTGAAAAAATGACAATGAAGACAATTTCATTCCTCTTCATAATTTCATGCTTCCAGGAATAAAGAGATCACTTCTAGAATCAAGAAATAATGTTTGTAGCTTCATCTGGCATTAAACAGTTGACCATTTATATTCTCAACCTTTTCTTCTCTTTTTTTATCTTAAGGCAGAACACAATAAAAATCCTTCAGTACTTTTGGGCACTTCAGTAGCACGTGACTGTAAGTTTTTCACATCCTCAGTCAGTGTCCTTACCACACAGCACAGAGCCAAGTGGCTTCCTTTAAGCATACGTCTTATTTGGAATTAAGCATTATGGCATATGGACAATTTTTGTGTGAATAATCAGAAGGACTGAGATTTGGACCAATCTACTTCATGTGTTAAAGGGCTTGATTTTCAGTCTTCAAATGCATATTTAAATATTGCCTTGCAGCAGGCAATATTTGACTATTGACTATTTGACTTAGACCTGAAAACTTGGAAACAGCTACGAGATGGAATTATTAATAATAATTGCTACCAAAACATAAAGCTATAACTGATGTGTTACAGCTACCTCTGTAATAAGAACTTGGCTTAGTAGTCAGCCTGGCATTGTTAGGTTAATATTCGGACTTGATGATCTTAAAAGTCTTTTCCAAACTTACTGATTCTGTGATTGACTGTCTGTTTTGTTATATGGACAATCAATGTAGAAAATGTAGAACTATCTTTACATGTGATTTTAATAATGAAATAACCATCTGCTATGTTTATTTGTTTGTTTCAACTCCACAGAGACAATTTTATTTTAGAAATTAACAATTTATTTTGAATAGAAAATAAATCAGCATAATAAAATCCTGAGCTTGACAGAGTTCCCCACTGACATAAATTTTTAATACTAATAATTATTCCTAGTATGATAATTACATAGTGTAAATATTTTAAACCATTAGCTTAAAAAAAATCCTAAACTCCTATTTTTCATATTGTCTGAAAATTCTCCTTGCATACATCTGCATTGTGCAATAAAATGTAATGCTAATACTGAACTAGCCCCGGATAGATAGACACAAGGTAGTCCATTCAGTCCATGTGATACTAATAATTATTGAACTTGGTCATAAGTCTTCTCATCTGCAGTACTTCAGATATCTGGAATAACTAAAATTCTCTGTGACTGAAAGCTGTCATCAAACAGGGCAGTTTGCTACTGTTCTCTTCAATCTGCAAGTTTTTGATGAGATCAGTTGTCTGATCTCTCTCACCACAAAATTATACCGCAGCTAATGCCAGCACAAAATAGATGACTTGAAGGTGAAGACCTCTTCCACCAGGAAAATACTTCTCCATTGCTTTTGAATGTTAATAGAACTGAATCTTAAGCTCTGCTTAAGAGGAAGGATACTTTTTTACAGGGATATCACTGTGGTCATATGATCCAAGGGCTGTCCATTACATACTATGATAGGACCATACCCGATAGTCATGCTAGATCTGTCTTTTCCTAATTATGCATTTAAATACGCCCCTTTACCAAAACAGTTTTCTTTTTCTGTAATGATAGGGAATATCCTTTTCCCAAATTACACCTTTTTTTTTTTCCTGACCTTGTCTTGCAATCAATATTTGATCAAAATGGAACAAAATAAAAAATATTCTTTAATCATCAGCACTAGAGGATTTCACCCTACGCATTTACTCAGAAACTAATTTAAAAAAAAAAAAAAAGTTTTGTTTTGCATTGTAAGTATTGTTTTGCAAGCGCCTGGGAAACATAACCAAGAAACAATAAAGTGTTCTTGGACATTAGGATTCTGCAGTTTAATGAACAGTATATTTAATGTTCTCATGACCTTCTAAGGGAAAAAGGACAGTCTGAAAAAATCCTACATAGAAGTACTGTTGCTACTATTTAAGAAGGATGGTTGACTGCAACATAGAGAAAAAAGTCTGTGATCCTCTGTCCCACCATGTGTATGTGGTTCAGATGGCTCCCACAGATAGTTCAAAGGTGAGATAAGCTTATTGTTAGGTTCATGCTCAAAATGAACTCCCTGGTACATCGTGTGAAATGGCTATACCACTGACTGTATACCCATACTTTTTTACTGTAGATTTTAGAGTCTGCTCATGTTTTTGAATTGAAACATATCTGATAGTAAGATCAGGCAGCGTTTTCTCCATAATTATTGGCTGCTTTGTAAAGAGCATCAGCAGAGCTCTGACATGGGAATATGGAATTCAAGTGAATTCCAATAGTGTCAGCAGCCCTAAACTCCTGGAAAACAGCTGCTGGAGTTTTATAGCCTTTGTCGTCATCACCAGTCTAATACACAGTAATGGATTTGGGTCAGAAAATAGAATGCCTTGAAAAGTAATGGTTTTTTTTTCAAATATCTCTCAAAAGGATGATGTCTAGGAGTATTCTGTAGAAGCCGTCAGTATTGTTGCACATAGTACAGCATCTCTGGAGGCTGCTAGAAGGAGTTCAAAATGTCTCCTGTTACACACAGTCATTTCAAAAGCTTGATCAATCTCTGGCGGTCCCGTGGCGTAATGGTGAGCACTCCGGTCTCTGACTCCCAAGGTCACGAGTTCGAGTCTCAGTAGGGG
>JAWWEV010000001.1:83341882-83359121 GCA_035583235.1 Hafferia zeledoni | reverse complement strand
AAGGGCACACCCACGTGGGGAGAGCCCTTCCCAAATCTTCGTTCGCGAAGACTGGGCCATTATCATTATCATTATCAATCTCTAAAAGCACACAAAAATAAATCGAAGTTGTTCTTTATTCAACTGTCCTAGAAATCAAAGTGATAAAATGGAACTGTTAAACAGAAATACTTTATTTATTTGGGTAAATGAGTCAGGTGGATAATGTTATGTCAAGGTCAACAACAGCAAGACCAGAAGAATATCTATATAATTCAGTATGAAATGCTTCTTCAAAGTTTACTGTGTATTTATGCATCCTCTATTTGTAAGGCCCTGTAATGAACACAAACTCTGTAAGTTATTGTTGGGATGCAATTGCTGAGTGGAAAGCAACCTGAGCAGGTGCAAAATAGCTATCTTATCACTCTTATAAGAAACTGCAGTGATCATGCAGATTGTTGTGAATCCATGTTAACTATCAATGAATTGACAAAGCTTCCTTTCTGCATCAGTAGGTGCAAAAAGTGAAGAGAAAGAGATGCAGCTTTGTGGAAATATCCAGGTTTTATTACTTTCTTTTTTCATTAAAATTTCAGATGAGGTCTGCAAATGGTTCTTGGGCTCAGCACAGTCCTGTAAATGAAGCAGAAATGTCCATTGGAGAATGAAAAGCAAAAGAAAGAGTAATTGCTTCCTAAGGTCCCTGAAATGAGGGTGACAGGCATTAGCTCTGCATGTTGGAAAGCATGGCTTTCATGTTCACTGTCATTTTCCTGGTTTTTGAATGCCTGGATAAGTGATCTGTACTAATGGAATCAGTCATTCTTCATCCTTTCCATTGCCAAGGACCCCAAATAGCAGACTTAGATGGAGTAAACTCCTGACCTACAAGCAAAGCAAGACACTCAACTGAGTGAAAAGAGTAACAGTGAATTTCAGAATGAGAACCGTCAAAAATGGATTGCCCATCAGCTATAACTTTTAAAGCTCTGGTGCACACAACTTCCAAAAAAATTGATAATGATGTAAAAGAAAAAAAAAAAAAAGGATTTTTTTTGTCGGTTTTAGTCCTAATTGTGACAACCTCTATCTTGAAAAGTGATGCTTTGCATGATTGGTTCCATTATGTCTAGTACAGAGAGGCTGAATACTTTCATTTGCATAATACTGTGATGGAGTATAATTAGAAAAATGTTATTTTCAGTTTGAAGAAGCTTTCTGTTGCCCAACCCATCTCAAAACTATTGTCTCATTAAGGAGCTGAAAATGATATCGTGTCTTCTGTCGGCAGTTCAACTTCTGTTATATTTGACTGAGTGAGCTAAAATACAGTGAAATAAAATAACATATTGAAATACTCTCCTAAACATTCTTTTACTATAGCCATCCCAGAGAGTGTAGTCCCTTAAATAGCTCAGAGAGAGCATTTGCAGTTATAAAATTGCTGTGGCTCACTGAAACAATGCTCAAGTCCTTGTTGCATGTGTGCGTCCTCAATGACTTTACAAGAACAATTTGTTTGATGACAATAGATACTCTATAGTTCTTATTAGCCATTATTTAACTGCTTCATGAGTCTAATGTTGGTTATGTGAACTTGCTGTCAGGTAGATCAAGTGATCACCTGACTTTCATGAATGAGTTCCCAGTTCATTCATAGCATTAGCTGCTATGTTCTTTATCCTGCCCTAAGGGCTAGGCAACACAGGATGTCACTTCGTAGGCCCCTGTACTTTAAAGGATATGTGTGGGATAGTCTATTTGGTGAACACAGATACAATGCAGCTGCTAAGAGTTAAAGAACTTGAATGAAGGTATCACACTTGAAATATTGCATAGATACAATCACATTTTTTTTCTAAAACTAGCACTTTTGATAACCTTCTTGGGAAAATAAGGATCAGATGTCCTTATCTGATTACAGTAAATAACCTACAGGCATCCCAGTTAAGCAAATTACCATCCCAATTAAGCTGCAGTTCTTGCTGATAAGTATCATTAAGTTTAATTCCATTTCTTGGGAAATGCTCTGATTAAGGCTATTTCTCAATTTAGTGGTATATAATCTAATAGTTAAAAAAAAAAGTGACATTTGATGCAGAAATGCAAAAGAAAGGTTGAATAAATTGACAATATGAACATGGACTTGAATGAAATGCATCCCAGAAAGCTCTGAATAAACTAGAAGAAATATTGTCACAATTGCTTCAGTTAGTTTTGATATCTCACAGAGAATAAAAGAGTGAGTCCTGTGAAATGTGCTTATTTTCTTTCCTTTAAGATAGTATCAATTTGTTGTATGAAAATGAAATACCTATCATAAAGAAAAATTGAGAAGATGGGGAGAAAGAAAAATATAATCTACATGAAAAAAGAAACTTTTCATAGAGGCACATCATAGGAGATATTTTTTTGTAGCTGAGAAAGGACTTCTTGTTGAAATAAGATAGTTAACAATAGGCTATGCAGACAGAATGTTTGACCTGGTGAAAATGTGGAAATAGAAGAGCAAGTTCAATCAAATATATTGAGCTACAGCAAAGCTGGATCTCCCATATTTAACTCAGTGGTACCTATTTGTTATGTTATTAGGGTTACTGTGTTACTGTTTAAAACCCAGAAAATTTTATTTTCTGAAAAGAGGAAAAAGAAATAGAAGTGCAAGTAGGATGATGGAGCATGGTAGGTAAGGAGAAACATAGGAGCAGAAGGAGAAATTCCAGTTTAGAAGTGGCATCTTTGCCATGAGGAGGGCAGAAGGCAGCGACATGCACAGAGCCTCCTTTAGGGCATAGGGCTGTTAGGGGCAGTGGTGCTATTAGGGGGAGTGACTTTCTCATAGCCTTTTTCAAGAACTGTGGTGATTTTATGGGTGATTTCCTGGAAAAGTAGTCCCTAGAAAATATACTGTACCAGATAAATAGTATGGGCAAAAGAATGTGCTTCTATATAATAATGGTGCATATGTCCAATGTGCAATACTGGACTGTATTGCATTACATTATAATATGTTGCATTTTAATGAAATACATTTTATTATAATATATTAATGTTACAATACATTAGAAATGCCAATAGTTATACAAGCAGCAAAATACTTGACACTTCCAGAAACCTACAGTGCAGCACATGAGGTATAAGTTCCAATGTATTGCTGATAATTAAAAGTAAAACCAAAAAGATTGCTTGTATATGGGAACCCAATTTCCCTGACAATCTAAGCAATTGCAAAAAAAGAACTCCTGTAGAGAGTGGCACAGTCAGAGAGTTAAGTATAATTTAATATATCACTGCAGCCAACTTTCTGCAAGATGTGACACACTATAAAGGTCATTATGCACATCACCACAGACTAACATTTTGTAGCAGAGTGTGATCTTCCTTGTTTGTGAAGCACATGCTAAACAGAAAGGGAGCAGGAAGCTGACAGCCAAAATAACCCTCAGTGCTTTGCCTTCAACTTCAAGTGACCAAATGTCCAAAGGTATGCTTGAGGGACCTATAACGGTATGGTGTGTGAATAGAAATCAAAACTGATAATCCCAGGTGACATCCATCCTTGCTGTTTTTCTTTCATTATCTTCTCATTTACAGCTACATTTTTTCAGTAGTGAGGTTAAACAAAAATACTTAAAATCCACTCCTTTTACAAATATAAGACATCTTACACAGAAATAAAGAATTTTCTAGAATTTTAGTCTACCTTGAAAGACCATGGGTCTCCCTCAAAATGCATGACTTATACATTGTCTACATGTGTGTACTTTACATAACAGAAAACCAAGTGGTTTTCTACCCTTCATAAAATTCTGAATGTTGGTATCACCTCTTTGCTACAATAAAGAAACATACATCTAAACAAAGCTGAATTTAATTGCTATTAACTTCTGACTGTTAAATTTATTTATTTATTTAGACATGAAAGTGTTGGTTTTGTTTTTAACACTGATTCACAGTGATAAACAATTTTTAAGTTTAAAATAAAACCATCCCTAAGCAGTATCGAAATATTGCTAATGGTTTAAATAATCAAACATTCATAATCTCTCAGAGGATACTGGAACTACATAAGTAACACAGGAACATGTATTACAAATTTAAAGTAGCATAGTACTCCATAGATTAGGGAAGTATACTGAGAAAATGCCTAAGATTTTTGGTGCAAGCAATAAAAAAATAAAAACAATTTGAACAAACCTAAAACATTGTTTTCTAAAACATGGAACCCACAGCATGTAGACCTCAAATATAATGGGCAAATCACGCTATGGTTTCAAATACACTTGAGTATCATTAAACTAGATAATTTTTTGTCTCTGCCTTTCCTGATGAAAGAATATCAATACAATGGCCCATGAGTACTCCAAGTGAATACTTTAGGGAAAAGATGGCTAATAATCCTTTACTGAAATCATTAGATAAATACTTACAAGGAATGGGTTGTTGTTTAGAATTAGGATTGAATAATGTCTTATTAAATAAGTTGTGCCAAGGGAATAACCCACACAATTATTGCATGTAGAAATCTTGGTTTTAATGTTAACCAAGTTCTTCTGCTGATACAAAACTGATAGAAAAAAAAAGAAAAAGAAAAAAATGTTTGGCTTGGTGTACTTAAATTTTGCAAATTAATGCTTGAAAAGTATAAAAAAGCAGTGTAGAGTTATCTGTACCATTCTAATTTAAAAATACCCCTTATAAATATAGATTCATAATGACCAGTAGGAACTATTGCAGAGCAGCAGGGATATAAGATAAAATGGATGCAAATAAGCAGCTTTATGGAAGATCAGTAGTAATGGTGTATTAAAATATGTCATGCCTTAGGGATCAAGAATCTATTCCAACATGATCATCACCTTCCTTCATTAAAGTTGCCAAATGAGGTTAGGAGAAGTTAAGGATGTGCTGCTAAAAAGTTCCTTGCTGCCAAAATTTTTTGCTTTTTACACAGAGTGTCTTTTTTTGAAATCATAGCCAGAGAGGGCCCTGGAAGAATTGTGGTAGGAATAGATGAAGGAGTTGTTGTGAGGTTATCTGTTCAGGTACATGAACAGCTGTTTTTTTAAAATATTTCTTCTGCAATAAAAAGTGGACTGGATGAGAGGATGCAGGATCTTCTTCAGAGGAAAATGGATTTCAAGTCTCACAGTTTTTAACACAAAGGAGCATGAATGTGAGAAGGCTGTTTAATTTTTGTGAAGGTGAAGTGGTGACTTTTGTGTTACATGATCAGAGGAGTGCATAACAGAGCAGTTCTCACCCTGGAAGTTCTTCGGGATATATAGTGTGACTAATCATTACCATCAGGCTGAGAGTACTAATAATTGTATTCATGTTTAATGAACATAAATAAATTATGGCCAGTGATCAGAGGTGGCAGAAATGTGGACACATAGGTACAAAACCTACCTAAGGTGTTCATTGCATCCCAGTCCTATATTTTCCTTGGCACCCAATGATGACATTAGATAGTGATGAGGAACTTCTTTTGGTCTTTCATTCACTTGTTGCTGTATTTCTTGTGAGACCTGGTTAGAGCTTCCTCAAATGTGTCTGAAACATTGTGCTGCAGTTGTCATCATATTTCTATTTTTGTCTTGGTCTGGTGAATTTCAAATTATTTCAAAGTATTTAGTTTGTTATCACAGCACAGAAGAGATAAATCTGTCACTTGTTCCCATCCATGATATACCTTGAACAGTTTATGGCCTACCTGGTTAGTACACTTGACAGAAGTGAAAGAAGCAGAGAATGGAAGAAACGTGAGTTTAAAAACCCAGCAGGTCTTCTCACATGTCCTGTCTGAGTTTTCCAACCGATAATTAAGGCCTCCAAAATAAAAAAAAAAAAAAAAAAAAAAAAGTAAAATCGAAATTGCAGCTCAAACTTGATGTGTCAGAGTTTAGTAACCACATTGAATCTGGAGAAGCAGGGTGAATGAAGACATATTTAATGAATCAACAAATCAAAAAAAAAACAACAAGAAAACAACCCTGATACAAAGGAAAAACCCCAGACTCTTCTGGTTAGACTAAGATGAAAATGGTAGCAATCAATGCAGTCATTCAAGAACTAAAGTAATTCTCCGAGCATTTTGAAGTAGAAGTTTCAGATTGAAAAACACATTTAAAATATGAAATGTCAGGATCAATGGAATTATTTTTGACATATCTATATATAATGCAATGTATTATACATATGTTCATCCCTCTCCAGTGCAGACTGAGAAGGTTACCAGAGGGTAGTGGTCAACAGGTCAGAGTCCCAGAGGACATCAGTGACAAGTAGTGTCCCTCAGGGGCCTGAATGAGCACCAGTGTTATTTAATATCATTAATTACATAGGTAAAGGAATTGAGTGCATCCTCAGCAAATTTGCAGATGACACCAAGCTGAGTGGTGAGGTCAACACATCTAAAGGATGTGATACCATCCAGAGAGGACCCAGACAACCTCAAAACATAGGCCATGGAAATCTCACTCATGTGGTTTAAAAAAAAAAAACAACAACAAAAAAACAAGCACAAGGTTCTCATTGTGTGTTGGGGGAACCCTCGGTGTTGACACAGGCTGAGGGATGAATAGATTGAGAGCAACTCTGCAGAGAAGGACTTAGGGTGCTGGTGGTGAAAGGCTAGACATGAGCCACTAATGTGCACCAATGGCCCAGAAAGCAAATCATGTCCTGGGCTGCATCAAAAGCAGCATGGCCATCAGGTCGAGTGAGGTGATGCTGACCTTCTACTTCACTTTGATGGGACCCCACCTGGAATGCTGCATCCAGCTCTGGGGTCCCCAGCACAGGAAGGACATTGAGCTATTGGAGTGGGTCCAGAGGACACCACGAAGACAATTAGAGGGATGGAACACCCCTCCTATAAAGAAAGGCTGAGAGAATTGGGTTTGTTCACTCTGGAAAAGAGATGGCTTAGTGCCAACCTGATTGTGGACTTCCAGTACCTGAGGGGAGCCTATAAGGAAGAAAAAAGGGGACTTTTTACAAGAGCTCATAGTGACAGGACAAGGGAAAATGGATTCAAACTGAAAGACAGTAGGTTTAGATTAGGTATTTTTTTTAAAAAATCACTTTATTGTGACAATAGTGAGGCACTGGAACAGGTTGCCCAGAGAAGTTGTGGATGCCCCACACCTGGAAGTGTTCAAGGTCAGGCTGGGTGGATCTCTGACCTCTAAGGTCCCTTCCAACCTAAACTTGCCTATGACTCTATGACTAGGTTAATCTTTTAGAACTCCTGTAATGATCAGAGATTTTCATGAAGTTAGTCAACTGAAAACATTAACAAGAGGGATGCCACTGAACTCATGTCCTGTTCGTGCTTGTAGCTATCTGAACTAATGTTTTTTAAAGGGAAATAATCCTGGGATTCTTTTGCGAAGGTTAGTGCCCATAATTATGTTTAAAAGAGAGGGATAAGATTTAATCTTTGAATATAAAATAGTAATGAGGGATGAAACCTTCAAGCTCTGATAAAACTCTTGAGACATTTTTCTAAGAACTAGGGGATCTGTATTCTGTCTTTTTCTCAACTTGGAGATTTCATACCCATACTTCATCAGAGAATTCTAATAAATGAATCTAATGATCACTTCTCTGAGAATGCTATTGTGAAATCAAAAATGCAAGTCCATAGATTGCATCCCAGAAGGCAGGGCACATAGAAATGATGGAATAGAGTTTGGTTTCCAGTCCCAGCTTGTCTTTAATCCAGTGTTTACTAAAAAATGCTCTTAGGTGTTTTAATTGCACAAAATGAGCAATTTTGAAGTCAAAGGTCCAAGGGAAAGTGATTTATTCAATTTTTGCCTTTTCTTATTTAATGATGAACTTGGAAGATTATGATTTTGTTAAAATGTGCCAAATAATAGCTTTTGTGGCTCTGCATTGTGCTGAATTCCCTTTTCTCATAAGGAAGCAAATAATTATTCTCTACTGCCAGAGAACATTGTAGAGTGGAGGATCCTTTTCTACTGTATCATTTGGCATGCAGAAATTTCGTGGTGCAGGATTGCCTTCTAGTTCTTCTAGAGCAATTAAAACCAAATTCTTTTGTCACTATCTTCAGATTTTGTGGGATTTATGTTAATGTTGAAGATAGGAGCAAAATGGCTTTTTCCTCTCTCCTCAGCTTCTGATCTGAGCTCAGTTGCCACTTCCCTCCCCTCCCTAATCACTGGTGACATTGTACAAAGTGCCTTCTCATCTTCCACTTGGCTGCCCTAGCAATTCACCTGTGCCTCTCCTTTTACCTTATCTCATCCACAAAACTCTTTCCTTAGACAATAGATGAGTCCTTTTTTGTTGTTGTTGGGTTTTCTTAAGACATTCTCAAAAAATTGTTAATCTCTGACTTATGTCTGTAGAGTTTTACACAGTATAATAATAGAATTAGCCAAGCTGCTCACACACAAAACTGTATTTAAGTTTTTATTGTGTTTTATAGATTAATGATGGTTTCATTTTGCACTACCATGGCCAATGAATGTGGGACACAAAACACCATTGGCACATAGAAACACTTTCTATGTGCTTTTTACCTCTTTTCCTTAGTAATACCACAGTCTTATCTTAAATCTTGCAACTTCTTACATTCCTCTTAAATAACGTATTAAGATGAATTGAAAATAATGTTATGGATGACAAGACAAAGGGAGTGAATATTAAGAGACAAGAGACAGAACATACTCTTTGAATGTAAACATATGACTGTGCAAACAGTTTACCTTCTTACTGATCCTTCAGTAGATAGATACTTGATGCATCAGTGGAAAGTTAAGACCTCTTCTGATTGAACTGTTTTCCAATTAACCATATACTAATGTACTCATGAATAGTCTATGGGCTGCTAGTATACCTGTTGCTACCATTAACAATTGATCAGTTTTAACCATTGCTTTTGTATGCAATCACATGTCCCACTGCCATGTACATGCTAACTTAATTTAGTCCCATTGATGTAGAAGGTTTCACCCTTCCTTGGGACAATTGTGGAGCCCTGATCCAGATTTCCTTAGGAAGGACGCACAGACAGAAACTCACAGCTGTCACATTTGCCTCCTTTTTGGTTTTCCCCTGGGAACAGACATTGAAAGTGATATCTTCTCCACTTGGAAAAAATTATCTGGATTGTCAGTGGAGTTTGTTTAGCTTTGCATTTTTTAAACACAGTTTTGGTTTTACCATGTAGAAACACAGCCTTCAGAACACAGCAGAACACTGCACTTCCTGAAAGTGCAGTTATTTTTAAAAAAATTATATGGACAACGCTATACTAAAGAAATGTATTTAAGAGTATGGCTTTTAAGCAAAAATGAAAATTCAGGGGTTTTTTTTAGCAGAGTTGTGATACTGTCAGTAAAAATATAAAAGGACTAAATATATCTGTCTAGTTTTATTTTGTGAAGATTTCTATGGTTCTACCAATGAGAGTACAATATTCTTTTCTGGTTTTGTTATTTTAGTATGAGATTCTTTAAGCTCGTCTTGCTCCTTTAAGGAAAGGAAATTATGAAGTTTTGTGAAGATTAAATAAATATGTGGAGTCTTCACTTACCTAATACCAAGAAACTGTGGAATTAAGTCACAGAAATCCTAGCAAACAATCCTGCAGTAGAATGATCAAAAATAAAACTAGAGAACTAATATATAACGTTGTTATGGCAACTGAATATTTAGATTTAATGTTATGTAAGCAGAACTTCAAGAATTACCATGGGCAAATACAGTGAACATATTTGCAAACAAATTAAATATTCCCATTCAGATATTCTATCTCTAGTAATCATTGATTATGTTTACTGTAGAATTATCCAATATTTTGGATACCCAGTGACTTTATCATTCTGTACAATTTTATTGCATGTTTCTGGCAGCTGACTACTCATCCTTCTTGCTGTCCAATTTGATTTCATCTAACGCTGGTTTTAGATTTTATTTTTCTCTACTGCAGCTGTATGTTCTTTTTCCCCTTCTTCAGCTGTTGCTTCAAAGAACAATTATTTCCCTGTCATCAGTAGACTAAGCTGCCTTTTTTTTTTTTTGTTCCCTATGATCAGTGAATAATTCCTTTATTTCTCCACATTTTTCTTACACCAGTAGCAATCTTTATTGTCACTGAACAATTTATGGCAGTGTATGTGAACTGAGGACTCAACTTAATGTGGTTAAGATTGTTCTGTGCCGATGGAATTTACAAGAAGCCTGTCTTTACAAGAGACCCCCGATTTACACTTAGTTTCTGCTGAGGTGCTCAAAGCAGGTTTTTTCTCCAATGACATAATATAGGTGAGCAAATGCCAAATATAAAGATGCATATAAAGAGCACTGTAGCACTATGATTTTAAATAAAAGAAATCAGATAAAATATGAGTTTTATATGTAGTTTTCAATACTGACTTTTAAAATATTATCTTTAAAAGTTTTTAATTTTCAGTATCACATTTAATAAGTGCACTTCAAATGTAAACAATAACTTGATTATAAGAAAATTTGAATTTGCATTAATTAACTGCTTTCCAATATATATTGTTTTGTAATTAATAACTTCATGTAATAATGGAACTGCATTTTCTAAACAGTGATTGGCTTCTTTATTAGTGTCTGGATCAAAGGGAGCAAACTTTAACCACTTTTTAGGTTCTTCACTACTGTATGCAGGATCTCATTCTTTCATTCAGTTTTATCTTCTTAGCTTCAGTAGTGTTTCTATTTCTCACTTAAGAACACTTTTTCCACTTGCAGAAAAAACAACAATAACAACAAAAATTAAAAAAAAAAAACAACACAAAGGAAAAGAATCTTGGAAGAGAAATCACATTGTTTTCCATGTGCATTAGGAGAAGTGATAAACAGAATCATTAAATATATTTGCAAATTTTCCTCTAGGGCAAAGTATACTTGAGCAGAATACTTTTCTCATTTTTTTTTTCCCCAGTAAGAAGGCAAAACTATTATACAGTCTGCTTAAGAGAGCTAGAGAAGTGTGGGTCTGTCAATTGATATATAGGCAAAAAGGAACAACTCACCCAAACCAAACAAGCAAAGAAGTCATTGCTGAATAAATAACTAGGACTACATCAAGATGCCTTGTTTCAATATACGAAAAGAAGTAGGTGCAGTTCCTATATATGACTTGCTTATCTTATAAAACAACATTCGATAGTCTTGTAACAGATTGCTATTAAGTGTAACACCTGTAAATCTTAAACATGAACCACCAGGAGGTAGCTGCAATAATGTTAGCTATGCTATAGTAGTTTCAGCTGTGCTAAAATAAATAGAGCTAAAGTAGTCTCAAACTGACTTCCATCTAATAGTCATAAGATTTTGACATAAGATACAAGTTATTTTCATATTGCATCATAGAGTCTTTCAATGACATATTGATGTTTGGCTGTTGCAGCTTCCATGGCACACATTAAATAAAACACATTGCTTAAAATATTTGGGCACTTTATGCTACTGAAATGTCTCTGTTTTAATGTGTGATTGCTTAATATACATAGTATATAGTAAAAGGCAAGATACATTTTCATAAGTTAAGAGATCAGAATTTTGTGATCAAATATATATTTTATGGAAAAACAGAGCAGCACTACATTATCAGAGGGCTAATGAAACACTAAGTAGAATCACAGTTTACATGTTGTGTTTATAGATGTTTATTATTTAATTTTGAAATATCATAGGCTTATTTCAACTTTTCTGGGTTTATAATTTATTAGTGTAACTGCATTCGGTGGAGTCAATGAACCGTACAACCTACTATCAATGGGATTCAGTGCTCGACATTCGTATTAACTAGAAGGAAAGTTATAGCGCATAATTAGGAAATAGCTACTGTACCTACAAAGGTTCATTATATTCTCAACACTTAGTAAGTACACTAAATAATTTGAATTTTTACTCCTTAAAATTTAGCTCATTTGCCCTATCAAATTACTATATGCACATCAGAATCTTTTAGAAGGCACCTTCTGAAATTATAACAAGAATCAATATTCTGTGTCTTCAATTTAGTCCAATAGTATCTGAAACTCAGGAATTAAGTACAATTTTAGCTTATTTCTAAACTGAAATCATGAATAATGAAAGCTGTCAGTGGGAAACTCACTGGACTGCTGTGATTTCTCATATATGATAGATAGTGGCTTAGCTCCTTCATCAACCAGTCCCATGGACTTGTGCACATACAGGTTCCTTAGATGGTCTTGAACCTCATCTTCTACAGCATGCAATTTTTCCTCCTCCCAGTCCCTGCCCTTGGTTTTTGTGACTTGCCAGTGGAGGCTGAGGCAATAAAGTCATTGAGTACGTTAGTCTTCTCCATGCTCTGGATAAGCAGGTCTCCTGTTTCCTTCCAGAGGGAGCACACATTTTGCCTAGTCTTTCTTTTATCCCTGACATACCTATAGTAGCTCTTCTTGTTGTTTCTCTTTCTTCTTTTGATCATTATTTATTATAATTTATTCTCATTGATATGACAAAATGGCTTGTGTGTAACAGAATAATTTGCATCCATATGTTAATCTGTTTCTGATTTGAAAACCGTAGTTTAAGTGTAGTTTAAGAACATTTAAATGCAGACTATAATGGAAAGCAATGCTACTTTGCACAGCAGCATTCATTTTAATGAACACTGAGTATTTCTTAACAATAGCCTCTCTCCCCACACACTTCAAGCAGATATCAAGGATGTTCTTACAAATCATCCAAATATTTTTGTTGTTAGTACTATATTTTTTTCAAAAGAAGTTCCATTTGAAATGGCATTAGACTGTAAATGCTTAAAGCTTGCTTTGAGTGGCCAAACCAAGAGCTGTCAAATGAATTTTTAAAAACAATAGTGAGTCCTTGGTCCAATAATCTATTCTTTTGAACACTACAAAGTAATTTATCCAACTCTTTGTAAACACAGACACACAAAATGACATAGTAATTTTACTAAAATATCTCTTGGCAAAATCCCCTATTAATTCCAACAGAATGTTTGTGCTCTCTGAATGTACTCCAGCAATTGGTTGCATTCATGAAACTAGATTTCTTGACAGAGTAATAGTTGAACAAAAAAATATTCTGGTCTAAAAGTTTCATCATTTATGAAAAATGTAAAATTTATTTTAAAACATATTGAGAAACAATTCTCCAATACTTTCTTTAGTGCAGATCCATAATTAACTCTAATTTTAAGTATCCCCAAATTAAGATATTCAAATATATTTTCTTAACAGGCTTCATTATCTCGGGCCTAACTTATCAGCATGCCCTCCCTTTGCAGAGGGAAACTCTGCTTATTACCATCTTCTCTTTCATTTATTTTAAAATTTCCCTAGAGAATGAAGAAACAATTAACAAATGTCAAAGTTCCTGTGCACGTGTGTACTCAGTGTTTGTTTTGGAAGAGAATAGAAGATCTATCATTCAAAGATAAATTCTCTTGAACCTTCAGGCACAAGTGTTACTCAGGACTGCTAAGGACAAAGAATTCTAATTCAGTGTCTCGTATTTACTAGCAGCAATACTCTCTTCTCACACAAATCTCCAACTGCTGCTTTGTCAATTTTGTGGAGTTTATAATAATTTTTTCTTTCTCTCCTCCCCTGCATGCTCTTGTACAAGAAACAGTCCCACACTACAATGAGAAAGGCTGAAAAAACATATCAATATTGTGACTTTCCCATAAGATGACAAAATCTAGTAGTTTAGTAGATCAAGTAGCTTTGACATTGATCTTTCTGCATTATTTCCAATAGTAAGTGTTGGTAGAATCAAGTCTGTTCCTTTTAATTCTTGAACATTAATTTCTCTAAATATTTAGAAGATATAATCTTTCTGGGGTTTTAATAATATTTAAGTAGTATTGAACTTATTAATATGTAATAATTATTGGTTAATTACACAGCATTTTCCATTTCTGCTTGCTACAGAGAGGCTGTAAAGAGCTGTGCTCTATGGAAGACAGAGAAATCTGTGTACCATAGCAGAACCTTATCCCTTCATATCCTGAATGAATAAATGAAAGGCCTTTTATTGATTTTAGCACTATTTTTCTCCTGCCATTACTACTAAATTCACGTAATTAGGGATGTGCATAGGCTGTTGCTTAGCTCAGAGCTGATCCCCAATTCCAATTGTTGCTGCAGTCACAGTAGAACCTCTGAGACAATTATCATATTCTTCTGTAACTATTAGTTTTCAGTTTGTTACAACATTGTTTGTTCTTTCTTTTTTTCTTTTTTTTTAATATGGAGTCAAATATTAGAGGAAAAAATTTGTGAGGGTTGTCTGATTCTGGCACTTGCTAGCAGTAACTCACTCTAATAACCAGTCCAAGTCAGAATTTTGTAATCAGGAGATAAGAAATATTCATTGACTGAGCATAAAACACTGAGCGGGTTGCATTCACACCCTAGGCTTCTGGCCAAAACCAGATGTAACAGCTGCCATTGTTCGGTCCATCTGGGAATTGGCTTTAATGTGCTAACTTCATTGCCCCAAATGGCCTGAATTGTCACAGCCTACAAGACTACAATGTCTTGGGAAAGAAAAGCAAGACAAAAGAACTTAAAGATTTTATTCAAAATTATATGGTCTCTGATAATGACCACAGTATTTAAGTCCTTCAGTAGTGTATTATGTAAGCAACATTACTAACACGTTCCCAGAAAAAGAAGAATTGGATGTGGTATCATAGAATCACAGAATCTCCTGAGTTGGAATGGACCACATGGATTAACCAAGTCCAACTCTCAGCCCTGCACAGGACCCTCTCCAAGAATGTGGCTAATAGTATTGTCCAAACGCTTCTTGAACTCTGTGAGGCTTGGTGCTGCAACAACATTCCTGGGGAGCCTGTTCAAGTGCCCAACCATCCTCTGGGTGAAAAACATTTTTTAATAACTAACCTAAACATCCCCTGACACAACTTCAGGCCATTCCCTTGGGTCCTGTCACGGGTCACCATGGAGAAGATATCAGTGACTGCCTCTCCTCTTCCCTCCATGAGGAAGTTGTAGACAGCACTGAGGTCTCCCCTCATGATTTTAGTTTTCTGTGATAGGGCACCATTGAAAGGAAGAACAAACATCTTCAATAAGTCTCTGTTATCTGGTGGTGCATCTGCTTTTTAAATCAGCTTTTGGAAAGCTAAGCATATCAATGAGAAGGTGTGTTGTTTAGAAACAAACCTCTGATACTTGTAGTTCAATTATATATCTTTAGGCTAGTCTATCACTAGTTTGCTGTTATGCATAATTTTTTGGCTTGAATTATAAACAGACAAAAAAAAAGTCAGAGGAAAGGAAATATCACTATCTTCATTTTACCAAAAGGAAGAAGTGTTACAGAGGTTTGAGTGATTTCTGTTACTTGCCTCCAGTCACATAGCAGTAAGATTTTGAAAGGCTTTTCTTTCTTTCAGGGATGGATATACCCCTGTCTCCATCTCACAACCCTGTGATCAGGTTAGATCCGAGCAGATATACAGCAGCACAACTCATGAAACAAAGCTTTGGTTCCTACAGAGAAAAGCCGATTTAACACACTGGAAGCTCTCGTGTGATACTCCAGACAGAATCCATGATGCATATTGCTAAACCTAGTTCCCACGAATGAAGTTTAGTCTTAAGTTAAGAAAATAACTTTCCTGTTTGATGCAAGGGAAAAAATTATGCTTCAGGATCTGTGAATACCAGGATCTGAAGCAGAAGCAATAACCTTATGTGCAGGGCTGAAAATCAAGCCCCCCTGGTTCCTTTAACTACTGTGTTTCAAACATGCTACTTCCCTAGCATCCTACATTCCTTATAGTCTTTTACTCCTGTCGCTGTATTCCTTCCTCTTAGCAAGTGAATAAGAGGATGGAGAGATTGATTACTGCCTCTCGTTGGCCCTGAATTGTACACAGAGTCTGGGTTTCAGTATCCACTTTGGAGTCTTACCACCTGTAGGCTCTATTTATATAGAAACCAACTTGTAGGTGTTTACAGCATCCATAGGATCATTTTAAACTTTTATGACCCTTCTTTAAATGGAAAACTAACTTCCTTTAAAAAGTCCAGTACTATGTTAAGAAGGATATAAGCTTGACAAGCTGTTTTATTAGCAGCTTGATTTTCAAGTACTACTGTTAATTTCACTTTTTTTTTTAATCATTACTCTCCTTTTTTAAAGAATGCCTCAGATTTGTTCTTTTCGCAGAATGCAGTGATTTCCTCATTCCTTCCTTTGCTTGAGAAGAATGGATTTTATTCAGAGTACAGACTCCTGTGCAGTGTATTTTTCCAATTCTCAGTACTGTTTGGTTACAATGATCAGGAGCTGCTGAAGAGCGGAACTGAATGAAGTTTGCTATCAGCCTTGGATGTTGCATATTCTGGAATTTCTTAGTGCTTGATAACAAGCTTTTGTACAGCACAGCAGATGGGCTGTAAAATCTTCCTTTAATTAATTGAAAAAGAAGCATGAAGTGAATAAGTGAATATGATGTCCACACTGGAATGCCCCATTTGCTGAATCTCTGAACAAATTATATGTGCATCTTAGAAATGAAAGTGTATCTTAAAAATGAAAGTCTACATTATTATTATTACTATTACTATATGGTTAATTGCAAAACAGTTCAATCAGAAGAGGTCTTAACTTTCCACTGATGCATCAAGTATCTATCTGCTGAAGGATCAGTAAATAAGGTAAATTGCTTGCATAGTCATATGTTTACATCCAAAGACTATATTCTGTCTGTTGGCATAGTCTAATGTTCTCTCCCATTCTCTTGTCATCCATAACACTATTTTCAGTTCATCTTGATACATTATTTAAGAGGACTGTAAGAAGTTGCAAGGCTCAAGATTAGATTGTGCTATTATTGAGGAAAAGAGGGGAAAAAAACCCACATTACAGAGAGTTAAGAATGAGAAGGTTTTTGGAGCATACTACAAAATAAGCTAAAAAATGCCCTTTTTCAGATTTAAAATTAATTCCTGCCATAAGGATAGGGAACAAATCACCTCAGGTTGGTTTGTTTGTTTCAATAAGAAATTGTTAGTTTTAAGAAATTTACAGAGAAAGTTTGATATAAAAGAAACAGAAAGTTTGCTATGAAACTCTCATAATCCTATCAAGCCTGTCCAGCTGTGCTGGTTTCAAGGTAAACCAGCAGAAGAAATGAACTCAACACGAGAGAGATTATAAATCAGAGCTACAATTTAACAATAATAATACAATAAATACACTGACA
>JAWWEV010000001.1:83322383-83332678 GCA_035583235.1 Hafferia zeledoni | reverse complement strand
TAAACTGAGATTGGACGTGGCACTGAGTGCCATGATCTAGTAAAGGGACTGGAGTTGGACCAAGGGTTGGACTTGATCTCAGAGGTCTTTTCCAACCCAATCGATTCTGTGATGCTATGACAGGGGCGGAAGCCCGTAGCAGCCGCAGCCATGGAGCCCCGGCTCCACGAGGCAGAGGCATTCCGGCTCAGCCTCCCCTGCTTGGATCAGCAGGGGCTGCCCCAGTTCGTCCCGGAGCTGCGGGGGCGGCTCCGTGCAAGTTCTGGTTGCTGCCCCCGCTCCGGCAGTGCTGGGGCGGGCCGGGGGCTCCCCCCAGCCAGGGCCGCGGCAGCCCACGGGGAAACAATCGCTGCCCCAGACTAGCGGAGGCTGCCCAAGCGTGTTCGTGGGGATTCTGCCGCGGCAGTGCGGGGGGGGTCTGGGACCATCCCAGTCCTTGGGGTCCCCTGAGAAGGGGCTCGCCTGGCCCGGGAAGAAACAATGCTTCGCTTTACGAGCTCCTGATGATGACTCATTGGAGAACAAAAAGCCTCCGGGCAACACAGGGGAAGACAGGGCGGGGGAGTGGTGGCAACCCAGCAGGAATGTGATAATGAGCAGGGAGAGGTGATACAAAACTTTTTAACTAAAAACCTGGTACAGGTAAAAAGCATAATTTTAAAACTTCAACAACAAATCTCTCATATGTATGCAACTTTTGAGGTTCAGGGTGCTTTCCAGCGCTGTCCTCCTCGAGGTCCACAATCAAAGCTTGTTTTTTCCGCACTTCATAGTGTGGTGTGTTTCCCACAGGATGAATAATGAAGATTGAACTTTCCTCTCAGTGATGCCAATGAAATGAACAAGAGGAAACAGGCACAAACTGGCATGTAAGAAATTGTGTTTAAACATAAGAGAACACTTTTTACTTATGAAGGTGGTTGAAAATGAATTGTCCAGAGGTGTGGATTCTCCATGCTTGGAGATATTCAAACCTCTGCTGGTTACAACCCTGAGCAACCTGCTGTATGTAGCTGACCTTTCCTCTGAGTGGTTTCATACTCAATTATGTGGTTTTAATAAAGTCAAACAATTTCCACCAATTAACCAACAGGGCATTTACTTGAAACAGAAGAGAACAAGGTTTAATTTATTAGTGTGCATTGTTAGGAATTTGAAATCTGAAAACTGAAATTCGAAAGCCATAGACTGATTGTCTGATTTATTGACTGTCTAGGAGTGATTTTTCTTCTACATGTCTCTTGCTGGCAATCTTATGCCTGTCAAAAGTCTCACATATGTCCTTTCAGCCAACCTAGATTTTCTGGAAAAAAATATTAGAAAAACTACAAGCAGCTTTCCTCTGAAGTGTTACATAGAGAGGTCCTTACCACCATGAACTGCTGTTTCTTCTTTTTCCCATCTGACCACTTATTTCTCTTTTAGTCTGCTGGGTCTTCTTCCTGCTTTTCATTAAGAATGGACCTATGAGCCTGACAAAAACTATCAAAATGTTCAGTTCGTATCTCCCTGAAAATACTTTTAACAGTTTCCTGACCCTTATTGTGGAAAAATCAACAAACAAACAAGCAAATTTACAGTTAGGATATTAAAGAAATTTCATGAGATTATTCTCCTTATCCTACTCATTGGCATTTACCAATTTCCTCTTGATGCCATCTTACACTGAAATGTGTATATATATATATATATATATATATATATATATATATATATATATTGACATTCATTTTATTTTGTTATTGCAAGGAAATCTCTGAAAAGTAATCTCCTGTTATATGATAACTTGAAGGTCTCCCCATGGCTTCCAGTATTATTTTACTTGACTGTTAGTTAAAGATCTGACAGTTGTTAGGAACAGTCTTTCTAAGTCCTTTGGGTGATAACTGACAAAGCTTTTATAGTGTGCTTTAAAATTTATATCCTTTAACATCAGGCAATAAAATACAAGCTTGTGAAAGCCTATAATTTACTGGGAGATAACAAGTATTCATGTCTTTTATTCTTGTATTTACTTTGAATGTCATAAATCAAACCTGGCATAAAATGAAGCAGCAGTGTATTTTAAGGTGTATGTAGAAAGAGAATTAACACTAAGAATAATTTTTTAATTTTTTTGTGGGTTTTTTTTCTTTGTTTTGTTTTTTTTTTTTTTTTTTTTTTTTTTCTTGACAAGGACTGATTCAAGTTCAGTAACCCAGTACAGACATGAATGACAAATACACATCCAGATTTGTGGTTCTAACACTAATGTTCAATATTTCTTAATATATAATATATGACAAATTTATAAACAAAATTCCTTTAGAGAGATACCCTTGTGAAAATTCTATCATCATTACATGCAACATCTCTGATGGGGGTTTTTTTGCTGTCACAGAATATATTGCTCAATCCAGTTTAACCTTCTGAGATACTCTTAGAAACTGAACTCTATGACTGGTAGAGTGGAACCAAGTTCTTTAGTGCAATATGTTCAAATGTGAGTTATTCAAACATGCCTCTAAAGTTTATGTGTGTAGACAAATCTAATTTTAAGAAATTCTACAGAATCATTGATCTCCATTCAAATTAATGGATACTCTCACTCTGGAAAACTCAAGCAGTTTTTACTAATATTGTTTTATGTTAATCTAGATAAAACCTTGAACAATATGTTTAATGTGCCTGACATGGGTTTTGTGATGATAAAATTTCAAGAGAGCTTTACTGCAAGATAGGCAGGTACGTTCATTTTTTGTGTCTGGGTTGACTGCAGCTAATACAGCAATGACAACATGTGCAGATGGTGTTTTACCACATTTTCAGATTTTTTCAAATTACTTCATGCTATTATTCATAGTTAATTGGCAGGTGTGTCACTTGGTGACATGAATTTACCAACACACTGTTAGATCAACCTAGGGGTTTTTTTTAAAACTTTCTTGCTGCCAGGCTGGTGTCTGTTTCTGCATTAGGACAGTTTCTCTGCTGTAAGTTTTATATTTAGGCACACAAATCAAAATTCTGCTAATCTATAACACTTCTTGGCAATAGCAGGTGAAGGTGTACTATCCACCAAAAATCTAAGTCTTAAAAACATCTACTAGGAAACAATTTATCATCACATATATACCTATGGTTGTTTTGTAAAATAGAACTTGAAAAATAGCATTGAAAAACCCCAGGAATAATATGTATATCTTAAACTGTATATCTTCTGCAAACATTTCTGCAATAGTACTACAGAGAAAATAGTCTACTGAGAACACATAAACATTGAAAGAAAGATGGGAAAGAAAAAGCAAAGGCAAAAGAGGAAGAAAGCTACTTCTGTAAAAATGTTTATAAACTTTATAATTCAGCAGATTCTGAATTTGTATCCACATTCAAGATAAACAATGGTCTGCTGGTTTTGTTGGATTTAAATACAGACCAAAAATGTACAAATAACTGATTAAAGCTTGACAATACTGCTCTTTTTTATCTAAAGCAGATGGAGAAATTTTAGTCTCCTCATAGGATAAATCTGAAAGTGGTGAAGTTCATACTGGTACCTACAGTGTTGGTTGGACATTCAGATGTTTGTTCACTCCTTTCAGATGAATGCTGTTCATTTAGGCTGCCATAACAAGTATTCATCTACTGTCACTATACATTTCCTGTGAATTTGGAGGCTTGAAAAAACACTCCATATAAAGCAATTTTCAGGGCTTTCATTTCAGTTTGATACTTTCAAGCTCACCACACTGAAGAATCCATTTCCCCTTCCCTGTCACTTTGTACTCTTGTAAAAAGTCCCTCTCTGTCTTTCTTGTAGGCTCCCTTCAGGTACTGGAAGGCCACAATTAGGTCACCCTGAAGCCTTCTCTTTCCCAGGCTAAACAAAATGTTTCCTCACATAAGAGGTGCTCCATCCCTCTAATTGTCTTGGTGACACTTCTCTGGACTCACTCCAACAGCTCAGTGTCCCGTGTTGGGGACCCCAGAGCTGGATGCAGCACTTCAGGTGGGGTCTCATCAGAGTGAAGTAGAGGGTGAGCATCACCTCCCTTGACCTGCTGGCCATGCTGCTTTTGATGCAGCCCAGGACATGATTTTCTTTCTGGACCACAAGCACACATTGGTGGCTCATGTCCAACCTTTCACCCACCTGCACTCTCAAGTCCTTCTCAGTAGGGCTGCTCTCGATCTGTTCATCCCTCAGTCTGTGCTGATACTGAGGGTTCCCCTGACCCAAGTGCAGCACCTTGTACTTGGTCTTTTTAAACCTTGAGAGGTTCCCATGGATCACTCTTAAGCTTGTCCAGGTCCCTCTGGATGGCATCCCATCCTTCAGGTATGTCAATCTCACCACTCAGCTTGGTGTCATCTGCAAGTTTTCTGAGGGTGCACTCAACCCCTTCATCTACGTGATTAATGAAGAAACAGTCTAAAAATTTTCTAGTAGCATCATAAAGTTTGTTGGATTTACAAATAAGCCTAAAAGTAGATGAGAGGTAAAAAGAAAAAGAAACACTCATAAGAATATAGCAATAAATGGTAATAACGAGGTACTTATAGACTTACACATCATGTGAAGTGGTCTGATGATAGAAGTACATCTCTGTCACTCAGGTACAGAATTCAAGGACTCCACGTGATTCTCTGAGACAAAACTTTCTCTCCAGAGCTTTTCCCTGAATCCCTGGTTCTTTCTTCCAGAAGAATGTCAGGAATGATGACTTCTTCCTTTAAGAGTTTCATCATTTGCCTGCTTTTCCCTATCCTAAAACCCTTGTCTGTTGTAAACTGTGATTTCTTTCTGTTATTTAAGGGATGACTTTCATTTTCATAATAAGTGTATTAGAAGAAAGTTACATCCAGAATTCAACAATTTGCTGTCTATTCAAGTGTTCCTTCTGTCTATGACCTTCATGCAGCAGCTACTCTCCCACATATCAATGAGTTCACAGCGGGAGTAGATGAAAAGGGTGTAGATGATAAGGATGGAAAAAGATTCAGTCAGAAGATTTTGAAACTACATTAAATGCCCATTACTATGGTATATAGGAGATGGTGAACATCTGAAGACTGCTCACAGAAGACACTATATTGAGAAAAAAATGTGGGGTTTGTATAGGGAAAGAATCTACACTAGTTGTTGGTGTTTGAAGAGATACCTACAGAGCTTACTCTTCACGGGAGACATGCAGTATAAGCTTTCATCAGTTGTCTAATCTCCAGGTATTCTTGTTAGTATAGAAGTTCTATGTTTTAAATTTACAAGTAAGACAAGGGTAGAGTGAAAATGACCACTTCAGGGAAGGTTTTGTTCCTTTGTTTTGCTTTGCTTTACTTTGTTTTATCCAAAGATGAATACATAATTTAGAATCCAGAATGAGGGCGGAAAAGCAGAATCAGCAAACATATATTTTTGGGTGATGTTTCCTTTTTCTGGTATATACTAAGTATATTGAGTTAGCATAGTACTGGTGCACAATTTTTCAAATTAGCATTTTTAGTTTAGAAAATAGCCTTTTGCTGAGAGCAGACCTTTTAAAGGAAATAGAATTATTTCCATTGTCTTTGATGAAATTATTGGGGTCACATTTTATTGGGGTAATGTAGATTAGCATAGCAGCGGTCGAGGAGGCAGAGAACTCAGGCTGCAGTGTGATCAGAAGGCTCATCGAAGACAAAGAACTTTAGTAACAGCTTCACTTTTATCTACTCTTACATATAACATGCCAGTACACTATTGGTCAGTAGTTCACCTAACATGCGTGGAAAGATTCTACTGGTTACAAGGCATCTCACATTCTACAGGTGCCTCTCTGGTCCTTAAAGATGCATTCATCAATCACCTCAGATCTTAAGAGATCCACACACACACTGTCATCCCCACATGAAATTTCTAGTTGTAACAAAGAAAACTTCTTCTTTACTTCTACCTCTTAAACAGTCAGGAAAGCCAGCAAGACTAACAGTCAGGAAATGACAGTCTCAGATTCTTCTTGTTTTTTCCTATATGCAAAAAGAGAAAGAAAGAAATTTCTTATGCCCCATTTCCAATACTCTAAAAATCCGTACTGGACATGTTACCTTCTGAAATGGTCTCAGTGTCACCATAATATGGAATGGAAATGATTTTTTTTAAAAAATATTCTTTCCATAAAATGATAAGAAATATATATCCAGCCAACTATATTTTGTATTTTCAAGTCAAGGCAAAGGAATAGGCTAGTTAAGAAAATTTTGTAATGCTCCTTGATATCCTTATTTGATGCTGAGGATTTTATTAGAAATGTATTTCCTCTTCAGAAGTCCTGCTTTAGCAATTTCCTTAGTGAAAAGGTGAAGGACATCAGAAGAAGGACAATCATCCCAATTAACTGAAAATTTAAAGGCCAGACTTTTCATATTCCCAGATTAACAGACTCATATGTAGAATGTTGTATATAGATAATGAATGCCTTTGGAGGAGTAAATATAAGAAGTGCAAACTGTTTCCCTAGTCTGCTCTGTCATGGCCAAGTACGCTCAGGAATAACATCTAATGTATTGTGTTTAAGGAAAAAGATGGATATATGAGATGCAGTTAAGCAAGAAAAAACAGGAACAGGACAGGACAGTAGAAGAGTGGCAGTTAAAACCATTTCTAAAATGATTACATACACAAAGACTCGAATTTCAATAACTGAACTCAGATAAACATCATATGGGTGGAGTTTGAATTTACGCTTGAAAAGAATGAGGAAAGAAATTGATCTTTTAATATAATTAGACAAAGAGTTCTTTTAGCTCATGTAAATTAGAAAGTTAGGGAAGGTGTTTTCTTCAGAAGGAATGTTAGGGTTTAATTTTTTTCCACTTTGCCTGCATCACACAATAATGTAAAAATAGTGTCTTTCAATGATATGTGCATATAATCTTTAATATAGCAATAACTATTATCTAATATTTTATGCTGGAAAACTTAATAAAAACCCAAAATAATAATTTATTCACTAAGAGAGAAAAATCAGGATATGTCTAACCTGCTTTCATAGATTCTCTTAGAATTTTAAATATGTGGCTTTCTGCTGTGCTTAATGGTACTGTATAGTGCATGAAAATCATCATGGCACCAGTTATTACAGCCCTGTTTCACTCACAAGGCTTGTATAAGGAAGAAGTTACATCCACTGGTGTAACTCCCACATAAAGTTCTGAATGAATTTTATCTTTTAACTTGTAGCAGGCCTGAATGGATTGTCCAAGCATCTTCTCTGAGGTACTTCAAGCTCTTGACTCTCATTTAATGTAACAGCACTTGAGGGTATGCAACAGCTTTCAGGATCAGAATTTGTATTTGCATGTAAATTTTTAACGCTTAAATAGTTGGTAATGCTGAAATATCACCTACAGTATATCTAGCCTTGAGAACATTTTATTGCCTATACTGAAAACAGCATTGTGTCAGAAATCCAGAGAAATCTAAACTTTTCTTTGAAATGCTTCTTTTCTTAGTAACAATATGTAATAATGTGTAGTGTACACAGTACTATGTCCTGAAGAGCTTAGTTATCAATTCTGACAAGCCTTGTGAATCGTTAAAGTCAGTGGAAGTGTTTCCTAAGGTTAGAGTTCTAAGAAAAGAATATACAAACACACTGAAAACATACCAACGTATCATTTAGGTTGTGGAAACTTTTTAATCCACATATTTAAAGTAAATTCATGGAATAAGAGCAGATGCTTCTTTTTTGCAGTCTAAACTATGCCATAGCAGATGATTCAGTAGCTTGAATTGCTGATATTTTATCTGAGCTTTTATGTGTAAAAGCTTGGAGGTGCTTCAGCTGTTCAAACCCATTACAATTGCCTCTGCTAAATTGAATTTGAATACAGCTTGTTTTACAGTCAGTTGCTTCCTTTCGGTTGTTTTTTTTTTTCTTTTAGTTTAGAGTGTGTAACATTTCTGCAGTTCTACTAAGGTGAATAAAGAAGACCATAGATGAATGCACAGATAAACTTCTTGCACAGAACTCTGAAACATTCATCATAAAGAAAAGGAAAATAGGAAACCAGTGAGGTGAAAGGAAAAGGGAAAAAAAAAAAATCACCATTGATAGTTCACAGGGATGGCAAGAACATCACAACAATTGCCCTTCAAAATATTAGCGATGGATGAATCAAATGACAAATTATCAACATCATGCCAGTAATTATGTCAAATAATTATTTTTCATTCATGCAAATAAAAATGGAAATCAACATATTTAACAAAGGATTGTATGCAGTTTAAGAGAGGGATAAATCACTTTGAAACAGCTCAGTGTATTTACTCCTAAATGCAAGTAATTAAACAATAAATATTTGGATACTTCTGTTGATCCAATCCTTGGGAAAAAATGTTGTGCATATTAAAAAAAAAAAAAAAAAATCAGTGATATTGATTGGCTTCCCATTCAATTTATTTTTTCCACTGCCTGGCAAACAGAGATTAAGTTACTCGCTTGGAAATTATAACCATTTTGTGTCTTGATATTCACAAATGAAGAATAAATTATTTGTCTTAACAATAGTTGCAAGGACAGTGCCGTATTCCTTTATGATTAGGGATATTCATGTCAATGTGCCTACTCAAATAAAGAAATATGATTGTATGCAGGTTTAGAGAAGTCCAAGAATATCGTTCTGATCATCCTGATCTCAGATTTCAATTCACCCAGCCATGTAACTTCAGAGGAAGAAAATATTAATTTTAAAGAGTATATATCTGTGGTAAAAGGGAGAAAATCTACCCTACATAATTCCCCCTGCCCCCCTTCCGGTCTTTGAGGAGTGTTTTCATAGAAGTTATGTCCTGTTTATAACCTGTTACATGTATTTATAACTAAGTGATTAAAATGTTCATCAATATACATTCCAATCTCATATGAAAAATACCATAAGCACATGTTGTAGACAAATGCAGCATTAGCTTAAAGATGAATTATGAGAATTTGTCAATGGCTGCTATATTCTGTAGGTATTATTCAAAACAAGTATTTATTGTGACATTCCTTCCTCTAGCTCATGTCACTGTGTGGAACAAGTGAATTGTCTTAGATTTTGTGCCAAGAAAAGGTTTTAAATAAAAGCATTCTCGTCTGCTCACATTTTCAATCAATTTTTAACTCAATGTTCATCTGGAAATTCTGTTTTACATGTTACTGTTGTTTTGAACAAAAGTCAGGTTTTAGCTACATCATGTTATGTGTGAAATAATTCCATCTATGTCAGTATACCAGCACGTTTTGAAATGTACACTGAGAAACCAAGATGGGAATGTGTCCTATTTTCTTTGGATCCTTTTTCAGATCTGGTACCAAAGGACATAATTCAACAGTGGGTTTTCTCTGACATAAAAGCCATTTTAAGAACATCTGGACACTCACTCCTCCATCTGTGTATTCTCTAAGCTATTGTCTTCTCTGCTCTATCAACTGTTAGTGAAACACTACAGTAAACCATATACCCGAAACAATTCAGCTAAAAAAATTAAAATAAACATAAAATCTGTTGCTGCCTAGATTCATGTAGTGGTAACATTAAAAAGTTCCATTTGTGTAATGGAGGGAGGGGAAAAGAACCTAGGAAGCAAACTATTTTTTTTTTTTAAAGAATAAATATTTTTAGGTCCTCACTTGATTTTCATCCACTTCTTATAAATAAAAATAAATAGTGAATTCTTTTTTTTCCCTAGTACTAATTTTTAAAGATTTTTTTCCTTCATTGGGATAAAATGAAAGTCAATTCTATATTATGAAAACTATGTAAGGGCTCTTAGATCTACATTACAAACTCCTTTCAGCAAAAATTCAGAATGACATTATGTAAATCCATGTTTGAGTTTCTTAGAAAGAGACACATTCCTGGCAATCAAAAATGAATAGCAAACAGCTTTCCCCTAGCTTATTCTGTTGTTGTTTTATTATATTTGGTAACAGGGAGTTCTTTTATAATCAAGAAAGTATTAATATTACATATTTCATCTCCTTTTCCACAGCTTACTTCAGTAAAAAGAAGGTAGGGAAACACTCCACATCCCACAGAAAAATAAAGATGAAAACAAGTACTCTGTTTCTGTTGGAAGTCCACCAAAGTATATAATTCAGATTACTTATGCCTTAAATGGCAGCATTAGGAATGAGAAGGAGTGAGAGAGGAAGGAAAGGAGGAAGGAAAGGAGGAAGGAAAGGAAGGAAGGAAAGGAAAGGAAGGAAGGAAGGAAAGGAAGGAAAGGAAAGGAAAGGAAAGGAAAGGGAAGGAAGGAAGGAAGGAAGGAAGGAAGGAAGGAAGGAAGGAAG
>JAWWEV010000001.1:83284559-83320669 GCA_035583235.1 Hafferia zeledoni | reverse complement strand
AGGAAGGAAGGAAGGAAGGAAGGAAGGAAGGAAGGAAGGAAGGAAGGAAGGAAGGAAGGAAGGAAGGAAGGAAGGACCACAAAAATATTGAGCTTCTAGTGAATGTATATGTCTTTTTATTCCTGATGTAGCTATATTATTCTTAAAGAACCCCTCTACATATCATGTCTCATTAAGATAAAAGAAAAAATGTAGACAATTTTATTTCCTGATCAGTTATACTAAATGTTCTTGTTCTTCTATATCACAGCAGATTATAACTATGGTTTCAAAAACGTGCTGTAGCAGACTACCTTTCAATTCTAGCAAATCTCAGTATTCGGTTTATTTTGAAGTGAAAAGGAATCATTTACACACCAGTGAAATTTCCATATGTCAAAAAATTTTCTTGTTCTGCATGATGGTGATAAAGTTCCCAAGTCTGAAAGAAAAATGCAGAATACTTAACTGTGACATAGAATATGTTTTTCAAGTCCCTCTTCAGAGAGACTGAAAGGAAAGACAAGTCTGTATCTTTTTTTTTATCTTGCTATGAGCTGAGTGTTAAAAAGAATGTCTTAACGTATAAGAAATGTTTATTATGGAGCTATGGAACATATGCCAAAGATTATTTCTTTCTTAAAACTGTTGAGTTTTTGTGGAATTATTTGATTTGCATGAACAGGCATCTTCCAAAAAGGAACGGACGTAGAAAATTCTCATACGTTTTAGAGAGCTGGTGTAAATGGCATTATTGCCACATAGCTCTGTTTGATACAGTTATACCTGTATACACTTAGGTGTTAATTATATCATATCAAGTTTAAGCTCTTTTGGTTTATGCAGTGAAGAGCTGTTTTAATCACAGTATTGATACAGCAAAGGATATTGGGTAAGTTAAAACAAAAATTAATAATTTCATGCATGAATAATCAAACTTCAAGTCCTAATGTAATCATGCTGGAGAGAATCAGAGAGCTCTAATACATTCAGGTTCACAAGAGAGACAAGGAAGTAGAACAATGATAAATTATTGGTTCTATTCCATTTATTCAAGGGAGCTGGCTAAAACACTGTCAGCTAAATGGGTCATCTGACTTCTCACTGTAGAATAATTTTTTGCTAAGGTTTCCCATCAGTGCTTATTGTACCTCATCTTTTCACAGCCCTGCAGCTGAGGGATTACTAATGGGATCTCTTAGCTAGCTCAAAAAGGTGTTTTCACATGCTGCAAGCTCTGCCAGTTCACCTGCATAAGCATATGTCACTTTCCCCACCCTGTGGCCTTTGATTCAGAGTACTCAGATTCTGCACAGGCTTTCCACTTAGTTGTGCATCATGCTGTTGGCTCATGCTGTTCACCACTAAATCTTTTTTTTTTCTCCCATGCTCTTTTGGCCTTTTCCTAACATCTCTAAATATCAATGATAAAATGACTAGAGTATTTCATTTTAAGTGTCATTTTTACAGTAAATGGTAGCAAATTAGTGTGCAAATTTGAAAAATATAATGCCAAATATTGCATCATCAAATATCTTGACTGAATTTGTAAAAATAATATATATTTATTAGATTGCAAATCATGAGCTATGTTATAAAAAATAAATGTTGAAATACTTCAGTGAAAATGGACTAGCATAATATGAATCCTAATCAGGTCCTCCTTTTACTCATTCTTGCATAGCACAGCAAATAAAGAAACAAAACCATTAAATATAATTATAGGAACATTTCACTCTGCCAGGTTACTCAGGGCCGCATTTATTTGGGCCTTGAACACTGCCAGGGACGGGACATCCACAGCTTCCCTGAACAACCTGTTCTAGTGCATCATCACCCTCACTGTGAAGAACTTCTTCCGAATATCTGATTTAAACCTACTCTTACTCAGAATCCATTTCCCCCTTGTCCTGTCACTATGTGCTCTTGTAAAAAGTCCCTCTCCATCTTTCCTGTAGGCTCCCTTCAGTTCTGGGAAGGCTGCAATTAGATCACTGCTAGATACCAGTTCAGTTATGATGGGGTCAGAACCACCTTATGCGTGTGTGTGTGTGTCTGTGGAAGGGGAAGGGATGAGTCAAACCTCACAGAGGTGAAGTGGCATCATGTCCCTCATGGTAGCCTCTGGAGCCCACATGGGGAAGACCTGGAGCAGCTTCTAGTTGCAAGCAGCCTGGGAAAACTATAACCACCTACACCTCCTGGAGCCCTTGGCCCAGCTTGAACTGGCAGGGACAGTGAGAACACTGCCATTACTCTGGCCTGGAACCCTGGAGAGAATAAAATAGGCACACACAAGTTCTCCCTCTTGCCTCAACCTGCTCTCCTGAAGCTTGCCAACATATGACTTCTTAGTGGTAACTGTATTTGTCTCTCTTTATTCTTTCTTCTCTTATTTTTTTTTTCTTCCTTTACTCTTTTCTTCCTCTTGTGGGTAACTTAAACACCTATTTTCTGTATTTCACATAAGTTTTGGGTTGGTGTTTGCCTAGTTACTTGGTATTAAGTGCAGTGCTTCTGTAGAATATTTTCCTTGGTTGTATAGTGCTCCTGTAAACCCTTTGTGCCAAAACACCTATTTTCTCACCAAATTAAATGAAATCTCCTAGAGAAAACTGTGTAGATTCTTCTCCAGACGTGAACTCAAGGTATCAAAGGATCAAAGGCTTTGCAAGAGTTTGTGTTGGACAAAATCTATTCCAGTCTAAAATTGAAGCATACACCTGGTTCTTTCCCATATGAGGGCTGCTTCATTCCTCTAGTCATCTTGTTGGCCCTCCTCTGAACTTGCTCCAACAGGTTCATGTCCTTCTCGTGCTAAGGACCCCAGATCAGGATGCAGCACTCGAAGTGGGGTCACACCAGAGTGGAATAGAAGGTCACTATCATGTCCATCAACCTGCTGGCCACAGTAGTTTTGCTGCAGCTCAGAACAAGGTTAACTTTCTGGGCTGCAAGTGCACATTGCACAGAAGCTTGTTGCTTCTCTGTGCTTAAAAAAAAACCTGTTTGAAAAGTGGCTAAGTAATTTTGGGACCAGTAATAGCTTTCTACAGCTGCCAGCCTGTCCTTTGACCAAAGTCTCTTGAGGCAGGAACTAAATTTGTCTCTCTCCAAAGGCAATCCCTTTCACAACTAGTCTCCAATCCTAAAGCAGGGACTGCAGGTGCTTTTGTAACAGAACCATTGTAACTATAGCTTTTCAACTAAGAAAATAAAATTGTAGTTCTCCTATCATGAAATAGCCACCATGCACATTAAGAGGAATTCTGGCTTTATCATAACATTTCATGCTTTGAAGTGGTCTCACCATCTCTTTGAGATGGATTGAAGCAGGCAAGCTTCAGCCTTTCTGACACATCCATGAGATGAAATGACACTTTATTAATGGAGGATGGAAGAGTCTGCTCCTTTTCCGTTTTTGCTGTTGACTCCAAAATATTATCAGGTCTTTCCCCAGTCAGAAAATTCAGTTCCCAGTACCTGAGAACAGTAGTTGGACCCTGGGTCCTCACTGTTTCCCCAGTTGCTGGCATCTGGACATGACAACCACTTAAGCCACAACCCCTCTGCTCTTACTAGAATCCCAGAAGTACACACACACACAGGGGTGCACATACACACACTCTCACACACTACAGACCACTACAGTTATCCAATCTGTACTTAAATCATCTAGTCTCCTCACACACAGGGGACTCACATTTACAAAGAAATCTTGCCAGTAGTTGAAGCAGACCTATATACTGACTAGTATATGACCTCCATCTCTATGGTCTCTCAATTAGCTGTCCCAGGCTTCCTGCCCTCTCCAGGAGACAGCTTGCTGATCCTTTTGTTTCTTCGGTGTAGACCCAGATTTATTGTCTGTCCATTATCTGTCTCCCAGCCCTTTTATCTTATTTGCCAGATAGACCTGCTTGATTTTCACCTGCAGTCATATGCTGGTGCACACACCCCAACTCAACATGTAGGTTCATTGGACTCTGTAGCTGCTGGTCTGAGAAACAGACAGAAAAACAGACAGAGAGACTTTCTGATCTGATTCCTGTTGCTGGCATGCAGCATAAAGACTTCCACACACACAATCACACTGAAGAGTCCTCTCAGGCAGAAAAGGAATTGGAAATTAGTTCAACAAGGAGACGGCAAACTGCGCTGACTGGGTTCAGGGAATGGCCTGACCAGTCACTTGACTGCATGGATGGAGGTAGCTAGAGTAATAGAGAGCAATTTTGAGTTAGCTTCAACAAAAAGGATATGCACGCTTCATATAGAAGATTAAGCAGATTTAAAAAAAAAAAATTAAAAAATTAAAATAGGTGAAAAACTTCTCTGCTTTGCCTAGCAGGAGTTACCTATATCTGTTGCTATGATATTACTATGCTGTTCATCTGCATTCTGCTCTTTTACCAGTAAAAACAAGATTATGATATTTTGCCCTGAATAAATCTCTATTCAGATTTGTATCCTGTCTAATCAATGCTGTAAGTTCATTGAAATACTTCCAACTAATCTTTTGTTTTGTTTTGTTTTGCTGACACAGACATGCTAATGTGACTCTATGTTTTGAGCTCAATGTCTCAGTTTACAAGAAACCAAGATGTCTACCTGGAAGGGGGCTTCTTCCTAAAACCACCACAACCTTTGAAATTAAGTGACTTTAATCAGAAAGTGTACGGAAAAGGATAACAGTTCTTTACTACAAATATACATACAAACCTATATAACCAAAACCAGAACAGAACAAACAGCAACACCATAATCAAAACTTTTAAACAAACCAAGTTCTACCTGTGCCCCTTTAGTGCAGTTACATTTGCAGAAGCAGCGCCGGTGATGAGTCACTCACAGGCTGCAGCAAGGCAAGAAGGTGATCAGGGGGAGGTGCTGGCTCTGAAACTCATGTGGGAATGGTGGCCACAGGGGCGGGATGAAACCTTTCCCATGGGCAGTGCCAAGACCCTCTCCTACCGTCCTTTGTCCGAAAAAAAAAACGTTTCAGGAGGGAAGGGGCAGCAACTCCTCTGCAGGTGGTGTCAGCCCCTCAAGGGGTCTGTATCAAATCCAGGCAGTGCCGACTGTGCCCTTGGAAGAACAGCACAGGGTGTGTGGAGATGGGAGGCAAGCCAGAAAAAAGATCCCCTCCCAGTGTTTCCACCAGCCCAGCCAAATTGACCGGCACCCATGCAGACCGAGGAGAGAAATGTGGCCAGCACCAGGAAAAACTTCTCTCTCCCTTGCTCCCACTTCCCCAATCCTCCCCCAGCCATCACGTTGGAATGCAAAGCTATCAGCCATCCCTTTTAGACAGTTAGCTGACTTTGGGAGCAGGTAATGGGGGGGGGGGGGGGGGGGGGGGGGCTTCAGCAAGCCATGTTGTCCTGGCGCTCCAGCTCCCAAACCACGGTGTTGGTAAGGGAAAGGAAAAAAAAAATCCATGAAAGATTTTGAAACTATAACACTCAAGTAATTGAATTAAAGAGAGTATAAAACAGTATAGTCAAACTTCGAAGAAACCTGAGTGATTGTAGGGGGATGTTGTTCTTGCAGGCGTTTCTTTTTGTTTTTCTCATGAGTTTTAAAACCAGATAAATTGTTAGTATTCTCTGACAGTCACCTTGAAAACTGCCTGCTTTTTTGTATTCCCTAAAATTACTTTTTCCTTCCAGAATCCAACATTTAGGAACTTAATATCTTGTACTACTCAGTGAGGAAGGATCTTGAAGCAAATCATCAAATCATCTTTTTCCTTTCTGTCTTCTTTGACAGTATATTATCAGCAGTCGCAGTGCTTCTAACATGTCTTGATGAAAGTGTCTATTTTAGGAAATTGGAAGATTTTTTTTTTTCAGAAGAAATTTTATTATCTCTTTAATCAGTTCACCACAAAATATATGGACCTGACATCCAGCAGTGAAAGCTGGGGCATAAGAGCAATGGAAATAGTAATGATGCGTTGTTGTTGATGATGATGATGATGATAATAACAATAAATAATATTAAAAAGTGATGTTCATAATAACTCACAATGCATAATTCATCTGATAAATTTGGAAACTCTTTGTTCTCCTGGAATATCTACAAGCAGAATAAGATTTCCCTGGAAAAGGTATTTTCATCAGTATCTTTTTGCACCCAGAGAGTTTTCAGTTAGGCAATGGGAACAAGTAGTCCTCAGGAGACAAGTGATATGATATTGTTTTTCACTTATTATAGAGATATTAATAGTTAAGACACAGCAACAAGAACAGGATTAAGTATTCTTTGTTTACAGGAGCAGAATTATTTTTCCATTCACACATGTGAATGCAAAATTTTAAAATTCATGTTCCACAAATATGCATTCCACAAATATCTGTAAGCTGAAATAAAAAAGTACGTATTTTTCTTTTGAAAAAAAAAAAAATGCATGTATTTTATTTACATTTACTATTCCCCTAACGTTCATTTTGATTCCAATAGCATTTTCATTATTATATCCTACATAGTATGTAATAGTATATATTACCTGAGAAGGAATAGGAATGAGCCTCATTTCATAAGGTTAGGAAAAGGCTGACAAGACAAGTTAGAGGCAGAGCTGGTGTCATATGACCATTCAGGCTGTTAGGGACCTCAGGAAGTCTCTAGTGCGGCCCTACACAGAGCAGAACCAGCTGTGAGATCAGACCAGACTGGTCAGGTCTCTGTTCAGAAGAACCCAGTCTTTCAATCCATCCCTAGTGCATATCTCAAACTGCTTGAAAACTAGTAATTTTTTTCTTAATACTATACCCCATACTGTCGTCATCACTGAGAAATATTTGTCTATATTTCAAGAGTATGTTTTTTGCTTCTCGGTTTATAGTTAATCTTGAGCAAACATACTTAACATATGCCACAAGGAGCACGTGCAGAATTTTCTACATTCCTGTTATTGAACCTCCTTGATTGATCAGAGTGTAGTGAGAGAAAAGGGTGCATAATGTATGTTAGTGTACAACCATCTTTGAGTTATTATACATCCTGAGCTGCTCATTCCACAATAATATTGGCTGAATTATTATGTATCTCAAATTCATTGTTTACTTTTACATATGATTGCTTCAGTTACATCCTCTATGCTGAAAAGAGAGCAGTTATATAATGTCATTAAAAGACCTGAAAAAGCTGTGAATTTTCATCTGCTCTGGAACATCACACAGCACAAATTTTACCATGTAGGCAGATTTCCCTGACAGCCCCATTTTAATCTGCTATTTCTAAAAAAAAAAAAAAAAGAATAAAAAAAAAAGAAAAAGATAGCTTCTCTTTTATTTTAATTTACCAGTCACTAGGAAAGTTCTTGTTCATGGATGCTGATTCCTATAGTTTATCACAGAGTTTTTGGGTGCTCATGTAGTCAGCACACTCCATAAAGTGTGAAGTGTCTTTCTGACTTTTCCTCTTGCTAGTGTTGGTGCTGGAGACCACAGTAAACCTGTATAGTAAGTGAGGAAATTATGTTCTTCCTCGTTTCTTTTAACTTTCAATTGTTAAAAAAAACTATTGTACCTAGCAGTACTCAAACAGTTTTCAAGTCCTGCCTAGTGTTACTCTCTGTGGCATGTAGCTTCTCAGCTCAAGGGTAAATACAAAACTAAGTATATTTGTTGAGTTCTATAAACTGCGACTGTATAGGACATGACTTTGTAGAGCAGTAATAAAAGTAACATTACTTGGTACTTTATTTGAAGTTATCAAATTTCTCATCATTAATCCATAATAGGAGAGCCAAAGGCTGATTTCCAAATCCCTGACTGATAAAAGTTGGAGTTTCTTAGTGTAATCAGTGGAACTTTCTACTTCTTGTTTTTACACATGTACTTTTTATTCACACAAAGAAAAGATGCATATGTTAAGGCCTATTCAGTCCAGCTTTAGATAACTAACTGAGTGCATAAACTAGGAATCTAGCATGCTCTAATGAAAAAGGGATAACCTACCTAAAATTACTCTCCAAAACAGTATACCTTCTTTCAATAACTATGATGAGAGTTCCCAGTCTCAAGCACAGGTGCTTAAAGAAATGTCTCCATTTAAAACTTGAATTCAAATATCAGTGCTTGACAACATATTTGATAATCTATGGGGAAAAAACAAAAAAGAAGACAGTTGGAATCACAATTTCAGTAAAAAAAGATAATGATACTTGCCTGATTATCTAAACACAAAAGTAGTTTTCCAGCTCAAGATACCAAAGTGTCAGACAATAAAAGTCGAAGTGGTATCTGCTTGTCTTAAGTTCATTCCTGAGGTCAAAGGAAGGACCTGAAAAACATATTTCACGAATTATTGGAGTAGGGTTTGATCAGGGGTTGTCAAGCTTTTTCTTTGTTCTCCAGCTTGGGGTAAAATACTAAACTCTCCTCTATTTCAAATAATATATGAAAAATAGTGAGAAAAATAAACTTCTCCTTTTTTTAACCTCCATTCCCTTCTCTCCCATTTTGCTCCATGGATGCAAATTTTTAATATACTTTTCTTGCTGGTGGAGAACCATTTCTCTTTAGCTTGAGAAACACTATTTTGACAGGTCAACCTTTAAAAAGTGTTAAGAAGTTATGATTATATTGTGACTATTTTTTCATACATTTTTGAAAGAGTCAAGTATTCGGGAAAGGCTGGATTCTAAGGTGGCTACAGTGCTGGAAATTCAAGTTGAAGAACACAGCAACACTTTGTCAGTTTCTAATTTTTTGTTAAGTACTGGAAGAAATTCTCTCTTTGCAATCTGTACACCAGAAGTTGTTCTTGAGTGTTTAACAAAGCTAAAAGCCAAGCTAGGTCTTCTTCATTTCGATTTCATGTATTAAAGGGAGATCTGAAGAACACAAATGAACTATGGTATATCATATCTTTCCACAAAGTTTGTGGTATTCCATGTTCTTGATCTCCTTACCAGTGACAATCTTTTAGCAGTTTCAGTTTTGTTTTGTTTTTTTCATCAGTCTTGTTTCCCTAATTCACCATCAATTTACCAAATGTCACAATGTAAACAGTCATGCTGACTAGGGATGCTCATGGGCTACAAGGAATTAAATTCTGTATGACAGCTGTTTCTTGTATACAAGGTTTATATTCCCTACCTCGGCATATTGAAAGGTTTATTTGCAGTTATAGATTCACATCTTAACAGAAATGTTCTCTGAAGATCATCAAAACTTTTTAGGAATTCAGAAGGAAATTTGCAAACAATTGTGGATCTGTTTGTTCATTGATTTCATTCTTTTGTACCCAAAAGGTTCAGTATTCCTATGCCAACTTAAAAGGGATTCTTTGATGAGTGCACAGATAATGTGGCACAGTTTAAAAAGCACAAGATACTTAGCAACTCACATCATAGTATATGAGAGAATTTCCACCTTCTTACAAGGTTTTATAAGTTTAGCAGCAAGAAAATTTAATTACATTCATTATTTTCAAATATACTCAGTATTTATGGTGGAGCCACAACTTTTCTGTTGTTTAGTTCCATTGCTAAGGAAGTTTAGATTTTTGTCAGCTATAGACATTACTGGTGAAAACTCTTACCTGATATGGTAATGCTTGGATTTACTGGTTTACGATTGCGTACTGGAATATAAAACTTCTGTATATTATTTCATCTTTACATGTTATACCAAACTTATCAAGTAGAAGTGTATCACGCTTTACTGCTTGAAACATAATTCTACCCTTTAAAAAAATATAAAGTCTGGTTAGCTTGAAAGTTTATTACTGCCATCTCTTCCAATGTTTTCAGACACCATAGTAGGTTTTCAATTTGAAGCATTTTCTCAAATCCCTTTCCACATCTACAAGAGACATTGATCAGTATAGTTCTAATTCTGCTCTCATCATTTGTTCCTTAGACATTTTCTTCTGTTTTGTCATGGATGTATTGTAGTGCTGGGGAGAAGGAATAAATAAGGCTTTCTATTATATGCAATAAATGGTTTATTTTCTTTATCTTAATTTATTTTTGCTTATGAGCTTTTTTTAACCATTTGTAATCCCTGATTTCTTTTGAAAGGTAGGGAGAAAGTTGGGCTGAGCAGGTGTGAGAGAGAATGGACTATATTGACCATGTAGCCAGTGATATTTTATTTTTTTCTTGTGATGAAAGCAATTGATTGTCTTCTACAAGACAATATTGTAATCTACGGTTCTTATGGCTTATGAAATTTCTCAATCAAAAGAAGGAAATTAAACACTGGAGTGGAAAATATAGGGGGGTTTTGCCATTTATCTAGAAAAACAGGTTAGAAATTTTCACTTTTCATTGATATAAAACATAATCCTATGTTAATCAGAAAAAACATTATGCTGGTATAAGAACACATTTTTCTTTGCCTTTTTTTTTTTTTTTTTTTACACAAAACACAAAAAGACTACTCTTTTTGCTCAGTTCTCTCCTTAGAATCATTTTTTTTCCTTAAAATCTTAGAGAAAATAGCTAGCTAATGCTTTTATTTCTAACGGAAGACAGAGCACAATGCTTCTCCTGCATCATGCCTTGCTCTAATTCCATTGTATAACCATGTATTTTCATTGAAGTTGGTTTCATCTGTCATTTTGTGTTCTAATATCTTGTTAATCCCCTAACTGTAATGGTTTTATCTCTTTATAAGTTGCTCAGGAAGTCTTTTTTTGCCTCTACAGAGCAACATCATCTTCCCCAACATGTGTGAATTAACTCCTGATATTTAGCTTAATTAGAAAAAAGAAAGGTACTACTTTCATGGGGTTGGGGGGGGGGGGGGTTTGTTGGTTTGTTTGTTTGGGTTGGTTGTTTTGCTTGTTTGTTTTGTGGAGACTGGGAGGGAATGAAAATATTTACACCACATAGATGGGTTTGTGCTTCTTTTTTTCCCCCGTCCTGTGTGTGTAAACATGAATTGGGTATATAGTATAAGGAAACATTAGTGATATGGGATTTTCCCACTGAAATAATAAAAAAGCCCACAACATTTTAGGATGTTTTATATGGCTGATTCAACTGGGGAGAAGTGGGCAGTTTTGACAGAACTTTTTCCCCACTGAAGCTCTGTATTTTCTTCAAGTATTACCCAGCACTCCAAGAATGTATTGCTATAATCATATGATATCTAAATATATATTATACTTTGAAAAATCATTGAAGTCATAACTTTTTCTTCAGGCATGTGCAAATACATGAATACCAAGTACAAATGTATGGAATACAATAACTTAGATGCAGCTGTGAATATGAATTTCTTCTCCATTTCTACTGTCAATGTTGATAGTCTACTGATAGTTAATCCCAGCTGTAATCTTAATATTCTCTCTTGCTCATCATGCTGTAACTACTTTTGTCAATAAGTGGAAAAATGACCCAGATTTCCCCTTTATCTTTCCATATACTATGATGGATTTGATTGCTTAATCCACCAGAATGCAAGAAATTGAGTAGTTTAAGATGGGCTAAGCAGCACAGTTTATACACTGTTTCATCTCTGCTTGCTTGTATTGTTAAATCACAACTGAATCATAATTAAGTAATTATCTTAACTATTTTTTTGCCATACTTCAATATACAGATTCTCTGTGCCTTTATGGTATTTAAGAGCTTAATGGTTTTCCTTTTTTCTTGTTCCGCCTTTTTTTTTTTTTTTTTTAAGTACAATGAACACTTTGGGTGGCTATAACTGTTGGCTTGAATGTATGAAGGCATCAGAAGTCAGGTAGTCTTACAGATTTTCATGGTGATTGTAATACATCTGATAAAGGATATAATGAAAGTTCAGGGATTTCAAAAATTACTGATACCAAAAAAATGCCCTGTTAACGACTTCAGCTTTCTTATTTTTCCTCATTACAAAGACACTATACAGGTAATTCATTGTAAAACCTTAAAACCTTGTAGAGGAGGAGGTAGAGAGGCAAGACAAAGCACTGTAAGAGAAGAAAATGTTGTTAACATGTTCAAAAGTCTCATAAAGCCAATGCATGTAGTAAAATCACAAAATGAAAAATCATATACTAAAGACACATAGGAAATTATTGCAGAATTTTAGGAGATAAATTTTCACAGTGACTTGTCTTCGAAGAGGACAAAGTTAGCTCTCCAGAAGTTCAGGATTCTAGTCCTGTGAACTACTTTGCTTTCTCCATGCAGGATCCTGAATTCCACCATCTCAGGGGCCAAGGCAGGCCCCAACCTTCACATCTTCAACCAGTTCCTCATGGTTTGTTAATACAAGGTCTAGCAGCACTTCTCTCCTCATGGGCTCATCCACCACTTTTATCAAAAAGTTATCATCAATGATCTACAGGAACTTCCTGGACTGTGTGTACCAAGCAGTGTTGTCTCTCCAACAAATACCATGGTGGTTGAACCAGGGTCTATGACCATGAGGCTGCTTCCAGCTGTCCATAGAAAGCCTCATCAACTTCCTCCTCCTGATCCGGTGTCCTATAGTAAAGAGCCACAACAGTGTCATCCATATTAGCCTGTCCCTTAATTCCTACCAATAAACCCCAAAATTGTTCATCTGTCTCTGGATAGGGCTCAATACATTCCAGTTGTCCTCTTTCATAAAAAGCAACTCCATCACTTCAGATCACTTTTTAAAAAGTACATAGTCATCCATGGCAACATTTCAGTCATGTGAGCACCCCACCATGTCTCTGTAATTGCAATGACATCATGGCCCTGTGACCGCACATAGATTTCTAGTTCTTATTTATTCCCCATTGTGTGTGTTTGCATACGGGCACTTCAGAAAGGTATCAAGCATGCAGCTTCCCTAGAAGAGGTGTAAGAGGTTCCACTACAGCCATAAACACCCTTGATAAACATATCAAGGGTGCTTTGATTTTTGTCTTGAGAGGCACCCAAGAAACATCTGTCTTTGCACCAGTCGGAATGACTTACTCCCCACGAGGAAGCAATGGCATGTGCATTCCCACTTTAGACACAACCTGTCGTCCACCCCCTGACCAGAGTTCTTGAGTTTAAAGCACGTCTCATCAAATTGGCCACCCTGCTGCCAAAGATTCCCTTGCCCTTTTTGGACAGGTGGATCTCATCCCTCCCTAACAAGCTACAATCATTAAAGTACAACCCATTGTCATAAAAGCAAAAACCTTTTAGAAGGCACCAGCTATGAAGCCAGATGTTGATCTGCACTGTGCATCTGCTTCTGGCTGTTCCCATTTCTCTAACTGGTAGAATAAAGGAAATGATAATTTGGGTCCCGATATTTTTCACCTGCGCTGCCATGACTTTATAGTCTTCCTTGATCCTGCCCAGTTTTTGTCTTATGGTGTCATTTGTACTCACATGAAAAAGTAATAGCAGGTAGTAGTCCATGCTATTCACAAGCTGGGTTAATCTCTTGGCAGCATCACATATCTTAGCCCCCATTAGGCAGCATACATCTCATGACTCTCTATCAGGCTGATAGATGGGTGCCTGAGTGTTTCTTGATAGAAACCCACTATGAGACCTTGACATTTCTTTTTACAGTAACCACTGTGAGCTGCTCATGCAGGTTCTCCTTGTTGGCATTGCCTATGGACATCTAAAGCCTTTAAAACTTCATGTCTGTGTTTGGTCTGGATTTTGAAGGTTTAATTGGAGCCCTGGTTTTATGGGTCACCAGACTCCAAGGTGTCTTATGTTCAGTGGTATTCACTGTGCACATTTTGTGCAGATACTAGCCTTTTCTCTAGCAGAAGTATCTGGGAATCCATTGCAAGGTACCACCTGCACTGATGTATCCTTCCTTACCTGTACTTATATATCCTTTTGTCTTGGTGGAAGCATCAGAATTCTCAGGCACTGTCTCAGTAAACACACTCATTTGGGCTCTAAGGTGAGGGTCCACCATTATGGCAGACCTAGAGCACATAGCACTGTGGACCTGCTTGCACACTGCAGCACCCTCCCTGCATGGCCTGCCCACGCAAACAGTTTTGCCACGTCCTTCTGACACACCATGTTCTGTGTGTCTCCCCTGTTCACTGCACTCTGGGTTGCTTACACTCCCTAGAGCCATTTAAATCTCTCACAATGCTCCTGGCTATACCCCCTCATCTGATCAGCTCACAAGAGCTTGTGGGTCCTTATGGGGCTCTGGGCTGTTGATTGTGTGTCACTAGAAAATGTTTACAGAAAAAATGAACAGAGGCATCACAAGGGATGCTTATGCTAAAATGCTCTCATGTAAGAGTGTCTTAGTTTAATGTCAACTTGTTCAGGAAGTGGGATATCTATTGAGATGAAACCCTCTTTCTCTTTCGTGGATTTCCCTGCCCCAAATATTGACAAATTGTGAAGTTATGAGGTATCCGAATAAAAGAGGAAAAAGCAAAAACAGGAACCATAAGGATGCAGGGTCAAAATGGTCTGCCACATCACATCCCTTCGCAAAGAGACAGGGCAAGCTTTTCACGAAGTGTGGCTGTGATATCCTCAGGTGGCTGGCAACAAGAAATTGCAAAAGTGCCTGAAAACTGTCAATGCTATCCTGGACCAGGACAACTCTCTGAAATGCCTGACATGGGGCACTGCAGTGGTCCTTTTTCTCAGCAGCTATACCCAGGCCGAAGTTTTCAGAAGTACTAGAGAATTAATCTTCTGAGCTCTAGTAATGTTTTACTTCAGGGACCCCTCTCCCTCTGGCAGAATCCCAGTGCTAGGGGACAGTCCCTTGCAGTGCAGCCCTGGCAGGGTGGGGTTGGGACTTCAAATTATGTGATAAGAAAAATTCAACAAAAAAATCTTTTAGTTTTAACTAAAGCTACAATAAAGAGAGACCAAATCATAACTTTCTAAGTATAGTCACAGGAGGGGGCATAAGGAAAGAAGCAAGGAAAAGTCTTTCCAAAAAGAAAGTATATATTTGAAAATACAGAATATTAAGTTGTCTCAGACATAAACACAGAATGGGTCTTGAACATAAATGTGTGCATATACATAAAATGAAGCTACATAATAGGAACTGGAATGGTTCTAGCACTAGCACTAACCACCTTCATAGGATTCAGGAAGAGACTTCAAGATAATTCCACAGGTCAGATTTAAATCTGTGTGAAGACTGTTAACTTCTTTTTAGCATTATTTTTTGTTGTTTGTCTACTGGAACAAACTCTTGTGTACAATTTCATTTTCATGTATCTGCGTTTCTCCAGAAGCAATACTTTTGAGGATTTAGGTGCCTGCCCTCTGATTTTTGTATTTATCTCACAACTCAATTAGCTTAAGGATCTACATAACACTTGTAGACAAACAAACAAAAACTATTTTAAAATATTATCCGTCTTGATAATATCTATAATAACACAGTATTTGAAGTTCTGATTCTTCCAAAGTCCTGTATCTGTGAGAATATTTTTTATTTTTTGTGTGTTCACTTTGAATTGACAGAAATTATTACACAATAGGGAAGTCCTCAAAAGCCTAAAATTAAACCCTCTGTGGTTTTCTTGTGTATTGCTTTGGCCCTGACTGGCAGCCAAACACCCACCAAGTTCCTCACTCCTACTTCCCACAGGATAGGGGAGAAAATATGAAGACTGGTAGTGAAAAAGACTCAAAATAAAATAATGGATCAAAATAAAATAGTGGATCAAAATAAAGACTGGGAAATAACCCACTAGTTACTGTCATGGGCAAAACAGACTCTGCTTTGGGAATTTATTGCTGATTAAAATTTAAATACAGATTAAAATATTCAGGAAAAAAGGCAAACATTTAAGGAATTATAGAAAGCACCTCTCCTCCCCACTTCCTAATCTCTACCTACCTTGTTATTACTGCAGGTTGCACTCAGTCTCTTCAGTGAAGACCTGGAGGCTGGTGTCAATGTGTGACAGTTTCTTTCTGACACTTCTGTTTCTTACTGACACTTCTGTTTCTTACTCTTTCCTCACACTGCTCCTTTCTTCTTACTGACTTCTGCTGCTCTAGTGTGGGTTCTCCAAAGGCCACACTCCCCTCAGGCAAGTACCTTTTCCAGCATGTCCCCTCCACAGCCTGTGGGCCCTTCAGGAGTCTTACCAACTCTACCATGGAGCACCCCTGCTCCTCTAGACTTGGTATTTCTTTTCTCCCCCACCCCCTTTTTTCCCTTTTCTTAAATATAGAGGCAGAGGCACCACAGACTTAGTGGAGGAGCTCAGCTGTGCCCTGTGATGGATCCATTGGAGCCATCTGGAGCTGGCTGTATCTAGCATGGGGCAGTCCCTTGCCTCTTCTTACAGAGATCATCCCTGCAGTTCTATCACTGAAACACCCTGCAGGTCCAATTCAGAAACACCCAAACCTGATAAAAACCTTCATTCAATTCCACCTAACTCTTCTGCAAGACAGTTATTAAAAATGAAGTGGGATTTGGTTTTTCTTGATGGTTTGTTTGATGGTGGTGGTTTGGCATTTTTTTTCATTTGTTTGTTTTGAAATGGCTAATGCTTAGGAAGAGGCAGACTCATTTAGGGACCAAAGAAAAAAAGAAAACAGCAACTAGAGGATTGGAAACAGAGGATAAGTAATTGAATAATTATGAAAAATGTTTTTGTTTAGTTAAACAAAATGTAACCAACAAGCTTTAGATTTTTTTTTTTTTTTTGATACAGTGTGCTTTTTTCAATCAGAAAATGTATGCTTTAAAATGCTAGGGATACCTTTATTTCATTTACTCAGGAAAAATCAACTAATTCTAACTCCACCAAGTACAGTATAACTTTCTGAATTGTCTTATCTTTCTTTACTGAATAGCAGTGCTTCCATGTTGTTTCATATGGTGCCTTACAAAATAATTTTTCTCCCACTGGATCACCTCAACAGGGTGCACACAAGTGACAAAAAGCATTTGACTTTCTTTTTTCCCTTGTTTTTTAACTCACTATTTTTGCCCCCCTACTTCTTCTTGTAATTTGTGATATAATTAAGGAGTATGACATAAATTTAATATTCATCCTTGTCTATATCTATCTTGCTTTGCTTTCTTTTCAGACATTGTGTTTGTTCACTAAATCCTGAGTACCAATAAAATAAAACCAGTCGTTGTTTTCTTAGCTATAATTATGTTTTATTTAGAAATTAGGACCTGCTACCATAGAATTATTATATGAATCCAGATGTTTATTTCATATTCAGCTCTTGATTCCCATCTATGTATTTTCAGGGTTATTTTTTGTTTGCAAACCAAAATTATGCTGCTTACACTGCAGCTGACAAAAAATGGTAATTTTCACTTTTTAATAATCTCATACTTGTTTTTCAGATAGATTGCATGTAGTTATACACAATAAAATGCTCTTCAATTAAAAAATATTTTTATATGCTCACAGGTCACTGGATGTTCAAGTTCTTTATCAAAAATCAAGGATTACTTTTTTAATTGCTTTTGAAATGTTTACCCAGAGCAGTTCCAAAACTGCTTATCTGCAAAAAGTGGATATTAAGCTCTCTCCTATAAGCTGGAAGATAAGCTTATTTTATATTTGCTTATGAGGGATTTATGCAGTTAGTGTTTACAGAAGTTTATGAAAACAAAATCTCTCTATAAAAATATTGTCTCTTCAATTTTGAACGTGGGAATCTGTCATGATGTATAAAATGCAATGTGAGTAGGAATTTTTTTCTACTCAATAATGTTTTGCAAAAAATAAAAAATACCATGAGTCTCTTGGGGCAACCTGTGACTGGATCATCCTATCACTGTACCTGAGAAAAAAACAATAGTTGAGTTTTCAGTAAGAAGATTGCATAGCAATTGCAAGAGGACTGTAGCTTTAAGTGCACTATCAAAACATATCAAAACATACCCTAGTTCTAACAGAAGACATACTTGTCCTCCATCTTGAAGGGTGACAGTGGCATTGATAGCAAGAGGGAATGGAGCTAGTATGTGAAGGGCTATTGATCTCAGTGCCCAGATCAAGTTTAAAGTTTTTCTGAGAAGCAGTTGCTGACTTAGACAACAACAGATTGACATCTTGCTGCAGAATCAAAATGTCTCACTTATTCTCTGGCTTGAAAGCTAAGGAAAAACAGGGGTTTCTGGTAGGAAATAATGGAGGATGTTTACAAGGTATAGCCATTTAGGTGTGGCCATGTTTTATAGATACTTTGAATGCAAATTGCATTCTATGGCACAAAAATCTAAGTGTATAAAGGTTTACCTAGCTGAGGGTGACTACTGCATTCACACCTGATTTGAAAAAGTCCTTTCCTTGTAAAGTTTCTGTAAGTTTTTGTCTTCTAAAAGAGCATATTATGTCATTCATTATCTCATATAAAAGGAACAAAAGAATCCAATATATTATTGTTTGATTTCTTTCTAAGCTTGTAAAAAGAGGGGTTTCCAGTGTTTTCATAAATTAATCTATACTTTGCTTTGAATTTAGCCACTGGAAGCCAGAATGAATAGCAAAGGGTAAGATGCATAAATGGATTTAGGTACCTGTGCTGGTTTAAAGGTAAACCGATAGGAGAAACGAACCCAACATGAAAGAGATTATAAGTCAAAGTTACAATTTAATAACAATATTACAATAAATGCAATGGTACAAAGAGAAATTTGTTTTAACCCACAAAACCTAGAAGTATAACCTAGGACCCTGGGGCACAAAAACAGTGGTGTTTGTTAGTCCCTGTGCTGAGACCCACATGGTTCCCCCAAGTCCAAAGCAAAAGGAAGTGAAAAAAACTGTTGGTGCAGATGACAGTTGCAGTCTGATTGAGAGTGGTGATCCCCTCCTGTCAAGGTTCTGATCCTCCTCTGGATCCAATGAGTGGTTTCCAGATGTTTTCAAACCCCAAGATTATATACCCTCAGGTCCAGGTACCTCCTCCAGAGTGGGGAGTTCCACAATGGATGATCTAACTCTGTGAGTCATGGGGTATTTTTGGAATTTTTGCTGATCCATTAGCAGACATGACCCCTCAGGCTGGGTGTGAAGGTGCTAACGACTCCCCGGAGAGGAGTTATCACAGCTCCTATCTCACAGGCTTCTTTAACACCCACCTTACAACCTGAGGGGTCGGTGTGCCCTGGGCAGCTACTGCAAATGGTCCATTGTTAACAGTTTATGGGAAATGAATAGCGGGTGTAGAATACACAGCTTGGATCACACCGACACGGTGATAAACTGGTCCCACCTGCTGAACTAGGACAGTATCTCCATTCTGCTTTAAAAATTGAAGTAGTTCTCAGTGCTCTCAAAGTGGTCAACTTCTTTAAGGTACTTAAAGTTTTATTGTTAAGTATGTGAACAGCCACAGCCTGATGAAGTTTAAACACCCCTCTCCCTCTGCATTTCCTTAATCAGGGTCCCTTTGGTTATCTGCTGAAAGTTGCCTAAACTTGTTTAAAGGAACACATGCCTTAATCTGGTTTCTTTTTTGGAAAATGAGAAAAAGATTACATATTTGAATGATGTTCAAATAAATTGTATTAAAATGAAGATTATGAAAGAGATCCAAGTCCTTAAACCTTGAATATGCCTAATGAGAGATTTGGGTGGAAATACTTAGATGTAGCTACTTACTGCAAATATCAGAGGAAGGCAGCATTCAAACAGGTTTTTCTTACATAAGTGATGAGTTCTCTTAGTGCTTAATTGCTGCATAGAAGAGAATTTCAGGATGAGTTTATCAATTTGCATGCCTGAACACAAAGAATATAGTCTATAGTTCAGAATTTTGAATTGAGGTAGACACTTTCTTCCAGACAATAGTTAAATTCTCCCTGAAAAGAGAATGTTAGTCATACTCCTTTCCAGTACACATTGTTGAGTTCATTCCCAGCTCGCTGGCTTCTGTAAATATGTTTTTAGTGTTTGACCTTTCTAAAACTATCATTAGGATTGAATGGATTCCTGATCTTGAAACTGTAGGATTAGGTTACTCTTATAAAGTTGAGTCCAATGTCTTCTGGCGACAGAGTAGTTTGGAGGTTAAATGGAAGACACCAGATTTAGAGTTTCTCAAGATGATGGCAATAGGAGAAATTAAACACAATGATATGAATTCCAGCACTGACTCAATGCCTCTTAAATTCAGTAACATTATAGAATAGACATGTAGTTATAGAAGACGTGATCAGATATATCTCATCTACACTAGAGAGGGATTTCTCAAAGCTCAAAAAACTGAGCCATGTTAAAGCTTATTATTTCACTTACGGGATGTGCCGAGGACTGGGGCTGTTCCATGTGAGGCTTCCAGTACAGCATGTCATTCACCTACAATGTTCTGCTGGCTGCAAAAGTCAAAATCAAATCTTAGTATTTTCAATTTAAGTTTTCCCATTACAGACAAACAACACAATAACAGAAAAATAAATATACCTTTTCATTTTCTACAGGGGTTTCTTCCCACAAGTCTTTATTTCCTATTGGACTAGAAATACTTTGGACTTCCTTATGGAGATTACTGAAACATCTCTTAATTTTAGACTTCAGTGATAAACATTATGAAGAAATTGTTTTTAAAATGTACTCTCTATTTTTTGTCTGAAAACAATGACACTTTTTTTTTTTTTATTTCCAGGAAGACAAGTAGTTTCATAAAGAAAACAGCTGACTCCTTCAAAGGCAGTTGTTTTCTATATAGAATGATGATTTTTAAAAATATATATGGGAGCAATTAATGCTGATAATAATAGTTTATCAAATCTTTCCCACTTGGATGCTAGTACAAATTATAAATTCACATGTTGTATGTTTGAAAACGTTCTGAATTATCTCTACCCTCTGTTTTCTCTTTCTGCTCCTATTTTATTCCCCAAAGCCAACAGAAAAGACCTGAACTGTCCAATTTATATCAAAAATGAGAAAACTTCTAACACATACAGTGCAGCAAGAAGTGTCATTCATCATTAATGTGATGAAGATAAATGCTCCTGGCCACAAAAAGGAATCTTATGAAGATGACTGTGGCTTGCAGGAAAAAGGAATATTCATTCATCTTGACTGAACATAATAGTCTAAGAATTCAGAAAGAAATAGGACATTGAGTACATTCCTTTAAAAATATCTTTAAGTCAGTTTTCACTGTTACTGTTAAGATCCTTTAGATCTAAGAAAGCATTTGAAGAAAAGAAAATCTGTAGTCAATGCCTTTTGTTAATTGCTGCATTGGGGATTTTCCCTGCAGAGCTTTAAAAGTTAGAAAATTGTAAACAGGCACTAGTTCTTTGAAAGAGGAAAATAAAAACTTTAGTTGGGTGCATGGAGGTATAGTTTGAAAAGCATGTAATAAAGAGACCAGAGACCATCCCTATATACAGATGATTTCTACACTTAGTCTGCGATACAGGACATTATCATTTCACAGATTTTTGGGCATTTGTATTGGCCAAGTCACTGGATAGTTCAGGAGAATGAAAGTAATTCATTGTATGTTCTGAATCTCTAAAATCCATAAAAAGGTAGTCTAAAAAAGGGTTTAGATTTCCAAGTGTATTTTAACCCTTTTTTTAGTTACCCAAATACCTTTAAGTTTCAACCACATGTGACTGATGTGATAGTTAATCTCAGCCGAAAGGCATTTGCCCACTTGAAATAATGGCTCTCCATTGTAAAGGGATACAAGATGCATCAGCAGTTTCTCTCTGATGTGGTCTGGTCTTTGATTACCACCAAAGTGGAAAAAAAAAATCATTTTAATTCACATTAAGTAATGGTCTGTCAACATGAATTTGAATGTTCAAATCTGCATGTAAGAAGTTCTGGACAGCATGTTTTCCTCCTGATCCAGAGGGTTCAAACAAACATAACTATATAGACTAATGGTAGGAAATTGAGAGTCAACTTAAATAAAAAAACTCTAGTGAAGACAAACTTTAGCTCTGCTCTTTGAAAATCAGTATTTTGATATCTGCTTTTCATTTTCTTTGGCACTGAAAAAATGTATGTGTTCTTACAGCGGCTCTTTCACTGAGCTAGTGGTAGTTTGGTGTGGGCTGAGCTGGACTGGGTTAGTTAAATGTACTTTCTGTCACTACTATTGAATTGCCATACCAATTGCCATACCAATAGTTAAATCCATCACAAAGACAGTTTTGGAGATATTGATCATTTATTTTCTCTACACTAAAATCATGGGCTTGAGCCTGGAAAGTTAATTACTATGAAGTATTATGACCATCTCTCTCAGAAATGACAAAACTGAAGCTTTTTTATTCTTTTAAGACAATTATTTTGAAGCAAAATTGGCAAGTTGTGACTATTCCTAAATAATATTCACATTCAATTGTACAATATGTTCAGCAGTTGAAAGAAAGGATATTATTTCCAACTTTGCAATATAATATAAATTTAGAGTTAGCTAATTTCTGTTTATTGGAAACTTGATATCTTAGTTTGAGGGGAGAAACCAAAATGTTTACCAAAAAGCAGAGGAGAGGATTCCTCCACAATAATCACATCACTCTTATTAAATTTAAGAAAAGGAACTTTAATTAGAAAATGGATATAAGAAGGATAACTGTTCTTAACTACTATATATATATGTACATATAGATATAACTGTAAACAGACCAGAGCAACTACTCCCCGAACACCACAAGTAAAAACAAAAGAGAACAACCCCCAAAACGTTAGGCTCCTCCTGGGGCAGCTATATTTATGGACAGTGTCAGTGTCACACCTTGGCTGGCTGCAGGGTGAGTTCTCAGTCTTTTCCCAGCGAGGCAGAGACGAGCGGTGAGCACTCAGATGAATTCTCTCTCTCCTTGTCCTTTGTCCCAAACAAAGAAGGAAAGCTGTGAGTGGAAAGCTGCAGCGTGTCCTGAAAGGCAGCTGTGACTCTTCTTTCTCGGGTCTCTGCCGTGGTGGGGTGGGCGGCTGTAACACTGCCGGCAATGGTGACGCCAGAGCAGCGACTGGGGTCCCAATGCCAAAATCAGGAGAAAGAGCAGTGGCAAGAAAAAAACTAGCTTGCTCCACAGGAGCAGTGAGGAGCAGGAGAAAAGGTTTCTCTCCGACAGCCAGCACATGCAGCTTCAACCTTCCCCCAGAGCTGTGTGATGTCCCACCTAAAACGATCAAGAAGGAATTGGTAGTAGTTAACTGCTTCTTTTGTTAACTAATGGCATGGGGATTTAGTGCCAGGGAGAGAATTTATATCAAAACTACAACACTTGGTCTCCCTCAAGAGACAGAAAATAAGCGCAGGCACATTTTTTTTCTCAAATCCATGATGAAAATCTAAAAGAGTGAGAAGTGTCATTAAAAATAACATTAAGTAGTTAAAGACTTACACAGTATTAACAAAAAATAAAGTTACTTTTACAAACTTGATTTTCCCTAGAATATATCATAAATTTTGTATTATCTAGTGACACAGGAGGAAGATTCCCCCTTGCCTATGTTGTATGAAAAAAATTAGCTAAGAAAAAAAATTCCATTTGTCTTTTGAACAATTCCCAAATCCATTTATTTCCTCCTGTGCTGCTTGTACCAGCACTATCATGTGCCAAATACCCTGAAAGAAACAAATGGAAATGTACAGATGTGCTGGACTTCTTCATTTCTCAAGCCTTCCTGATAAGGAGTGATGATTTATGCAGTGATAGTCTGCAAAAGGCTCTGAACCCTCTCTGTTCTGTTAAAGGGGCTCCTTACCAGGGCTGGCTTCACCCACTGCTGGGAGTGCTGGATAATGGAGAACAGCAGCCAGAACAGGCTCCTCACTTGCAGGATGTCACCCATCCTCCAAATCCACAAGGATCTCATTACAAAGCTAGTCTGAATTTTGCTGTGGAACAAATACTCATCAGAGATTCTTTGTGTGAGAATGCAGAAGAACACTCAGTGGGGATTTCATAAACAAAGAAACATGTTTGTTTCTGTGTTCATGACAAATATCATGTGTCCAGTATCTGTTCATAAGCATTTTCAAGAAGGCAGGTATGAATGGGCTGGTATCCTTACATATCGAATAGATTTTAAAATCTTGACTACAGCAATACATTCCGGTCTGTGTTCATAAATTGTCATTTACAGAATACTGTTACAATGCTGGAATAATTTAAACATCTTATACAATCTATAGCCACCCTTTGCAGACATGGTTTGATAACTGTTACTATACTGACCATGTTAGCAGCTGGACCATCATTTCCAGTCTTTCATTAAAAATGCAGCAATGTGATTTACATTGCAAAATACTGTCTGCACTGGTGACTTGATACTCAGACTGCTTGTGAAAACAGGGGAAATGGGGCATTTCACACCTTCTGGAATCAAACATTTTTACTCCATGCATTTCCTTTTCTTTATGGAATTATATATTAAAATATTAGTTACAACTTCAAGTAGACCCATAGAGGTTGGGAAAGGGATTGCAAGACTGACAAAAGTTAGCTTACGTGGCTATTTTTGCTAATTTGGGGAATAAGATTAAGAAGGTTAAAAAGCTGCAGAAGGCAAATACTTGGTAGTCTCAAGGCCAGTTTTGGTCAGTAACCACCTGTGTAAACAGGGGGAGGAAGCCTCCATACTCCGGGTGAAAATGGTCAGCGACCTGCTACACCCACTTAGACACACATATGTCTATGGGGCAGCATGTGATCCAGCCAAGGATACTGAGGGAGCTGATAGAAGTGCTCAACAAGCCTCTTTTCTTCATTTATAATCAGTCCTGGCTAACCAGAGTGATCCCTGTTTATTTGAACTCAGCAAGTGTTTTGCCCCTGCACAGAAAGGGCCACTATCAGGATCCAGGGAACTACAGGCCTACTAGCCTGACCTCAGTGCCAGGAAAATAAGATATCTAATATTTAATTTTAAAATATTTTTATCAGTTAATTTACATTTAGATTTTTTTTTCTACTGACAGTAAGATAATACATGATTTATAGTTTTAAAATGAATTTGTTTGCTCTGTTTTTTTCCTAGTGTTTCTTAACATTTCTACCAGGGATACTTCCATGCACAATCTGTAAGGTCATCTTTATAGATGAAATTTTTTTTTCAGGAAATTATTTTTTTAAAAAATCAACAGATATGCTTACAAATATAGAACTACATTTGGATGACACAGCTACTGAATACTGTGACTCGGAGGAACATAAAACAAGTTTTAACAGTCTCCATAATTACAAGAGGCACAAATTGATTGCTAATTAATAATTTTTAACAATTAGGTAAACTGAGAACACATTAGCCTGGTTATGATCTTCTATTGGTTTCCTCCCTGTGAGCTATCACAAACTGTGTGGCCACTGAATATTTTTTATCCCATGAATTAAATATTCATTTTAGCATCAAACAAAAATACAAAAAAATAAAACTCAGGTTCAAAACACCTGTCCAGGTCCACCAATGTCAGTTCTGTGCCAAGGATTTATCTTTATAAAAATTAGCTTCAGCAGCCTCTGCAGAACACCATTGCTCTTAATTAGTACTGTGTTTTAATGAAATGTGAATGTTTAAAATAAGATTTTTATGGTCATACAAGCTGGAAGTGAAGCCTTTAGCTATGCTTGTGTCTTCTGAGGCTTATGTTGCATTCCTACAATTTCTAAACTTTTAAACTTTCTTTGAAAGACATGGTGACTTTGTGTTCACAGGAAATGAACAGGCAAATCCATAATCAAAGGACGAAAGTTGCTGCCCATGACTTAGTTAATGGCATTCCTATACAGAATTATTACATGGAGAGGAGAATGAATGTTAACATAGGTACCTAGAATGAAATGTGTATGAATATGTTTATATAGAGACATATGTGTGGGTATAAAATATAATATTTGGACCCAGATTCTGCCAGGGAATATTCTGATTCATACTCTGAAAGACATTATTCTTTTCAACTAGTGAAATGTTTATCCAATATAAATAATTTCATCTTCATAAAAGGATTTAGGTTAAAAAAAAATGAAATAATTTGGTATAACCAGAGTTGCAGGAAGACAAAATCCTCATTTGTGTGTTGTCTAATGTGAGGAGCATGACTGGTAAATGAACTTCCAAATCCTTTATTTTTTTATTCTAGTTTGATATGAACAAAGCTAGTATAAAACTGTATACTTTTTACTGATGAACTCACTCTGACAGTAAAAAACTGGGAGTAAACATCTCCATTTTCCATTTCACTTTATTGTTACCTAGAAAAAATTGAAACAACTATGTCATTTTTCTGACTGGTTAATGCCATATGACATACAAAGAAAAAAGGAATCTTTATTATGGAATTTTGATATAAAAATAATACAATAAAATATAAATACAGGTATAAACATAAAGATTCTGCAACCAAGACACAAATCACAGAATGCATAAGGTTGGAAGGGACCACTCGAGCTAATCTAGTCCAAACTCCCTGCTCAATTAAGGCATGTTACTCAGAACTGTGTCTTTTGAATATCTCCATAGAGGGGGAATCCATGTCCTGTGTGGGCAATCTGTTCCAGTGTGTGGTTACCCATGCAGTAAAGAAGTTCATCTCCATATTCAGGTGAAACTTCCTGTGCATCCATTTCTGCCTATTGCCTTTTGTCCTATTGCTCAGCACCACCAAGAAGAGCCTGGCTCTATCCTTTTGACACCCTCTCTTCAGATACTTATAGACATTGGTATGATCCTCTCTCATTCTTCTCTGGGCAAAACAGGCCCCGCACCCTCAGCCTTTCCTCATAAATGAGACACTCCAGTCCCTTAATCATCGCTGGACCCACTCCAGGAGCTTCACATCTCTCTTGTTGTGGGGAGGTGAGAACTGGACACAGCACTTGCAGATGAGTCTCATGAGGGCTGAGTAGAATGGGCAGTAATTAGTACAGTAGAAATACCATTCCCAGGTAGAAAAGGTTTTAGTTCTTAAGGCAAATATTCCATGAAACTATTCTTGTCCTGATATGAGATGATTAAGAGATCCTGCTTACACAGCAAGAATGAAGTTGTAATGTTACCCCAATAACCTCAGGTCAGAAAGGACTGCACATATATCAAAATTAAGTGTTAATATATTTGTCAACTGTTTCATTTCAAAGGGCTATGATTTGTCTAAAACTCTGTTTCTCATTTTTATAAAATCATTGGACTATAAAAAATGTATATTGGCAAGGTGCCATGACTACTAATTTAATTTTCATGCACCTCTTTTTATGTTTCTCAGCATATGCTTGGTGGTTTTACTATGTAATCTTTCTGAAGCAAGAATCCTGTCAATTTTTGTGCTATTATTATAATGATAGTTACTTCCTATTAGAAACAAACAGTAATTAAAATTGGTAAGCTTCATGGTGGGAGCCATTTAGCCTATATACAAACCCTTCCAAACCAACCTCCAGACATTACAAAGTCATGTTCAGTATATGCCACTGGATGCACAGAAAAGAATATTAGAGTGTTATTAAAGTGTGTGGTAATTTATTTTATCTTTTCATTCTTTCATTTGAAAAAAAAATCTGTAAACACCATGATATATTCAGCTCATTACATCAAAGTCTGTCTATTTATATATTTCTTAGTAGCCCAATACTGATGCTACTCTTCACACTTTCCTTTTCACAACCTCTACAGGACCATCGGAAAATGATATCCTTGTGGGAAAATGTGTAAGTGTATATATACTTCAGCTGTGCTGCTTCATTACAGATACCTTGAAAGGAACTAAGTGAACGGTGAAATTTTAAGGTTTTGTTTGTTGGGTTTAAGAAAGAAAACCTGAAACCAATCCAGATCTCAGAATTCTAGATCTATGTTTGTATTTTCTATAATGTTTTCAAAGAATTTTATTTGCTCAAAGAAACTGCATCCTTATTTCCTCCTGCACTTAGCAATGTGAATCCATTCCTCAGGGACTCCAGCCTGGGAAACCAAACTTGTGAATTGGCAAAGATGTTTTCAGGTACTCTGAAATGAAGCATTGATGTGAATAATAGTTGATGTACATGTTTAGCTTTCTTGATGATGCTGGTTGCCTGGTAACCAGCAAAAGGCATATGTCAGAGAGGAGTTCAAATGAAACAGATGACATCCATCTCAGCAGGGTAAGGAAAGGGAAAACCACTGATTAGCTTACCCAGATGGGCATATATAGGAATCCTGTCATGTTTTAATATTACTGAATATCTAGCTGATCACAAAACTTAATTTACCACAACATTTGTGGTAGTTCTTAATTAGGGATGGCATTTGTGTCTTTTAAAAAGATGATTTTTAAAGTTTATATGCAGAATCTGATATTGGCCCTGTTCAGCAGCATGTATCAGAAAAATGTTTGCTTTGTTCTGCCACTGGCTGGACAGCAGCTTTTTATTTTATCACAAAGTCACATTGTATTTTGCATGTGGAATCACTGGACCTTCAAAGAAAGTCACTAGACCTGCATGGAGAAGTCATACAGCCAGAGACAAATGTTCAAATATGAAATTTCAGCAGTTGCCTTTTTTCTTTCTTTTTTTTTTTTTTTTGACATATTCCTCCAATTGAAACTTTTATTCCACACTTAAAAGTACACAAGAATCCCAGTAATGTTTTTAACCTTGTTTCTTCAAATATTCAGGAAACTATACTTATCTGTACCTAAACATTACAAAAAACTATCTAACTACAGTTGGATACTCATTTTTTCTACGAGCATTTGGATTCACATTTTCTGTCATTACTGTTTTCATTTATTCCAAGAATTCATGGACAAACACCAAATTTCCATTGGGATTTTTTTTCAGGAGCTGATAATAATTCTAGCCCAGTGTCTTACTTATTTAAAAACTCCAAAGTATTTAACTTTTCCAGGTCTTCGTTAGAGTAAATGAATATTTTTTATACAGAAAATCAGACATCACTATTACAAAAAAATGTACTTAGACTAGTGGTTTTATTCTAATGCTTTTCTAAACTTATGAATTGCTGCTGAATTACTCTGTCCTATAATATCTACCTAACACTTATGTATTCAGCCTAAGCTTGTCATTTCACTACCCTCTGTTGTCAATGGAGAGGTGCAATGCAACTTTCTTAGATTGTGTTGAATTGCCATCTAAGTGTGTTAATTGTTTCCATTAGCAATGAATGAAATAAATATCACTGGTTTTAAAGCTATTCTTTAAACATCAAATATCAGAAGGAGCAAAACCAATTATGATGAATTTTTTTCTAAGTATTCATAGTGTGATAGGAATAATCATTTCACATTTCAGTTGGCAATGCTCATCACTAAAACCAAAGTTTTATGCTAATCCAGAAAACAATCCATTAGTAAGCATTTCTAAAATCTTTCATTTAGGTAACTTACTCATCACAAGGGCAATACTTTCATGGAAAGATCCAGCCACGGTGTTCGTCTGTCTCATACATGAAATCAGCTACACAGAAAATCATCTCCTTTTTTTTTTTTTTTTCCCTGAAATCATTGTGCCATATGCAATACTTTCTCCAAGGTCTGCAATAAATAGAGCTGCACAAAATGGGTACATTTCTAAAGTGGAGCCAGTATCCTTCTTCTTTTGCATTTATGACATTTCCTTTATCTTTTTATGTTCCCTTCCTCTTCATAGTGAAAACAGCCCCAAGATTGTCAGTGAGATCATGAGAGGAGGATCTCAGACCTCATATCAGGGAAATTAACTCCCAGATGGTTTCAGAGAAGCTAGAATGAGCAGTTTTAAGGAAAGTCCTATAAGCTCTCACATTCTGCTCTTAAGTATCTGTTGGTGGTAATAAAGGTGCCACTTCTTGGCTTGCTGAAGGCATGTTTATTTAAGCCTGACTCATTCAAAAATTTAATTAATCTACCTCTGTGTAATCTAAGATTGTTTTCAAGATTAATTGCTTCAACAAATTTGGATATATTTCAAGGCAAGATGTGACATAGTAATAATACAAAAGGCATCATTTTGTTATTGTTCAGTCAGAAGAGCTTGCAAAACTACTGTTCACTATTTGCCAGTAACCCTGAGTAACTGGGCAGGTTCAAAAGGACTGCAGGTTAGCCAATGTGATGTCCCTCTACAAGAAGTGCAAAGGAGGATCCAGGCAACTACTGTCAATCTACAGGCCAGTCAGGTTGACTTCAATGCCATTATGAAGCCAATCATCTGGAGCGCCATCATGCAGCACCTGGAGGACAATTAGGGGACCACGATCAGCCAGCGTGGATTTAGAAAAGGCAGATCCTGCTTGACCAACCTGATTTCTTTTTGTAGCAGGGTGACCCACTGAGAGAATGAGGGAAAGGCTGTGGATGTTGTCTGCCTGGACTTTAGTAAAGTCTTTGATACTGCCTCCTACATCATTCTCCTGGAGAAACTGGGAGCCCATGGCTTGGACAGGTGCACTCCTCCCTGGGTTAAGAACTGGCTGAATGGACAGGCCAAGAGAAAGGTGGTGAATAGTGCCTCATCTAGTTAGTGGGCAGTCACTAATGGTGTTCCCTAGGGCTCAGTATTTGGGCCAGCCCTGTTTAATTCCTTCATGGACAATCAGGACAAGGGAATTGATTGCACCCACAGTCAATTACAGATGACACCAAATTGTATAGGAGTGTTGATCTGCTGGAGGGCAGGGAGACTCTACAAAGGGATCTGGACAGGCTGGAGGGATGGGCTAAGACCAGTGGTACGGAGTTCAACAAGGTCAAGTGTGAGGTCCTGCACGTGGGTTTACAAGAACCCCACTCAATGCTACAGACTGGAAAGACTGCCTAGAAAGTTGTTAAAAAATTACCTGGGGCTATTAGTTGACAGCCACTGAACTTGAGCCAGCACGGTGCCCAAGTGATCAAGAGGGCCAGTGGCATCCTGGTCTGTATCAAAAATACTCGGCAGCAGGAAGTGATAATTCCCCTGTACTTGGCGCTGGTGAGGTCACACTTTGTATCCTGTGTCCAGTTTTGGACCCCTCACTTCAAGGAAGACGTTGAAATATTAGAGCAAGTCCAGGGAAAGGCAACAAAGCTGATGAAGGATCTAGACAGTAAGTCCTATGAGTAGTGGCTGAGGGAGGTGGTGTCCTGAGCCTGGAGAAAAGGAAGCTCAGGAGAGAGCTTATTACTCTCTCCAGCTATCCAAAAGGAGGTTGTAGCAAGATGGTGGTAGGTCTCTTCTCTCAGGCAACTAGTGAATGGGCAAGCGGAAATGGCCTCAAGTTGCACCAGGGGAGGTTCAGGTTGGACATCAGAAAGAATTTTTTCACCAAAAGGGTGGTTAATCATTGAAAAGCGCAGGAAGTTGTGGAGTCAATCACCCCTGGAAATGTTCAAGAAACACTTGGACATAGTATTTAGTTGACATGATTAGTTGACATGTTGGTGTTCAGGCAAAGGTTGGAGTCAATGATCTTGAAGGTCTTTTCCATCTTTAATGATTTTATGGTTCGATTCTGTGATTGTAGTGGGGCAGGTCCTTGCTCTGAAGCAATGAAATCTTAGATGTCCTCAGTGAACTCCACAATCCACGAGGTCATTCTGAAAAATTAATGAAGAATTTGACTAGAATCGAAACAAACATTTCTCTTCAGTTATAGCTTACAAAGAGTAGCTTGACCAATGAAGCTTAATCTTGTTAGAAGCATGGGGGCAGAGGATGTGGGGTGTGCAGTGGTCTGAGCAGAAAATAATACTTTTTCAAGGAACTTTAAATAGCATCTGGAAGAGCAGAAAGGACAGGAAGAACCTGGGTGACTAAGCCTATGCCCCAGAAATGTAGTCATCTATCAAATGGATGTGTTGCTGAAAAAGATCAATAAGAGGCTTTTTCCACATATGTTGTAAACCATAAAATGCATCTTTTGCCACTTAAATACTGAACTTTAATCAGAACAGTTAGAAAAAAATAATAGTACCAGCTTCTTATCCTTGTTTAAATAATAGCACAGCATAAAAGATGTTTTGAATAGATAGCAGTATCTTATTTATCAGTGTATTTCAGACATGTTCTTCATCACATTTACACTTCTCTAAGTCTGAGAAATTAAAATTAAAAAGGTTAGCTTGATTTTTACTTCAAATCACTATGCAGTGCTTTTTGAGATTATGGTTGAAATGCACAATACTGTCAAAGTCTGACTGCAAGCACACATGGGGAAAACTTGCTTTTCTTTCTGTTTGGATTTTGTTTTTTGTTTTGGTTTGGTTTGGTTTTGGGGTTTTTTTAATCATGAAAGTAAACAATATCAACAAGAGCTGTTTATTTGCCTTAGATATGCATTAGGTAATCGTCTTCTGCCTAATCCCATAGAGATGTGGCCACACTTGCATAAGAGAATTCAGAATCAATCTCCTAAATTTTAATAGCCTGATAAAACAAAAGCCTTATTACATCAAAATTAGTGGAGAAAATCCTAGTTAAGGTTTCAGTTAAGGTAGGAAAAAAATCAGTGAACTTTTTTCCTAAACTGTGCCAACAATGTTCTCGACTATAATAATTTTTTCTCATATTCTTATTATCATAGGAGGTACTGTTACCGAGAAAAAATAGCATTTTTTCCTGAGGAATGTTGACAAAAATATTATTATTCTTTACAGAGAAAATGTGATGGGAGCAGCCTAGAACTTCCATTTTTATTTAATTTCAGAAATTCTCTTTAAATATACCTTTAAAAATTACCTAGTTTATTAGAGGTAGCTATGCGCTATATAGTATCAAAATCTGGGACTGCAAATCTTATTTTATTCACAGGAACCAATTTAGTCAAAGGATACATATGATAAATAATAACATTACTTTCTATACAAATGGTCTGCAGAAAGAATATGTAACTTGCCCTTAAATTCACAGCACTAATTTGTTGTAGATTAGCAATACTTTGAGACCACAAATTTCATTCAGTGTTTGAGAGCAATTAAGTTTTTTCCAACCAAAGATCTGGTGTTTCAAATTAAAGTAGTCCTAAACTTGGTGGCAAACAGCTGTAATAAGCTTTCATACCTACTCTCTTTGTTAGTGATACCACTAAGTAACTTTTTCAATTTCGAAATATTTTGTTAGGTCCATCTAAATTCCTTGTTTATTTACTATCCAAAGAATCCCTCAGATACCAAACATTCACAATCTCTGCTTTTTTCTCTCCTTTTTCCTACTTCACATCCTCAGTTCACATTTATGCATGACTTTTCCCCGAGTCTGGAGAATCTTGGGGCTTCTGGATGGAGAAAATAAATTAGAGATTTTGTTCTGGTTCCTGTACAGTGCTATAATTTCATATCCATGATATATTAATGAAGTTAACAGTCTCAGACTTAAAAAGATGCTGTTGTACTCTCACTGCTCTCTCTTCATCTGACCTAGGAATGATTTTAATAGGATAGGACTTGCCCATGCTGCCTAATTAAAAAAGAAATTCTAATTAAATAAGAAATTCTAATGTCCTAGTTAAGAGACTAATATTGCTATGCCTTGTTCATACCTGATGGAAAGAGGCTCTTTTAAAAGTGATTCTGAGAAGAATCCTGTATCTTAGTTCACTGCATTAAGTCCTTGATGGAAAAGTCTCTTCTAAAGAGTTCTGTTGTAAGTATCAACAAACAAGTTTTTTAACGTGCACAAACTAAGTTCTTAAAATTAGATAATGTGAAACACTCATTTGAGCATGGATATGTTTCATTAGGCTTTGGTGTCCTGTGCTCCTATGACACACTAGGTTTCTGGAAGTTGGGAGGCAGATGTTGCAAATGAAAAAGCATATACCATTAAACCAAGGTAGAATTTAATGACTGTATTATGTCTATTTTGAAAAATTAATACCAAAATTATTATTGAATTTATTGTATGTTCAGCTTCTATAAATATTCTAGTCAATATTTTAGTTCTAGAATCTATCAGTACCATACAAGAGATGTCTATAGGAAAACAAAATTAATGTTTCAAAATACAGATATTTCCTCTGTTGTGTGTGTGAATTTTCTTATCATGTCAAGTGAGAACTATTCACTTCAGTGTCTATTTGAATCTCCTGCCTCAATTACTTTAAGAAACTCTTTTGTAAAACATTTTAATAAATATTTGAAAAAAAAAAAAAGTAAAGCATTTGCAAATAGTTCAGGTGAAATTAGACTTTCATTTAAATTCATTTCATCATAATGGAAGTAAATAGTACTGAATTTTATAAATATCCTTCTTAATTTAACTATGCTTATTTATACTTGTATAGGTATGTAAAGCTTCATACTTTCCTGCAAATTTTATAACATAATATTTTCTTTAATCTATTTTGGATGCATTCATGTAAGAATCCCCTGAATGCAATGTTAAATCACATTAAAAAACAAAGAATGGGAAACATTGAAACACAGTCTTAAATTGAGGTGAAAAAGCAATGAAAGACATCTTTTTCAGAGGAAAATTGTGGAATTATAAATCAGGGTAACATATAGGCAACCACATGAGTAAATTTTGTGTTTGCACACATACATTGCATAATTGCATACAGAAATGCATAGAAACAATGAATGTATGAGCTAATAGTTTGTCAGATGCATACATGTTTTCTTGGCTTAAAGGTTGATTTCTAGGCATTAAATCTCAGTAATTAGAAGCTAGATGCTTGTAGCATTGTGCTCTTCAGCTTGAACAACAGTAAGTTTTACTATACCACCCAATTTTAAGATTGAGTTTTTAATGAGACTCCATGGACCTTTGGGCTGCTTTTCATCTTGAACCATTTATATCAAATCAAGAAAGCAGCAGCAGACAGGTGGGCAGCAATATACAATCAGATAAAATACACAATGATTTGTTGAAGTATTAAAGATAAATTATGTGTAATTCTTAAGATTTTGACACTGTTGAGTAATGAAGAACATCAATACTCAGCTTTGCTTGAAGGAGTTGCATACATACTCAAAATCTTCCTTTCGATCTCTCAGCTTGCCAATGATGAAGCAACTTGGTACCTCTCATATGTGTATATTTTTGAAAAACAAAATGAAACCTGCATTTATTACTTATTTCTTTCAGTGATGTAAGAGTATAAAATTTTTGTATATTCCTCATAACATTACATTTTTGTGTCAGTTTTCTTACAATAAAGAGAGCTTTGAACATCTACAGCCCCAAATAGGTACTCTTTTGTATTGTATTTGTGAAATAGATGCAAGTAGAAACTGTCAGTTTATTGCAGGATAGGTTCTCAAAAACTATTTCTCAGATCTTTTTCAGTATCCTGATACTAGGACTTGACAGGAGAGATCTAAAACCTGGGACAATTTCTTTTAAATTAATAGAAAAAATCCATTTCTTAGAGATTTGGACAGGTTTTGCATCTAGTCTGTTTTTGCTGTCAAGGACATGAATCAAATGCAAGGTGTATTTGCAAGACTTCAATTCCATGATGACTTTGTACTGTTCATGTTGCAACAGAAAATTAAAAAACTTAGCAATAAATATGTAGCTAAAACTTTATGATCACTATTATTTTTCTGCTATTTAGGAAGGAAAACCACAATTCCTGGCTTCAGATTAAGGTTCATGTTCCTTTCAGCATGCATTCTAATATGAAAAAAAAAACCACACACACAAAAAAACCCCCACAAAACCCCTCCCCCAAAACAAAAGAAAAACAACAACAACAACAAAACAAAACAACACAAACCAGAAAAGGTTCAGATAATGGAAGTTGAAAATGTATTCATGTAGGGAGAAGTTATTGAGTGCTAGAAGATTCTTCAACTATGTAGACAAAAATAAAATCAACAGAATTAGTGTTGTAGTTTGGAATTATTATGCAAATTCTCTCCCCTGCCACTAACTACCCATGCCATTAGTTAACAAAAAGAGGTAGTTAACTGCTACCGTCTTCTTCTTGATTGCTTGGGTGGGGGCAGGTTGTCTCTTTTGTTTTTTGGGACATTTTTTGACTTCTAGCTCAGCTGAACGTGGAGCTGGGTGTGTGCTGCTGAGGAGGGAAGCCGTTTTTTCTCCTGCTCCTCGTTGCTGCTGCTGTTGCTTCTTGGTGAGCCGTTTCTTTTCTCCTTGCCACGGCTGTTCTCCGGGTTTCTGCATTTGGGGTCCCGGCCTCTGCTCCAGTCTCACCGCTACTTGCAGCATCACGGCCTGCCCACCCCGGCTGCGGCAGCAACCTGGGAGAGAGAACTTGCAGCTGCTTTTCCAGGACACACAGTGGTTCGTTGCTTCCAGTTTTCCTTCTTCATTTGGGACAAGAGACACAGAGAGAGAGACAGAGTTCATCTGGGAGCTCACCCTGCC
>JAWWEV010000001.1:83274198-83284459 GCA_035583235.1 Hafferia zeledoni | reverse complement strand
GCACCGAGGTCAGGCTGACAGGCCTGTAGTTGCCAGGGTCCTGCTTGCAGCCCTTTTTGTGGATTGGGGTGACATTCGTCAACCTCCAATCATTTGGGACCTCCCCAGAGAGCCAGGACTGTTGGAAGATGATGGAGAGCAGTTTGGCAAGCTCTTCTGCCAGTTCCCTCACCACCCTGGGATGGATCCCGTCTGGTCCCATAGACTTGTTAGGATCCAGCTGGCTCAGTAAGTCACTGACTATATCCTCCTGGAATACAGGAGGGCTATTGAGCTCCCTCTCCCTGTCTACCAGCTCCACAGGCCAGTTGTCTTAAGTCAGTGAAGAAGAGTTATCCTTCTTGTATCCATTGTCTGATTAAAGTTCCATTTCTTAAATTTGATAAAGAGTGGCATGATTATTGTGGAGGAGCCCCCCCGCCCCCGCTTATGGGTAAACATTTTGGTTTTTCCCCTCAAACCAAGACATAAGTAACATATGTATATATGTATATATATATATGTAGCTATATATGAAGCTAAATTAACTTATGACAAAATTTCTTCACTATTTTACCTCTTCAAAACCAGATTTAAGTTCTTTTCCTGTACAGCCATAAACCACTAGCTAGACACAGTAATTCCCATGTAAGTATTATGCCTTTACCACCAAGGACATTGTTCTGACGGATTGTTCTGTTCTTGACATAAATTAGCAGCTGGTTTTAATAAGTTAGAGAATTAGATAGCCAGATATCATTTTGGAATAATATTGAAATTGAGCCTACTTTAAGACATGTAAGGTTCAGTTGCAAGCCATAAAGGTATTACAAATATCTTCTTAAAAAGTTGAAAGCACAGATTAGCTTTTTAGCCTATTTTATTTTCCAGGGTGACAACTGATTTATGTGTGACAAGAGTTCTTTGTATACAGTTAGGTATACAGACAGATGCATGTATAATATATATACATTGGTATTTACACAATTTAACATTTCTAAAATTATTGCCTCTTTAAAAGACCAACTTACTTTTTCCCCCACTGTTATTAAAAAAATGTGAATTTTGTAGTACCATTTTAGCACAATAAACAACATTAGGATACATTGCATCAATATCTAAGTATTAGCTTCCATGGGACCTGGTAGATATGACTTATAATCTCTCTCATCTTATTACCCTCCATGCCTCCATGCTTTGATGGTATGTTATAGTCAAAGTGTTCTGAGTTTGAAGACACTTTAAATATTTTGAAACACTTAAAAGTTTAATGGAATGGGCAATTAGAAATTGCTTACAAGCAAACAAGGAATACGATGATACAGTTGACCCTTTTTCTTCCTTTTATAAAATATAGGTTTACAATTTTTTTGCAGTGATCAAAGTGAGAAGCAAGCGAAATACGCTTCAGGTACTCATAATCCCAGCATCTCTGGGTATGGGTATACTAGACAAACTTTTAATGTCTTTACTGATAGATTTCTTATTTGATTTGGAAAATATAAACCACTTTTACATTACATTTTGAAAAAGAGAAACCACCTGTGATGTCAAACCTATATCTGCAAGTTCTACTAATATCAAATTGCAGCATGCCTATTAAACCCAGCTCCTTCATTCTCAAATTGTTTAAGTCTCTTTTCTTTGTGATGTGCCTTCATTACCCACACCACTACTTGTGTTTCTGATGCTACTTAAGAAAAGAATGATTGAAAATTTATGCAGACTTTTTTTCTTGAACTCACTCTTTCCTTAATAATCTGCAGACAGAACTTTCTACTGTGTAATGGAGTACAACTTCTCTGAGGACCAATCAAGTAGAAGCCATTTATATCAGCAGAGTTCATTGTAAGAGGGTGTCCCATGGAAGTCAGTACACTTAAGCCACATTATTAATGGTGGCACATTCTGATCAAGTAGGAAGAGGGATCTTTCTCCTTGGAAGTCTTATCACTCAGGAGGTGTTTTGGTTTAGTTTGGCAAAATGCCAACTGTCTGATAGTCTGTCAGAATCTCCCCCCCAGGGAAAGGGAGGGAGGAGGGAAAGGAAAAAAAATCTAGAAGTGGAACTCTGAAATGGAAAGTTTTTATATTTACACAGAGGAAAATTAAAAACAGAATGTGATATAACACATATATATACAAATGTGAAAAGAAATAATAACACCACCTTTACCAAGTCATCCAACCAAATAATGCAGATTCCAATCACCCAAACCCCACAATACCTCCCAAAAACTCTTCCAGAGAAAACTCCCAGCAAGAGAGGAGAAGAATTAACAAGAAAAGGTTCACCTCAAACACAGTAGGGACGGCGGCAAGGCCTAATCTTGGTAGAGGCAGAGCAGTGCATCCTAATGGGTCCAAGGCAAAGAGCAAAAAGAGGCAGAAGCTCCACCTCCCTCTCTTTTCTATACTTGTAGTGATGTCAGATGATATGAAATATCTCTTGAGTTGCTTAAGTCAGGTGATGTTTGTTCTTTCTAATCTATGTCACATTCTCTGGGCCTACTAAATTGAAGCGTAGCTAAAACTAAAGCCAAAACTGCCACAGGAGGGAAGGGGAAGCAAATAGTTCCATGGTAACAGAACATCCTTCTGTTGTTTAGGAGTGTTAGAAAACATTTTTATTGCAAGGCTTTTGCACAGATCCAGGCACATTTTCCTAGCTATTGTTATATTTTATTTTTTAAAAAGGTATATTATTTATATTTTTGAAAAGTAATTAAATGTTTCGACTAGTCCTAATGCTTTAACTTCCGTTTCAGGTTATCCTTTACTAGTAAAATGGAAATGATGCTTTGTTTATCTCACATGTAAAGTCTGTCACTGATGGAAATGTTGTAGAAGCAGAGATTATATGGTTCTACTTTCAGGAAAACTATAAATAATCCATTCTGAAAAACCTTATTAGTGGCACTTGAGGATAATTTAGAGGCCCAGATAGCAGCTACTTATAAATTTATTACCAGTCTACAGTAGTGTGAAGGGTTGTTTGCACAAATTGCAAAAGTCAGCTTAAATTGAGACTTTTTTCATGGTGCAATAATTTAAGAGGAAATATATTATTTTTACTAGAGCTGCTTATAATATGAAAGACCTCTGTGATGGTCTTATTTCTTATACTTTTTGGTCTGATAGTACAGTCCTTTTAATGACAAATGTTTTGTCATAAAAGCAGTTATTCAGAATTTTCTTTAGGAAAAAAATCTTCAAGGAAAAAAAAGAGCTATGGTTTACATCAAAAAAACAACAAGATAAGTGTGAAAATATACAGCAGCACATGCAGATCTTGTTTTTGGAGATGAAACCTGGATCAAATGGTGCAGTGAACCAATGCCACGCTGGAGGGCTGACATGTAAAGTAAATGGGTTTGTCACCAGGGGGAATCAGAGAGAAATCACCTGTTAATGGAAATGCTGCAGCATTGCTGCAGATGCTGATTTATAAAGGCACTTAAACTGATGCTTTGCCAAATTTATAGGTCTAAGGCTAACACTATGATCTTAAAAACACATACCTAGATTCTAGCTGCATAGGATTCTACTGCTAAATTCACTCTATGATTAAGGATCATCAGTCCTTCTATAGGAATACCCATCCTGAAATCCCTGAGCAGCTCAATACCTCTAGTGTTTTAAGATCCTCCAATTAGATTTGCATTCTCATTTCCTATATATCCAGAGGGATATAACATATTTGGTATACTCAGATTTTCCTTAATGAAAATTGACATGACTAAATGCTGTACCAGATGCACTAGAAATGGTCATACTCATTTCACTTATGCTTTTAGACAAAACACTACTATTGAAGTTTTGCCAATTACTCTGTAATTACTGCACTAATCCTATATTTGGGAGAATGGAGTTCTCTGTCTTCCTACCTGTGACTTGATTCTCCTACACTTTTCTTAGAGCAGTGTCTTAACCTTTTGCCTTTAGCTGAGCTGGTGTATACCCATGTGTTCTGAATGCTCACTACTCTTTGTGCCAATTTGAGTAATAAATGCTATCAATAGCAACAGAAATTCAGACAAAATAGAAATCCTTCTGTAATTTGGTAGTCAGTACAATAGGAAGAAGAAGATGGGTCTAAGTAAAGGACTTCATTGCAAGGTTTGCTTGCATGTTTTATGGTGCCTAAACAAACCTCCGAGGACAGGTTTGAAACTGCATAGATTAAAAACAAATTCTCTGTCAGAAGAGAACTTGCAAAGTGCTCTGTGCTTCCCTCTACTTCACTGTGCTTGAATTAATTCATTGAATTATGGTGGTTGGAAAATAGAAATTGAGTCAATTATATATTTTTTGTGTGCATGTTTTTTGGTTTAGTTAATTTCTTTTTTTTAAATTTTGAATGTTATGGAAGGTTTTCCCTCAGTTTCTGTGTATCTCAAAACGAAGCTGAATAAATACATGAATGGACACATTTAGAAAGAACTATGCCTCTTTTATCCTCTGATAGTGTGGCAGTTAGAATATAAAAGTTGGTATTGAGAAACGTTAATCACATCACAGGTTCTTTTTTCTGTTCATTTTTTCTCAGCAGTTTTATGTAGACCCTGAAATGGGGATTAAAAAAGTTCTCTAATTCATTCATATTGCCTCAACATTAATTCTTACTGGGCTTCCTCAGAAAAAAATTCTTCATTTAATCCTTCCTTTATATTTTCTTAATGTCTTCTCTTCTTCAGAAATGTTTTCTCAAAGGATATCAAAGGATCTGTGTTCTTTGTGCTTACAATTACCCATTTGGTTCCCGCTTGGCAGAATGTTTGCTATACATTGGGTATCAGTGCTCCAGAGACCATCAAAAAGATCCCAGAGAGATGCAGTAACAGATGCTCCCTGGCCTGAAAAACTTAGATTCTAAGTAGACAGGAGAGACAAGGAAAATGTAAAGAAGGCATTGCTAGCTACCTTTTACAGACAGGGAGCTGAGACTCAGGTAGTCTTAGAAACTTGCCCAAGCAATACAGAATGTTATTTAGAACAGAGACTGCAGAGTCATCTCTTATATTCCCTATCTACCCAGTTCATAAAATGCAAAAATCTCACTTCTGCTTTTTGTTAGGTTTATGTGACAAAAATTTGAAAGATGCTGAGTATCTTCTCACAAAACTAATTCCAACAATTCCTGACTTTTCTCTAGCTTTCTAAAAGCTGACAGCAAAGCATGTAACAGAGATTTCAATTTCTAGCATCTGTAAGGTTGTTGAGACTCCTGTGTAAGTACACATAGACTTGCTTTTTATGAACAAGCAAATCCCAAGAAAACTGAGCTTCTCCATGATATTTTTTTTTTAAGTCTGAGGACTAATTTGCCCGCATTCTCCCATATCTACAGAAGTTCCTATTTCTTTTCCTGAAATTTCTGTTAGCCTTCTCAGATACAGTGTTTTCTCTGACTCTGCAGAGGAGATACAATAAAACAAAGGCCAAACTCAGAATGAGGGACACAGTAAGAGTGAACACCCTGCAACTTTACTTGTAGTTATTCAACTAGTAGTTACCCTGTGACTTCTAGTCTAATGGAAAAGAACTGTAAGATGAGGCATAAAAATACTTTTTTTCCCCTTTTCTGATTTTCATTGCATTCTACTTAAAAACTTCAGGTAAATTTGAGGAAACAATCACTACCGCATTGCAGAAATTATCTTAGGATATTTTAATGTATTATTTGGTTATTCAATTTAAAAGATGCTGCTACTACAATGAGAATATTGTCATGGATACTTTCTGGTTATCACTCAGCAGGTTTACTTTATGGCATTCAGTGAGCTGTCATGGCTTTCAAACAAGTTGGATATGTCTGTTCACTCATGTACACATCAAAACAAAATTAGCCAAAGCATTTAACACAGAGGGCATTGGACTACTGTATGCTGTCCTAATCCCACTGGGCCAGTACTTTCAGTCATAAGTGGCTCTGTTGAGTTTTGTCAGTTTATTTTCATAAAGTTATGAGTAATTAATTTCTAGGGCTGAGATCTAAAAGAGTACAAAAAGATCTTGCTTTTGCAGCCAGCTGTGTAAATGTCGCAGCCAGCTGTGTAATTGTCACAGCCAGCTGTTGGGAATATTTACTGTATACATGGATAGCTGGTCTCTTTTTCAAATTCCATTGCTGAAAATATGAACCAGATTTTCAGTCTTGGCCCACTGTGATTACTATGCCAGCACTGGAAACTGGTTTTGTGCTCTGAAAAACAGAAAAGTATCAGGATTCAAATTGTGACCACAACAGTGTATTCATTTATTCTGATCACAACAGAGTATTCCTTTAAAATAATAAACAAAACCAAAACCAAAACCAAAACCAAAAACAAAACAAACAAAAGCCCAAAACACAAACCAAACCAAATAAACTAAAAGCTTGGAAGATGTGATTTAAAAATACTCTAGCAGTTGTCTGTCCTTTTGCACTTCATCTTGGTTAGCAATGATCTTTTGTTTCTTCAGATCTGTTGATTTCATGTTGCTCTATAGACATGAACAAATATTTCCTCATCTGATCATCAAAGCAGAGTAATGTAAAGGTTAACTTTACTCACTCTAGACAGATTCATAAGTTCCTTGTCAACAAATAAATAGGTTGTCATTTATTTTTATTTGTGAGTTCGTGTAAACTCCAGGGTAACGGGGGAGAAAGAGCTTTCTGCTCACAAGTGGGTTTTGAGCAGCAGAGAGAGACATGATGCTTTCAAACTGTGTTATATTAATAGAAACCTTTGCTCACTTAATGTAAAATTAAGTAAGATAATAAAGAACAGGAAATATTTAATAAATCAGAAAACCTGTTTGATTGAAATTCATGAAATTGAAATTAATTGAAATTGATTACCAGCCCCCCACCCCCCTTTTCTGCCTCTCTGCAGAGAAAGTATTTATTTAGCATAAGTGCAATACTGCTCCTGTCAGTAAGGTAAAATAGCCCTGATGTTTAATGCACAGTGAGCTATCTAGAATATACACTTTGGGGGCACTTGAAAATGTCAAGGGTGCAGATTGCTCATGGAGATAAGGAGTTCAGAGATGCCTAAGAGATGTCATTGTTTGTATGGAAATAATAAAACCTGTGTACGTTTCATATGCATTTATGTTATTCAGTGCATATTCAGGTGTTTCTTTATCTCCCAGATTTTTAATTTAGTTTTTTAAATATTTTTCAAATTAACTCAATCATATATGGAAAGGCCTATCACTAGTCTATTTTTGTTTCTAGTGATTCTACTTTGTTGGAATTTTCCCATGTTATCTATCACATTTTTGAAAGCCCTAGAGCAGTAATTTTGATCTGTAACAGAATTTCTGTATTGTCTCAATGCTACTGGCATTAAATGATAATGATCACACATATTCCAGCTACTGACTCAACTTTGTTAATAGAATCTTTGTTACAAATTTGACATAAAATAACACTGTATAAAGACCTGCCATAAAAAAAAAAAAAAAAAAAAAAAAGTAGGTCGTTTTATTCATATCAAAAATGTGTTCAAATTAATATTAAGTTTACCAGAACATCTCATTTGGGAAACAGAATAAAGTTGAAAGAATACAGGTTTTTTGCACTCCTACTCTCTTTTACTAATTAGTAATGCAAAACACTTTCACTACAATGGTAGAGAAAGCCTAACATTCCTCCTTCCAAGTCTAAAATTTAAAAGTAGCCTTAATCTGCAAGTTAGGAGACATTTTTGGGATGTCAGAGTGATTCCTGTATCAACTATCTAATTCAGGCCAGACATTTGAACAAATCACTACAATTGTCATCTGAAAGTTATCATTTGCAGTTATGAAGTAGTCTGGTGTGGGCCATCTTGTTTTCTTGCTGCTGGAGCTGCATCACTTCTATTAAACTCTTAAGTGTTTATGCAGTTAGAAATCAGGAGAGGGTAGCTCAATTAGCACAGATTGGTTTTGAAAGACAGCCAAGGATGAATGCATTCCTCTCTTAAAAATAATTTGAACTAAAATATTCTTGTAGAAGATGGTAGGTAGGTCTCAGGCAGAAGAAGGAACTGAACCTGAGGGTTTCCATATCCCGTAACTTATGGGGTTCGTTAAAATGAAATAGTAAGAAATTTTGAGATGAGTATTTCTTCTGTTAAAAAATCCAAATGTTTCTTTCCAGCTTAAATACATTGTCATGTTTGATACAAAGGAAGCCTTTTCAAATTTTTGTCTTAGGAAAACATAACAAAATACCCCCCCAAAAAACATTTTAGTGGTCAACCTGAAACAGTTATTATATATTACATTTTTTCTCTTTTTTTTACCTGCCAAAAGAAAAATCAATTTGACCAACTCTAGATCAGACTGTAGATGTGCTTGTGTTCTAATGATTTTCAGCATCGAGAAATCACTTTCCTTTGACAATCCATCTGTTCTTATAAAAAGAAACATCTCCTAGAAGTTTTTCTAATGCTAATATATTTATATTACATAAAAGCTACTAAGTGGATGCAAATTTTGAAAACCTACAAAACAAACATCAGGTTATCAGTTTGCTTTCTGGTATTACTTAATGGTTAAAACAATGTTGGGAGGGAAAAAGAGAAATCAAATATTTCCATAGCAAGCAAACCTTTTGGATTTGCTTTCTTCTATGTCGTCTGCAGTAAAATCTACACACTCCAGAGGTGACAAATGAAACTTAAAAATTTTAAGTGCTATCATCCACTAGTAGTATGTTTTGTAATTTCTCAGAAAATTTCCTATTTCCTAGAGAGGAAAGTTATTATATTATTATTATATATTACAATAAAAAGCAAGGGTGTATTTTTTTCTTCTGGCTTATCTATGTTATGGAACAATGAGCTGGTTTTGAGCAGGACAGAATTAAGTTTTTATTACTAGTCATGAGGAGGCAGAGCCTGAAGCCATGTGAACCTGTCTAAGTAGTTATTCTATACCATTTCACATCAAGGGATTCTCACTTCCAAGAAGATGGGCATCGTTTCCATATTGGAGGAAAAGCATGGTGGGTAGAGGGTCTGTACACCATTATTTTTCATTCTCCTGTGCTTAGGTGAGCATTTTTCAAATCACCCTCTCTCTGTGTACATTTTTGTTATTAGGATTGTTGCTGGTACTGTTCCTGTTTGCAGTAAATTGTTCTTATCTCAACACATGATCTTTGCCTTTTATGCTTCCAGCTGGGTGGGGAGATAACATAATTTAGGTAAAACCCAACCCTATAGGAAAAATATTTCAGTCCCTTTCAAGAGAAGTTGAAAAAAATGTTTTGAAAATAAATGGTACATGGAATATTATCTTCCCTGGCAAAGAGTATCTTCTATGAGAATAAACATGATTGATAAAAGTCCAAATGGATTAGTCCCTCCTTTATAGATGGCAGCAAATTGAATGCAGTGACATGGGGCTGAAAGTGTGGTATGAAGAACTGACATCCTGAAAAGCAAAGGTTTCCTAAAAAATGAGTTTGTCTTGCAGAGTCTGGTTCTATCTGTGATCAGGACCCTAGCAGGAGGGAGTGGGTAGAACAGGACCCACAGTAAAGAACCTTCTGAGAGAGAGGGCTATGGGAAGGTTTTGCCAGACTTCCTTGGATACTTGTCTGGATGTTGGAAGGACCTCCGGAGGTAATGGTGGTGAGTGCTCTCAGGAAGGGAAGATGAAATTTTTGGGAAAGCATGTAGGTCAAAATTTTGTGAGGTTCCAGCTCTGGAAAAAAATATGGCCCTACAGTCAACTAAGGCATATGCAGGAGGGAGAAAGATGTTTAGTGAATACAGTCTCTATTTATTTGTCTTTTTATCATTTGCAGAGAAATTAAATTGGAAAGAAAAAAAATCAAACCATGTCTTTTTTTTGGCTTCTATTGCATTATTTATCTGATTTAGGTACACACCTTAAGGTTGTTGTTGAGTTACCAAGTAATAACTCTGTAGCTTAATTAAAGTTACTTTCTTGTTTTAAGTGGAATTTCACATTCAAGATCTTTCAGTAATTGCAGGGAAGGAGGTAAAGCAAGTATGGTAGTTGAGGGTATAAATGATTTGAAATTGTTAGCCAGTCTAGAATTATGAAAATAAATAGGACTAAGAGCATTTCAGTCCTCTTTTGATCTGCTAAGGACATGTCACAATTTACATTACCTCATCAAATTTATCCTCTGCCAGGCTTGGGAACCAAAGGAAGGCAGGCTATCGCAACCAAACACCAGTTTCTTATTACTCCCTGTTGTGGTTTCACCTAGATGGGCCTGGGTCTGAGTTTTTTGGGGTTCGGCCTGGGCCTGGGGGCTGTCAGCTGA
>JAWWEV010000001.1:83207448-83265358 GCA_035583235.1 Hafferia zeledoni | reverse complement strand
TCCCCTACTGAGACTCGAACTCGTGACCTTGGGAGTCAGAGACCGGAGTGCTCACCATTACGCCACGGGACCGCCCACCATCATTCAACTGCTGCACTTAATGCATATTTACTCAGACAAATGGACAACATTTCATCCAAGTGATGAGAATGATTTGAAAAATTTCCCCACAGACTGAATATATTCTGGAAAACAAAACGTTGCTTATAAAAACCTCAACAAAACCCCCCAACAACGACAACAACAAAACAAAAACAAAACCAAAAAACCCAAACAACTTAGCTACAGATACTCTCTCCATATGCAACAGAAAAACATTTCAGCTGCCCTACAGTTAAACATGATTCCGATTTAGAGGAGTTTATGTTTCAATCAGAAAGTCAATTTGGAGCATCTGTTCTCAGAAAAAAATGGATGATTTTTCTAAGAGGAGGTTTTGCTTTATCCACAGTAATGCACAAACCTCTACATTACAGGAGCCATTGAAGTCTACAAAATATAGTTTTAAATGTGATCATGGACTTTTTAGAAACTTTTTGGGAAAAAAAAAAGAAATGAAACAGCAACTAAATATACATCTAATAAATTCAGATTGAATTTTAGATTATTGTGTGGTTAAGAAAAAGTCCGATAATGATAACATAAAAATTACTGTACCTCTTTGTATGGCAATGGGAGGATCTGTACTTCTGTGAAGAATGTTTATTATCTTTAGAAACTTTCTGGACAGAAAGCATGGCTCCCCCATTTCAGAAGCATGTAGTGAAGTTCACAAGGGATAAGCATATTGCCTACAGCAGTATCATATTTCCTGATAAATTTCCTTTAATAAATGTGCTTTTCAAAAGATTTCAACCCAGATTTCTGAGGCTGTCCCAGGGATGTGGCATCTGAGCCAAGAGCTGATGACTCCACAGAAAATCAAGACCTTTGTGAGTCTGCACTTGAGATGTACTTGAAAACCAGCAAAAACAACCTCAACACAGTGATGAGGTTTCCTTTTCCAGAGACTGTGTTTTGTTTTTTTTTTTCCTGTAAACCTTTGCAGTAGTGAAAAATCCTTTTAAAGATTGGATGTACTAGCACTTTGGATTGACATGAAAGTGCCCATCAACATTATACGTAAACATGATATAGGTACTGTTGAAGGTAGTCATATTGCACTTGCCAGAATGAAATATAGGGTGGGGCAGCCAAGACAACTGTTAAACATAAATCGAGCAGAACTTATTTCTGGAGGTGCAGTAGGGGTTCTGAACCACTCCAAACCCTGTCAAAAAAAGTTTTTCCTATAAAAGTGCAATTCATCCACAAAATTACTCCAGGTCATTTCCAATCCAGCTTTCATTATGAAACCAGCTGAAGTCCCGACCCATAGCCAACTTTTTTTTTTTTTTCCATAGTTTTTTAAGTAAAGCCAGATGTAGTCTAAGCATGCTGGGGAGAGGGTGTGGAGGAGCAAGACACGCTGCAGCCTGCCCTGATCACAGCTAAACTAATATAGCTTCAAGGGAATACACCAGCTTCCAGGATGTTGTATATCATACACAGGATGCTTCCAACAAGGAAAACATAAATATACTGGAACCCTAGTTGCCTTTTGAAAACCCATCAAATACAAAGGTGACCAATCTTCCCCACCCAAGTATCATGTATCAAAATCCTGTGTGAAGACAAGCCTCAGTTGAGAAGGCTCTGAAGTGTGGGAGTTTTTGATTATTGGGACATAGAAAGTCAAATATTTAAATTACCCAAAAGTCTGTGTACCAGCTTAGTTCTGTTGCTGTCTGTGTGTCACCACCTCATCAGAGGAGCTACCCCAGAGACCTGTAAGCAAGCTACTTGGGAGCTGCTTAAAAACTCGCCAGTTGATGTCTTTTGCTATAAGAATCTGACATCCACTGATCTGATGGAGAATGACATGATTTGAAAGAAATACTCCCTAAAGGCTTGTTTGAATCTTCATGTCCTTAAATGCTCTTAAAAATCTGGTACTTAGCTAGCTTTTTCATGAGGGTTTCAGTAAAACCGCATATTCTTTAAGTAAGCATATTTAGGTTATTTATCTGCTATACCAGTGAATTCCAGAGGAAGGTGAAGCCTCTGCTATTATAACTTTTGGTGGGGGTTATATTCATATTTCTTATTACTATCTAACAGAAACTCTCCTTGAACTTTATTAGCAATTATGCTGTAGTGGTGGGTGAGTTGCTGAGGGAGAAGAAAGTGCTTTATATATCCTTGGAGAGATGACTGCTAGGATTTAAGGATAATCTAAACTTTTTAATACAATCAATGGAAAGAAAATAGCCTCAAAAATATGCTGCATAATTTTATGTGTGAACAAATCTATGTGTATAAGAGTTGAATATTATATTCTACAAAGGCAACTACATAGTCCTTTTGCCAATATTTTTTTTTCTTAGTATTATGCATACTGTTTAATGACATAAGCTCCCAGCAGAGATTTAATGTAGCATCACTCTCCAACAGGCCCTGCAGCAACAAGACAGACAGGGGCCATCTCTGACAGCTGTAATCTATGCTGCTGTCAGTCTGCTTCTTTAATGCAAAGCATTAGTAAAACTATCTGGAGGTTGGCAGGCACAGAATGATATTACAAAAAACCCCACCTGTGCTGACACTGTAGCATCTGCCTATTTCTACCCAACTCTTCTCCAAATCCCATTCCTTGTATCTTCCCAGAACCAACCTGTTTTTTCTCCCATTTGGGCTGCAAAGGACCGTGAGAAGAAGGAAGGCTGTTCTATGCTGTGAAGACTTTCCTACATGGTTTTATCAATCACAATACCTCTTCTACCTGTTTTGGGGTTCTGGAAAATCTCTGATTCTTGACAAATCTCATTAATTCCTCCCTGTGTTCTCTAGATCTTTTCCCTAGATTTTGTAAACAGTCAATCTGTTTTAAAGACAGTAACTTAAGAAAAGTTAATGCTTTGCCTGCAAGACTTTCTCTTCTAACTTCTTTCTTGCATAGATTTTAAGCACATTTGAATTATTCCTCTGACTTGAGAATCTAAACAATTTCTCAGAAATTTTTCTGGCTAAAACACTCTTTAAGACACTAGCAGCTCAATAATAAAATTTTCAAATATAGCAGAATATACCACATATTTTGGTAAATGGTCCAAGTGATATATTGTTCCCTCAATTAAATATTACATGCATTACAACTGCTTTTTTCTATTATTATTATTTTGGACAGTTGCAGGCTGATATTAAGTGTATTGTGAGCTTTTATGCACATAATTCTTTGATCTGTCTTTTTGTCCATAGTTAGTATTTTAATTTGCAACCTCTTATTGTCATCTATCCAGAAACTGAAATTAAATAACTAAACTATATCTTTTTATGTCTCTACATCTCTAGATGAGTCAGCTATTGTAGGAATTGTATTTTTGATGGAGATCTGGAGGTGCAAATGTGGCAGAGGAGAAACATAACAAATGTGAAAATAATAAAGTATAAAAGAAAGTATAATGGCAGATAAAACCCCCCAGATGTTTCTCTGGGAACATTTGATGACTGGTTAATGGAAGAATACAAGAGGCAAATAATGTCCAAAGAAGGTCTCAAATAAACGAGATGAGATGCAGCAACTAAGCAGGAAAAACAGTTTCATTAATGAAAGTCTAAATGAAGGTCTATTGCTGTTAAAACAAGCATGTCTGGATTTTTATTCTATTTCATACACCTTACTATTTACATGGTACAATTTAAAAAAGGGTTGGAATGTTGGAAACTTCTTGCTGAGAAGATAATTATTACTAGCATATAGGGATTGTAAAAATTACTGTTAGTGACTTTTTGCTTCATACTTTTAATATAGATTAACTTGAATTTGCTGCTCTTTCCTGTTGTATCTAGTTCCTGGTGCATTCTCCTTGAATAGTGTACTAACAAGAAAGAAGAGCTGGATTCTTATTTCAGCAGGTTTTGTTTCATAGGATCTTCATACAAATATTGATTAGGATTTTAAATTGTACAACTTGAAAGCAAATAGATGTTTATAGATGTTTATATACATCTATCCAGGCTATTTATTGGCTATTTTTGACTGTGAATTTATATTGCAATTGCCAAGCAATATTTGTACTGTGTCCACCTTATGTTTGTCTCTTGTTCTTTGGAGTGGTAAAGAAGATACTATGCTACTCACCTTGCACAGGTAACAGAAAGCAATAATAATGCATTTTTTGTTATATTAAAATGGAAAGATAAAAATACATTTCTGTGTAGATAATTCTGAATACTCTGGTTTCTTGAAGAAAGGAGCCAATTTTATAGAAGGCATTCTTTAAATTATCTGATTTTGTTTTACTTTTAAACAAAATATGCTTCTCCCACAGTTTCTTGTTGTCATGTGTATCATAGTGGGAAGAATGTATAGAATCATGACCTTCTATAAAGTAGGCATGAAAATGCCTGAGACAAAAATGTTTAGGAAGCCTGAAGTCTTTTTTCTGTATCTTGATTAATTTAGTAGGAAACTAAAGAGATTGATGTTACGCAGGTCTTTTATTCATTTTGATGTAAGCTCAGAAGCATGCTGGCCTGGGCCAGGCAGTTTCCTGTAAAGTTTTCTAATTTTTACTGGGGCATGCTTATCACTTTAAATGAGGTCCTTCCTCCAGGAGCAGCTTCAAGCTCTACCCAAGCCCTGTGTGCTAACACGATACCTAATTAATCCTAGGATTAGGAGATGATACTCAGCTAGAACTGCATGACACCTCTTTATGGGTCTGACCAAAATTGATGAAAGGCTTTGACATGGATTTGGTCGTTCATTTGGTTAGGCTGAGATGTATGAATCGAAAATTATCTGCTCTAGCTTGTGGCAGTATTTGACATTCACAGTGAGCATCTGAATGACATAAAATCATAAGAACAAAAATGGTTTAGACTCAAGAATCTGAACAGAATGTTCAGAGCAAACTTGCCTGTCTTCTCTTTCCAACCCCCTCCCCCCTTCCTGCAGATATTGCTTTAATTGCATGGTTAGAATCCAAAACAGAGAATTATAAATTTGTTAAATAATCAGGCTTTATGACAGTTAAATTAAAGTAAAAACTGCTCAGCTTTAGTGATGTTTCCTGGTTTTGCTGTGTTTTTCCATGGCAATATTTTTCATCCTAGGACTTGGGCTCTGTTGTGTTCTGAGCTCCAGAACCACATCTGCTTATGGAGTTGTACTTAAGAGGATAATTCTGTTGTCCTTCTAATCAAGGGCCAAATGACTGTTAACAAGCAGGAATAATCTGAAATCAGTCAGAAATTATTTGTCCAATCATACTGACTGTTTTAAATAGGCACATTTCTTTAGAATACTTTTAATTTGCTGAAGAAAATTGGTAGAAAGAGAGCAAGCCTTCCAAAGTTTTCCTCACAATATTCAGCACTGAAAACCTGCAAGTGAAGCTTTGTTAGAGGTTCATGGGGAAGCACTGCAATTTTTTAAAAAAAAAAGTTCAAATAAAGGTGGTATCTGCATTGAATTTTGAGGCTGATTTTAGTGCTCCCAAGCTTATATTAAGCTTTGGTAGATGGAAAGGGGTCTTCAGCTGCTCTGAGTTCAGCAAACACTCATAATGCAAGCAAATAAGGAGGCAGGGTCCTAGGCAGTCTTACATGTGTTCTGCAGAAGCCATCACACTTCAGTTTTGTTCCTATAAACAGATGCTAGATTAAATATAATTCAAGTACCCTGCACAAGTGATTACATTTCATAATTACAGAATGCACAAGTCTAAGTGATGCTTTAGTCTCATACTACCTGGCTTGTTTGTCGGAATAGTTGCTATTCAAGTGCTGGTGGCTTTAGATAGTAACAGAGTAGTGATGCAGCATGCTGGATTGTAGTGGTGGAAAATCCTGGTAATTTGATTTAATGGCTAACTCCAGTGTAATCTGAACACTAGATAACCCCAGGCAGCACATTATTCTAGCAGATCATGCTGTGGCTGCCTTACTATCCAAAACAATTTGTTCTTTATATTTGGTGACAGTCACTATCCACTGCAGCTGGTCTATGAGGCAAGTTCTCCATTTCCACTCCACGGGGTGAGGCTCTACAATGTGAATAAACCAATCAACTGTTTGCACCAAAGGGAGCAGTCCTCTTTTGGTCACTTACAGGCACAGTTTTCTTTCCTCCTTTGAGCCAGCAACACATTGGGTCCTTTCCTGTTTTAATGCTATAAGCCTTCCATTGGCTAAGCACATTGAACTGTCTCATTTTGTGGTCAGATGAGTACCAAAGTCAGCATCTGAAAGGAGAGAATGTAGGAGAAAGGGGCAGCCAATTTAGCTGGAGGTGAGCCATTAGTTTGGTTCAGCTTTATCACAGACTCTCACCCTCAGAGATGTAAATGTAAGGCTGGAAGTCTCAGTTTACGCTGCCAGCAAAGGACTTTGTGCTGAGGCAGCTGACAAGCTGGCCCACATTATCTCTGCTGACTCTGGTGTTGACCTCTGTCAGAAGGGCAGAGTCGCCAGCTGGGGGCTGTCGCAAGATTTGCTATCACTTGCCAATCAGTGTCCTTGCTCTGTGATCCCTCCTGCTGAGTTAGGGACTAACTATGGTGCATTCATTTGGCCTTTTTCATTGCACTGAAGCAAAGGTATTGGCAGAAATCTACAGGATGCCAAAGTTCCTTCCATATGAGGGAAAGTTTAACAGAGTGGCTGTTGCCATTATCACCTTGTTTATTTTTTGGAAAGCAAGACCAAGGTATTATTTGTTTTCTATCCCCAGGAAAAAAAATATTCACAGAGAAAAAGGGAAAATTACTATTTTTTTTTTCATTCAACCTCAGTTCAAAATGGAGCTAGAGGTCTAGTTCTAGTTCACTGACCTGTTTTTTTCCAACTAGAATTCATTTTGCAGTCCATATGACACTTGCCAGTTTCAAGGGTAAAATGGTATGTAACTTGAACTCTTAATGATTCTATGAAAGTTTGATCCCAGAGTAGCATGATTATATTAACTCCAGTTAATGGCTGCTGTGAAAGCTAACCTTCAGTGAGTTATAACTTGTTTTATTAAAATTAGGCTGAAAACCTGGCTGTGCGTCATCCTTTTTCACATGGATGATTTTATAAGTTCTGGTTTGCATTAACATATATAAGGGTTTAGATAAATATATGTATACAGGGTCCATCCAAATTCTGGCCAGTAAATCTCTTGTAGTAATGATGAGAAATGCTAACAAAATGAAGGTCTACAAACTGCTAAATCTCACTAATATTGTAGATTCCAAATAATGACTATGACCCTTTCTATAATGACAGAAAATGCACCACATTATTTTCGTTCTCCCTTCCGCTATCTGGAACAGAAGATAAGTGGAGGATGAAAATCCATGAGTATTTTGTTAGCACGGTGTTCCACAGTCATTTTAGCTCATTGTACAGAAGTAACTTAGAGAGATGAAAGTGCCATGAGGGTTTTGCAAAGACACTATCTGTATCTCGTATTATATTCTGTCCCAGGAGGACTCTCCCTGCTAGTGAACTCAATAGTTCCAGTGGGAGAAAAGAAATTTTTCAAGTCCAAATAAGTTAATTGGCCGTGATGGTTTGAATAATTGAACTTACACAATTTACAGACTCGGTTTCATGAGGTCGAAGTATTTTAAAAATCCTCTGGTTTTTTGGTTTGTTGCTTTTTGGGGTTTTTTTGTTGGTTTGGTTTGTGTTGGGTTTTTTTTAAATATTTCATATTAAAGTCCACACAAGCATTGCTGGAAAGGTCTATTCTATGTTGCTCCAGACCAGAGACAGTAGTTAAAAGAAAGTTGGGATGATGGGTTAGCAGAAGCCCAAGAGAGCCAATGTTCTCTTCTCTGCCTATGGGGAAGAGTTTATTTTGAAACAATGGAAAGTTACCCAAAGCAGAACAGAAAATTCTGTAATCTGCTGGGTGTTGCATGTCAGTGGAAGCCTTATCAAAAAAGGGTAAGTAGGGAGGAAAAACAAATTAGAATCTTTAAGAGGTAAACACTGTTCAGAACATAGGGAGCTTAGGCCAAGGTCAGAAATAGCCTGACCTAACTAGAACTCAGGAAAAAATTAGATATGATGGAAAGGTTCCACAAATCAGGAAAGAAACCATAAATTTTAAAAGGCATTTCAAAAACTTGAGATTACTCCTGCTGCAGGCTGGTGACTGCTCAGAAGGGTAGGATATTGACAAAGAAAGATAAATACAGAAATAATAATATTCTTATTTTTTCTACAGCAAAGTTTTTCTTATCTTACTAAACAATGAACAATGGTGATAGGAAACTCTGTGCTGTTGTGCATGTTTGATTATATTTATTCTGTTCATGTACTTTAGTATAGAATGCCCCTATAGTGCAGTTTTGGTCACTTTGTTTTTCTAAAGGGCGTCTAAGACTTCAAGAGGTCAGGCTACAGTCCTTACAAAGAGCCTTCTGCGCACATTTAGCTGAAATATTTCTGCATCCTCTCTTTAATCAGGGGAGGGACATGCACAGTTGTAGGAAACCAGAGGCTAGCAACATGTAGTATACTGAGACTCCATGTAATGCTATGGAAACAAGAAGTTCTAAATTACGCGTATGAATCTGCTCCTGCTGTTGGAAAAATTGACTTCAGGTTCATAAGAAATTACACAAAGGAGACAGGCAGTGGTTCTCACAAAAACTGCATTGTCTTTTGTTCTTAATTTCCCTTGGCATAAAGGCAGCAATGCAAAAATTAAGGCTATTTAATTGTCTCAAACAAATCTGACATACAAAATTACAACTATATAATGATGCAGATACTTTCCATATTTTAATAAATACTAATGTGGTAGAATGAAAGTTTTAATATTTCAGTACTATATGAATTATGATGTATCAACTAATGTTAACCTAATATTAAGAGTAAAAAAAGTCCTGGTGAATAAAATTAGGTCTGTATGAAGTCCACATACTGCTGTTCATGAGATTTTTTTTCTGTCATCCTCTACCAAGAATGCAATTTCATTTCTATAATTTTTTTTTTTCTTAAGTATTTGTGAAAAACAATGTTGGGAATATCAGAATTGACCTAAACATGAATTTAAACAAGTTTAAATAACCAAACTGAAATTACAGAATTATTACGTTTTCCCCTTCCTTTCTAATAAAAATATCTCATACTTCATTTTAAGCCAAAAATAACATCATCTTTATTCTCTAGCCACTAAAGTTGCCTTTTATTCATGCATACTTTATTTCTTTTGGGTTAAATGGAGAGTGCCTTTCCTTTTACCAGCACAAAATACAATTTTTTATACTTCTAAAAAGTCTTCCTGTCTCTAAAAAGCACTCAGGGGTGCAGGAAAAAAGAAAATTAATTAATTTTTGGAGAAAACCTATGATAACTGCAGGTGCTAAAGGCAGGTGCAAACTGGCCACCGGTTATATGAAACTAACCTGTTTGCCCTTGTGAAAAGACTTGAAAGTCCCTAATTCTTCTGATGTTGTTTTCCAGCAGTAAATCAGTGTTTCTTGAGATACTGCTCACTGCAGTACTCAATTTTTTAAAACCACCTCACAATAGTAAACAAAAAAATAGTGCTCCATTAGGGGTATTTTTAACTTATACTTCACTTGCACATTTTCTGGAGACATTATCCTTCATCCTTTAGTCTTGTCAGTGGTGTGATTACCATGAATGACATCATCAACATTACCATTCAAGAGAGATAGACCAAACACCCTCCAGCAGTGGAAAAGGGCTTTTTTTTAATCATAACTCTGGTCCTGTAAGGGATACAATCTGCCAAAGCAGGTGAAAGGAAAGTGGTAGATGGTGATGGGTGCAGGAAGGAGGGGTTTGTCAGCTACAGTTTTTTCATTATGTTGTTCCTCTTCTGTTGATTTTGTAACTGAACAATTGAAACTTCTTTCTCTTTAATATTTGCATAGTTTTTAAGCACTGCTAAGAATAATTTTCTTTGTGGCTGGTTGTGTGGTCTTTCAGGTCAGATGAATTGAGGGCCATGATCATTTTTATTTACAGGTCCTTTTATGTCATCTTAACTTCATAAGGATCCTATTAGTCTAAAATCAGCCAGTCAGTCTTCTCAGGGAGGTCTTTAAAGTCCTACATGAACAAGCATCTTAGAGTCAAGTACAAATGTTGTTCACAAAACTCAATACCTTGAGGAGCAGTCTTGCAGTTTTATTTTTGAGAGCTTTTCCACATACTCTCATCAAGGATTTAAGGGAGGTGTTCATTATAGAGTCACACAAATAAAGTCAATGCATTCATAGGTTTGGGGGAAAAGGTCTTTTCTTGCTTGTATAGGAATTCATGTCTTAATATTTGGATTTGGGGTGCAGGGGTGGGTGTGCAAGTTTAGGTGTACTTTTACACATCACAATTGTTGTAGTGGAGAGAGGTTTGTGGAATACTTTCTTCAGTGAGAGTTTTAGTGGGCTTTAGCTGGTAGGGATATTAAGATTAATATTTTAGTAGATTGGTTTGCATTTTGGCTGTGTGCCTGTGCACTTGAATACATGCATGTCTAATGGGGAAAAATTAAGAGTACAGCATAATAGAAAACAATAATGTTATAGATTCATTGTTTTTTAAGATAATATGATAATATTAACAAGATGAAAGTATTTAGCTGTTATATACTGGAAAAGACAAATATTGCTAATGACTTTGTCAAGTACTTTGTAACTTTTTCCTGCACCTCTGTTCCTACACAGACCCAGCTGCTACATGCTCATCTCTGCAAGCCTGGGTAGTCAGAGAAATCACTTCTGACTGCAGTGGGACATTTTTGTGTACTTTAAAAAGAGTGTGCTTGCAGGTGGATGGGCTGACAAAGGCCTACTCCCAAGATACATTCTTTGCAGTTCACTTTTGCACCAAATTGACAGGAAAACACATAGAACGTAAGTGAAAATATGCATGGTCATAAACTTTCAGTAGCAATTACTTGAAAGACAACATATAACACAAAATGAAAACGCCCTTTGAAAGTTAATGGCCATGTTTTCTTTTCCTACCTCATAACAGTTAAAAATTTTGTCCCTATTTATATTACCTTGGAAAAGAATAGCCTACACAGGGTTTTTGTTATGATTTGCTATCTTAGACCTCCATGGCACTGTGCTGCTACTGGGTGTCACTGTTTCGGTATAACCTCTAAGAAAATGATATTGAGGTCTATAAAATTCTGTTGAAATTGAATTCCACTATCTTAAGGAGACAATCGTGCCTGATTATATGCATTGGCAATATCTGTTCTTCTCTGACTTACAGGCTTGATTAGAAAAGACTTAACCAACTGAGTTCTGAGTAAAGGATTCAATAGGATGTGTGATTGAAGAAAATAGCCAGAAAGCTGGGAATAGTTTTGGAAGTTGCAAAATTATTTTTAAACTCAGGCTTTGAGCAGTTATTATTGCCCAAGGAGAGCTGGAAAAAGGTCATAAAACTATTATGACATACAAGAGTAGTGTTATAGCTTTTTTTTAAGTTTCCTAAATTAAAACAAAGAAAAGAAAGAACCCAAGTATTTTTATTCTTGATCGTAATGAAATACAACTCCATTTCGTCCATCAAAATTGCACAGCTCTGCTTTCTGTACATCATCTATTCCACTACTTTCCATTTTCATTTTGCTCTCAGCTACCGAAAGATGGCTGCTGAAGCATGTTGAAACCATCTGTGCTTTCAGAAAATAAACTCCTTGATAATAAAAGTAATTTTTATTTTGGAGACAATTGATGTACCATTTTCCATTCTCCAGATAACCTTCTCTTAGAACTCCCCTCACAGACAGCTCAAAAATACTTGGAAAAGAGGCTTCCCACCTCAGGCTCATTGTGTTTAAGTGTCTTGTTTACCAGTTTTACAACTGCCACTGACTTGATATATGGAATCAATAGAGTTTTGGTTTATAATTTGTTTTGCTTTTAGTAATTTTTTCCAAAGTTGAATTAGTAGAACCTTAAGATGCAGCACTGCACTATTTAGTCTGAAATAAAGTAGTGTTGTAGCTCTACAGAACTATTAGTCCAGAAATTAAAATACCCTGAGCCCAGCAATATGATAGAAGCAGTGAGTGTGATATTATTGTTTTGTGTGAATCCTCTTGCAGAACAAAGTCTTAAGAAAGCTTGCTTAACTTTAGATATGTTATATATAGGCACATTCAGTTATCTATATCTGTAACCTAGGAAAGGTTACAGTGCTTTGGTAAATATCTCTGTAGTAGTTTGAAAGTTTGTGCTACACAGAATTAAACAAACAGTTCTGCGAGTTTCTGTTATCTTCTAACAAAATTTAGCAAATATTTCAACTTAAACTCCATTAGTTTTCCCAAGTATTAGCCAAATTTTTGGAAAGAATTATTTGATCTTATAAGCTAGTTGCTCAGTTCTGTCACTCATTCATTTTAGAGATTCCAGCAAAAGTTACAGTTGATAAACTGTATTTCACAATATCATTAATCAATAGATTAAATAATTGTGATATAGATATTTTATTAAGCATCATCTTTCTTCCTCTCTTATCAAAGTGCTTATTAAACATAAGCTTTTCTCTCTTTATAATCAGTATAACATTTTGTTTATTTCCTATGAATCAGGAGATCTGTTGAAATGAAAATCAGACATGCAACCTCTTTAAATGGAGAGTCAGAATAATGAACAGATAGAACAAAAGACCAGCTTTTGGTAGAAATTTCCTTGTGTATTGGAGAGATTTAAGACAATTATTTGCTCTTATTCTAAGCATTATATTTTGTTTCTTTTCATCGCTTTAAATTCAAAACAATGTCATATTCAGTTTGAAAGGTGAGAATCAGCAGTTTGTATACAAATATACAGAAATTATTCACAAAGCTAGTGCATTTTCAAATGGTAGTGTTACTATAGTTACTGATACTCCCTATACTGAAGTGAAAATATGAAGAGTCATCCAGAGAGTAAGGAGAATTTCCCTCAGGTATTTATGATTAGCCCATAGCTTGTTAGATAATTTTGAGAGATGATGAAGTGGTAATAGATTTTATAAGCATCAATATTTATTTTACATTTGTTAATTGAATTTGTTTTCTTTTCAGATTTCTGATGGTCACGAGTTTACTCAGATATTTTTTGCCTAGACTTCACTTGTAACACTTCTCTAATATAAAACTCCTTTTCGATACAGTTCAGATGAACAGAAAAATAATGGTTCTCAATTCTAGTTTTCTAAAATTCTCACTATTCCATGCTCTAAAACATGAATATAGCCTCTAACTTGTCTCAGTGTTAAGAAATACTGTGTACAGTTATTTTTTAACTGTAATATCACTGCAACACTAAGTCCTGTTATCTACTACAAATCTTTCTGCTTTAATATAAAAGTATTGTTCACACATGTGTAATGAAAGTAAAGTGTAAAGTGGTAGAAACACTGGAGTCACAACTTAGGCAAACTATAAAAGTAGAATTAGAGGGTAAAATTTTAATTTTGGACATTTCTAAATGTCTTTCCTTTTCTTGCTTCCAGTACTAAAGACCAGAACAGAAAAATATTCTACTTTAACCCTTAGGTAATTAAATCAGCTTTGAATACCATATTGAAGTACAATTGTTCAGTAAAATAAAAGAAATATTTTTGAGTGTAATACGTGTAAACTCTTTTTAAATTTTTTTAAGAAAAGACCATATTTTTCTGAAACACACGGCATTTTCTTCTGAAAGATTTAAAGAACATGAACACTTGTCTCTTTTACCAAAATCTTAATTTCTCCAGATTTATTTCATTTTGATACACTGAATATATACTACCTGTGTTTTATATACTACCTGTGTTTTAATGGGGGCATAATATTCAGAACTGAGTCTTCTTGAGGCAAAGGAAGGTGTTGCAATATCAATTCTAAGTTTCATATCTATTTTCCACTTCAATAACACTTCACAGTTGGATGAAAGTATCTTTTTATTACTTTAGAGAAATTTATACATTTCTGTGGTGTGTTTCTTTACCTCATATGCACTGAGAGATGTAATTCTGCATAGATTCTAATGTGGAAGTCCGTCTATATTCAACTATGCTGTTGGTTAGGTTATTAAATCATAAATCAATGCCTTTCAGCTATAAATAATGGCAAAATTATCTGCTGAATGTACAACTTTGAAGAAATTATCAAGGTAGAGCTTCTTGGGAATCTCTTCTTTCAAAAGTCACAATCTAAAAATTTCATAGTGTTTAATATTTATTCAACTTTCAGTCTCCAGATTCATTGCTGGAAAAAAAAAAAAAATCTACTTTCATTTTCACGTATTTCCTGAGTTCATGCAACACATGAACAGATGAAAGTACTTTAGCTTATCACCTTTTCACGTAAGTGATAAAACAGAATGAAAATTTCTTACTTTAAGTGGCACACAGCTGTGACACAACTTGAAATCCTTGTTTATTAAAGGAATCCCACAAGTAACAGTGAATGTTTTTCAAGAAGCCTAAACCCATCATCCTTTTGTATTCAACCTTTGCCTTCTTGCTCTGCAAACTATTTTCTTGGCAGTGAAGGTATCTACTTGAACAGGTATCATAGCAATATTCAGTTATGGGAATATTAATATCGTATTTCATCATGGTTTCTTTGCTGTTTTTGAAGACAGTCGTACAGTGAACACAACTCAGAAAAAAAGAAAGAAAAGTATGCTCTTACCTTTTCTATGCTTCCTTTATTCAATGCTGCTTTTTGTGTCCATGAAACAGTGAAAGCAAATGAACAATATTTTTCACATGTTCAATTGTATTTTAATTTATACTAGATCAGTTGAACAGTTCTGCTTCTGAGAAATTTTCTGCTGCTGTTATCAGTGGTGCAAATCCTGCAGATATTACTCTTAGGACTCATTTTTACTTAGGCAATCTCACATTAAATTCAAGAGATGTGTAATTGAGGAAAATTGACTATAAATAGGGTAAAATGCTAGGATTTGGTCCAGCAGGACCATGTGAAATAGGTGTTAATGGACTCCATGTAGTAACTATTATATTGTGATTTATGAACTTTTTCAGCCCAAGGCACTTAGGCAAAAATTGATCCAATCCCGCCTCAAATCCATCCATATCTTAAGTGGGCTGAACCAATTTCTCTCTCAATTTCTTTATCTTCACTTAAGGAATGTCACTTTGATGTCTCGTTTAAAGTCCTCATTCAAATGAATGTAGATTGTAGGATTTTGAGAATCCAGCCATGAAGTCCTTTTTGTACTATTTCTGTTCTCACAATTACAGTAATGGCCACTCTGATCATGTAATGCTTGAGGCAATGAGCACTCTGTCATAGAATCATAAAATCATTGACTGGTTTGGGTTGACAGGCACCTTAAAGATCATCCTGCTCCACCCCACCCTCACACTCCCCACTGTGGGCAGGGACACCTTTCACTAGTCCAGGTTGCTCAGAGCCCCATCCAAGCTGACCTTGAATACTTTCAGGGATGGGGCATCCACAACTTTTCGGAGCAACCTCTTTCAGAGCCTCACCACTTTCGTAGTAAAAATTTCTTCCTAATATTTAATCTAAACCTACTCTCTTTAAGTTTGAAACACTTGCCCCTTGTCCTGTCACTACATGGTCTTGTCACAGAAAAACAAAGAAACAAACAAACAAAAAAAATATGACAGTTAAATGATCTGTAAGATCCATCTGGGAGACTTTCCTATGTTTTTATACACTCCATGGACTTAGTGTTCTCCTGGGAGGTAGGAAAAAGCAAGTACAAATTCTGAGATTCATAGAATAAAATATAGTCAAATAGTTGCTCAATATGTTATAATGCTCTATGTGAAGGAAATACTTCATTCAGAAACATTTAATTACAATATTTTGAAAATGCTTGAACTGTCTTACTGTTTGAATAAGCTCAAAAGCAGGTCATACTCTGCATATTGATTGTGACTAGTAATTTGGCTGTGCTTTGTCTGTGCCTGCTGCCCTTTTGGATTGCCTACCCATCAACATTCTTCTGATAATTATATTGGTACAAATTTTCATAAACAATAATATCCAAAGATTAAAACAGAAAAATGGGGGATGTAATTACTGATTTATTCCTTCCAGAAAGAGAAATAGTAACTTGTCTGAACAAAAATACAGAATTGGCAAATTTTTATTTTTATTTTTTTATATTCTGTCTATAGCAAGTATTTACTTCAATATAATACTTTAAAACATTTATTCAATGTTTGGTATTCCAAATAGAACTATATATCAAAAAATATTTTAAAGTTTAATGCCGATTCTTCCAAGGAAAGTGAGAGTCTTCAATGTCCTACAATTCTGTTGTGTGTTGATGCATTCCACATTATAGAGTCTTAACGAGAGTTTTCAGTGGATTTCATGAGGAGTTGTGAAGAGGAAACTGAAGAACCTTGTTTACTAACATAAGTTGTTTGATATTGATTTGATGTAGCACAATTGTGTCATGACACTACTTGCCATCCAGAAATATTTCTGTAGAAGTTTAGTTTTTTTCTTTTTTTTTTTTCTTTCTTTTCTTTTTCCCCAAAGGAAGAGTCAAATGAAAGTTAATAGGACAGTAATTTGATATTTCACTTTCTTCTTTTCTTGCAGCATAGGGCTATTTGGCATAAATGGTTATTTGGTTCCATAACTGTTCTTTACTGCAGCTTGGGATATTACAGTAATAACAGTTAAAAGTAGATATGTAATTATCAGGGCACTTTCATGTAGCACTTCTATGATGTTTGCTTTTCAAAGACAACTAAAACTTCACAAGAAACATTTGTAACCTCTATATGAACAGCAGTGATAGAGGTAGATTTATCAAATACTCCCTTATGGTAACTCTATTTGTTTGTTTTCTATGGTATCTTTAGAGAAGTTTAGTATACTGTGACAAAAAAGTTAAATTTATAAGGTTCACCCATTTTTTGTATCTCACAGCTAATTTTTCTGCTACTTATTGATATAATTTGAATCAGTAAAATTTGGTGGCTACCCTCTCCCAGATTACATATGGTTTTTGTTTGGTTGGTTTTTTTTACTTTATGCATTGTGTTCTTCTTTCAAGTGCTTCCAGGACTTTCGTCACCCTCTCTTATGTTTTCTAATGATTTCCTTTAGTTTAAAGGCAAAATGAATGGTACAATTATATGCATATCAGTGCTATGTTTTCCTATTTTTACCTGTGGGGGGTTTATTCACTGATTTCAAGCAGTTAGTTTATTTGAGCGTTACATTTATTGACCTACAGAAAATTTATGACTTGTTTCTATATTTTAAAAATGCAACTAACCATTGAGCTTTATACTTATTTCTTCTTTTTTTTTCTTAATTCTTTCTCATCCTTGTTTCAAAATTACAAATATAAAATGCAGATTAAAAAGTGGTGTATATACTTCTTTATCTCCTAATAATTATATTATTCTAATGTTAACAAATGACTTCTGAAATATATGTACAACTACAGATGTACAGAAATAGTGGATTTTCATTAAGGTGAATAGCACATGCTCAAAAACATTTTTAAAACAATCTTGTTTGTTTGGTTGGTTGGTTTTTTGGGGGGGTTGTTTGTTGAAGCAGAATTCAAAACATTCAAAAAGTTTTGGATTCCTCTAGTCTTACCAGAAACATTACTTTTTAACAAAATAAGAGATGGCCTAATGAGATAATAGGAAGCTATGCACTGTGGGAGCTGATATTATATTTTCTTCATCTTTGATAGTATCAGAAGTAGGTCTTTTCTGCATATGCATAGAAGAGAATGAGTACATATCCCAAACAACAAAATGGAGCTGTTTACTTAAACTTAAGAAAATTATTATAAACCCATGTTTTTGTGTGTGTGTTTTTTTTTTTCTTAGAAACAATTCATAATATGTATTAGTTCCTCTTTCAAAATCTGTTTTTCTATAATTAGTTTGGAAGGATTTTCACTGATTTATGTAGCAAAAAATTAAATAAATTACTGAGCTTTTAGATTACTACCTTCATAATTCAAGGGGATTTATTAGTAAGAACATTTATGTGAGCAAAATAACTCAGCCAATAAAGAAAAATGATTGCTAAAATTTTCAAAGGAAATAAATATCAATGTAGCTGTATTGATTAGGTCATGATATAACAGAATTTGAACTGGAAAGCACATGGATTCAGTGGAGAGCTAAACTTATTGCTTATATTGTAAAAAAAAATCTAGAAAAATATCAGGGTCCCAGTCATAAATAGATTCAGAGATTAGAAACCTCTCTTGGTCACCTGAATGAAGAAGCAGCTTAATGTAGCCATAGTTTAATGCTGAGTTGTCCTCTGAATCTTTGGAAAGCCAGATGAAAAAGTACTTTTGAGATTCCAATAGTACAAAGATAGACACTGGATAACCCTGAGAAAACTTAGTAATGAAAGGCACATGCCAATCTGACTTTCAACACCAGTTGGTGGGTGCAGACATTCCTGACACTACAGGGCACTGTAAAAGACACTTGGGTTCATAAAATTAATAATAACTTGTTCAAGGTAAATTCTTTCCTAACAAAAACCCCCAAACTACAGAACAAACAAAACCCACAAATCCCCACACACCCCCAAACACACAAAAACTCCAGAAAAAAAATAACTCCCTCCAAAACCAAACCAAACCAAACAAAAAATCCTCAACCAACCCAAAGTTTAGAAGGATAAGCTTACTTTTTGAAGAATATGCATGAAAAGAAGAGATTGTTGGTTCTCAAAGCTGGTGAAGAATTTTAATAAAAAAATAAAAAAGTTTTGTTGCCCTGCCAGCTGATAAGATACCAAGTTGGTGCAAGGACTCCTTCCAATGGCAAATTTTGCCTATAGAGAGCAGAAATATTGGAAATGTTATTAAAGTAGTGACAATAGGTCTTTCATAACATTATTTTTAAAATTTCATACTGTTGATTTTGTTTCAACATAAAAGTTTCGGAGTTCAAGCAAATTAGTGAACCCAGAAACTAAATGCAATAGTCCTTACAAACAATGCTGTGTTTTGTAGGACTTGCATATTCCTCTGTGTAATACTATTGATTGACTTCATTAGATCAGGGAGTAAACTGTCCATGAATCCTGGTCTTTTATTTCAGACTACCAGGGGCTAAACATTGGACTCAAGCTTTGAAAAATCTTATGATTAGAAACAAATAAGTGTAAGCCAAATTTTCTTAAGTGAGAGCTGCTTCTCTGTTAGAAGAAATAGAATGAATGCATGGTTACTGTTCTGAGCAATAAGACACAAGGAAAATGCAAAGTAAGGTTTTAAAGTTTAAAAAGTGTAAGTCATGCATGTATTTCTAAATTTAAGCACACCACCAATCAAAAAAAAAAGCTGTGGTGAAATAGTGTTTTTTTTCTACCCAATACACAGTGAGAAATGATTTTGTCTTTTGGCTCTTGTTCTGTAAGCTTACTTCCAAAGAAGACGTGGATGTTCCAAAGTACATAATTGCCTGAAAGAAATATTATGGAATTTCAGACAGCCAATTCAATGTTTAAATAATATAGTTCTCAGACCCAAGCTAATATTTTTGGTGCACACTAAAAGCTTTGTAGTATTTTCTAATGAGTAACATTTCTCACAACCTTCTATTTAATAAATGTATCTAATATTTACCTGAATAAGTTCGATACTTTACTGATGATGTAGCTCATCTTTTAGCATCTTGAATCTCTCTGAATCTTCTCTATGTGAAGTCCAGCTAACTGAATTAGGAGTGTGCCATTGGGCAACTTCATTGCTGAGCAACTTACTTATAAGATTTTTCTGGGTGTGAGCTGGTTTAATAACTAATCTGAAGTTGAACTAATTTCTAGTAAACTATAATAAAGTCCAGGCATTAAATTTCATTCTATGGGCCTTCTCCAATGGTCCTTCAATGCATTGCATTTTCCACAGGTTTTATACCTGAGTAAGTCTTTTTTCACAGATTCATAATACTGCAAATAGGATCTAGACAGTGACAAGTTTCCTCTATTTTATATATCTTTCCCTAAAAGCTACATATAATTATGCTCATTACAGAATAGAAGAAGGTGCAAAACAGAAAAGTTAATGAACTGGTTGAACTCTACAAAGGGAATTATGGACTCACAGAATGCAATAAAAATTGGGATTTATTTTTACTCTGGTCACATGCTCAGATTGCATACTGCAGTTTCAAGTGGCAGAATAATATTAGTACTATCTGGAAGTGAATGCTGTTAATGTGAATCAAAGTAGTAGTGCTTTATGGTTATATTTGCACAGACAATTAATATTTATATTTTATCTTCGTTCAGTTATTTAAAGGGTTGTGATTGTCATTATTCTGTCTCTAAAGTGATAATGGTTACATGAACCATTAACAGTGAGAAGTTTAAAGCAATTTTTGCCAGTGCTCAGGGAAAGGCTGACCTTCAAGAAGTTGCTGTAGCTTTGAACAAATTAAGAACAGTGAGCCCGATATCCTCTTTCCAACAGTCAACAGAAAATGCCCACAGAGGAGCCTAAGAACAGGCCAAATATACAGGACTACTTCTCCAGAACATGCTTACAGCTTGAGCAATTCACATGTGTGGGTTTCTGGAGTCAGAGAACATATCTTTGTATTTAGCAACCTTTGGTATATTTTCTGCATAAATTTGCCTTTAGAAAACTTCACTCATTGCCTTTCCATATAAGAATACTAATTATGCAAATGTGACTTTTCACAATAATAACTTTTAAATTACCTGTTGGTCAGCTAGGAATAAATTCTACATAGCAACACATTCTTAACTGTTCCTTCCTTATTGTATAATGCAGGAATTAAAATACACAGCTTACATAGGCTATGCACAAACATATTTTTCCCAAGCCGGCCAGAGTGATATAAAACATTACTGTCCCCATCTGTTCAATTCCTACTTCTGCATTCTGAGCACTATGTTATTAAGAAATCTCTTCCTGTTCATAAAACAAATTAACTTAAATCACCTTCCTGTAGTGATTAGACTGAACTTTTTTTATGTTATGAGATTATATATTGTGCTCACACTGTCAGTTATGGCATATCAACTGTGTCATCCAAAATCTCCAGCACAGGAGAGGTTGTAAAAATTTGACTAAAACTGCAAAAGTGCCCATCTGCAAATACAGTCTTTCTTGCTTTTGGAGGTATGTTGCATGTGGCCAAGATCTGAAATACAGAGTATTAAGCTAGGAAACAAGACTATTTTCTCTGAACATTTTATGTTTGTTCGATCTGATAAATAAAGAAGTATGTGTGTCTTTTTATCAGTTATTCAAGTATACCAGTAGACAAAGAAGAAGGTAAGATAGCTCACAAATTTTATTATATCATCCTGACTTTTTCTGTGCCTTCAGAGTGACTTCAAAAAATTTTATTTAATTTGGGGTTTTAGAACAGAACCATTATAATGGGCTTTCACTAGGAGAGAAAAAAAAGATATTTTTTATCATGTTCCTAATGGATTTTATGAAGTTTTGAGTTTCAGAGTCAGTATTAGTGATTGCTCTGAGGGGAGAATGTTTGCTGTTGAGATGGATTAACTGGGAGCAAAAGGTCTTGACTGGTAAATTTAACTTCACATTTGACATCAATACTTGGTACAAGTAAAGACGAGACTATTGCACCTTCTGTTATTTTAGAATTTGTTTTCAGTTCTGAAGTCAATTAGAATTAATCATACCTCAAAAAATCAGAGGAATGACATATATCTTCTTTAACCAATACAGTTCCTCAATCCTTGACTGCATGAGCTGTTGGATTTTTAAAATTATTTGCTGGAAAATATATATTAATTTTTGTATAAAACAAAATGTATGCACATACACTCTCACACATACACACACAGAGTTACCTACTGCCTGAGGGAATGACCTAAAGTTATGTCAGGGGAGGTTTAGGCTGGGTATTAGAAAGTGGTTCTTCATCCAGAGGGTGGTTGGGTGGTGAAACAGACACCCCAGGGAAGTGGTCACAGCACCAAGCCTGACAGAGTTCAAGAAGAGTTTTAACAATGATCTCAGGTACATGGTGTGATTCCTGGGGATGGTCCTGTGCAGCGCTAAGGGTTGGACTTGATGATCATTGTAGATCACTTCCAACTCAGCATATTTTGTGATAGCAAATTCATTGCCATTTTTGTGTACTTTTTAAACTACTTTTGTGTTTTTGCTTGGCCATTTTTCCTAGATGTAAATCCCAAAAAGTAGATTAAAAAACAAAGAAATAAATACTTCCCTAGTAATGTATCTATAGATCTTAAATACATGTTAAATAATTTAAATTCTTTTGTTAGTGTTTTTGTAGACTATTACTCATATCTGTCCCTGACTAATCTTATTGTCACTGATCTCTACAGTTAAGCAATATTTCAGTTAATTCATTTTTATTCCTCATTCCTTCTTGGTTGACTATTCTTTTTTCTTCCTCTGTACAAATGATTAAATTAATTTTCACTCAATAATAGCTTTATTATCTAGAAGCCTGAAAATTTCTAACATACATTTCATTTAAAAAAAAAAAATATCAATTCCTAAAGTTTTCATTCTCTTTTAATTTGGATGCATTAAAAATAATAATTTTTTTTCAATTACAATAGAAATTTGGCTTATAAATATGGTATCTAAAGGAAATGTGTTGGAGGGAATTTAGAATAGTCTTTCTTACTGTAACATTTCTCTTGCCTTTTTTTTTTTTTTTTGTACAATTGAAAAATGTTTAAAGGAAAATTTTCCATTTAAGAACATGCTGAATAAACAGCACCATAAAAGATTAACTTCATTTATCTCTAGAACTTTTCCATATAATGAATATAATTTTAAAATTTGTTTATTTTCAAATGCTGATTGACTTAAATGTGCTCTGACCTAAGTAAAAGAGGGTGGAAGAATGCTCACACATATTGAAGATTGCATGAATCTGTGTTGGTCTGTCATTGTCTATATCTAGGAGTGTGCAGTCATCTCAAATAAAATAGAAAAGCTGATGAGTTTGGTGAACATGTATAAACGTTCCTCCTACATTAAGCCTCCAGCTACGTTATGAACAGGAAGCTCACACAACCAAATTAGAAAATATCATTCTTTACTATTTCATGGTGAAAGAATATTTTCCTGTATTTTCCTCGTTAGTAGTAATAATTAAGTAGTATTTTTAAGGGTCTTTTAAAGAGAAATGCAAATATGTGTTAGTAACAATGTGGGTATACACGGTGGCAAAAAAAAAAAAAGAAAACAAAAGAAACTGTATTAGACAAGAGTTCAAAAGCTCAAAGGGAGGAGGGTGCAGTAGAGATGTTTTCAATTTTCTGATTGTATCCCATATTTGATCCCCAGCCCCACCCCCACGCCACCCCCCTCCATCCCGGAGTCAGAATTTTAAATTGTCTCTGCAGATTACATTTCAGTATGGCCTTCCAGTATCTCCTGCTTCTAACTGGAATCGCAAGAGTTTGTTCAGGATCTCCTCTTACATAATAAAAAAAAAAAAAAAAAAAAAAAAAACCACCAAAAACCAAAAAAAACCCACCAAAAACCAAAACCAAAAACAAAAAAACCCTCTGTAATAATAATTGAGATTAATATCTCTTACTGAGAGACCATTAATTGAAGACGTATTAGATTACCCATTGAAGTCCATGAAATAAATTATCATCACTATGTTCTGAACAGTGTGCCAGGGAACATCACACCCTGTCACTGTTGCTGTTGCTCCCCCAGGTAGTTTTAGAGATGCAGACATTTGTCTCTCTGTTCCTACATAATCTAACACTATATGGAGAAGGAGATTTTTGAACAGGGAAAGAGATGTTTCACTCAGGTAAATTAGTTCCCAAATCAAATGCAATGCGAATAAGAAACATCTAGGACTTGTTTGCTCAACACATAATTAAAAGCATGGAAGCATAGTGGAACACACAAAAGGTGGCTAAACTCAACCAAGGGTTGAGTTAGCCTTTAGAGCCGAGTAATTCTGTAAATATGTGGAGTGAATCCAGGTGTCTATCACTGTCAAAGCATTTAGATGCACATACTTTTATCTGGAAAATGTTAGGTATGGTGATTTGAAATCCATCTAAATCAAAAGCTTATCAGTAGCAAAACACCTTCAAAGAGGACACTTAGAAATTAAGCATTTATTTACCTGTTTATCTTACCTAAACTTTTACAGCCATTGACTATGGTCCTAGTAGCTACATCCAATACAGTAACTGCAATAGTTCAAACATAATTTTCTTGTTCTGAGGACAAATAGCACAGCTTATATAGTGCTCATACAGCTGAATTCCAAGCTGGTACCCAGAGCGGTCTCATGTGTACTATATCCTGGGAATGGTCCACCACTCAACACCCCAAATCATTCCTAGGCATTGTCTGAAAGAGTTGAGGTTGGCATAAATCAGATTCATACTCTTGATTATTTTGGCAACTAGCAGGCAAAAATTATCTTGCCTTTGGCATTGTTTTATTCAGCCCACCAGTACAGATGCAGTCATAGCATAGATTCTCTGAGCAGAGTTCATGGGTTCTGTTTTATCCTATAAATACTTTCTATAGTGACAGAACCAAGAAAGCCTCACCCAGGATTTTTGATGTCTCCTACTATGAGAGGTGTATTTGTTTGGTTACTTGGTGATGAATTAATACACACCTCTAAGCAAGGAGGCTCATCATTGTATGTGCTGCACTGAAACTTCTAAGTAAGCAGTAGCTTATAAGATCTGACAGTGTGACTTTAAACAGGCACTATAGCCACAGTTTAGTTTGATGTGGAGGTCAGTATTCTGTTCTGCTTCAATAGCTCATGAACCAATAATCTTTGCTCTAGATGAAGGTAGTTGTTTTGGGTACCATCTGATAGAAGACTATCGTTCTAAGGTTAGAGAAATAAAAATAATGGAAAATAGAATCCACCATTATGTCATCATTACCCATTGCATCCACTGAGCTTAAAAAACAGTGACCATCATCAGCAAACCAATAAGGAGGAACATTTCTGCTCTCCCATTCATTTTCCTATCAGTGCCTTTACACCAGAAGAATGAAGGGGACAACATAGGTCTCTTGTAAAAGAAGAGAATGAAATTATATGAATTTTCTCATTTTATTTAAAGGTTCAAGTGAACCTTGAAAGTTGAAGATTTCTATTATATGTTCATTTGGCTTCTCTGAAACTGACAGTTTTCACACTGCCCAAATTGCCACTCCTTCCTTTGAGAGCAGCTATTACTGATTTCAGCCTAACAAAGCTTTCTATCCCCACCTGTCTTTCACAGAGAGAAAAAAAAATGTTCAGAACATGTCTCAGTCAGAGACATATTAATTACAATTATAACATGTTGAGGGAATGAAAGCTGCCTGCTAAATTCATAATCTGCTTCAGATGTACATGTATTAAGATTCATCCAAGAATAATTTTTTTGCCCTTCTCTGATGGAACATTGAGTTCCATCACTTACTCAAATGTGAGCTGCCTCATTTTAACACAGAATGATAAACCACAGTATGGATATGTGCTTTCTATTTATATCCTTGATGTCATTCATCTGTTGATCAGAATAAAAATCATCAGCCATAAAGTCTGTCTGTTCATTTTATCAGATACTCTTGAATTTGAAAATAAGATAGATTATATCTTAATTTATCAACCAAAGAAAAAGAAACAAGTTACTAGATTTTTCTATTAGTCAAATTCTATTTTCATGAAAGCTCATTTTGATTACAATGTGAACAGAATGATATTGCCATCCAAGCAATATTCTACATTCAAACAACCACAAAGCAGCTTGAAAGACAGTGATAGGAATCCCTTTTGCAAGTAGTAGTCATGTCCACAATAAATATATAGTAACAAATTGAAAATGTATCCCAACTGCAATGACTGCACATATTCAGTAATACCAGTTGTTTAGTGGTACTCCGAGCAGGACTTGTAGAGACTGTGTGTCACTGAAGTTCAATAACAGCATACAAACAGCAGTGGTTTAGAAAGACTCTCTTCAGTGACTCACACACCCACACTTACAGTCTCATTTATACACCAAATATAAATCACCTGTTTTACAGAGCATGCTCTTGACACACTGTTCTCATTAATTCATTTCTATACATTCTAGTTAGAGGCCTGTCACTGATGGTGTCCCCCAAGGTTCACTACTGGGCCCAGTATTGTTTAACTTACTCATCAATGCTCATCAAGGGCCTGTTCACCTGCAAGAACCAGGAGTGGACCTCATCAATGTGCATAAATATCTGAAGGGATGATGTCCAGAGGATGGAGCCAGGGTCCCTGTGGTGGTGCCAAGCAATAGGAAGAGAGGTAACAGAGAAACTGATGCACAGGAAGTTTTACCTGAATTGGAGGAAGAATTTCTTTACTGTGTGTGTGATCCCATACTGGAACAAATTGCTCAGAGAGGTTGTAGAGTCTCCCTCAATGGAGTTATTCAAGAACCCTCTGGACACAATCCCGTGCGCTGTGACGACCCTGCTTAAAGATGGAAATTGGACCAGATTACCCACTGTGGTCCCTTCCAGCCTCACCCATTCTGTGATTCTGTGATTTCCATAAGTCTTTTATACGATATTTATTGCATTCAATTCACTTCAGATGTAATTATTAACTATTTCTGGTAGTAAAGCAACAGAACTATTGTTTGCATGTGCTACTGTGGAAATTTTTCTTAATGTCTATCTTCATCCTCAGGTGTTTAAAATATCTTGATTTGGGCAGGTGTGAAACGCTTGTTTAAGCCCTAATTTGCTTCTAGCCCAGCTATAATTCTTCACTGAAGTACAAAACTTTGTCTTAACTGCAAACAAATTATTGCCCCCTCTTAAGACCTTGTAGTAATATGTGTGAGATTAAGGTATCTGTTTTAAAAGAGTGAATGGTAAAGAGCATACCAGCTGTTTATGAGCACACAGTATCAGGCACTTCTATATATATTTTATGCCAAATTCTCAGAGCTTTCACTCTGACATTACAGTGAAATTCAAGGGACTTACATCTGGTAGGCGACTTCCTGACAAAATATCTTTTTGCTGAACTTAGTGTATCAGGACCTGCACTTCTCATGGAAGCATGTCAGCAGTAAAACTTTCAGTAGGTCAAGTAAATTTCAATTAAGGCAGACATAAATTACAGAAACTATTCTTTTTGGAGAAAATTAACAGAACACTAGAAAATTCAACAATTTTAGTATTTGTGAGTTTGGATATAAATTGTCTTTGCTTTTGCTCCACAGATATTTTGCACTTGTCAGTACCATTTTTTCAGTTTCTGTTCTGGAAAAATGGGAGGGGGGACGCCTCCCACTGGTCAAACGGCATGCAAATGAAGGATCATAACAAGGACCAACGGGAGACAGGGAGAAGAACATAACCATCTAAGGGGAAACTACTGCAGTGTAGCAAAACTCAACCAACAGGGAAAGTCATGGCGGGAAAAATGCCCTAAGGGGTTATGGGAAGAAGAACTTGGATAGGGAAATGACTAAGGGGAAAATATATAGGGTATGCATGATGACATTTCCAACATAGCAACGGTGCAACATTTAAACATCAAATCAGGGACATATCAATGTAAGAAGTAAAATAAGTAGAATTCTTATAGAGCCTCTGTAATTTAGCTGGATCCTCTGGCTCAGGCTCCCCGATGTCGGCATCCTCATCGACCCATCTCTTGTAAAATCTTTGCCACTTTAGGAACTCTGGGTCTGCTCTGACAGGAAAGCAATTTGAAACTAAGGTTTCAAAAGAAGCAATTCCAGCCATTATTTGATCATTTGTCATTTTCTTCTTTGTTAAGCAGAAGTTAAGAAGGGTGTGAAGGAACTTTCTAATTGCATTTTCTGCTCCCACTTTATTTCCTGTAATATGCTACATAGGAACATGAAAGAAATCCATATCTTTAAAATTGAACTTGCTCTTTTTTGAGGAAACTATTTCAAGAAATGCCACTATTGCTGCCAGTTCCTCAAACATATGTTCAAAGACTACCGGAAGGCTTCTTCAGAGTCAGGCTAACAATCATAAAATGATGCTGCAAAGTACCCACTTATGTTTCAACATGCAAACAGTCATTATATATACTTTCTGACTGTGCTTCATAATATCTGTTGGTTTCTGGGCAAAATTGTAGCCAGCTAATAACATATTCATTCTTCATAATATGAAAACCCAGATGGGAGAAGGTTTTTCTCACTGATGATTGCCATTGTGTGCTTATTAAGTATAGCAGAAAAAAAGATCATTAATCAAAACATAATTTTACAAATTCTTGATTATACCAATATGACTAATGGGAAAATAACAGTCATTGAGGAAAAAGGTACAAATTTAGAATATGACTTTGCATATTTGATTGTAGTTAATAACAAGCTCAATATAAAATCAAAATACAGGCTTTGGAAAGCTAGATAATTTGTGTTAGACTGAAAAGAAAAGGTATGTTATGGTAAACAGTGATAATCTATCAGTCAACACTGAATAATCAGAATTTTCTGTCTGCTGAGATTTGCATCATACCTTCAAGTACTCGAGCAAAGGACTTTGCAAGTGTTGTGGGCTGACTCTGCCTAGGTCCCAGGTGCCTACCAAAGATGCTCTATCACTCCCCTTTGCAGCTGGTTAGGGTAATGAAAATATATTGAAAGGCTCATGGGTCAGGAGAAGGGCAGGGAGAAGTCACTCACCAGTTACTGCCACAGGCAAAAGAGACTCAACTTGAGGAAATTAATTTTATCAACAATTAAATTAGATTAGGATAATAAGAAATAAAACCAAATCTCATTATAAGTTCTGCCCACATCACCTTCTTCCCAGGCTCGGTCACTATTTTCCCTAATTCCTCCCCCCAGCAGTGCAGGGGAGTGGGAAATGAATACTGTGGTCAGTTCATCACACATTGTCTCTGTCACTCCTTCCTCTTCTGCTCCAGCTTAGGGTCAGGCAGACCTTAATGGACTTCTGCAATATGAATCCTTCCCACGGGCTGCAGTTCTTCACAAACTGCTCCGGTGTCAGTCCTCTACCTTCATGTACTGACTGGCATTGGCCTTATTATTCCCCTTACATGGGGGAAGCTTCTAGCAGCTTCTCACAAAAGGCACCCCTATAGCTCCCCCACTACCATATCCTTGCCAGACAAAAACAATACAGCAAGATACTGCTTCTTATGTTGTTTTCCAAGTGTTATTCACAATGACATTACTTCTGCATGTCCCTACTGATACACATTGTTAAAGTAATTTTATTTTTTCATTAAATTTGTAGAGAAAAAATTGTCTATTTTCAAATTAAATGTTTTCATTATTATCTGCAGATTTTAAAATTTGTTGTTTGGTCTACTTTAAAGTAATAGGCAAGGGATCTGGTAACATGCATTACTACTTTTACTCCCGGAGTACTTTGCCTCTGATGATAAACAGTTCATTTGAAGGCTATGGGAAAGGAGTGATTTAAAACACTCTAAATAGTAAAAGTATTAATTGAATGGTCCAAGAAAATGAATACCAGAATTGTCTCAATTTTATTGAAAGAATAATTGTACATTCTTCCATTTGAACTGGTATTTTCATAGAATCACAGAATAGAATATCCTGAGTTGAATGGGACCAACAAAGATCATTGAGTAAAACCCCTGGCACTTTACATGAGAGAACCAAGAATCACATCATGCACTTAAGAGCATTGTCCAAACCCTTGAACTCTGTCAGGCTTGGTGCTGTGATCACTTCCCTGGAGAGCCTGTTCTCCAATACCCAACCACTCTCTGAGTGAAGAACCTTTCTCTAATATTGAACTTAAACCTCTCCTGACATTCATTAGTGTGTTATCACTGGTCTCCACAGAGAAGAGGTTGATACCTTCTCCTCCACTTCCCCTTGTGAGGAAGTTGAAAACTGCAATGAGTTATCCTCCCAGTCTCCTCTTCATCAGGCTGAGCAAGCTTGAACAAGCCAAGTGACCTCAGCCTCTTCTCATATGGCTTTCCCTCTAAGCTCTTCACCATCTTCCTTCGGACACTTTCTAATAGCTTTCTAATATAAAGAATCACTTTCTAGGTTCTAGAGAAAAGAAAACAGATATAGAAGCATTCTCAGAGCTGTACAGCTGCACTTAAGTCTCTCGTGTAGTGTGGTAATAAAACATTTCAGGGAAAATAAATTAAGCAGAAAGCCACAGGAAAAATGTGAAAATATTTTGCTTCCTTTCACTATTTTATCATTGAACATGCTTTCACAAATATGATATTTTTAATACTTTTTTTTTACATTTTGTCAAGAGTAATACTGATTATTTCCAATCATAGATTATGAAATTCATTAAATTAATATATGTTCAACTTTTATGCTTTTAGTCATTGTATTTCATAAGTACATTTCATTCTATGGTGTTTTTTAGGATCAATTAGAAAAATGGTAACTTAATTTCATTACATCTTCCTGTGCTTTACAAAGCACTTCCAATGTGGAAAAACTGGAAAACTGTTGAAAGTAGTAAAGTTCAGTGTCAAACATACATAGTTAAAATTTTCTAGTTTACATTCTTTTGTATTTTATGAATATTATATGGGATTATGGAAGTCTGTTGGCCTGGCTTTGTACATAAAAACCCTCACAGTAGCCTAAAATAAAAAAAGAATCAGACTTGTGGCAATAAGACCTAATCAATGCTATCAGGGTTTTGTTGATTCACTGAAAAACTAGAATAATTTCCCTAATTTTTTTCTGTGTCTTTACCTTCTTCACCTTTTTATCTCCTTTCTTTTCTCTTTCTATTTATTTAATAGATTTCCAAGACATACAGAAGCCAAAATAGTTGTTAGTTAAGTGTATCAGCTGTCTTAATATGCTGCACTCTCTGTGGTAGTTGCCTATTCTTAAAATTACCTGTTTCAAAAATTGTCAAAAAACACAAAGTTTGAATTGGTAAGTTCTTCAGCAGCTGAAAAATTATTAAACTATCTCACGTAGCAACATGAAAAGAGTTAGAGCTGTATTTCATACAGCACTACAATTGTCCTCACTTCACCTCAGTTTTTTTTTTTAAGTATGGGATACACAGATGCTCTTCAGAAATCCAGTTTATTTTAAATCATCCTTGTGAACTTCATTTTAAACCAAATGCAACCTAACAAAAATTTGTTACAACAAATGGTCAACCTGAAGGATGTGCACAAAAATTCACTGTTCTATGAGAAGTCTGTTATTTGCATTATTAAATAGAATTAATGTGAACATGTAAGGCCTGTATAATTGTTTGTTCATGTAATGCGTATGCATTTTCTAAGAAATAAGCACAATGAATCTGATATGCCTGAGCTGTTAGCATTGGAGAGCACGTGTAGAAATGCATACATGTAGAGCTACATATATGTGAACAGACAGTTGTCTGTACAAGAGCCCAGTTTCGGGGCTTTGGAGTTTTTGTTCTTTTAATTTTACTTTTTAATTCACAGATGTCTTTAATTATGAACAGGCTTCATTCTGGGCATGAAGAAATCATTTGTTTACTGTTGGACAGAACTTTTATATCCAAAATATATGTTAGTCTTGTGTGAATGATTTTATAATGAAAGTCCCCTGGAGAAGCTTATAAAGAAAAGCTTTCCAGTTGAGCATCCAGAGTCACAAAATCACAGTATTTATGCATATAAAATTAATTTGGTCATGATGTTTTCCCTACATCATGTTCAGATTCTGTACTTTTTCCCTTGATTGCCACAGACCTTTGAGACACAGGCTGTCCCTTCTTATGTATCAAATTAATTGCTTGGATGACTAGACAAAAAAAATATTAAAAATTGTGTCATTAATTATAAAGATTAAGTTTCAGAGGAATTGAGTTCATTACTGTGGATTATCAAAGACTTTCTTTTACTTCGAATAGGGTTTTCTTTCGCCACTGGAAAATAGAACTTGTAATACTTTCCCAGTTTATATAGTAATTTTTAAAACAACAGCATCAAAAAGATTGTACTTCCATGAGGTTCAGATAATTTGTTTTGAACAGTTTGGAGGTACATAAAATTGGCAAAATTAAAAAGTATATTTAGTTTGAAAACTTAACATATATTTTTGCATGCATTTTGTAAATAACTTTAAAATTCTAATATTATTAATTCTTTGATAAATTCATGCTAATGGAATGAAAACATTTTGAAGCACACTATAAGATCTCTAGACTCAAACTGACCAGTTATTGCAGCAATAATATTATTACAGAATTTTATTATTAACGCAAACAGTACTGCCATCAAGAGTTTGCTTTTTCGTTTATTTATTTTGACTGAAACCAGAGAACATAAATTACGTTACCAAAAACATTTTGTGAATTGTTAGAGGTTTTCTTTTATTCATTTCAAAATCTCCCACTTTTCAGTAGATGAAACAGAGTTTTATTTTTTTAAAGTACTTCAAATTTCATATGTATTTTAATAGAGTCCTGAAAACAAATACTTTAGTTCAGATATTTTTGAGAGAATCTTTTGATTTAGATTTTCCCTTTTTTCGCTAAGAATTTTTTTGTCAAAAGAACTGTAATATGGATCCTTCAATTACCATCAGAACATTGAAAACTAAAGCCTGTTTTTCCAGGAGGTGGAGCAAATTAAGTTGGCAGTGACTGTGGAGCACAATCGCCTGGCTCTGGAGAATTGACTGAAGGCACACAGAGAGACTGATCAAATAGTTTTGCTATTCATTTCATTGTTATAGAAGAGGAAAAGATGATTTGTTTTTGTCTCTTTGCTTGTAGGTGGGGAAAGAGTTTGGTTGTCACCTCTTCATTTCTGAAGATCTACAGATAAAAAAAAAAAAAAAAAGCCTAATAATGGTTGACTTATGATAGCTATATTCTTAGGGTTAAGCCATTTACTTACTAAAATTATGAACTTTTAATTATTCACAGGAATAATCTGATTTACAGAATGGGATATTTTCTAAGTCAACCTTTGGTGACTTTTATTTCTTAAGGAAATCATGTTTGGATTATGCTGTACAGAATGATATGATTTTAAAAAATTCTTAGAAGAAAAATGTGAGAAAAATCAATATAAATCAAACAAATTTAATTCAGATGGGAAACTGAAACATAATTTTTTTTTTTTCTGTAAGGGAGCAGAACACAGAAAACCAACTAGCTGGGGCCAAATAATAACACATAACTTCTTGAAAAAAAAAAAAAAATAATAATTCTATTCTGTTCTCTCCTGAGGAAAGGGAATGTCTTTCCACATTTACATAAAAAAGTAGGTAAGAATTTTTTGCCCTAAAAATAGTATACTCTTCATTGTAAAACATATATTGTATAGAGTCATAGATGGGCCTGACACTTTTCCTTTATTCTGGTGCTCCATTACATAGCTGATTACTATGAAGGAGCAATGAAGCTAACAAAATTAGGGCCTGAATTCTGTCCTCTGGGTTTTGTCTATATGTAATCATTGGACAAATACAACAGAATAAGACACCAATTTAATTATCTTACAACAAGTCTGATCTTGATTTTTAAAAGTAATTAAAATTTGCTTAATGAGTTTGTTACCAACTTCAATAACTTTTCCTGACCCTTCTTTTCCAGTGGCAGTCCTAGTCTTGCAGTGCTAACGTGTTGTTTTGCACAGGAGGGAATTATCCTTTAGAATCTCAGTAAGAAAGACATGGACACTGAAGATTGGCTAACTGACTTACTGAGTAAAGAAGGGAAATTACAAAAAAGCTGTTAGCAATCTTATATCCCTTCTGTTACTGGGAATCCCAGCTGTTTTAACATCAGATGAGTCCCTTCTTGTAGCATGCTGATCAGATTCCATATGTGGTGAGATTCTCCAGCCCCAGCGTTCTTTACCTCTTTACAGCAATCTGTCAAGTGAGCAGAACTATGAGTCTTTTACCTGCATGATGCTGAACTTTCTAGAGGGTACACTATTCACACAGAGTGTTATGCTCTTACTGTTCTGTACTAATAGATCTTACAAGGGGATGTACAGGTAGTATTGTTAAAGGTCGCACATGTCACAGTATGAGCTCAGGTTATCTAGTAGTCACTCACACTCACATATGGGTGTCTGCAACCAAGACCTCTGGTTAGCTCTGCCTAGTGCTGCTTGAAATCACCATCTCCTACTGCAGTATCTTCTGTGGTGGTCCAGGATACATTTGCTTAGAATAAACCCTTTTCCAGTGACACATCTTAGAACCTTTTTCCTGGTTAAACTTTGCTCTAATTCATGCCCTTTCTTGATAATTGTTAATAAACGTTTTTTGCTAGTGTCTTTGAAATTTCCAAACTGTTGTATGGAACACCCTGCTGTCTGAGAGATTAGATGAAATGCTCTTAGTCTGTCCTGCAGCCAAAGTAAGAGTTTAAGTTCTTCATTTGCTCCTGCATGTAACCATGAATGACAGGTGCCAACATGGCAGTGTATCATCTATACTGCAATGGTCATATCTCCCAAAGCATTTATCGAATTTCCAGATGTTTTCCTCCTCTTTATCCCTCCTCTGTTTTCTTTTATGAAATACCCATAATTTCTTCTGTCAAAATGCATGTCCATTGAAAGGGTTTTAATGATAAGTTTATTCATTCAGCCATACCATCAGTTAATTTTCTCTGGAAGACTTTCAGTGATGTAGATCTAGTCACAGCTAGTCATAGCACAAAAAAGAGATCCTCCTTTTATGGAATTAGGAAAGAGTGAGCTAGAGTCCAGATATTTCTGGAAGCAGGTATGGATTACCTCTACTGCTGTAACTTCACATTCTTTTATATATGTTTGGTTTCTTCTCTGACTAAAACTGTTGTATGAGAAGTAAAGGTGCTCCTCCAAAGCCATCATCTAAATTGGAACAATGATAATTGCTTTCTGCTGAATTCCAAGTGAACTTTGGAGAAATAATTAATTTGAGTTTAGGGGGACATTCCTTTGACATTTTATGACAGATATTTAAAGTAGTCCTGAACATGTAGTTGTCTTTATCCATGTCCTTTCTATGGTAGGATCACAGCACGCATTTGCTTTTGTGCCTATTATCTGTTATCCCCAAACACTAGCTGAACTGTTAGCCTTTTTTACCCACTCAGCTGTGCACAGAAGCTGTGCACACTGGTTTTGTGATCACTTCAAGTCAAAATAGATTCAGTTACAGAAAGAATTTAATTCATATTTATTGGCAAATCTGACTAACTTTGACTAAAATAGAGTAGAAACAGAATATACAAGTAGCCTAGCTAGTAGTTCAAAGGAAGCTGGTTGCTATATGTCAGCTTCTCAAGCATAGATATGTCTCTGCATGATACTTCATGGAGGTTAATAACACTTTCTATTTCCATTTCTAAAATCCAGATTGTTTCTCATTTTCTGTGCATCAAAACTGTAGAAGTAGTGAAAGGGCCTCTGTTAGCCCTGAAGTGAATCAGTTCTACTGATGCTAACTGGGGTACCTGTTTTACTGTTAGGTGTCTGACTTTTAAAGGCATTATCAATGGAATTCTGATGGGAACAGAGCAGTAGAAATCCAGGTTTAGATGACAACAATAGCTCCTCAAGACCCTGAAAGCTGTAAAAATAACAAGTCCTGTGCCCTGCCATAAAGCAGGCAGCTCATTTAGTCATATCATTTTCAAAAGAAGTTTTATGGAGCAGCTTCAAAGGTATATTTTGCTGCTATTCCAGACCAAAGAGGCAGGAAGTAATGGAAAGAAGAGTTGCTGCCTAGTAACCTGTATTATTAGCTACAATCTTCTTTAGCTGAAAATTAAATAACGAATACTCTGCTGCATACCAGCTTGCTCTTATATTGAAATGTGTTGAATACTTGATTTGATTTTCACATTTTTATGATAGCAGAAGCAAATTAATCTAATCTGACTTAATTGGAAATTCATACACTTTCCCAGACAAGCTCTCAGACAGGTAGTGTAGATGAAGCTGTTTAAGGATTTTCTAACTGTAAAATGGAAGAGGGAAAAAAAGTAATTTTAGTAAGTTACATAATGTTATGAAATAATAAAAAATGAACTGTCGTCACCTCAGTCCTGTTATATTTTAATTCACAGTTGAAATGAGCACAGACTGTCTCATTTATACCAATCAACCTCCTCCACTTCTTTCCTGAGTGTGTTGTTTGGGAAAACAAGACCCAAGTGTCACCAGAGAAAAGCAAGTATGTTATAAAAAGTAAGAAAACTGATCGGTTAAGTTACCCTCCAGCTATGCAGAGGAAATATTGTCAAACTTCTGTGCTCAGGGAGTTGTTGAACATTCAGGACAGAAAGCTTGCAGATGCTTTTAAAAAATGTATCTCCATCCAACATGATGCAGAATACCACATTAACAGAAGCTTGTTCTAGGTTTTCTTGAGCTTCTGTTGGCCAACAGGATGTGCTTTGGGAATTTTAAATCTGATTAAAACATTATTGACCTCTTCCATGTTGCGTAGGGCCATCCTGATTTTCTTTTTTGACATAAATATATCATTTACTGTTGACAATGTAAGGCTTGCCATACAAATATTTAGGAAAGTAAAGAATGGTCAGGTAGGATCAAATATCCATTTGGGTTAGTATTCAGAAGTGGTCATTTACACATGCCCATGAAAAGGTCAGAAAAGGGCAAGAATAACAATTCATGCTAATAATAGAAGTCAACTTTCCTACTGTTTTTAGTTCAGAAACTTCCTGAACAGGAATGGCAAAATGGGTAGAGGGTCAATGATTGCAGTTCTTGGGGCTTTAGTAGATTTCATCCTAGATTATACAGGAAAGACATTTGATGACAGCAGTGGGAGGTGATAAAAACATCAGTGCCATTTAACACTCAAAAAATAAGTTTTTTTCATATCCAGAGACTGCCCATTTTGCGAAATAAATGAAATGAAAGACAGTGAGATAATAAAACAAAACAAAATATGAATTTGCTATGAAACAAGATATGAACAAAAACCCCCTGAATTTATTACATGGGAAATGTTTTCATTTGGAGTCCACCTTGAAACTGTCTTAAAAGACAATGAAAAAACATGACAACTGAAACATTAAACTTTCATCAGTTTCCTAAAATTCACACTATCAAAGTGTTGTATAAATAACATGAACAAAGGGATTGCAACATTAAGCAGTAAAAAATATTTTGAATTGTCAGATTCAGATGTTTAAGTAACATTAAAAAAGAAAAAGTAAATTTACAATCTTTGCTGTTAAATGTGAATTTTTTTTTCTTGCAAACATTGCTTTCAGTAACTCAAGTAATTATTTGTCATTGTCTAAATCCAGGTGCCCTTGTAGCAGTATTGGCAAGGGATAATCAATGACTATGTATAACTTTAATCTGAATATGATTTTTAACTGGCAAGAAAAAAACAAGCTGCTAAAAAATAAATTGTTTTTTGTCTTGTGTTTAGAATGATTTGAAATTACTAATTCTTGCTATTGTAACATAGCAACATTGTGAAAACAATTTTATAAAAGTCTAAGGGAGAAGAGTAAAAAGCTAAGAGCAATGCAAAGGGACAGGGACCCAAAATTTCTGTACCTAATAAAATTATACTTCTTCCACACATTCATTTCATAGAAAGTAGGCAAAAGGATATTTAACGTGTGTATATAATCTTAAAAATATATATAAAAATAAAATAAAAATAGTCAGATCAGAATTTTCTTAAAACATTGCTCAAACTTACGTCACACAATAAGGAAAATAACCAGGAATTAAGCAAATTTAATTTTATGTGATCTTCATTAATTGTACTTGTTAACCATAATTTTATTTTACTTGAAGTCACTTGAAATAGGCATTTTAAAGGAGAAATTTGGAGGTTTTTTAAAAAAGTATTGTTTCCTTTACTGTTTTTTTACTACTTTGTAAGTTCCTTTACTTTCGGTGAGGCAACAAGTTCCTTTTCTTTCTAAGGGGTTTTCTAAGTAGCACAGAAAACATAAGGGAAAACTCCCTGGGGTAATCAGAGACAAAGCAGAATAAAGAAGTCATAAGACAATCACATTTCAAATCAGATAGAAGCATTAATAATTTTAAGTTACTTTGTACATTTTATAGAGTCTACGCACTTTGCTTTCTCAGATATATTTTGCTTAAGAATTCACATGTTCCTCTCTGCTACATGAGTGTCTGTAGCAGCTAAACAAAACTATTTAATTCCTTCTAATCTTTTTAATGCTGGAAGCACTTAACTGGTCAAACAAAAGCATTTCAAGTTCCAATTATTTTGTTTCATATTAGAAGCCTACATCAATACTTTCAATATCAGCTAAAAAATAAATGTAGTATATAAGTTTATTGGAGACCAATGAACTTCTCCTCCAGAAAAATGTTTATACCTGTGGTTTTTCTATAGGGAAGATCAACTAGGATGTCATCCCATATAACTAGTAATCATCGGAAACAATTTTTCTTGAAAGGTATCTTTCTGCCTCTGTTGACTATGTTATTTTAGAAGTCTCAGCCAATCACTATTTTAATAGTTTTGGTAATCTAAATATTAATTGTAATTATGTACATCAAAAGAAAATGACAACAGAGATAATTTTCATTTAGTTATGTAAATCAAATGAAAGATCCTTCAAAGGCAACAAGAAATCTTGTAGTCCACCTGCACCTCCGTGTTCCAACTCCTGTGCAATAACATGTCTTGGTGTAATGTGCCGCTTATCCCCACACAGTTACTGACTGTGTATATTCACTTGTGCTGTAAGTGTGGTGAGTCTGGTGTCAGCTGGGGCTCTGTCTGCACTTGATAATAACCTTTGTGCCTGGGCTTTGGCCAAGAATCTGTAGAACATTTCAACAGGTCTCTCTCCCCATCTGGTGTGTTAATTAACCTTTGTTCTACCGTGGGCTGCTTCTACTTCTTAGCATTGTCATAAGTCCATGGAGAATACAAATGCTAGCAGTGAAGGGAGGCCAGGGACTCACAAAGTTACATTTAAGTTTCATAAAAACCTGATGAAGGACATTCACAATAAAAGCTCTGCCAGTGTAGCTTTATCACCACCATCTATCATTGCTCCTGGTATATGATAATGTTGAGATTTTACAAAAACAAAACCAACCAAACAAACAAAAAATAAAAGAACAACAACAACAAAAAAAAGCAGTTTAATTTCCATCTGAAATGTTTGTATTTTTTCCTAAAACAAATAAATACAAGATGAATAAGGACACATCATATCATAGGCTTTTCTGTGTTATCCCTCATAATTATCTCTAATATAACGCTATACAGTATAACATGAGCATATGAATAAATAATAAAATATAATAACTATAGCATTTCTTTTCTTTATTATTTGAAAGGGAGAATAATTAGTATATTTAATTACAAGTATGGAAAATAAATAATGATGAGTTGCAATATGGCCCAGTACAAGTGGATATTATAAAAGAGAGATTTTATGTCTACAAGAGATGGCAACAGGAACCAGACTAATGGGTTTGTATGAAAGAAGAAATTCTAGTGCTAGCTATAAATATAATATCATAAGTTTTGTAGCTTAACTCTAAATATTTGAATAAAAAATACTTTATGAAACACTGTTCCATACCTAGAAACAGTGATATAGCAAGACTGAAAAGAGATGAAAATAGACATTTACAGTAGTATTCAGAAGATCTAACTTTAGGTGATTAACTAACTTCTAGATTAAGAATCTAGTCACACATGCTGAATATATCAAAGTAAAGAGGCGTGGTACAGCAGGGGAAAATCCTAACTTGATTCTGTGTTGCCATGTGTCACATTCACTCACTCTCCCTCTTTTTGTATTGAGCACAATGGAAACATAAAGGTGACACTGTTAATTTAATCATTTCAATAATTAAAATTATATGGAAGAGAGTAAATCCCTGAGGTTCAAATTTGCCTCCAAAACAGCATTGAAAAACTCATTTTCATTCTTCTGCGAATCAGAAGATTGTTCCTTTTAAGATTTATTTTCATTAATACATATAATAATGTCTTTTACAATTGACTCTATTAAAAAAGGAAAATATAGAATAAAACAAGTAAAAATTTTTAATACCAGTCTAGACATTTGTGATTGTAATACAGAAGCATACTATTCACAGAACAGAAAAGTTAAAATATTCTTATGAATGACATGAGACTACAGTGGAAGTTAAACAGTGAGTAAAGCAAATTAATACTGAAGTCTCAAAGACATATATGTCATTGCTGAGGCCCAACAAAGAAGGACCAGAGATATATCTAATATAAAGGAAAAAAAAGTTGTAAATATGATAAGCTCTTTAAGATTTGGAGTAAGAGGAAATAAATGCTACAATGTATTTAAGTGCCAGAAGCAATGTCTAAGTTGTATGATGTTTTCAGTTAAGATATATTATGACATTAGAGTCCTTTGCTATGCAGATATGAAGTAAGGAATTTCAACATTGTATATATTAGTGGATATGCAATTACACGGATGGTGCTATGGTGCTGAGGAAATGAGGTAGAATGGAGCATGGGCAATAAGGATCTCATATTTCTAATCAAGATTTTTCCTATTTTTGTTCTGTTTGTTTCTTATCTGTAAAATGTCTTTTTTTTTTTTTTTTTCCCTTGCAATCATCAGTATAGGTAAGAACTAGTATATGTCAGTACTGTTCTTAAATCTAATTTCCTCTTAACTTTGAAGCGATTGGTACTTAAAATAGGAAAAATAATTCAGACATGGACTTATCAAATTTTATATTTAATGTAAGTGCTTAGTAGTACTGAGGTACAAGGAGTTGATCATCACTTCCTTGACTTTTTAAACTTTTGTTTAACTAGCTGGACAAAGACAGAAGTTTAACTGCTACTGAAGCTGGCAACCACCCTCTCTGGGTTTGGGTTAAAATGTTCATATCTCTGTATTGAAGTCTCACAGACCTTTTAAGACCCTTGAGTTATTTTTGTTCCTGAACAGCATGCATTTTCCTCAGCACACTGAAAATAAGCATAAATAAAAATAGACCAATGGAGTGAGAACTAGGTGTTTTCCCATTACATTTTTTGTCTTATGGAAGAAATCATCCTCTTTTCAGTCTGAACTATTCATTTGCTCTCAGAAAATTACATTGCAGATTTATTTCATTTTCCACAGTTTGTATTAATGATCAAAAATGAAAATCAGAATATATCATTAGCAGAGCAATAGAATTACCTATTTATTTATTGAATAAAGTTTTCCTTCAGAGAAGTCTGCAGATCATCTGTGGATTAATGACATAACAGAAATGGAATGAAGGTAAACACAAAAATTTATAAAATGCATACAGAGAAGTAGCATTTGGTAAGATGGGGAATGCAGGATTGGAGCTCTGCTTGCTGCTGTGAATTACCTATTTTACCATCACTGCTTTAGTATTTACTAAGATATTAGTAAATATTAGTTTTAACTTTCTTACTTGTCTAACTGGATGCCAGGGGGAGGGGAGGCTTGCCTTTTAGTTAGCAAGCTACTTGGGGCAGGGCTTTGCGCTCTCTGTTTGTATCTTTCTGCAGTGCTTAACAGAACAAGTCTCCAAGCCATTAATGTTATTATAAATAAGGTTTCAATTGGAACTTCTCAGCAGAATACACAGAATTGATTTGCAAAGAACACATCTTCTCCTTTCCGCTTTTCCTGGAGTGAGGAGAGACAACTAAAAGCTGATACTAAATAAAGAAACTGGAGGACTGATTGATTTGGGACTACTGTTTTCCTTCAGGGAAGTGAAAAGTTGAAGGTTATGTTTATAGTTTCCTGGGTAGGTCCTGCTACTAAACAGTGGTTGCCCTCCCTGTGCAGCAGTTTTTCCCCTGACAGCTGAGTAGTAAATGTGTTTCCACATCTTTGTTTTGGCTGAGTAGACAATGGGATGTGAATGCCTTGCGTAAGTCTGTGCATTATTTAGCAGCTCTGTAAACAGTAAATAAAATGAAGTGACATATCGCATTATTTGAAACTGGGGCATCAGGCTTGCAATAAGCATTTATTTCAAATTTCCTTTTGAAAAATTATTAGTACACAAAGATGTTTGATACTTTCTCTCCAGTCACTGGAATGCAATATAAAAATTTCATTACTTTTTTACTTTTAAATTGTTAAAAACTCTTGTATGATCTCAGGAAGGAAAAGGTAGACAGCTCTTTCTGTGTTTTATATCTCACTTCTTGTGAGATATAAAAGCTTAAAAATTTGGGGGGGAGCTCCATTTGTGATTTTTGAATTGTGAAAAGGAGAAAAACTAGGAAGCAGTGTTGAGCTAGTGTACTAATTATCCTTTAGCAAATTGCATTTAAAAAAGAGTCAGGCACCAGGAAATTTACAGAAAGGATTTTCTTCACAGGTTGATTTTCCCAGTTGCCTTGCTGCTGTGTTCCCTTCTGTAATGATGACTACTTTATTTGTAAAGGAAGTATCCAATATTTCCAAAGTCAAAAAAACTCCTCTTTTTTATTTAACAGGAGATTGTAAAAATAATTAACCATACATGGAATAATGCCTGCTGCACAACAAGGACAGTATATCCTTACTATATTTCAAGATAATGCATTTTTATGATGATAATGGGTGCTCTTATTTATTATGCAGATTTTATCTTCTGTGGTTACCTAATCTGTTTAATATAAGAAATTAACTTGACCTATACCCTAAGCTCTGTTTCACCACATCAATTTGCAGATAGTGCTATTGAGAAACTATTTCTTAATTTTTTTTTTTTCCTAGATAATACAGATACAGGTTGATGGAGGATAACATACAAAGACAAAAATAAAACAAAATAAAATAATAAAATAAAATAAAATAAAAGCATAAAATAAATAAAGCTTAATGACATTCTTCTTATCATCACCTGGAATGCATAAAGTTTGCTGAACAATTGTTTTCAACAAATGTATCCAACTCATCTGTAATATTTTCTCTGTTATAGAGATCATCAGAGTTTATATTTTCATCCATAAGTCAAGAAGTAATTAGCTAAATATGAAATAAAATCTTCATTTGAATTCCTACTGGTATTGTAGAAAAAGAAAGAAATAAGCAACCTTTGAATTAACACTTCTATATGTAACTTAAAGTTTTTTTCATTTACAGATAATTTATCTATATCTTAGGTAACAATATTAGCCTGAACTACTGATTAGATTCAACATGTTCTTTACATTTGAAATTGTGAACCTTAAATTTTTGAAAAATAGCTTGAAGGCCTTACAAATTAAAAGAGGCATTGGACCTTTATGTGGACACAGACCTATGCAAAGCTAGAGTAAGTAAAAATAAAACAAACACTGTTAAAGTACATAATTTCTATTTGTAGATCTATAACATTTGGTATATATTTCAAGCATATTTCTCATACATCAGAGCTATTTAGAATAAAAACTTGTTTACTTCGTTTTATCATCAATGGAAAATCATTTGTTATATGCAAACGTATATATCTTTTATTCAAAAGTAACAGACATCACTATGACTAAATAATGACAGGATTTGTTGTATGCATACACATATATGCACATGCCATACCTATATGTGCCTACTGAAATTACACTGAAGATCAACATAAACTATCTATAAAATTCAGGACTTCCTTGCATTTGTGTCCTTATTCACAGTACTTCAGTTTTCTTCTGAATGGTAGCCTGACTTAAGAAAATGCTAAGTGTCATTGAAATGTTAACCTACTCAGAGAATTTAATTATGTACCTCTTCAAACATGCTGCTACTTACGTGCTAAATTAATATTTTTGTGCACATGGTTAATCAGAAAGGTAAAGGTTTGGGTGTGTTACTTTTTTTTTTTTTTTAAGGAATTCAGATTTCTTGCTTGTAAATTTTACAACGTGTTTTTGATCAATATTGTAAGAAATGTCAGTCCCATGCTCAAACTTTACTTGGGTGAACATATGGATCAACCATGAACTATGTCATACAAGAGGTAAGCTGTAAACTACCACAGAAATTATTGAAATTGAAATCCAGTGTCAGAAGTAATATCTTGACATTCAGTAGAAGAGAGTTTTAAAAAAACTTTTTTATTTTGCTGATTACAAATGAACTAAATTATGTTCCATTTTCACATCACAGAAAAAACCTGCAATTTTTTAATTTTTCACTTCCTTACACCAACTAGAAGTAGAATCCGTCTAAAACTTAACCTCATGTCAGGTGCTAAACTTATTAAATACTGAAGAGATTTAAATAAGTCTACATTATAGCTAAACGTAGTTCATATTTCAGAGATAATATCTTCCTATATCCTTCTCCATGTTGAACAAATTGAATAGATCTTCAATTAGAAGTGCTCCTCACACTAAATGCTATGTGATAGTATGTCAATTTTAGATTTAATTTTCACCAAGGCATCAAGTATAATTAATGAATGCTGCATTCTTGTTAATATTACACATCTTTGCAAACAGACTCTGTCTATTAGGGTTTTGTTGTTGTTGTTGTTGTTTGTTTGTCTTTTTTTTAAACTTCATTCAGGGAAAGAAATGGCATGAGAGTTTATGACATTTAACCATCAGTAGGAGATATTTTTCTTACATTTTGTTTTGTGTTTTTTTTCAAAGAGTATAGTTAATCAATGTTTTTAACAATGGTGTTAACAGAATATTGAGTATAGTACTGCAATTTGATTAAGCATATGAGTGGAAATTTTCCCCTGTTGGGTGTTTTCCTGAATTGCTATGGTAACAAAAATACCCTCACCCTTAGCATACAATTTGCTGGTACATCTATGCAACCTAAAGTCTAGCTGCTGCAGAAAGGGGCACTGTCCACTCTTCATGCTGACCACACATTTCCTCCTCTCCCATATATTTTGTGTCAGAACAAAATCTGGCCTAAATGGTTCATGAACCATTCAGGGAGTTAAATGGCATTGACAGGTTTCTTACTTTTTTTTTTTTTTTTTTTTTTGGTGTGTCACAGTAATTTTGTATGGCTTAAGTCCCTAAATGGATTCATTGAAGGGTCATACCAGAGATGTATGGCTTAAGTCCCTAAATGGATTCCTTGAAGGGTCATACCGGAGAAGAATTAGGGATTAAGGGAGTTGAGGGCAGAAAAAATCTTTTTTGATAGTTGAAACAGAAAAAAAAATGGTTGGAAGATATCATAGACTGTCATCTATCTTAGCCCCTCACTCACAGCAAGTTTGGAAGTAGCTCATCAATAGATTGGCTTAGCTGTAACACCAGCCAACACTTCTTGTTAAAAGAGCATGAAGAGGTTGTATCTGTTTTTGAGAAACTTGCCTGAGCGGCAGACAGTCCATCATTAAATCACAAGGCTGCAAGTCTTGCTTATGCAGCAGTTCTGTCATGCATAGCTTTGCTGCAACTCTTTGGCTATAACTATACATTACACTCTTTTGCCCATTAATGCATCTAGACAATAATTTCAAATTCATCTATAGAGAGAGATTTGTCAAGGATATTGAAGGGATAGAGAACATTTTGAAGAAAGAGCTAATCAACCTAAAATGGAGTCCTAACCAGGGGTTACATCCCATCCATTCTCACTGTTCAGACCTGATGTTTTTTCCCATATCAAGGCAGCTTTTGCAGGAGTGGGCAGGGAATGCCTCTGGTTAGCTTATCTTCTTGCTTCAGGGCATTTGTATGAAAGCTACGTAATGGAAACACAGTCATTATACTTTACTGCTGGAAGTGGTTATAATGTATCTGAGATTATTTTCTGGCAAAAGTTTCTTTTTTTCATGAATTAAGCTGTAAAAGCTGAGCTCCTTCAGGAGTCTTCTTTGTAATTTATATCTGAGATAATTTTGGTGTTAATCACTGTATCTGAACCTCCTTCTGTGTTTAGACAAGCAACCTATACACTGGTGATTATTCTATCTTCCTGTTTGACAGAACACATACATATATATAAAAATAAATTGTATTGAAATATTTTGTAGCAGATGAAATACATGAAAATAGTTTCTAGTGACAATTAATCTTTGTGCTATAGTGCTGATATAGTATATGGCCTCTGGGATTATATGCAATGTATCTTTCAGGCATAGATAATTGGTTCGTTTTATTTATGTTCCTCTCAGACTGGCTGTACATGACAAGCACCTTTTTTGCTAATTAACTCCAGTGAGCCCCTTAAGTCCTGATTAAGTTCTATTATTAAATTATTAAGGCACTTCCCTGGTGTTCTAGTAGTCTATTCTAGTAGTCTTTTCCCCTCTAATTTTAAATTACTTCTTAAAGCAATAAATAATCTTAGGAAAAATTTTTTCTCTTTTTTTCCTATGTACATATTTCAAGACTATGAAGATGACAAAGTATTAGAGTTGCATCTTACAAAACAAGGGATTTCACCTGGAATAACTGTGAATTATGTTTATAGCAACATTTTCAGATTTTAGGTTATCATTAAACAATGGATTGAAGCAGTTTTAATTCCTAGACAGAGAAGCAAAAAACCAAACCCACGAAAAACTCACAAAGAAACTTTCTTTCAAGTACATGGAACACTGCAAGCTGTAGAAGCATTTGCTGCAAAAGAGATAAGTTTTCGAAAAAGAGGTGCATATTACACTGTGGGGCTTTTTGGTTTTGGTTTTGTTTTTATTTTGTCATGCTTTGATTATCTTAGCAAAGATTTGCACGCATATAAGGCAGGAATAAAAGACGTAAGCACATCTTGAAAGAACTCTCACACACACACACAAGTATATGCACTCATGCACACACACTCATTGCCACTTGTGTATACTATATCCTACATATTCTTGTGATTCCTCTGTCAACGTAAAAAGATAATATTATTAGGTAATGAATAGGTCATCCAAATTGTAAGATTATTTACAGCTGAGGAAGGAAATGAAAGACATTTAACAATAAAGATTTAAAATTCAAAACAATTGTATCATCATCATGGTGAGGCTTCGCAAATGATGATTTAGGAAGGGCTCTACCCACGTCAGTGTGTACTTCCGGCCTGCGCAGTGGATTTTTTGTTGAGGCACAGCGTGTGCAGAACTGGCCCCACCCTTTAACTCCCAAGGTTCATTTGCCATGGCCGAGCAAGCTTGAACGGTGACAGGGAAGTCCTCGGGACTAGAACCTGCAGCCTCTGGTATTCCCAGGACGTCTCCCAACCAAGTACTAACTGGGGCTGAGATCTGACGGGATCGGGCATCAGGGTGGCATTTAACTGCCTAAAGCAATTGTATAATTTAGTGCAAAGTGGATATGTTATATTTTATTTGGTCTGGCTGATATGGAGTTCATTTACCCATAGTAGCCCTCACACTGCTGTTCTTTGCATTGGTAGTTAGAAAGGTGTTGATAACACACCAGTGTTTTGGTTACTGCTGAGCAGAGGTGACATGGCATCAACACTGTCACTCAACATTTCTCCCCCTCCCTTCCCCCCAGTCGAGAGCATATATACAAATAAAGGTTTTATTTTCTATTTTGCATAGACCTCTGCAAAAAACAGATGTTCTGATTGACTTCATCAAAAGCTGGGGGAAAAAATATTCAAAATTTTGGGAAGAAAAAACATAAGCATCATATATATTTTTTTCTTAAACCCCTTCATTTTAACATCTTAAAATGCCCCTTTTTAAAGAAGTACAGCATTCTAAATTGAAAAAGATTCCAGTTTTTTGCAAGTAAAGAAAAATTAAATTGGTATGTTAATTTTTATGTCCATATCAATAAGACTAAGCAAATGTCTTTAAGAATAACTGTTTGCCTGGTTCTTCTCCCATAAAATTTTTGGTTCAGCTGCATTAAATGGCCTGTTGTAAAGTTTGGCTTTTGAAGTCCAAGTTTGCCTTTGTGAAGTAAGCATAACTGAAATGCTATGTACACATTTAAAACAGTAATAGGATGTGACAGTACAACATGATTCAATCATGTCAGAAGATGAGAGTTGTATATAGAGATTGGTCTTGCATTTTTTTCATCTTTCTGGATGGCTGTTGCTTTTAGCAGTTTTCATTGAAGCAGATGACCTCTTTAGCCTCATACAAAAACAGCAAAAGCAAATTCTGGTCTACTGGTGTAACTGGGATTTAGAGAAGGCTAAATATTTGTAGTCTTAAAAAGTATAAGTCCTATTGTAAGGAATAACTTTCTAATTATATGAATGATAAAATCTGGCAATTTACAACACTTAAATATTTATTTATCTATCTCTATCTCTTGTTTCTTTCTGGCTCTTTGACATTTTTGATTTTATTTTTCATTATTATCACTCACTTTGGTCTAACAGCCCTGCAACACATTTAATCAGGCCTAAGAGCCGTTATATTTTATAATTCATACTAAATGTTCAAGCTACGAAGGCCATGAAAAGTGAAATACACTTAAAATAACCACAGGAAACTATTCATTCCCTCTGTACTAACTCCCCAGTTTACACTATGGTGGTATTTTCCTGCTGGTCCACACTGTCAGGTGAAAACAGCCCTTTTTATTTTGCAGTATATTGTGGATATGGGAACCAAAGTTTCATTTGGGCAATACTTATCTGCTTCAAAAAGGAGTGATTAAGCAGGTAATGGTTTATTCATTATCTTTTCATTATTAGCCCACTCAGCCCAGAAAAATTCATGAACTGATTTGTGGCACAGACATTTTTTCATGGTACAGTCATGAATTGAAATTGATTGTGTTTGCCTGAGGATTGAATCAGAAGCTGATGAAGGATGAGTAAAGATATATTGAAAAAAGTTATGCATCTCAATGCATCAGCTCCAGCAATCACAAACTAAACATCAAAATGACATAACATGCTTAATTTAAATAAGATATCATGTATTCTTATGGAATCAAAGAATCATGGAGTCATAGAATGCTTTGGGTTGGAAGAGACCTTAAAGATGATCTAATTCCAAATCCTCTGCCGTGCGCAGGGACACCTCCCTCTAGACCAAGTTGCTCAAAGCCTAGATACTTTCCTAGATACTGATGAAAAGGACTGGTTTCCTGTAAATAAGTTGAGATGATACAAAACCTGTTAGAAAACAGTTTATAATTCCAGAAACAAGAAGTTTTACATGAATATCTTGCAAAGTGCTTTACAGTGATTGAATAAATTTTATTCTTAAAAATCCTGACATCGGTTACTATAAATGAGCAACAAAAAAGGTAAGCAAATGACTGGAAATTAAATTGATGAATTGGAAAAAAAGTATATTTTGAGGTGATTTTGGTAAAGAATTGGAAATATAAACAATAAAAATGTGCAAGGTGTGATTTATTAACTGGTAAAAAATCTATTCAACTTATTTGACTGCTTTATATATGTAAAATGTGACTTCTGGGAAGCAATTTTGCTGTACCTTTTTTTTTTTTTTTTTTTTTACTTTTAATGCATAAAACTAATGAACTGAACTATTCCAGATAGATTGTATTGACTTCAGCATGGTTCTACTGGGACTAGATTGTCTTGTAATGTTGTGGAATGAATGAACCTCCTTGGATCTAGAATTGCTAACATCCTTCCTTGCAAATCCCTCTTCTGGTCTTTAGGGTTTAATTTAACCTTAAAATTGTTGTATCTTTTTTAAAAAGTTAACACTATGGTGAACTTTCTTCTAGACCTTGAAGAACAAGGATATTTGTTGTACTTTTCAGATTATCTGGTTTAAAAGGTACTTTTTCGAAATATTTTCTTTTGTTAAAACTTATTTGTATTTCTAGACATCACAGAAATAGTTCATTTCTAACTTTTCAAAAGATTGACATAGTTAAATTTGCTTTAAAAGAGAAATTAACTGTATTTGAAACTATTGGTTAAAAAAGATGGTAACAGCGTTCATTTCGGATGGTCTGCTATACTTAAGTCTCCATAGAACTTCTGTTAGGAGCAGCAGAAACTATGTGTTATCTCTTGAAGAATTTATTTTCATCAGGTTTTGGTTGAGAGAAATATGGGAGACCACAGGTGTGAGAACATACTGCACTCTGTTGGCAGATTGTACACTACAGGTGTCATCTAGACCATTTTTTAAGCTCCTGTACTTCAGTAGAGGTCAAATTTCCAGTTCTGGACCTGGATTGAAGAATTCTGAAGAGGAAACTTATTTCTACAGACAAGCCTTCTTAACAGAACTTTTGAAATTATCTCTTTTGCTAAAGTATTTTGTTGCGAGAGATGCAAAAGTTCATTTTCTTCTTCAATTTTTTTTATTAAATCATATCATATCCCTATATTTGAAACATACTTCAGTTTGGGCCTGGAATTATGCAGGAGAATGATTTAAAAATTGTGTTTTCCAAATTTGTTTTACCAAACTGAAGTGCTTAAAATATCTAGCAGGAATTTTAGCCTGTGAAGTAACTGAACTGTCCTGAGTGGTACACTTGTCTTTGCCAATCCTAAAATGGTCCTAGGACAGATAACTGTACTAGGAAACTAATTTTTGGAGTTTTCTCTGTAATTGAAGTTTTGGCACATGCAATCATAAACTATGAGTGCAAAATTTGGGGGAGATTTTAGAGATTACTTGAGAAGTTTGATAATGATTATATTAATGTACTCACCCTATGGCACTGACCTTATCTGTTACAAAAACTTCTAACAATATTATATATCATGCTGATAAGGAAAATCTTTTATGTTCTAGAGTGTTTTATTCTAGCTCTAGGACAAAGCTATAAAAAAGCAGAATTATTCTAGCTTGCCCAAACTGTGAACAAGATGCCCTGTATTACATAAAAGGTACCTCCAAGGCAGCATATAAATTTATTTCAAAGCATAAAATGCATCAGTTTTGCTGAATTTAGAATTAATAGAGAACATCTGTTTTTTCCACAGTTGAATGGTAGTACATGCTGGCTCAACATAATCATGGAACAAAACCCTGTTAAGACATCTACAGGCAAAACTGCAGAGGTTTTTAAAATTATGCATACAAGTAGTCTCATAGGCTGGACATGGCTAACTGCTTTATTACTTTTCCTTTAATTCATGAAATCCAGTACCTTATCTTAAGTTTTGCCAGAATCTAATGAGGAACTCTGTAAAATCACATAATTCATTAGCACAACAGCATTGGGGATACTCAATAATCTCTTTTTGTTCCTAGTTCATTAACACTGATCTTAGCAGCAGAGATATTCTGGCATAATATATTCCAAATTTTCTAACTTTTTGCAGGTATAAGAAGTTGTGGCTATTCTGAAAGTTTCTCTTCCAGGAAATATAGCTTATTTTTAGTGCATACCAGGGGGGAAAAAAAAAAAAAAAAAAAAAAAAAAAAAACAAAAAAACCCAAAACCAAACCAACAAACAAAAAAACCCACACCACAACCAAAAACAAAACAAAACAAAACAAAACTACCAAAACCAAACAACTAGAAGTATTTGTAAGTACTTCTTGATATTTGAAAGAGGTTTTGTATAAGGTGAAATTCATTCTTGCTGCTTAATAAGCTAGAATAATAAATGTTTCTAGGTCTCCATAGTTCTAAGGGTACTGCTAAGGAAAGAGATGGAGAGAAAATTTTCCATTGACAGAATACTTTGATTGAAACCTCTTTATGAGAAAAACCCTTCACCTTTCCTTCAAAGATGTCCTCCATTACATGTTCAAATTCTGAAAAAATTCAGAACTGCAAATGGAAGTTTCTTTCTGGGTTTATCTCCTAAGGAATACAACTTTTGCACTAACGTTAGGGACCAGGATTAGCACACTTTAGCATGCCCGATGTGCACAGATGTGTTTAGAAGGGGAAAAAAGAATGTCATAGAAGAGAAAATGGAGATTTCTCCTTCAGCATGTCCACATCCTACTAAAATATAGAGTCAGGACATAATTTCAGTGTGGGTGTGTAATATTGAATCTAGAAAATTTCTGAGTCTGTTTTTTTTTACATATAGTTTTCAACTGATTGAATGTCATTTGAAATATTTCTCATCTGGACAAGAAGGGAGATTACTATACTGGAAACCCCTTCACCAAAAAATCCTGCAGACAGCTAAAGAGCTATGTGCATGGATGTAAAATAATATGTACAATATTAATAGTCACAGAACCATAGAACAATGTGGATTGGAAAAGACCTCTAAGATCATCAAGTCAAACCTTTGGTGAACCACCACCTTGTCAACCAGACCATGGCACTAAGTGCCATATAAGATCAAAATAACATAGGTTTTACCTTCAACATAATGGAAGGTCTTTTCATTGTATGTAGCTCCAGCTGTTGTAGGTCATGCTGTATCTTATCCATCAAATGCAAAAGGCACCATAAATCCTGTTTGACCAATCTGAAGGTCCACTGTTATATATCTAAACTTCAAGTTTGTATTTATTCAGCTGAATGTGGACATTGGCTGATACAATCATTCTGAATTCGAGGGACTCATCAAGAAGAGATTCTGGGTCCAGGACATGTACATTTTACATCTTCTGTATGTCTTACATAACAGCAGATGTATCATATTTTACAAACATATATTGAATTTATTTTGATGTAACTAGAAGCCTAGAATGACCTGCTTATATCTTTGTGTTTAGACTGACAGAGGAGTTTTAATTCAGTATGTATTCTGGCAGCATTAGTCATTAGACTTTTGCTGGTGTTCACTCAAGCTAGTTTTCTCCCTATTAAATAAGAATATAATTTGTTTGCCTTTTCCTAGAATTTTGATCAATATCAATTTGCTGAGATTTCCTGGTTGAATTTAATTAGGATCTGTCTTCTTAGTTTTGTTATAGCATCGTATCAGTATCTTCTGTCTTTTTTTTAAAGATGTTTTTTTCTTCAGTTATATGATGTTACATACTGAGTAGAGCTTCTGTTGCTATATTTTTCAGGCTTCAAAGCATATAAAATCTTTTGCTTTCATTTTTATTGGATGACTTTCCTTGCATTTGACTTCTTTAGGATAACACTTCTTTGGGATAATGTTTCAATAATTACATGAGTTGGAAATTCTAGAGATGCTTTTTCCTTCAGTGGTATTTTTGTGTAAGTCAGTTTGAAGACTCAAATGTGAAATTCTCGGGTTTCTTTGATCTTTTGTTCTGGATATCCAATATCTGTTGGATTTTGTAATCCATGCAAGCATGATATTCTTTCATAGCTGCTTTCACTTTTTCTTCCCTTACACATCATATATGAAATTAAGTAATACTGATTCTAAGTATTGCTTAATGAAAGATTGGCATCATACCCCTTTTACAGCCTATATTAAATTAAATTAAGGCACTGTATATTGGGAAGTTCACTATTGTTTTTTACTATTTCCATTAACTACGTCTCACACACTAAGATGAGGGAGGATATCTCAATATTTAAATTTAAAAAGACAATAATTACTTAAGAAAAGAAAATACAATATCAAGGTTTGATGGAATAACATAAGTTCTTTCACTGGATAAAGTTCTTGTGGAAATATATGTTTCAAAACCAATATCCAAATCTTCTGGTTGTTCAAAGTTATATTAAGTAACCTGCTGATTATGTCAGTGCTAAGACACTGGAAACAAGCAAACAAACAAAAATTTCAAGTCAAGAAATATGTGAACAGGTCATTTTCATGTTTCTTCTCAAGAGCCCCAGCTGAGGGTAAATGATCTATGACTTGATCTATGACTATGGCTTCATTATTCAGCAAGAGTGTGGACCTGGGTCAGCTTGTGCTAGACCACACCACTGATGTAGCATCTTTTGGAAACATCCGTGCTTTTGGAAACATTAGTATTCCAATTCTGTAATGTCTTTCTGGTCTGAATTCTAGTTTCATTTATATCCCAAAGTCATAGAAAACCAATAAGTCTTTTCTTCTTAAGATATGTAGATAAATTATAATACCAGAACGTTAGCAGATACATAGTTCTACTACTTTAAATGATGAGCAAATCCATATTTTCTGATGTTTTACGTTAATTAAAGTCAGTGGGTGTCCCAGGGTACACAGAAACAGTTAAAATAATTAGAAAGCAATTTCAACATGGTTCTTGTCATCTCCATGGAGCATTCAACACAATTTCCTTAAAGCATATATTTGGAAAAGAGAACATCGCTCTGCTAGGATTATAAAAATTGCTAGCTTTCATAAAACTCTAGAAATCATAATATTTTCCATTTACAGTTGATTTGGATAATGTATTAGTCATAGTGAGAGAGTGGTTGTCTTTTCCATCTTTTTTTCCCCCTACCCATAAAATTTCCAAAAAACTGTAACACATTCAAATGCTTTCTTACAGAATAGATAATATTAGTTTAAAAACTATTACAATTTTCCTGTATTTTTATCTTTCTCAAAGCTGTAGATTATTTCAGAAGGAAAATATCATCAATTTCCATCACTAAACTTTTTTAAAGCTTCTTTTGGACTTGAGAATAGGCAATTGTCCCAGTTTCCTCTTCAGTTTGCCTCAAGGCTGTAAGATGTCACCAAATGAGCAAGCATGGAGGAGGGAAGGTCTCCTATCTTCCCTCCTTCTTAAATCGCCACAAGTCTATCGTACACTCGGGTCATTGCATTCCATTCAATTAAGATTGATATGAAAAAATAAATGCTTTTGTAAAAATAGAAAAATGGCAGAAGTTAAAGTATAGCAAGAAACCACTATTTTATTGTCAGAAAAACAGATTCAGTAAAAGAACTATGTGTCCCATTGTCATTGTCCTTGCCCTTGTAGAACTTGAGTATTTGTTTTTTAGTTCATGATCTTGAATGGCTTTTCCTTCACATTATACAAAACGTAAAAAGTACTTGAACAAATTCTTTGCTGACATGGTAATAGGCTTTGATTACATTCATAACCTCAAGAAGTGACTGTCCCATAAATGTCCCTGAATTTGTAATTTGTAACAGCTTTTATTTTTTGTTTTCCTACTGTAACATTTTTAATGGCTGTTTATTAAAGGACTTTTCTGAAAACATATGCATCTTTAGAGTGCTTGCTTTCACTGCTTTCAAGTGCTCTGCTGCTTGTATTGTCCCAACAGTTTGCAACACTTTAAGGAAGATAACCTTGATTTTTTTGTTGTTTCCTCAAGTGTCTCATATTTTAACTCACTGAGTGCTGCAGCAGCCAAGGACTAGTGTGTTTTATTCTGGAACTGGACCTAGAGTGCAATTGCATTTCAGCAATTTGTATGAAGTGTCTTACATACTGACTATATGCATCCTACCATGTTATGCCCACATGTGACACCTGAAAATCACAAGGGACTCAGCTGTTTCCTAAAGGTCATAACAAATGTGCAGAATAACTGATATTTATAAAAGAAAACCAGGGGAAAAAAGAGCAAGAGAGAAAGCTCTGAATCCTCATTATCCACACTGTTTAATGGTTAGTTGTCTCCTCAGCTCTGCCTTTGAACTGCTACAAATACTTAAATCTACCAAAATGGTACACCATGTGTGTGAGCCAATTGGTGTCTTTTGTTCTTCATCTTTTATTTAGCAGAGCAGAGACTATCTTTTGTAATATTGATATTGTTTATATTGTCATCAGGCTTTCTCTCTTGCTTAACAGTCTTTTTAAACAATGAATGAATGAAGAAAAAAGATGAATGTAAAAAAATACAGGTAATAGGACTATTTTATACAAATCATAAGGAAGGTTTTGGGAGACACTATTCCATTCACAGCATGTGCTTCAGCCTTGATTCAGAAAGGCTCTCAGGTACATGTTTAACTCAAATCCCTCTGAAGTCAATGTATTTACACATGCATAATATCTGAGGCTGTTATTTCACAAAGGGCTTTCTTAGTGCATCTGTTAGGGAAAAACAGAGGAGTATCTACAGAAACACTCCCAGTCATTTCTGTCTCAGCCTGACAGCAACAACACAGCACAGAATGCATTTGCTGACGGCATGTGTTTTCTCCAAGGGATTATTGCTCAGAGATCCAATGGCCCTGTTTTTTTCCAGAGACTGTGGTGTGTGTATGAGCAGTATCTCCCAGGAGCATTTCATGTCATGGCAAAATCTCATCTCCAGTTGCATGCTCCAGAGCTTAGTGCCATGTAAGGAGATGGATGCAACAGCACAGTTCCTTTCTCACTTCAAGGAGCTCATGCTTTGTCAGGCATGACATGCTGTAGCCTTTGTGCCTCCCTTGGTAAATCACTATCTCCAAAACTAATTTTTTTCCCAAAGCGTTTTACTTTAGAGGTTCTCTAATCTGATCACGCAATTTTTACATCCAAACTTTAAATCCCAACCTATTAAAGTTCAAGTTTGATACCTGAATTTTACTACATATTTCCACCTGCCTGGTGCTTGTCTGACATGTTTGTGTGAGTACACAGTAAAGGCAACAGAGCTTCCTGCGGCTTTATATTCCTTCATGAGATATAAACTAGTCTGATTAATAACAGGAGGAAATTACATCTAGTGAATCTCTGTTAATGAAATTAGTGAGGGGTTAATTTGGCATGGTAGTTTTCACTGGGGACCTGTTGAAATCCACACAGAAGTGAGTTCTGTTGTTTAGCGCTGTTCTGAATGTCTGTTGAAGAATTAAGGCAAAGCCTTTCCTTCACATTCTGATTTGGTTTTGCTTTGTGAGAAGTAGGGACATTTATTGTGATCCATGGAGGTTACTGCTCAGAAAACTAAGAAAGAGCATTTCATCAGAGAAAACAAATATAGTTGTAGAAGCAACAGTGAAATTTGATAACCTTTTAATCTATTTATCAAAGAGCCCGCAGTTCCATTTCAAGGCAAGTGAAGGAATACTTACTGAACCTAGAAAATGAATCTACCTCCACAGAACTGAGATAACCAAAAAAACTAGAAAGAAACAAGCACAAAACCGTTAGCACCTGCCAACTCTTATTAAGAGATTAGAGTGCTTAAAAGACAGAGAGCAGCTCAGTATTTCCTTTTAAGTTTATCTTGGCTGATTTCTCATGCGTGCTGCTGTGCACTGCAGCGAAACAAAAAGGTCACATTTCAGCTCCTCATAGCTGCAAAAGCATTTTATGGCATAAAAAGCAAGCAGCTTCTCTTCTGACTTTATAAGATTCCTTTAAGCAATGTATCTATGCCCAAGTGATTGACTCTTAGGAAACTGAGTGAGGCTAAGTGTTAGCAAGAAACTTAGTTCCCAATGTGACAATAAAGTTACTTTACACATGAATGGTCGGTGATTTAGGAATTGTTCTGGGTTACACTGAAATATCCTACAATTTCAACAAGTTTCCTCTTTCATCAGTGAAAAACACGGTTTACAAATAAGCTTCTAGTGAAAAAGTGATGAAAGCAGCACTGCTAGTCATGCAGATCAGAAAGCACAAATCCCAGTGAAGCTGACAGGAATACAGACACATGCTTTAAAATGGAAAGAGCTATTTCTGGCAGAAATGGGTGGCCCACTCCACCCATGACATGTTAAAGCTTGCAGAGGAAAAGGTCTGCAGCTGCCAGAGTGTGGGCCACACACCTCCTGGGAAGGGACAGTCAGGTGTCCCTTTGCATTTGTTGCTTCATCACCCTTCAGTTTAACCACAAGCCAGACCAAACAAGGCCTCAGGGAATATAGACTCAGGGAAAATTGCTCAATTAGCAAAAGAAGGGAGTTAGCACTCCGAGCTGCCTGGACACAGGAGTTTGTTCCTAGTGGGAAGTAGGAAAAGGGAGAGATTAAGGGGAGCAGTGCCACCAAATAACAGAGAAGTGCAGTCTGCACCATTCTGATAGCACCCATGGCTGGGGCAGAACCAAGCAAGGCTGTCATCCTCGGGTGGACAGGGAGGTATGAACCTTTTCTTTGTCTAATGTCTTCCCACAGTCAGAAGTCAGGCACCTAGGAAGACCTCCAAGCTCCTGCTGGTTGGGCTGACATGATCAGTTCTAATGTTTATTGCAGTTGGTCCTTTAAAAAAAAAGGAAAGGAAAGGAAAGGAAAGGAAAGGAAAGGAAAGGAAAGGAAAGGAAAGGAAAGGAAAGGAAAGGAAAGGA
>JAWWEV010000001.1:83196151-83207348 GCA_035583235.1 Hafferia zeledoni | reverse complement strand
AAAGGAAAGGAAAGGAAAGGAAAGGAAAGGAAAGGAAAGGAAAGGAAAGGAAAAAGAAAAAAAAAAAAAGATAGCTGCTGAACTCTGACTTCCTGAAACCCCACCTGGAGTACTGCATCCAAGTCAGGGGTCTACAACACTAGATGTGGACTTGTTAGAGTGGGTCCAGAGGAGAGCCACAAAGATGATCAGAGGGATAGAGCACCTCTCCTACAAAGACAGACTGAGTGAGCCTTGAGAAGAAAAGGCTTTAGGTAGACCTCATTGCGACATTTCAGTACCTTAAGGGGACTTATGAAAAGGAGAGAGAGAGAGTTTCTATAGGGGTAGATAGTGAGAGGACAAGGGGCAATGGTTTTAAATGGAAAGAGGGCAGGTTTAGATTAGATGACCTGAAAAAAAATCTTTAGTGAGAGGGTGATCAGGTGCTGGAACAAATTGCCCAGAAAGGTAGTGGATATCCCATCTCTGCAAATGTTCAAGGCCAGATTTAATGGAGCTCTGAGGAACTTGATCTAGTGAGTGGCATTCATGTCCATGAGAGAGGGGTTGGAATTAGATGATCTTTAAGGTGCCTTCCAGCCCTAACTATTCTGTGGTTCTATGAACCTAGTAAATAGTGATATTCCTGAATAACTCCTCCCTTCCTGATATTGTAGTGTTTTTATATTTTTTTAACTCTGAGACTACATGACTTGTTCAGTTTTACAAGAAAGTGCAAATAGATACAGAATGTGTAAGACACTAATGACCAGAGGTCATGTCATACACTTGCACAGGAAATGTTGAAAGCAAAAAAGAAAAAAAAAAGAACTCTGAAGAGAAATAATGATATTTAAAAAGTAAAAGTTATGAAGCAACCTAAAAATACCGGGAGTTAAAAGCAGTCCAGTGTGGTTAAATTAAGAAACCAGGGTGAAAACAGTTTTGCTATCCATGGTGTATTAACTTCAGGTTTTTTCCCCAGTTCCTGTTTCATAGTTAGAAGCTGTATTACAAAAGAAGTTTTAACACTAACCCTAATATATTTTAATTACATAATGATACTGCATATTCATTATAGGTATTGAAAAACTTCTCTATAGCCCCTTTAGTTCAGGCCTATTCAATGACAAAGCATCAATCAGTATCTGGATATGTGTTGCTATCCTATGATTACATAATGGCCTAAACACAATGTGGTCCTCAAAGCCAAACAATAATACATTATTTATCTCCTGGGATGCCTCATTCTTTATTTAAAGCAAACCCATATTTTACCACAAGAATAATTTACATTTAAGTGTTAATTTAACAGACATTATTGATCTAAGCTCCAAATTTTTTTTCTAAATTTGCTTTCAATCACCTTGTGCTCATTTTAATTGTGTGCTCATTGTAATTACATTGTGTGCCCTTAGCACTTTTGTGTTTAATTAGAATACGGCAGCTTTTGCTTTAAAATCTTCTATTATCTCATTTATGCTTATTTATGGAAAATCTCTAGTGAGTGGTTGTGAAGCAGTTCAGTCACTGTGAATGGAGTATAAATAGGACCCTTCTTTATGTGTATATGTATTACTTTAATGGATTAATATTGGGCTCTCATATTCATATTTGTTGACATTTTACTCCCTGCTACTGTTTACATATTTTTCAAACATTTTTCATGTCTCCCTGTGGGTGGTGAGAGCTACCCAGTGTTGACAGTTCCTTTGAAAACTGTGAATTCAGAAGCATAAAGTATCTATAGCGAGTACTGTGAATTATTAACACAAAACAGTTACAATTAATTTCTATGATGGAATTATGTTTTAAAGTAACAGAATGATACAACTTAAGATTGTTAGCAACAAACTCTTTATCCTGGCTTATCTTTTGCCAGTGCTAGTTTCTCTGCTCTTTAGAAGCTTTCCAAACTTTCAATTTTTTAATTTTTTTTTTAATTTTTTTTTTTTTACAGAAACATAGAAGGAACAACTTTTGGAAAAAGACTGCATAAGTCCAGCAAATCTCACCACAGCTGCCATACTTTGCAATTTCCATCAAAATCCATTAAATATAGTTCTCTCTTTAAAATTTGCAATTATACTGTTGTAAGGTTAATCAAATCCTTTGACTAGTAAAGAAATTCCTATTTTGTTAAAAATGAGTCTATTTGTAAGTTGTAGAAGAGTTTTCTAAAAAAAAAAAAAAAAAATTAAAAAAGAAAACTGATGGATCAGACTAAAAGTTTAGTAAGTCTCAGATACTTTCTCTGAGTATGACTGCTAACTACATATAATAAAGAATAAATATCAAGTGCTAGTGTCTCTGAAGTTAAGACAGTCTAATGGCTATCTAACAGTGTCTATAGGGAAGTCATTAAGAAGACAAATACAGGCTCTTTATAGCAAAAAGATAACAGCCATAATTTAAAACAAAAGAGATTTGAAAACGTTATCAGAAAATACTTTCTTTCCTATGGGGATCATCAGCAGTTGGACAGGGAGACTGTTCAGGCTCCATCTTGGTGGGAATGTTCAAGAAAAAACCCTGAGCAACCAGCTCTCATCTCACAGGTGCCTCTGCTTTGAGTAGAGGGGTTCTCTAGAGAACTCCTGAGGCCCTTTTCCCCCTGGATTTTCCAGTGATTCTATTCCATGATTCTCCAGACATGCTTCAACACCATCATATCATATAGCCTTAATGACAACTTCTGCAATGAAAGCATCTTTTAATTCAGCACCTGCCTTATACTTAATACTCCCAAAAATAGTTGTTGAAATCAGATTCTCAGTTTGAGTCACCATTTTGTGAAAATATACTGTTTTATAAAAGCACATGATAATTAACCTTGCTTCATGATTTTCTTAGTCTTGGTCTTGGGCCTTCAAATGTTTGGAATAGGTAATGTTAAAACATGACTTTGCATATCCTTAAAAATACACCACTCTGTCTTTTGTTAGTCAAAGGAAACACAAATCAGTCAGTCAGTCAGTCAGTCAGTCAGTCAAGTCAGGGATTTTATCTGTGCTTCAGCAAACAATAAAATTAAATAATAACATCTGTAGAACTTTTGAGAAGTGTAAAACAATTTCAAACACAAACTGATGAAAACAGGTAAAGCAATAATCATAAAGAAATTAATCATAGGTATAACAGCATATAAAAATAAAAACAGTGCTCTTGACTTTTCTCTACCACTTCCTAGCTTTTTTTTTTTTTTTTTTTAAGTGATGAGTTCCAATTTCTTCTCCCTTGTGTCTATGCTTATAAACGTTTTCAACATAAACAAAAACAGGATGAATGGATCTCTTTGCCAATGAAATAATAAGATACATGTTCATTATTGCACTGATATGCGTCCTTGTCTTTCCCTGTCCTTCAGGGGAAATAAATAATCAACTGTCTTCATTATTTGTCAGCATGATAGAGCTAACATAAATGCATTTCAAATTGAAAATAAATAGCAGGTTTGACATTTATATACAATGTTAGAATGTGACAGGATACTGTATGCTGTGATGTGTGTCATTGGCTGATACAGACTGAACACATTATCCCCACCATTCTTTTTGTGTATAAATCAGTGTAATTATTTAATCTTTAATTTTAAACAACTACCACTTTGGTCTAGTTCCAGCATTTTATTGTACAGGAGTAAGATGGACAGTGAAATTATTTCTGCATCTCACAAGGAGGACTTCCTGATGGGGGAAATTATATAGCAAATTTTGACAAGAAATTACTTTGCACAGTTTGTCGCAAAGTCCTTGGCATGTCTTTTAACTGGTCATGTTCAATTCAAAAGCACAGTTGTCTGCCAAAAGAGTTGTTCCTGATTTTGTGACTACAGCACTTTTTGGAATTAGAGTTTACCAGTAATATTGTTACAGGCCAAATTTTAACATGCTTTCAAGCTATTTATCAGAAGGTTAAATTTACAGTATCTATCTTCTACTCTCCCCTGTGTCCAGACCTAAATCTGCAGAACACAAAAGTCTACCTTTTTGCACAGATGCATGCCCTTTAAAAGAACAATCATACTTTAAAAATCAAAAACAAAACCAAATTTCCTGCTAATTTCATGGCTAATTTTCCCTATAATAAGGTTCTTTTTTTGTAGGGAGAATGCCACATTTCCCAAATATAGATATATCATTACATTCTGAGATTCATTCATGCCATGATCTGTGGATATAAGGCAAGATTTCCCAGTGAAATCAATTTTAATAAACTTCATTTAGTTATTTGTGTCTATTTCATAGCTTTAGAATTAGTAGCAGCTTATCAACAGAATGTGAATTACATATATTTCCTAATATACGAGTTTATAGTAGGGGGGGATAATCTCTCAAAATCTCTGCATCCTTAGGGTAGATAATGAGTCATAGAAGGAGCCAATGTGTTTCTCTTGATTACACAGAAACCGAAATGCCCAGTTAGTAATGCTTCATTAACACTTCAACAGATATAATTTTCACCCCTCCAATGCGAGTACAGCCTTGAATGATCCAAGAATAAACCTTGCTTATAGAAACTGGAGGTATGAATTCCACCTGCAGTTCCCTTTCCAACAGCTAAACCATAGCCTAAGATACTTGGTGTTGCTAGGTGTTTGAGACAGCTACATTTCACAAAGTGTACCAAGAGAGATTCACAAAAATACTAATTTAAACATATTTGACAAAACAGATTCAAAATGAGAGAGTGAAGTTGTGTAGAGATTTCTGGCAGGAGTATCTTAGACAACAGAAGTGAGGTGACATCAAACTGGGCAGAATGGAGATAGCAAAATATATCTCTATATTTTGAAGTTATACACACAAGAAATTGAACTGATTGAAAGAGAGAGAGGCAGTCACAAATGGTACTGTATTTCTTAGGTCTCCTTAATGTTTTCCTTATCCCTCTCTTGTACCTCTCTATCTAATTCTGTTAAAAGAACATACTGTTTAAAAAGATATTAAAAATTAATTCCTGGACTTGACAATTACATGTTTGAATTAAGTTCTTGAAAGATCCTTCATAAACCAAACCCTACCAGAATGGGAAATCCTACTTATTATTCAGTTTGCAATAGAACATACCAACTGTGGCACCAGAGATTGTTTTGCTGATGCAGAAAACAGTGGTCAGAACAGTAGCGTTAACAAGTTTTCTTTCCAAAGTGTATCCTGGGATCCTTTACATACACCTAGACAGCTGATCTGCCATATTGGCAATAGGCTTCAGAACTTTCCATCTCTATTTCCTACCACACTGAACGGCAAAGTTATAGTTTTTCAGTATTCACACCAGACAGAAAGACACATGGAAGGACATAGAGCAACGCTTTGGTTGAGGTCCTATGACCCACCTGTCTATTGTAGACTTGGAGTCTCTCACAGACACACATGCCAGGGGAGGTTTAGATTGGATATTAGGAAAAAAAATCTTCAATGAAAAGCTATTCAGGCATTGGAACAGACTTCCCTGAAAACATAAAAAAAATTTGTAGTTGTGGTGCTTAGGGACATGGTTTAGTGGTGGACCTGACATTGTTAGGTTAATGGTTGGACTTGATGACCTTAGAGGTCTCTTACCACCTTAATGATTCTATGATTCAGCTCTTCAAGCTGATTTGAACTAGTATTCTTTCCTTCCATTCTTCTCATGTTCTGAGTTTTTTCCTCTCCTTCAAAACCAGATGCATGGCATCCTTTGACATTCTAACCCCAAAGTTCCCACAAACAGGATTTTCATGAAGGTTGACTAATACAGAGACTCCTTCCTTAAATATTGTTCCTGTTATCAGTCATCCAAAGAGCACAGAGATACACCATAAGACCAAACAGCTCCTAATAATGCCTGAAAGCCTTTAATCCAGCAAACACAGAAGTGGCAGGGAAGAGTGTAGTTCCTACTCTGGTAATCTTCAAGCTAATGGTTTACTGAGAAATCTTCTCAAAATAGATTATTATGATTTTCTAAAATGAGGCTGTCCACAACTCTGTTCACAATCAACTCTGATTACAACACAGTGTAATACCCCAAATCACCACCTGTTTATTTGAGAGTAACAATTGTGGAAACAGTGGAAGGAATATTTTTGTTATAATTTTGAAATCACAGCAATAGAAACCAAACATTCATCTACTTTGAAAAACTTGTTGGAATTCAATGTCTGGAGTTTCTGCCTTTGTGACCAGTTTTCTTGCATCAGCTATGGAAGGGCTTATTTCTATTTAAGAATGTAAGAATCAGCTATTCAGTTGCAGTCGATGAGATTTGTGTTTTAACACTTACAGAGACTACATGACTGAAAACAGAAAAACAGATTTTATTTTTAAAACTTTAGCTCTAGATTTGTCAGTAGTCTGCTTCACTGTTGGATTTTGTCTACTGTAGCAAGTGTCACTGGGTCCTGATTCTGACCAGAAATTGTGGTCCCTATACAAGGATGTGAGCAAGCAGTAATTAAGTGTGAGTGTGTTTAGTGCTAGTGAACAAGGAAAAGAAATGAAAGCAAAATATCAAGTGAAAAAAAAACACATCAGCTAGCACATCAGAGCTGAGAACTAATTTAGTATAAGTAAGTCACTAAGAAGGAAAAAAGTAGACAGGAGAGATTTGCTAAGTTTCCAAGCAGCTTTTTAGCATTCATGAGAGTGGATCTTTAGGAATTATCATGGCACACAGCTAGTTCATCACCTAGATGAAGGATTCTGTGTGTCAATCAGTGGAACTGTAATCACCAAAAAAAAAAAAAAAAAAAAAAAAAAAAAAAAAAAAAAAAAGATGTCTGAGGTTGGTTTCTGAGATTAACCAGCTTTGAAGGAATTTAAAACTTTTGAATTTTTAGAACGTTAAAGGTAAAGGACCACAGGAGCTTAATGTATTATTTTCTCTTTCTGCTAAATAGGACAACTTTTTGCCACTCTACTCAGTGATTGTCAGGCCACACCTGAAATACTGGGTTTGATTTTATTTCCTGTTATACAAAAAGCTGTGGGCAGACTGGAGAGGGTCCAAAGCAGGCCTACAAAGATGATCAAAGGACTGAGAAACCAGCCTTATGAGGAAAGGCTAAAAGTCAGCCTTGAGAAAAGAAGGCTTAGGGAAGACCTCATCACCATGTTCTAGTATTTAAAGAGTGCTACAAAGAAGATGGAGACTTCCTGTCATGGTTTAAACCCAGCTGGAAATTAAGCACCATGCAGACTCTCACTCAACCCCTCTTTTTCTCCCCCTACCCCAATGGAATGGGGAAGAGAATCAAAGTAAAACTTGTAGATTGAGATAAGAACTGTTTAATAATTGAAAATAATGTAAAACACAGTAAAAATGTTGAATTACAATAATTATAATAAAAAGGGAAAAACAAGTGATGCACAATACAGTTGCTCACCACCCTCTGACTGATGCCAGAACATCCTTCCTGAACCCAGATCAGCCTCCTTTCTGGGTAATATTCCCCAGTTTACACAGTGGGCTTGATGTCCTTTGGTCAGTTTGGGTCACCTGCCCCAGATGTACTACCTCACAGTTTCTTTTGGGAACCTCCTCACTGGCAGCGTATGAGACAAAAAAAAGTCCTTGATTTAAGATTAACACAACTTAGCAAAACCCCCAAAATAATAATTTGTTATCAACACCATTCTAATTCTGAATCCAAAATGCAGCACTGCAACAGCTACCGAGAAGAAATTAACTCTACCCTAGCTGAAACTAGGACACTTCCATTTTACAAGGAGCCACATGGAAAAGACAAGGGGTAATGGAGATAAGTTACTCCTGGGGAGAGTCCAGTTAGACACAGGAGGAAAATTTTTCATAATGAGATCAATCGTTGGAATTATCTCCCCAGGGAAGTGATAGATTCCCCAACACTGAATATTTAAGATTCATCTGGACAGGGTGCTGAGCTGTGTTGTCTAGACTGTGATTTTACCAAGAAAGTCTGGACCAGTTGATCCTTAAACTGGTAACTTTTTAGGATAATATCCAGCTTTTCCTTTGTAAAAATCATTATTATCAAGGGTGGCATGAAGAAAAAGCAGCTGGTTGCAGAAAATAAATTATTTGCTTCTGTGTTTTTCCTCATATATTCCACAAAATACCATTCTATAAAGCACAGGATGACAGACTATGCTGTCAGTGCTGAGTTTCCAAGATGTCTTTGATACTCATAAAGACAGCATCTGAATTTAAAGAAAAAAGAAAATAAAACCTGTCAAAATGAGAAGAAATACAACTTCATAAAAAGGCTAATTATGTAGGTCACAGGATAGCAAAGAAAGATCTGCAATTATTGTGTTGAATGTATTAGGAAAGAGGCATTTTGGAAGAGTTACAGCAAAGCTTCCAGACATAACAGGGTTTGATTAAGGAAGAAAAATCATCACAAAATGACAGGGGATACTTAAAAATAACTATATGTGCAAACATTTTAAAATACCTAAATTCCAAACAAATTTAAAGATCAAAAAAATAACCTGTGGCCTAATTTTAAATAAAGATATGCTAATGTTTAAATAAATAGATAAATAAATATTGGAGTTTGCTGTTAAGACATTTTCATTGTGTTTTCTATGGTTTTATGCATTATTTTCTTCTCAGTCATTGCTGCAGGAAGGTCACACAGGAAACACAGTGTGTACTTGTGATGTTCCAAGTGGTCACAAGCCATCTCAAGGTGCAGGTTTAAACTGTAGTCAATAAATTAACAGTACTGCACAAAAAGATATAGGGCTTCCTTACTCCTTATTCCTAATTAGTCTCTTCTCCCATGATTTTAATTCACGGGGCTGGATCACAGGCCTAATTCAGCTGAGAATTAAGTCAGTAAAGAAGACCTAGTCTTGCAAGGACTTGCATTATAAAAACGGATAATCTGTTTTCCTTTGTAATTTCTCCTTCAGGATTTTGTTTCTTTTACTAAGTATTTAAGTTCTCCTTTTAGTATAGTAAACACATATCATTTTAGCATATATCATTTAATTAAACAATGTGGGCAAATCAGACTGTGCATTTCCATTGGCTCATAAATACGATGTTATATGGCATAAGATCTTTGAATGCTGAATTTAGAGATGGGAGTTGTCACTGTGGACAAAGCTGCAGACAGTTTGCACAAACCCTTGCAAAACCTTGTGGTGCTTCCAACTTTCATGGGAAATCAGAGGTGAGAAGAATTTGTTGCAGATCTCTCTGTGATCACTAGATTGGCAGGTGAAAGAGCAAAAGGTATTTATCCTATTGCTCTGTTATTCTCTGTAATAACAAGTGTCATTCTGCTAGGCCAAATGTCTAGTCCCTGCAGAGCCACCCCAGGCTGGGGAAACTTCTCACTTGGGACACCTATTCGTGGGTGAACTTGTGTTGAACTTATTCATGAACTCTTTGGAGAGCTTATTATGCAGCACAACCCGAGGACACTGAGTAGATGGAATGTAGAATGGTGCAGTAGAGTCTCTGGCCCTGTTCCTGCATTCAGAAATGTCTAGAGAAAAGAGTAAAGTCAATCTGCTTTGCCTCTAGATAGTTTACAACACAATAAAGTTCTTCAAATCAATTCAATTAATCATGATTAGAATAAATTTGCATCAGTGATACAAATGATCTTATTAATAGAGTCTACATTATAGCAGGCTCCTTCTACAATTACAAGTTCTTGGGTTTTTTCTTTTTAAATATATTTCAGGTTCTAAAATATTTGTCTTATCACTAGGGCCTAAGAAATTTTCCATCTCTTCTGGATTCATTAGTTCCTTGTCTACTTTTATCATCTTATTTACAGAATTTTCATAGACTCATAGAATATGCAGAGTTGGAAGGGACCCCGCAGGATCATTGAGTAAAACTCTTGTCCCTGCACAGGACAGCCCAAGAATCACACCATGTGCCTGAGAGCGCTGTCCAAACATTTCTTGAACTCTGTCAGGATTGGTGTTGTGACCACTCCCCTGGGGAGTGTGTTCCAGTCCTCAGTCACCCTCTGGGAGATAAACCTTTTCCTGACATCGAACCTAAACCTCCCTTGACTCAGCTTCCTGCATTTCCTCAATTCCTGTCACTGGTCACAAGAGTGAAGAGATGGGTACCTACTCCTCCACTTCCTGCATGGCCAAGATGAAAATTCAACATCATAGTTGAATAAGTCATATACTTAAAGAAGTTATAATTCCAAATGGAAAGAGAAGTTCAAGGCACAGGACACTCTTTCCATGTTCAGATCAGCCTATGGCAAGTCCCCTCATCTTCCAGGAATCTGCAGCAGTTGTTACAAGTTGATTGGAAGCCCTGAGGGCTCATAAGGGATTCTCCCTTCTGAGCAACACTGTAGTTTTGCAGGCAATAAAAAATCAGGTCCTTAATTTGCGGAAGCAGAGGATATAAAGAGAGAGACGGTCCTCATCTCCTGCATACACTGGTAATCAGCACTATCAATCTCTTGAATAATGTCATGTTGAGCTGATTTACACAGACTACCATCACTTCAGAAATGATGGAGAGCAGAGTTGAACACAAATACTTTCCAGACTTGACAGATCATGTGGTCCATGAATTCACATGTAATTTTAGAAGACTGTAAAACTTTAAAACAGGCCCCGATCATTGTGAGCTGACTTCAAGTCAGTGGACCTAAGATTTTCCAGGGACATTGATCAGACACTTAAAAGATTATTCACTTGTTTTATTTTATAATCTGAACATTCTAAAGTAGTATCTGATTAGATGGAATAACATTTAGCTCACAAAATTAAAGCCTAGTGCCTACTTTTTTACTTTTTTAACAGACAAGAGGCTGGGGACAGAGTGGCTGGAGAGCAGCCAGGCAGAAAGGGACCTGGGGGTACTAAATGACAGGAAGCTCAACATGAGTCAACAGTGTGCCCAGGTGGCCAAGAAAGCCAATGGGATCCTGTCCTGGATCAAAAACAACATGGCTAGCAGGACCAGGGAAATGATCCTTCCACTGTATTCTGTGTTGGTGAGGCCACAGCTTGAGTATTGTGTGCAGTTCTGGGCCCCTCAGTTCAGGAAAGATATTGGGGTGCTGGAGCGGGTCCAGAGAAGAGCAACAAGGCTGGTGAAGGGACTGGAGCATAAACCCTATGGGGAGAGGCTGAGGGAGCTGGGGTTGTTTAGCCTGGAGTAGAGGAGGCTTAGAAGTTACCTCATCACTGTCTATAACTACCTGAAGGGAAGTTCTAGCCAGGTGGGGGTTGGTCTCTTCTCCCAGGCACTCAGC
>JAWWEV010000001.1:83170420-83191764 GCA_035583235.1 Hafferia zeledoni | reverse complement strand
AGAGGTGGTGGATTCACCATCCCTGGAGATTTTTAAACTGAGATTGGACGTGGCACTGAGTGCCATGATCTAGTAAACAGACTGGAGTAGACCAAGGGTTAGACTTGATGATCTCGGAGGTCTTTTCCAACCCAATTGATTCTATGATTCTTTAATGAGATATTTAATCTTCAGTCTCCTTTAAGCTTATGCAAAGGGACGTTTATGGTCTTCAAAAGAAAGTTTCTTTGCTATATTGAATAACAGCGAACACTGAATTCTGATACAGAGGGTGAGTTTGGGTTTTAGGATATTATGAAACAATAGTAAAGTTAATCATCATGATGACTCCAGTTGATTGGATGGCTAATGACCAGAAAGACTGGGCTAGTGGATCAGGTTTGTACACAACATTTTTCCCTTGCATAAGCTTGTTTAGTTTTGGCAGATAGAAACATTATAGATCTTTCTTAAACCTGTATATAATTTCTCCTTAAGATTACCAAACTGACAATGAGACATTGATGTCATCTCCTCTGCAGTAATGTTTCCACAATCAAAGAAACATGTTTGTATTTGTAGCCAGCATATTTGCATTGCTCAGTTCTTCTTTTCCAATATAGATGTGAGCAGATCGTCTTGTTATTCCACTCATTTGTATTTGGTTAAAAGAAATCTTGTTACAGAGCATGTGAACTGAAGCCAAGACCTACAACATTCTGGCAAATAAATTTCAACATTGGTTTACCTTTCCTCTATCTTCAAATAAAATAGTGTGTGTCTTGCAAATTCAATTATTCATAAATTGATAAAATAGGGAAAGAAACAAGTGTATCTATTAAATTTAGGAAACACTAAATTTTTTTGTTTGTTAATAAAATAGTTTGCATTCAGTGGCATCAAGATCTTTTAGATAAATCTTAAAATATTTATCTTATGATACTCCATCCATGCAGAAAGTATTCACTATAATAAAATAGAAATAAAATCAAGTATTGAAATAACCACAAAACCAATGTGTTAGTTCCCAAATTACTGTAAATTTCAGACATAAGTTTCCATAATATGAAACAGATACTTTCATTTCCAGGTACAGTCTTATAACAAAAGGAATTTTTAAAATATACATAGAGTGGAATAACTGGAAGATATCATGTCTGCTGTACAGGATCCTCAGATTGATAATTTTTGTGCATTCTGGATTGGATTTAAATAAAAAGCAAAAGTAAAATTCAAGTTCCCTGGACAAAAAAATGATGTGTTGGTGTGAATGCACACACAGAACAACTTCTCCAAAAGGCAGAACAGCTATGAGTCAATATTAATGTAATAAAATGCAATAATATGATGTGTATTTAAATGAATGTTTTATGAGCAATATTTGACTGTATAAACAGAATGACAACAGTTTTTTGGAAAGAAAAAGCTCCATTTAAAAAGTGTTCTTATGAAATGTATTCTGCAACCCACATATTTGAAACCCACTTGTTATACATTTTCTATTGTATGTAATGAAGAACGTTTAATCACTGATGGTACCACTGATATTCATTTCAAAATACCTTATAGCGAGTATTGTTCCCTCTTATCTGGTCACTGCTGCCGTACTATTTGTTTGCTTCACTAGCCATATCATGAGGCTGCCCAAAGTCTCAGAATGGGACTGGGAACAAAGGCCAGCAAAAGAGAACCACCAACAGGACTCCTGCTACTCTCATGGGCAGAAGGATCTCTGTAAAAGCTGAGTTTTATTCCATAGTACACAGGCAAAATGAAGTTTTCCTGAAATCAAAGTGCCCCTGTTGCTCAAAACTGACAAAGTTGCAGGGGGAGTTGACATTTCTAACACTACCCTTGTCAGACTTAATCAGGTCTTGTACCAGTTAGCTATCTATATTTTGGTTGTGTAGTCAATATAAAATACACTTGTAAGTTAACAGACATCTCTGCTTGTACAACGTGATATCTCAGGTCCTGATGCCCAAAGCAGCCACTAAGATTGACCCAAGTGTTTCTTAAAGAAGATGTATTGTCACTCAAACCAATACATAACACCCTGGTGATCCGAATATAAAAAGCCTTTTAGAGACTGCACTTCACAGACATAGCATCACTTCAGTGCTCTCTAGCATCAATAAGATTTAAAGTGACTTTTACAGCAAACTTTTATTACAGGAAGAAATAGGAGTGCTCTTCTGAGATTATTGGTTGCTGCATAAAACCTGTAATTCCATTCAGATCTTGTCCCCTTATTTCCCATATAGAGTGTTTGATATATTCATCTTTTTCCTGGTCAGTGTACAGTCAGAGTTCTGAATGAACGACTTAATATCTTTCTTTGTGTGAGCAAGAGCTTAGAAGGTTTTCCAGCTTTACAAGTAGCTTTTCTCCAACTCTGTTATTGACAACATTATTGGCAACATCTCAGCTCATGAAAAATTACTAGTTTTTAACTTCTACACTTTAAGGTTGCACAAAAAACACAAACCCACAAAAAGCTAACAAAGTAAAGGAAGTTAGGCTGAAGTAGATACTTTAAAAATATTTACTAGAAAAGTCGAAATGGGAACCCTACAAGAAACGACAGCATTGGTTGTGGAAACATCACAGAATACCAAACAGAGGCAACAATTCACCCAGACTCAAAATAAAAACTTTAAAAAATAAAAATAAAATTTAATTTAATTAAAAAAAAAAAAGGAATAAAAAGCCAAACCAAAACACCAGGGCATTTAAACACGTGGTCTAACTTTAAATGCACATGTAATGCAATATCTTGTATACTGGAATCCTTAGGGTTATTTTGGTTGCAGAAAATCACATGCTAAAACTGAGGCTGACAGGAAATGGATTTCATTCTTGGTACATAGTTTATTCCCTACCCTAGGGTAGAACATAGCAAAACTTGAAGGCCACATCACTCTTCATTTTTAAATGAACGCTATTTCTCCATCGAGTTCTGTTGAAAAAGCTCCGCTTACATCATAGGTTATTACATGAATACTGTTGAAAAAATCAATTCATTAGTTAGTCACAGCCTGAGGTACTTTGCAGTATACATGATGACTGCAGAATTTACCACTAAATACTCATAAACTTTGGGAGAAGTTGAGCTGGAGTCATATAACACTGTGTCAAGGCCATACTTTTAGTTCCTTTATTCTAATAAGGTACAATTTCCTGATGTCATTGAAAGTCTCAGTGATCAGAAGGCCTTTCAAGTTAATGAAGGGCCTCTTCCTCTCCAACTAATAGATTAAATTATTAAATTGTTCCCTATTTGAAGACTTCCTTTTCAGCCATGTATATTGTTGCAAAGCATCAGTGCAAAGCATTTGAAATCTATTTTGATTCAGAAAATTTACCATTTTGAGAGTGTTTCAGTTGTGACTTCTTTCTTCTTACTTTCTTTCCCTACCACCATCTTCCACATCTATACTGTAAGACCTATTTGATTTTTTCTAGGTTCCATTTGTATAATTGACAGCCCAGTCAGTAACATCAAACTTTTCATTCGGTGAGAAAAAAAAATTATTTTCATGGAAAATATTTAAAGTACTTCCAAGAGATTTCACATTGTTCATTAAGAACTGTGATGACAATGGCTCTCAGGAACAACAGGGGAAGGGGCAGAAGCAAGCTGAATTTATCTCTTGAAAACTATGAAGAATTGGCAGCCATTGAGAATGAAACTGATCGGGCATTTCAGTTTTGCTCTACTGATACCTCTCATCCAGTGTGACTCAGATGATTAAGGCTACCTTCTCAATCTGTTTTGAGAGAAATTAAGTTATCCAAAATCACATATATTATGTGTGTATGAGTGAGTGAGAATGACAGGAGGAGGGAGGGAGACTGTGGGCATATATGCATAGGAAATACAGTTTTCTCTTCCCATTGTTTTTGCAGTCCTAGTAAATAGAATCATGGAATGGCCTAGGTTGGAAGGGACCTTAACAATCATCTAGTTAAAATTAGTTTTGTGCAGTTGCACAGGCAATTAGAAGACTGCTAGTATAATGACCAGGGTCGTGATCAGCCAATGCACTGTTCTACCTGTCCATACTGTACACACTGGAGCAGAAGCTCTTGGCCCCTCTCTAGGCAATTAATGTAACTGTATTAACTAGTAACTCTGCCGGGTTGCCTTTCAAGACCAGCAAGAATAACTCAGACACTGTTTAACCTCATGTGTGATGTGAGGCACAGAATATCCTAAAAAGAGACAATACCTGCCTGGCTAGTACCCACGAAGAGACAAAAATAATTGTTCTTCATAATACCCTGAGAGAAAAAGCACACAAAGTACCCTTTTAGTTTCTCAAAATTCTCCACACACCCCCTCATTTTATTCCTTTTAACTCTCAATATATTTATAATCTGTAATGATTTGACAAGGAAATGCAATTTAACATCAGGTTTGTTTGTGAGGCTTTCACTCCTTGAATTGCTGAAACTGGTTATTTGTTTTGGGTGATTGGTCCCTGAGCTAATAAAATATTTTTTTTCTGCTTTCAGACATGAGCTTAAAACTGGTACAGTAGAAATTAAATGGATGCCACTACAGTATAAAAAAAAAAATCTGCCCCATTAATAATATGTTTTATCATTATATTATTAATAATTTACAACTACCAGGAATATTTTGATGATGATGGGTCTCAGTAGGCACTTGTGCATGTGGATACAAGCATATAAAGCCAATATCGATTGGTGCACTTTTTCAGAATTGTAATCTTAACATTTTTTTTTCCTACAGGAACAAGGTAAGGTACATCTAATTTATTCAGATGAGCAAAAGTGCCACTAAATCCTTCTCAGATTTTGTAGCTATGCTTCTGTACATGAAAGATTATTTTATTCTATGTGATATAAACTTGCCATCATAGTGTCTTGTCTAATTGCCAGGATTATATCTCTTTCAAATGTAGAGCATCTACTTCCTTTTTTTTTTTTTTTTTTACTTTTTCTCAAAAAAAAAGGCAAAACTGCTTACTGGGTGTGGTTCTTGGCATACACCTTTCCCCAGACAATGGCTGACCACTGTCTTGAAATGTAGAATTAGTATAGGCCAAAGCTGTGCAGGCAGTGGACTGACAGCTAGGTGCCATGGGTGAGCCTTCTCTAGTGCTCCATGTAGCCTTGTGGCCAAAATAGAGCAAAATGAGAATATTAAAAATATCAACATAGACTACAGACAAGATTGAAATCAGCTGCAGGGGAAAAAAATACAGAGTGGGAGGCATTTATGTGAGGAAAACAATCTCGGGAACAGGTATATTCATGCATTCTTTAAAAATATGGACAAAAATTCAAATGTAATTTTGAGCCAAAGCTGAGGACTTGTGAATCAGAGCAGGAAGACGATATGTATGAACTGACACTGGATACATAAAAATCTTCACAGAAACCTACAACTGCATTATTTACTTCTGTTCTTGAATAAACATTTCCTGTCTTGCTTAAGTAGACACATGGGTTTGCTCATTTTCTTGTTACTGTGTATGATACACTCCCTAAAAACTGATGTACATTTTCATATATGATTCATAAACCAAGTTACTGCTATGAGATCAATTTCATGAAGAGAACATGTGGGTTCTCTACAGTGTTACTGACTGAGAAGGAACATCTGTGAATATTTATCTGTTATCAGACCCAGTGTTCCTGTTTCCAACCAACAGGCTATGCTCACTGACTAATTAAAAGTAGAAAAACAATTGCTTTGTTTTATTTCTTGCTGAAAGTGTCAATATAGCAACTGAAGCATCAAAAATTGGTTGCGTGATATAGTCAACACTGGGAAAAACACTTTCTATTTAGAAGTTTATTTAAAAACAAAAAATACCCACGTCTCCTAGTCTTCATTGTCATTAATCATTAACTGTGATTAAGAAACCTTTGTAAGCAATGAAAATTGAATTTGTAATGAAAAAATTAATGTTCTACAGAATACAGTAGGCAAAAACTGCTATAAAGAGATAATCACAAACCATAGATTACTGATAAAGGCTTCACTTTATCACCTAGCAACCTTATTCATGCCTGCCACTGTTGCAACCCAAATTTTATGATTTTAGGACTACTACATTGAAATTAATTATATAATTTAAGATACTATTATTTGCGTTCATAAATTTATAACCAATTAATAAATTCTCATAAAATTATAACGAATGAATACTGAAACCAAACCAAACTCTCATCTGGATTGCTCATTTCAGGAGTCAGGGGGTTTTAATTTTCATTCTTTCAAAATTTAATCTAAGTTTTCTTTCTTATTAGAAACTTAGAAAGAAGACAAATGATCAGCTGACTATATTGCTTTTCAGCCTGTTATAAAGCAAATGTAGTGACTAAGATTATCAGATATTTTGAGTGAATGCAAAAAGGAAATTTTGTTATGTAACAACCTAGGTAGCAAGTATCTAGACAGTAAATCATGTACTTCAAAACAGATAAGTGGAAAATAAAATAAGAAACAAGCAAACCTCTATGTACTCTGACACACAGGTTTCTTATCACCTTTTTAGCCTGGTGTCCAATCTGTTTTTGTAGGAAACGTTTCTGTGCCCAAAAGGTTAGTTTAATTCTAATGGCAAATGCTAGTACTCAGAAGACAAAAGACAGTAAAAATTAAAATCACCATGTTCATTTTACTTTTCCATTTATATGATTGTAATAATTGCAATAATCACAGGTCCTGCAGCCATGAGAATGCAGCATCAGATGATAGCATCCTTAAAAGTATTCCTTTTAGCTCCCAAATGTAGACATTGGTTCTCACTGTGGTAGATTTATCCCATAGTCTACAGCTGCTGGTGTTCAAGAACCCTTATGTTCAGGAAACAAATGCTGTAGATGGGATAAGGTTTTATTTGAAGGGAAGCAGCACCATCTATTGCAACGTGGTAGCTTAGCTCTAGATGATAGAAAGAACAAGGATGGTCTGAGCCCAGTTTTCAACTCTTTCTTGCATGCATCTTCATAAATTTGTCCTTGACTAGCTTCAAATGAGGTTATGTTCTCAGTTTGTGTATGATAAGGTGCAGGGACAGAGCTGTGTTCCATGCATGCATGCGTCTGATAAAAAGTCTCATCTAAGAGATGTATCTGTTTACAAACTAAGACAATATAATAGGATAAGCTCAGTCCTGACTAACTGTTGCTTTTAAATGATTTGGCTGGAGTTTTCTTATCTGAAATGGGAGGACAGTAAAAAGTTAAAAGTTTATTTTTTACCCAGATGATATTCTCTCAAAATTTTCTTTAAGAAGCAGCCTTAATGTAGGTGTGCAGTACAGTATGTTCTTCTAATACTGACAGTGCTATTGTCATCCATCTATACTTCTGGTTCTTCTTTTTTTTTTTTTTTTTTTTTCCCCAGACTGTCTACAAAGCCTGGCTCTGTTCCCAGTATTTTGAAGTCACACAGTTTCACTGCAGCAACAGAATTCCTTGCAAGCAATACTGTTTGGAGGTTCAAACGAGGTGTCCCTTTATATTACCAGACAATGATGATGTCATCTACGGAGGACTATCAAGTTTCATCTGTACAGGTATAGTATAGAAAACCAATTTCACCTGTTTTCATAAGTTTAAATTTGATGGACTTAACTATAACTATGAGACCCTGAAGGTATTCCTCATCAGACAGATTCCTTAGAGGTGCTAGGACTTGAACCCAGGTTTAGAAATGCACATTTACACTACAGCTTGTCAATCATCAGGTTTACAAAACAAAATTCCTAGAAGACATTTGCTCTGGTTATTGTTTACACTTAATGATTTGGTGGAGGATTTCTGTTACTCCATGTCATGCAGTACTCAGAGTAAAGAGGCTGCAAGTCATGCAGTGCTCAGAAAACAAAAAGAAAGGCAGGTCCAGTTTTTAATATATTCATCTTGGTTCACCTGCATTCTTATGTCAGATAAATGGAGACTCTGAAGCATAGCATGCAAAACTGTGCAGCAACTCTCAGAACATAAATGTCTAAGAAAAGATCTTTCATTAGTGAAGAAATATAAGAATCAGTATATAAGAATCAGTTTTTCAACTGTGCAAAATGGCTCTTTTTTGTCTCCTCTGGGAGTATTTTAATTTTAAAAGGTTTTGCTAATATATGTCTCAGATATCACAGATACTTTTTTTTAGGACTGTCTGGGAGTCATTCAAACAAAATTTTGGCTTATGTCAATGTTATCTTCAGATTTCTGGTGCCCAGAGTATCATCTGAGAATCTTGAAGATATTCAGGCAACTTATTTCCACTAAATAAGTAAAAAGGCATTTCAACACTTAGATCATTTAACACCCTAGTCCAAATATAGGAAATTATACAGCCTTCACTTTTAAATTAAGGCTGCACTGGAAATCTTGATACCAAATGAGTTGCCCAAGGTAAGCTACTTAAAAACTGAATTAATTATAAAACCATCTCAGATGCAAGCATAATGATTGTAGCAACTCACTTCAACTTATACCCTTTGTTTGGATTTAGGGTGATTATTTATTGTATTTCTTTTTGATGATTAAGCCTATTGTGCACAGTTGAACAATATCCATCCATAAGCAAAAGACAATATAATGAAATGTGAGCTCAGTTATAATTTCGAGTCATCAATAAAGTAATAGTGCTTAGCACTTCAGTGCATTTTCTAAATATTAATAGTCTTCCAATATGCATATGCAGTAAACTAATTAGCATTATTTTCCAATTTAAGATAGTATAGGAAAAGGTGAAGTGAGAGGCTTAGAATATTTTATTTACCACAAGTATACAATATATATGTGTGTGTGTGTTAATGTATATACGTGTGTCCCCACTTACACACATACACAATGTCAAAAACCCAAACAATAAACAAAACCATTTTGGTATGTATTTCAGAAAATCTCTTATGAAACGTATCCATCTCTTCATTTTCCTACTACAATTCAAAATTCCTTCGTAAAACACACAAAATAGAAGATTTTGAAAAGATTACTGACATCTCTGAGTCTGAGTTGAAAAAGAAGTTTTAGGGGAGGGTTAAACTCATTTTTTAGCAGGTATTAATAATGTGGGTATCTACACACAAACTCTGTGGTAAGCTCTCACTAGAGTCACTAAAGACTAAAGTCAGTAGATCTGAGAGCTGTTTAAATCAGCCTAAGCTGGCACCTGTATCTGATGAGAGGACTCGTTCACAGTGCAGGCTGTACTCCATTTGCTGTATTTGCTGTTACTTACCAGGGTCTTACACCAGACATTTAAAATCAAGGTGACCTGAAGTTCATCTTAGCAGTCCGCTAATTTATATTTGTTGAACGTTTTGTCCTCTCAAATCCAGACCCAGCAGCAGCAAAGAGCTTGTATTCATAGGCCCATGGGAGTCAGCATGCTGACCCTAGGCAGTTGTGTGTAAGTGAAGATCCTGAGGACAGGTACAAGGCTGCAATTCAGATTTTGTCTGGAACAAAGGACCATTTTCACTCTCTTAGTAAGCAGTAACTCACTGTAAGAGTACTTCCTGCAACTAAACAATGAAGAGTGAAACTTATATCTGTTGAGGGATGCGCTGGTTTAAAGGTAAACTGGCAGAAGTGAATGCAACACAAAAGAGATTAAGTCAGAGTTACAATTTAATAAAAATATTACAATGATACAAAGAGAAATCGATTTCAACCCACAAAAGCCAGAGTGTAACCCAGCACCCTGGGGCAAAAACACAATGGTGTTCATTGGCCCCTGTGCTGAGACACCCCGTGGCTCCGCTGATTCCAAAGTAGAAAGAAGGGAAAAACCTGTTAGTGCAGATGATGGTCACAGTCTGGTTGAGAGTGGTGGTCGCAGTCCTGTTGAGGTTCTGGTTCTCCTCTGGATCTGATGAATGGCACCAGAAGACCCTGAACCCCAAGATTATATACCCTCTGGATCAGATGGGAACACTCAGTACCTCCCCCAGGGCGGGGAGTTCCACAATGGGTGATCTAATTCTGTGAGTCATGGGGTATTTTTTAGTCATTGATGGCCCATTAGCAGACATGACCCCTCAGGTGGGTGTGAAGGTGCTAACAAGTCCCCAGAGGGGAGTTATCACAGCTCCTGTCTCACAAGCTTCTTTAACACCCAGCTTACATCCTGAGGAGTTAGGTGTGCCCTGGGCAGCTGCTGCAAAGGATCCATTGTTAACAGTTCATGAGAAATGGCATAGAGGGCTTAAAATATAGAGTTTTGGTCACACCCACACAGTGATATACTGGTCCCAGCTTGCTGAACTAGGACAGGGAGTAAGGAATTACACTTCTCTGCAGCTTAGTGAAAACAGATTTACTTCATGCAAAATACAATGAGTTCCACAGCAGATAAAATAGTCTGCCTCAGCATAGCTTGTGGCTTGATAGATAACTTGAAATCCTTTAGCTAAAAAGCCACTGAAAGTGGGTCACCCATGTCTTGAGGGACCTCTTCTCCTGCTGCACTTTCTGTGAGCTCCTGTCTGGCAGACAGAGCACAGAAACCTTCTGGAGATAAGGATATGGCAGCACTGTTGGAAAAGGAACCCTTTTTTTTTTTTTTTTTTTTTCCGTCCAGGGCAGGATTTTTGTGAAGTTGGAGTCTGGGAAAGAGGTAGGGGGGAGTAAAGGAGGCTGGAAAAAAAACAGTAACAAAAGTTTTATCTTGCTCTGGAAGGTCCATATGGTGAGAAAACAGCATAAGACTGTCTATTTTTCCACAAGAAGTTTTGCAGTCATTCTTATCTTTGTCACCATTAAATTAAAAAGAAGTTTTATTTATAATATGGATTTAAAATTATTTGGAAATTCCTGAAGAACTCATGTAATGAGTAACAAGCATTCTAGTCTGAGAATGTCTTACTTGGTCATCTTCAATGAAATCAGACAGTGAGAGAGGAAGAAAGCATGCTACATTAGTTTTGTATCACCAGAACTTGTCTTTTGTAGAAATGCATGTGAGGGTATGGAACAACTGCAGTGCAAAAGAAAGTACTTGGGATACTAATCAAAACAATTAGAATCACAAGGTGGTTCTGATGGTGGTTCTGATTATGGAAATATGCAGTTCACTAGGAAGAATTTTTTGTCCCACTCTTGCCCTCTTGCTTCCAGGAAATAGAAGGAAAGAAGTTGATCCTTCCATCAAGCACTGTTCTGGAACATACTCATTTCAAATTCATTAGAATTGAGTGATTGCTTTCAATTTAGACCTTTGGAGTTCATATCCATATGACTAATGTTTCTTTCTTTTCTAGACAGTTCAACTGTCTAGAATTGCCCTGCAAACCAGAGTGTTATTTAAGGGAGATAACAACACTGTTTAGGTGTGCATACACACCAACAAAACAATGTGCATATCAGTGGTCTTCTCTTCCTTTTTTTTTTCCCCCAGTGTGAATGGAATTTGTTGCAGATTTCTTTCACACATGGTCTTTCAGTGTGAAAAGAGAACTGAAAGATTGTCATGGGTTGATTCTGGCTGGATTCCACATGTCCACTGTTAAGGAAACTTCCCAGTCTGACTATTCACAAGACTTTCTGGCAGTGACACAATGAAACCCCTTTACAGCAGGGAGCTCCAAGGAGCCAACCAGTGCCTCCCTTGACTCCCCACACACCCACTCACACACAGTCAGACCAGGTTTCCTTATTGGTTTGACCCCAGGTTTCCCATAGCAGAGTCTCAGATGTCTTGTTCCATAAAGCCATATATTCATGGTGCAGTAACACAGAAACAGCCCAAGCTGGTGTCTCTGAGGAGGGACTCTCAGTAAACGAACCCTTCTGCTTTTATACTTGCATAGTCTACCTGCGCGCAAGTCTCATTCTTCATCCAGAGTCTTACACTCTTTCTGTGTGTCTCAGTGTCCACCCTGGCTGGCACCACTAGTCTTATGCTCTTTGTTAACCAAAGCATTGGCAGTTCATGGCCTCTTGTCTCTCTGCTCCCACTCAGATTTCAATTTGTATCTTGAACTGCAGCCTGCAAACCGAGTTACCTGCACCAACTGTATTCCTCAACACTTACCAAAGCCACTCTTTCACTTCCCTCTACAACTGGACAGGGGACAGAAAAAAAGAAAGGCTTATGGGTCAATATAAGGAAAAGGAGAGATCACTCACTAGTTACAGTCATGGGCAAAACAAACTTGACAGTGAAATCAGTTGAATTTATTTACTAAACAAAATCAGAGTAGGATAAAGAGAAGTAAAACATATCTTAAAAATACCTTTCTTCCACCCTTCCCTCCTTTGAAGGCTTAACTGTATTGCTGATTTTCTACTTCCTCCCCACCCGAGGTGCAGGGAGACAGGGAATGGGGGTTATGGTCAGTTCATCACATGTTGTTTCTGTGCTTCCTTTCTACTCAGGGAGAGGAGTTCTTCCACTGCTCCAGCACGGGAACCCTCCCATGAGAGAAAGTCCTCCATAAACTTCTCCAGTGTGAGTCCTTCCCATGGGCTACAGTTTTTCATTAACTGCTTCAGCATGGGTGCCTTTTCCAAGGGGTGCAGTCCTTAAAAAACAGCCTGCTTCAGTGTGGGTCATAAGTCCTATCAGTAAAACCACCCTAGCTTGGGGTCCTTTCTCCAAGTGTCTGCAGGTCCCTGCTAGGAAACTGCTCCAGCAAGGGCTTCGCATAGAGGCACAGCCTCTTTCAGGTATCCATGTGGTCCAAAATGGGGCTGCTCCACAGGCTGCAAGCAGGTCTTTGCTCTCTATGGGCCTCTATGGGCTGCAGAGGCACAGCCTGCCTCACCATGGTGTTCACCACAGGTCACAGGGGAATATATGCTCTGGTTCTTGGAGCACTTCCTCCTCTTCTTTCTTCATTGACCTGATGTCTGCAGAGCTGTTGCTCTCTTTCTCCTCTTTCCTCTGGCTGCAATTACACCTGCACAATAACTTCTTTTTTCTTCTTAAATATGTTATCCCAGAGGTGTTACTACCATCATTGATTGGCTCCACCTGGGCCAGTGGTAGGTCAGTCTTGGAGCTGGCTGGCATTGGTTCTGTAGAATCGTCATAGAATCAGAGAATGTCCTGAGTTGGAAGGGATCATAAAAATCATCTAGTTCCAATCCCCCTACCTTAGGGAAGCTTCCAGCAGCTTCTCACAGAAGCCACCTTTGCACCTGTCCCTTCCAACCCCCCATTAACACCTGGCCATTAAAACCCAATACAGATTTTATTTACAAAACATTCAGAAGAGACTAGTAATAATTCACAACTCCTGCTTTTCCTGTGTATTCCAAAATATTGTGGCCTGGGGACTGGTCCAGACCATGAACTGATTCTGTTTGACTAGCTACCATCTCTCAGTGGAGATCAAAAGTGGAGGCAGAAGTTATGGGTTGTTTTGTGTTTTTTTTCACTGCCAAAACTATCCGTTCAGACTTGCAGTTTGGTTGACCCAGAAAACATGAGAACCTAATTTTCAGCAAATGAGCAGCAGACATGCCCAAAGAGAGGGTAGAGATTACTTCTCCTCACACATGGCCCTTCCCCAAGCAGACAGGATATGCCACGAACACTGTGGGTCCAATTGCATCTGCCTTAGCAATCTTGTTCAGGAGCATAAATTTGAAGCAAAACCCTTGTTCATACTCCTCGCTGTTTGACTTACACTGGGGAAAGGTCTTGGAGGATATGAACTGAGCTCCTTTGGATTAAACTAAATAAGGAGATGGGCTGCAGCACCATGCGTACCATGCCCCCTACCACATGCACATTTGGTCGACAGAATTAGACTAGAGCTAGAGTGAGTTAAAAGCTATTCAGAGGCATTTAGGGCTGACAAGAGATAAATACTCAGTAGCAACTGTTTCATTGTACAGATCTCCTCTTCTTCCCAAAATTAACACAGGTATAGCCTATTCTGGCTGCTGGAAGAACAATCCCCAAACTGCTGTCCATGTGCCAAGTCTGGACTACTTTTGGGTGCAGATTCAGGGCTAATTGTGTTGCTAATGGTTTTCTTTGTACTGACCCTGACTTATGGTCTCTTTGTGGCATAGCAGGGTCATTACCCAGCATCAAGCATCAGGCAGGAAATACCAATCACATGCTGAGTCTTTACTAGTACAATAGATGTCATGGAATTTGAGGAGGAAAGTTCCTCTTTGAAGGAAAGGAAGACAATGTACTGAGCAGAAAAAAGGCAGAGATGTGTTGCATTAACTTCTTCCAAAACTGGCATGGCACCCTCTGGTACTTCCTAAGAGCAGTATAACCCTGAGATTAGCTCAGTCAGTTTGAGCATGGTGCTAACACCACCAAGGTTGTGGGTTCAATTGCTGTATGGGCCATACACTTCAGAGTTGGATTTGATGATCCTTGTGCATCCTTTTCATCTTAGAATATTGTGTGATTAAGTTTGTTATCAGAATGAGTCTTCTGCCATCTGGAGGAGAATAAAATTTCTCTACTCCCCTGTGCTGAACAGGCTTATGATACTTTCCAATGAGAAAGTAAAAGGAGAGAAGAGGTGAGTGAACAGGTGATTGAGACACTTTAAATCACTAATATCTTTCCTTTCAGTCCACATTAATTTAGACTCCTAATTTCATGTGTTCTGCCTAACATCTCAGTTGCTTTGAACACATAGTGTGAATTAATTTTTGGCTAATAATAGTAATAAAGACTTACGTGATCAATGCAGACACTTCCTCAGAAACCCCTCCTTTAGAATAAAATTTAACTGGAAATGCTGCATACTAATGTTTCTAAGTAATAATGAGAATTATTACTGAGAATTCTCATCAATCTGTAGGAGTCTGATGACTAACAAAGCTCAGCAAAGGTATTAGCAAAAATTCTTTAAACTACAGCTTCCTCTGAAGGGGCAGATCTATGTCTGGATTTTACCAGAGGATTTGTCTATAGTGTGGCTGTTTCAAAACAGGTGCCTTGATTTCATTTTGAAAAGCAATTTCCTTGAAAAAAATATGATATGTAGAATGCATCACAATCTATCTTTTCTTTTTAAAACAATTCAAGAAAAAAATCTCTGAATTCAAGCTGCTTTATGTTGTTCTTGGGAAACAAAAAAGCCCATATATTTGATCCAAATTCTTCCTCAAAAATAGCTCATAATAATGTGTCATTTGCCTCCTGTCTGAACCTCTTAGTCTACACATCCAAAAATATCAAAATATTAAGCTGATACAGACAGCAGAACAAATCCTTTTTATGTTTGACAAGCATGGTTTAAATTATTACTAACTATGGATCTGCTTACAAGGAAAATTTGACATGCTTTTGCAGCAAAATCTCTAGCTAAATAGCACATCTTTTTTAGGCTAATGTTCTTCTAGTCTTGAATGTTGGGGCTTTTCCATGAAGTCCTGTATCATAATAGGTTTATTAGCTACAATTGCTCTTCTCCTGTAAAAAGAACCCAGGCAATCAACTATCGATATTCCTGAACTTTCTATGGTGATACAGTACTTCGGTATGACCCTTTCCTACCATGTCACAATACTAAATCCTTTTGATCAAGGATTGTACATATAGAAGCAAAACTGGAGGGAGTGTGTGAAAAGCCAAATGTTTTCTAGAAGTAAGTTATCCTGTATCTCAAAAGAGCAGAGATAAAAAACTCAGTTTAAAAAGAAATCAAGATGTCTATCAAGGAAAGTGAGGAATCCTTATAGAAAAGGAAGGGGCCCTCTCTTTCCTCGAAAGCACTACAACCTTTGAAATTAAGACATTTTAATCAGAAAACATAGAGAAGAGGATAACAGTTATTTACTACAAATATATATATATGTATAACCAAAACCAGAAGAGAACAAACAGCAACACCATAACCAAAACTTACAAGGAAATCAAGTGCTCTCTGCCCCTTTGGTGCAGTTATATTTACAGACAGCAGGAGGCAATGCTGCGCCTCGGGAGGCAGCGGCTGCGGTGACTCATAGGCTCCAGCAAGGCAAAGACATGGGCAGGGAGGTGCCAAACCTGAAGCTCGGGTGGGAATTCGGCGGCCACAGAGACAAGCTGAAACCTTTCCTATGGACAGTGCAAGCACCCTCTCACCATCCGTTGTCCGAAAGTGTGGAGGATGGTCACTCACTCCTCTGCAGATGGCACCAGCCATCACCTCGGTGACTCAGCAGCGACTCAGTCACCTCGGTGACTCAGTAGCGACTGCAGGCAATAGTGGTTTTGCTCTCAGAAAAATGGCACAGGGTGTGCAGTTATGGGGGCGAGTCAGGACCCCCTCCCAGTGCTTCTACCAACCCAACAAATAGCGACTGGGCATTTAACCAGATGGAGGACAAAAGTGTAGTGAGCACCAGCAAACCTCTCTCTCAGTACATCCCAAGCCATGGAAAAAGTGAGATCCTCCCCTCTCCCCCACAAACAAACAAACAAACAAACAAACAAAACAAAACAAAAAACCCCCAAAAATCCCAACAACAAACAAAAAAAACCTCCCCCAATCCTCTTCCAGCCATCATACTGGAATGCAAAGCTATTAGCTATCCCTTTGTTTAGGCTTTAGAAACTTAGCTGGCTCTGAGAGCAGGTAGTGAGAGAGCTGGGCTTCAACAAGCCATCTAATTTTGGCTTTCAACTCCTAAACCACTGTATTGGTAAGGGATTAAAAAAAAAAAAAAATACAAAACCAAACCAAAACCAAAACACATTAAAAATTTTGTAAATTGGCTGGGTTTGAGAGTTGGATATTTACTTATTTTTCTGACTTGCAGCAGCTCAGTCAGTTTTACAAGAGTAATGCTGCAGCAGGAGGATATTGGCCCTATGCATATTTTAAAGAAAAAAATCCATGCGTTGTGAAGAAATACAACAAATTTTTCTTCAATGTGGACACATACACACAGGAAAATATTCAAGAGTCAACTATCTGAAGTAGTAATCATCATATAGTGATAAAAAAACTTAAAACACAGCAGCACAGCAACTCAGATCTTCAACAACTGGAATGGAATCTGTAATGGAAATTAATATTTTCAAAAGAACTGAACAGTCTTATTCATCATTAAAAAAAACCCAAAACAACAAAATAAAACCAAACCAAACCAAAAACAAACAAAAAACCTCCCACCTTGTTTGGCTAAAGAATAATTTATTTATCTTCAAAATTGTTCAACATTTCATTTTATTACTTTTGATAGAATGAAAGGTATAAAATACATGCCTAAGCATCATAATGTGTAACAGACACAGCAATTTAGAAGTTGACAAGACCATCTGGATAAGATCAAAGGGTGCTGGCTTCCAGATCAGATGTAAGCAAACAGTGAAATCTAGTTGTATAATGTCTAATATGTTCTCTTGACTTTTGTAGTTGGAAAATATTAATATTGAAATTTCAGAAATATTTCCTCAGAAACATCAGTGTCATGCAGAGTGCTGGCATTAACTGATACAATCATGTCACTGCTGCATGGATCATTCATGGAATATTAAAAACTTCTGGTATACAACACTTATCTGTTTTCTTCTAGTTCATGGTCTTTTCTTCAAGCACAAGAACCATCACATAGCTCTCAAAAGAAATCAGAAATCTATGTTTAAAATGAACACAGTTTAGAGTTCTACAGAATGAAAATCAGGAAAACAATATTACATATAATAAGATCTGTTTTATGTGGCTTCCCAAAATTCTTATCCAGCAATAACAACATATATATCAACCAGACCAGTTTCCTATGATGCAGAATACTATGGCTCCATAACTCTCTCTGCAGCAGTGAAACCAAGAAGTGGGCCAGGTCAGACCAACTGCTGCAGATACAAATCCAGTCACAAGTGTGACACATCCTGACAGTGCTGAGGAGAGATGTGGAAATACAACCACCACTTTTGCAGGCTGGTTCCTGCAAGTGTTCAAGCAGAAACTGCAGCATTCTCTGAGTTACCTGGTGAACTACCTGATCAGCAGACCATGCATGTAGAGAGCATCTTTGTGATTTCACTTCTTGTGTAAGAATTAACATGCAGTTTGCTACTTTTTCCCAAAGTCGTTTCTGCACAAAGTGAATATGATGTTCATGCTGTCACTCCTTTTTCTTTCAGTATGATTCAGCTGAGCGGGACACAGGATTTATCTATTCATGTCTCCATTAACATAATCTCAGTCAAATGAGTAGCCTTAATTCTTCCATCAGCACTAGTAATACACAGTCCCTACAGATATAACTTCTGTGCTGATAATCAAAATGTTGTCTGCATGTAGAAAAAACTATCTGGTTACAAAAGAAAGAGTTAGCTTTTATATGATCTTTGTGAGTGATAGCATATCTGTCTGGAGAATGGTTTGAAACAAAAGTCTCCTGGCAAATTCTAGATCCTCAATTATGATAAAGGTCCAAGAACCTCCTTATGGAGTAAGACTTCAGCTGATGAAATATAGCTGAGTAAACCTGGGAAATAAAGACACAGAACTGAGAATTTTAAGTGAAAACTGAAAATTAAATTAGATTTTGAGCCAGTAACAGCTTGTACATCAGTCTCAGAAATATAATTACCAAATATCCAAGTAATACAAAGTAATGTCTACATACTGAACTATAAAGACAGAAGAAGAATAGGGAAACCCTGGTGGCTTGGTGGGTACAGACATACTTTTTATTTCTTATCCCAAACCTTGTATCCATATACATAATATTCAAATAAATAAAAGTCTAACTGAAGAGAAAGAATTAAATGCACAGGCAGTGGAAACAAGAACAGGTAACCTTGAAAAAGCATAGAGAGGAAATTGAGTCGTGGAGGTATGGGGTGAGGAAGGCCAAGACAAAGCTGGAACTGAACTTTGCAAGGGATACAAAAAATAACAAGGGCTTCTACGGGTATGTTAATCAGAAAAGGCCAAAGAAGGTGTATCTTCAAAAAATAATGCTGGAAAGCTGGGAACAATGGATGAGGAGAAGGCTAAGGTACTCAACAACTCTTTTGCCTCTGTCGTCAATGGCAAACTCTCTTTCCATAGCTCTCAACTGGGAGGACAACAGGATGCGGACTGGGGGAGAAAAGTCCCTCCCACTGTAAGTAAAGATCAGGTTCATGACCTCTTGAAAAACCTGAATGTGCATCTCTGTGAGACCCAATGAGATGCATCCCAGAGTCCTCCAGGAACTGGCTGATGTAGTTGCTAAGTCACTCTCCATGATATTTGAAAAGTCATGGCAGTCTGGTCAAGTCTCAGGTGGCTGGACAAAGGGCAACATTTAACCCATATTTTAAAAAGGTAAAAGAAGGGTGCTGGGAAGTACCAAGCTGTCAACAGATCCTTCTAGAAGTTATGCTAAGGCACATGGAGAACAGGGAGCTGATTTGATACAACCAACATGGCTTCACCAAGGGCAAGTCCTGCCTAACCAACCTAGTTGCCTTCTACAGTGGAATGCTATTTAGTATCTTCATTAAAGACATAGACAAAGGATTGAGTGCCCCCTTTAGCAAATTTGCAGATGACACCAACCTCAGGCTGACACATCTGAAGGACAGGATGCTATCCAGAGGAAACCAGGCAAGCTCAAGAAGTGGGCCCATGGGAATGTCATGTAGATTAATAAGATCGAGTACAAGGTCTTGCACCTGGATCAGGGCAACCCCTGGTAACAATACAGGTTGGGAAATGAACAAATTGAGAGCAACCCTGCCAAGAAGGACTTGGGGGAGCTGCTGAATGAGAGGTATGAGCCATAGATGTGCACTTGCAACCCAGAAAGCCAATTGTATCCTAGGCTGCATCTAAAGATGCTTGGCTAGTGTTATGCCCTGGTCCACTTAGCAGATTTAGAGCAAGGTTGTTTGAGTACTCTGGATGATGCGAATGAGAAACAACAAAATTCTCAGGAGATTCAATAGTAAACTTTTACTTGCAAATTGTAGAACATTAAGGTAGAATAAGAAACATGGCAAATTTTAAAATAATATCCAAAGTAAAGCTCTTTACAAACTTAACAAGCAAACTTTAAGAAGTTAGGAGAAGAAAGCAAGAGAGAAAGAGAAAAAGGAGAGAGAAAGATTCATGGTCACCACCCTCAGATCCCACGATGAGGCTTGGTCGTTGCAATTTAGATGTCCTTTGCTCAAATGTCCTTTGAAGTCTTGATCCATCAGGGTGGGGGAAATCCATGAATCATAAAGTTCCACAGGACAATATACACTCAGGTTCAGGTGGGAACATGCAGGTACCTCCCCTGGAGTGGGGAATTTTAAACAGGGATCTGATGTAATGCTTTGTATTGTGGGACGCTTCAGGAGTCTTTGCTGGTTTAGGACACCTTCTAAGATGTTACAGCTGCCTCCCACTTAGCATAGTTGAGAGGCCAATTACAGCCCATCAGCAGGGATGAATACTTTCAGGCTACTGTGAATGTTTCAGTATTTTCTCAAAGAGGAGTTTTCTCTGCTGAGGCATTGTATGTATGGCCAGACTTTGTGAACAAAGATTTGGGAAGGGTTCTCCCCACGTGGGCAAGACCTTTCAGCCTGCACAGTGGATTTTTTAGGTGAGGCACAGCGTGCGCAGAACTCACCCCACTGTTTAAGTCCTAAGGTCCATTTGCCATGGCCGAGCGAGCTTGGACAGTGACAGTGAAGTCCTCAGGACTGTCACAGCACCCGGTACTAACCGGGGCTGACCCTGCTTAGCATCTGAGATCTAATGGGACTGGATGGCAGGGAGGCATTTAACTGCCCAGGGGACGGTCCCCACTGAGACTTGAACTCAGGTCCTTGGGATTCAGAGTCCAGAGTGTTCTCCTTTACACCATGGGACCATCCCTGCTGAGCCATTATGCATGATAAAATGCACCATCCCACATTGCAGAATCTACTTCTTATCACTTCTTCCTTTATCTTGTTCAGCACCCAACTTAAAACTACCCAGGATGGGTGTGCATGCCGTCTTCATCTGGGTGGTTATTTGCATATCATTAGCAAAGCACCCTGATTGTTTGTCCAGTCTCTCACAACCAGCAGGTTGAGGGATGTGATGCTGCCCCTCTACTCCATTCTGATGAGGTCCCACATGGAGTACTTCATCCAGTTCTGGGGTCCCCAGAACAGGAAGGACATAGACCTGTTTGAGCAAGTCCAGAGGAGGGGCACCAAGGTGATTAGAGGTATAGAGCACTTCTCCTATGAGGAAATGCTGACAGAATTGGAAAACAGAAGGCTTTGGGCTGACCTAATTGTGGCCTTCCAGTACCTGAAGAAAGCCTAAAAGGAAGATGGAGAGAAACATTTTACAAAAGTGTGTGATGATAGAACAAGGGAAAATGGTAGACAGGGAGAGGGAGCTCAATAGCCCTCCTGTATTCCAGGAGGATATAGTTAGTGACTTACTGAGCCAGCTGGATCCTAACAAGTCTATGGGACC
>JAWWEV010000001.1:83108227-83170320 GCA_035583235.1 Hafferia zeledoni | reverse complement strand
ATGGACCAAGGGTTGGACTCGATGATCTCAGAGGTCTTTTCCAACCCAATCGATTCTATGATTCTATGATTCTATGAATTAAGGAGAGTAGACTTAGATTAGATATTAGGAAAAACTTCTTTACCATGAGGGTGGTGACATACTGGAACAGGTTGACCAGAGAAGCTGGGGACTCCTCATCCTTGGAAGTGCCCAAGGACAGGTTGGGTGGGGCTTTGAGCAACCTGCTCCAGTGGAAGGTGTCCCTGCCCACAACAGGTATTTGGAATTAGATGATCTTTAAGGTCCCTTCCAACACAAGCCATTCTATGATTCTATGAATATTTTGATAGAAGAACAAACTAGATTTTTTTCTCCTTAGTTTTCCAAAGCTGCTGTAGCCAGCTTCCCTAGGTTTCTGGTAGATCACAGGTCTGTAACCCTTTGACGGAATAAACTGACTAATCAGATCTAAGGGGCAAAAACTTGTCTTTATGGCTACAAACAAGTATGTGGTGAAGAAGGTGAGTTGTGAACTTTTATTATTTCAGTGTAAAGGGTCTAACTGAATTTATCTAAATGTCTCACACTGTCATTGAATAATGGTTCTGTAGTTAATTATTTATTAAATATGTAACTACAAGTTCAAAATCTAAATTCAATTATTGAATTGAAATAAAGAGGAAATGTAATTTTGCATTAAAGAATAAGTTCAATGCAGCTTTGAATGTGGAGTTGCAGTCAATTTATTTATAATTCAGTAAGTGCATATGAACTGTTTAAATACATTTTGATTGCCAACTTCTACACACAGCCTTGATTTCAAAGGAAGTCTGGGTTTTCCTGTAACAAAAAAGGCAGAAAATATAGTTTGAATTGCAAACAAGTCTCAGTGGGATCAAAGCATTAACCATTCTCTGTCTCTTCAATTACTACTAATCATTTGAGCTACTGCAGTCACAGAACAAATAGTGTGATTCCCTGCTTTGAGAGGTACTGCCTGTATGTTACAATGTTTATGCACATAAATGTCAAAAGATTGGTCTTAGAAAATATGACATTAGCAATAAGACTGCTTTATTATTCTTACAAAAAACCCCAGTTGTCCACAAGTTCCAAAATGCAACTGAATTTCTTAAAAAACATGCAGTTATTTCAGCAATGATCAGAGAGAGAATAATTCTCAAACACTGAAATGCTGTATTAAGTTTCTGACTGCAATGGTGCAAAAATTTTTAGGTTTGTTATAGAGTAAATGCTGAATTTACAGAACATTAAACAAGTTGCTCTCATTCTTTTATCTTTAAAAATTTGGTTGATTAAAAAAATAAATCCAACTTTACTTGGACTCACATATAGTATAGGAGACTGTTGTGTCAGCTATGCAAAAACATGTTAGTCTAGGTTTAATCTGCATTTAACATGCTCAGCATACCTAACACACTTTTTAGTTTCATATCAGTATTATGGAAGTAGGAACCAAAGCATTAAGTTCTATCCTATTTTAAGATGTGCTGCTTTTCTGTACAGATTATTCACAGAATGCAAGCAGTCTGGTGCTTGGACCTAAGAATGTTACACCTAAATTGTTTTTTGAAAGTAAATAACATTGTTGTAATACTATAGAGAAAATGAATTCTTGTTGCAAGTAAAGCTGCTTTCAAAATTTCTATCCTAATATTTCAGAACAGATAGATTTTTTTCATATTAAAAACCAGTTCTACATAGAGTATATTTACTGCAGAATTTAATATAAGATCAATTTAAATAGAGAAAAGGTGTTTGTCCAATATGTTAGATATTCTTGCATTTGAATGCTAATTAAATATCCTAATTAGATTATTTTAATTTATCAGAAAAAAAGGTATGTGAGAAGCAAACAGAACACTCTGGTTATGTAAATCTCCTATGTCATAACACAGATAGCCTTGACATTTTCCAAAAAGATAGAATTGCTCTTAGTGTTCAGAAAGTCATAATCATATCAGGCTGAGTAACTCAGGAAAATTCCAAAAGCAAAAATCATCTAGATGTATCGTCAGAAATATCAGGAGATCCAATTACTGTACATCAAGGAAAGACTGTTCTCACCTCTGGGATATGGTGAAGAGAACATCCAGCTGGAGGAACTCAGATAAGGCAGGGTAAACAAGTAGATTCTGAACACCTGTTTGGAAGCTGCTCCTGTGATGCAGTTTGATTTACACTGGTTTAAGAACCAATATTATCAATGTCATCAGTACATCAATTATTTTCTATTTAATAGCTGTCTTTTCAGGAACGGTAAATTTACTGGTATATGCTCCCATATTGAAAGAATAATTTCAAGATCCTTTTAAATTTTGTGGAAATGGCCTCATTGATTAGTTCTTACTTCATCATTCATTGTTATTTCCCAAAAAGGAAGAATTCAAAACCCTTATCATTCAAATACTAATAATTGCTTTTTAGCACCATTTCTTTTCACAGCTGTGCTCACCATCATATTTTTGCTGAATGATCTTTTTGATGCTGCTTCATGTTACATGACACATATTCCTTCAACATCTCTAATTATACAAAATTTCAGGACTTCTGAGGGCCTCCATCTCACCCAAAAATGTGGATTCAACAGCTTAGACTAAACTATCAACTATTCCTTTAAGCTACCACTTCTCCCAATCTTTGTGCCTAGTGTTTATTTTTCTTTTTTGTTTACCCTACAGGGCTCTATGAAAACTATCCAACCAATGCAGAACCAGAATGCTGTGATGTCAGATGGGGACTATTACCAGATCATCAATCCAAAGGGACTACAAAAACAAGTGGCTCAACAATGTGTCACAAGACATCGCTCACAGTTTCATCAGCATCAAGACTGTGTAACAGCAGACTTAAACTGTGTGTTCTTGTATTAATTCTCTTACATACAGTACTTACAGTCTCGTCAGCACAGAACTCAACAGGACTGGGCTTTGGAGCCATAACAACTTTGGAAGATAATTCAACCAATGAGGAATAAAAGAAAGGATTCATCTTACATGATAGAAACACAACAGGCCCAAATGATAACAGTCAAAAATAGCAAGGACTGAGTGCTTTACCCTCAGATCTCTTCTTGAATGACCTTTTGGGTAAAACGAAAAGGATGGGCCACTACCCAAACAACGAGGACACATGAACACAGCTTTTTATTGACTAAAAGGCTGTTTGGTGACTTAAATTTCTCACACCATTTTATACACTGTGTTTTAATGTTTGGAGTTTCTTTTTTTGTTTGTTTGTTTTTTGCACTTGTTAATACAGGATTTTATTTTTGGGACGGTTTCTCAAAGCTAAATTAAGTCTTTTCTCTGTCGATATATTTCTAGTCATTGTGTGTGTCCATCTGATAGTTCTGTCTTTTATGTCCTGTCAGTTTCTATTAGAGGAATGACTGCTATGATTCCATGACCTAGGAAAAAAAAAAAAAAAATAAAAAATAAAAAAAAAAGAAAAAAAAAAGAAAAAAAGGGGAAAAAAGGGGAAAAAAACCCAACAACAAAAAAGCCCACAAAAAACCTCAACAAAAACCCACAAAAAGAACAAAAAACAAAATTTAACCAAAAAAGAGTAAGGGAAAAAATACCTGAAAAAGACAACAAAAAACCCCAAACAAACCTTACTGTCCTCTTACCCATGGGAACCATTCATCTCCTTTCCCCTTCCCATCACCTTTCACAGACAACTCATATTTGCTTCTGTCTGTGTAATCACAATGAATGGGTACACAATTCTAGTGTGCCTCTGCTAGTGTTGCACAAAACAGTTGCCTGAGCAAACCGAAAAGGAGCATGAAGAGGGTTTCTTTTAGCTGAACAAACAAGTGCTCTCCTTGCAAGGTGGGATCGGACAGTTAAAAAGTGTAAAGAAATATATAACAAACTGTTGCTCCAATACCCGTTTGAAGAAGTCCAGTCCTTTCTCACTGGTCAGTTGAACAGGAGCAGCCTTTTCTAGGTATGCTACTTAAAACCAGTTATGCTCAGCAAGTTGAGTAGTTGGAAAACCTTCATATTGGAGGTGAAGGATTGACATTCATTGTGAATCATCTTTTAAGTTCTTCTGCTGTCACACAACCAGCAGCTTTCTATACAGAATGGGAGAAAAGAACTTCCAAAATCCAACTCTTTTTGTCTCAACAAAATTACACTAGAAATCTTTGAACAGCTACAATACAAATTTTCTCTTTGGTTTTGATTCCATTGTTTTTCAAATATCTACATGTTGTTGCAAGTTACTCTAGTTTATTAAGGATGCACAAGAATGTGTTAGCACAGATAAAGAAACTATTTTTTTTTAAATATATAGGACAACAGTTTTCATAAATGTGCAATAAAACCAGTAAAGATACACTAGGATACGAGTAGTCAAGAGAAAAGATTGTAATATGATTGCTGATTTTTCATTGTTTGGGGTGGGTTTTACTTTGTTTACTTTTATTTTTGTGGGAATATTTGACATGCTGAGTGTATGAGAATTTGCTTTTTAAAAAGGCTTTTTAGAGTTTACAGTAGAATCAATGGAAGGAAAAGTTAATAAGGGCTGTTTTTAAAAACTTTACATTCCTTCCTATTCTCTAACTACACTTGGGAAGTGCACTTTTGAGATGTTTGCTGTGTAGCTGGGAAATGAAGGAAAACTATAGAAAATGTTCTCTTAGAAAATAAAATATAGTTACCTACTTTCTAGCTATGAAATACCCCTTGATAAATATTAATGTTGTAAGAACATTTAATCACTGGTGCATAATGCGTTTTTGTATACACTTTATGGTCTGTTAAATTCTGGAGAAAAACAAAAAGAAGACAACCATGCTGCTTAAGCGATTCAAGATGCACATGTTAAGCTGCGAAAGCTCAAACAGTTTGCAAGAGCATTTGTTTTGATAGTGTTTTGCTACAACCCGGACTGAAGAGCCTAAAATGATCTGTGCAAATATGACAACAACAAAAAGCACCAGCTAATGCAAAATTCTTCAGCAGTGGTTTGTTTCTATAATTCCTCCCTTCCCTTCCTTGCACATGCTATATTTTGTTCAATAAAACATGGTGCTTTTTATTTATTTTCTTTTCTGTTAGAGGCACATGTATTAATTACAGTGAATTGATGCAAAATTGGGGGAAAATGTAGAAATGCAAAAGAAAAAGCCTTAACTAATGGTAGAATGTAGACTTTTGAAAGGGCAGAGATATTACTGAAAAATGATGGAGCAATAACTGGGCAGTGTTTTGGTACTGTACAACAGCTGATGAGTCACACTACTGAGAACGCTCTTACTAGGTGAGCTCTTGTTCAACTGACCTCTTAATTCTAGTAAGTGTACATGGTCAGTAAACAGTTTGTTATAACCTTTATCTACCTCTGCTGTGCAAAGGCCATCCAACATCCATTTCTGTGATGTTCCTTATGGTTTTTTTTGTTCACACCATTACTCACTGTCATCTATTTTTACACTATACCAATACAGTAGCAAGTCTGGTTCATCCCGATTGAATTGGCACATGAAGAAAAGTTATTATTTCGCTTTTGCCTTATGGTGAGTTAATGTAGAGATCTGTCTTTAAGATATTTTATTTCTTCTCTCCTGCTCTTCTTCATCCTTCATCCCTTATTTTTCTATGAAATGGTTTTCAAGTGGTGTCAGTGAAAAATATGACTCCTCCACTCCTTGGCTGCACTCAGTCATGTGTCATACATGCAATATGAGAGAGACAGGAGGAAAAACCATGACAACAGAATCACACACATAAAGTAGCCTAATTAAACTTGGGGAAAATGAAGCAGAAAACAATTACAGACTTTCAATTATTACTCAAGTACAAAATGTAATAAATTCGCCCCCCTCTCCCCACCTGGAGTTAGTGCCTGCAGTTCAATGGTCTGTGTATTTTCTCTGTCATCTTTTGAGGTCTATTTCTTTAATTTCTGAAACAAAGAGTCATGTTGCAGAGGTGACTACTGCTGGGGTATCTGTTGTCATTTCCACTCTAGCAGTGTGGTAAGCAGCTTCTCTTGGTGGGACCTGGGACATTAGGAGTAGACAAAGACTCTTCTATGAAGTTAAGCAACACGTAATCATGTATGATGCAAAATTCCATTCCATCCATTCTTCATTCGTAATAGTTTTCCTGGCACAAATTTAAGCATGCTTGATATTGTGCACATATTACTTTTTTTCCAGAATAAATTTGCATCTTGCCACTGCTATAACTGCCATCTTGTTCCATTTCTCCTTGTATTGTATGCCTAATACATACATGATAAAGAGCTGGCTTAACAAAGAAGTAATACTAAAATATTTCTGCAAATGACTAATGAGAAGAAAAAGAAAAAATAATAATATTTATTTTATGATCATATGGAAGAAAGAAATTTCCCATGTCTTTTATCATCTTATTTTCTGCAATAGGGAAAATCCAGATTTTGTGCAATATGTTAATACTGCTAAGCCAAATGTCATATAACATAACCAGAGCTATATGTTATTCCTTATTGCATTTAGTAATATGGTATATTGATGCTTTTCTTTCATTAAAGAGACAGTATCTTTTGCTTTTTTTTTCTTTTTTTCTTTTTTTTTTTTTTTAAATATAGCAGGTGAAGGTTGTCCTTCTGCACATCATAATTTAAAGACAAAAACAAACAAAATTTTAGAATGAAGTTTTAGTTCTATAAATGATGAAACCAAGTCATCAGCTGCCAAAGAATCTGTGGAACAATGGTTACAAATCAAACAAGGACATTTTTTCTTGAGGATTAAAAATAATATTATTCTACATGATTAAAGAAGAAAGAATGAAAGCTGTATTTCAAACAGCAGAGATGGCAGGTTTCATGTTGTGGCTCTCAGCTTATATAGTTATATTCTTCTATTAAAAATGAGGGACAAGGACATTGTCTTCTGCTCTCTCTGTATTTGTTACAATAATGAATGTCCTTTTTGTAAGAGTTGCCTCTCTACACATAAGATACCTGTTTATCATGAGAGCTGAAGACAGCTTATGTACATGCACACAGATTTACACAGTGAAATCTATATTAAGTGACTATCCAAAGCACAAGCAAAACTCACTTGCAGATTAGAGCTAGCTTCTAGGAAAGTGAAACAAACATGTTAGGAATTGAAAGACATATGTGAAGAATCACCTAAGCAAGGGATCTGTGAAGGTGCCTGCCCTTTATTGCAGCTTTCACTGTATCTCCCATCAGTGTCACAGCCCCATGATAAGTCCTGTGCAGACCAGACTTCAGTCTGGGCTCAGAGTTGTGCTGGATGCAGTGGGCCTTGACACCTACAAAAAATTCATGGTAGCACATAGGTCTCAATTTTTAGTCCCATAATGTTTATTCAGGAATTGCTCATGGACATAGTGCATAAACAGATCACTGGGTTCAGCCCTAGCCAACAGAGTCTTAAAAAGAGAATGACAAAAAGCATATTAATGGTGAATGGTTCTGTTTTTTTTATTATTGTCTACTCAGATTAGTTTGGTGAAGGAGTAGTTTCAGAATTTAAGTAGGAGCATAGAGGACTAACTACCAGAAACTGTCATTCTGAAGACGAAATTAAATACCTTTCTGAGGTAAAAAGAGGCTTTGCCATCTGTCAGCATTTGTCAGGAAACAGCAGTATTTTAGAAAATCTTGGGGAAATAATATGACCAGTTCTGAATATGATAGTTCTCATTAAAGCTAGATTTATGGATGGGAATTAGGACTGGAGGACACAGCATCTCAACTGAGGAATTTAATTTGCCAACATCTTCTACAGCAACTCTAAGCAATTATGTTTACTGAACACCTCTAGGTGTACAGTATTTTCCAGCATTTTTCAAATGTTAGCAATCTAGATCTCTCCCTGAAGGGAGAAGAAGGGAGAGAGATTTACTGTGAGTTATTCTTGGGGGGGAAAAAAAAAAAAAATGCTGCACCACTTTGGAAAATTCGTCTGAGAAACAAACAATCATTCTGCAAAATGCAACAGGGATTAAAAAAAAAGGGCATATGTAGGTGTAGATCTATGTACTCATTTTTTTAAAAGAGAGGGATATAGGTTCTCTACAACTATTACAATACACCGTACTGTAGAGAAAAAATGCCAAAGGATAAAATTAAAAGGGTGAAATGATTGTATTTATATTCCTTACTGTGGAGTGTAAACTTCCAGGTAGAATTTCAGCAGTAGAAATAGATTTTATTATAAAAAGTAGACAATTTGGGAGAAAGGGGCATACTTGGTTATTCTTTTCACCGTACTGTCTCCTGTGAGCTTAGTTATTATTCTTCTGAACCTTTCCTTGAAATCGTTGTCTTATGTAGGAAGATCCCAGCACAGATCTCATCTCAGCAGTTCCAGCAGCTGTCAGTGGCACAGGAGATCTCAGTCATGGGTCCTAAGGGAGAGCCTTCTTTCAAAGTGCTGACTCTGCTTCAGCACTTCAGTCCAATCACTAGGCTCTCTCATCCTCCTAACACTGTTTGCCTCTTGGACACACATGAAGTGACTCACTTTCCTCTTCCGAGGGGCATGTGCTTGCCCTGTTTATACCTTCAGTCTCAGTCAAGCTTCATTACACAGGAAACACAAGCGTGATTTAAAGGCAGTATGTGCTCTGGACACCCCAAACAGCCGAAAAGAGGATTAACGTGCTTCGGAACCAGTCCTCTGAGTAAGGGTGAGGATTTTGCCAGCTCTGTCTATCTCTAAACCCTTTTGCTCATTTTACTATTCTCACACTGAGAACTATCACAGAAGAAGGGACAATAGGTTTATCAATGAGTCTTTGTGAAATCTCTCTGAAGCCATTTAGATATTACTCCTTCAAGCTGCCCCCCTGGCACCCCCCTATGATTTTGCCAGAATTTATTTTCCAGGGCAGGATAAGCAGAAAAGAAGATCTGGTGCCCCACTCCAGTGGAAAATGAAGAACATCTGGGTGAAGACTAGATTGCCAGCTGGGACATCTGTAACACAAACATACTAATCTTTCCATTGAGTCTTTAGCACTGGGGGAAATTGAAGAAAGAAGGATACTTTCTGTCAAAGGGATAAATCAGGCAGCAGAAGGATATATTTTTATAGACCACTAGAAGATTTATTTGAGTGTATCTTTAGTAAGGACAACACTGAGTATTGCAGCACCAAATGTTTCTGTCTCATAAGTGGTGAATATACACCTCTGAATTACGCTGGATGAAGCATAATACACAATAGGAGTTGGTGATACAAACCAAGAGTCTACTGAGGAAAGTACCACCTAAGTCAGTGTTCTACACTAAATGGGATAGTCTTATTTTAGGGTCTTCTCTGAGCATCCAGTCAATTCCCGTGTCTACCTGGGATTCACATTTCTGAAGTTTTTTTACTAGACCTAGGCTCCTCCACCAGCTTTTTTGCATGAAACACAGATGTAGGATGAAGTGGTAACATGATACCAGCTAGAATAGTGACTGAGTTTCCTTTGAATGCACATCAGTCCTCTCTCTAAATAGCAGTCTACTCTTATTGAATGTGAAAGAAAAAACATTTTTATTACTTTGTTTTATGGTGTTGCTTCAGTGGACACAAATAAATGAACTAATAATTGGTCTAGTAAAAAAATACAAGGTCTGGTTACTACATGCATAAGAGAGACATGTTCTTTCCTTCCTCTGAGGAATGTCAATAGATTATATATTAAGCAGTCAATAACCTGGTAGCATTGCCTAATTTTGACAGCCTTTACTGTAATTTCAACAAGGAATACAGGATTTCAGCCAAGTGTGCTCTGTTCTAATTATTTCATTTGATGATGAAGAGCATCTACCACTTTACCAAGTTTCTGTGTGGTAGTGGTACTTGACTATTGTCAGCTACTAATGAATTTTCCAGGAAAACTCTGAAAAGAAAGCAGAGCAGTTTCATCAGTTGAAAGATATTGGGCTTGTAAACAATGAGAAAAGTATTCATTAGTTTTTGTTGGTTTTGCAGAAGAACACTAAAAACAAAGGCAGAAGGGAAAAAAATTGTCTTTCTCCCATTCCTTCTCTCCCTCCACCTTTTCCTTTTTCTAACAGAATCACCAGTCTGAACTTGGACATCCTTTTGCCTGTAGTAGCCCTCTGAAAATTAATTTATTTGATAAGAACTAAAGTTCTTCTATTTCCTACACATGCAGAATAAAAACCAGAACAAAACAAAATAATTAAAAATAATAACATAACCAACTAATGAAACAGAAGTATATATTTTTTCATCCACAGAGAGATGTTGGCACATAATTTCCTATTTAGCATTAGCCCAGAGGTCCACTGAATTCAATGGGATTCATGCTTTTCATTTAGATGGAACTAGGATTAATGCCATGAATCAAAACCTGCCCATTTTAGAACAAGTCCTTCCACTGACTTTAGGAAGCATTTGGAAAGTCAGTGGTCCCTTTGAGCACAGATAAACTCACATGGATAAGAAAACAAACGTGATCAGCTGAAAAGACTGAAATGCTCCTACAGTGTGTCCAAAGGTTTGGTCAAATAATTAGCTGCAGCTCTATGCAAAAGTCATGTTGAGCCAAAGCTTTGAGCTTTGATTTGATAGACTTTTCTTTTTCTGAACTCTAAGAAGTTTCATTCAGGGTTTGAATATGCAAAAACCTACACAGGATTATAGATAAATGAAGAAAGACTGAAAAAACCCCACAAAACACGTTTTTCACTCTCACAAGTGAAAATTAAATTTAAAAATTCTGATAATTGTATTTTTATTATTAACCCTTAATGGCAATTTATTTATGTAGTTCTTCAGAAGCTGCTTGGTTTCATTTGTTTATTTTCTTTTGGTTTGTTCAACACCAGATTTTTGGCCTTTCAAAGATTCAGATCAAACTATGCAGCTATAAATAACATGTTTATGTTAACAGATTTGCCATTGCTCATGTTGCAAAAGCTCATGTTAAAATCAGACTTACTTAACTGTGTTTAATCTTCTTTCCTTTTTCTTCCTTTTTCTTTTCCTTTGTAGTTTGTTTTTTCTTTTTTTTTTCTTTCTTCAGAATTAAGGACTGGATTTTATTTGAAATGGGCTAAACTGGCATCCGTGCTTTTTTAACTATATGGAATATCCTATGATTCTTAGTATTGAAAAGAGGGCTACATGGTCCTGTCAAAAAAAAAAAAAAAAAAAAAAAAAAAAAGCTGTAAATTGTAAAAATACATTAGATATTGTTATTATTATAGCAGCTTTAGTTAAGGAACTAATACTATCTTTAATTTTTTACAGAGAACTTTGATGAAATAATTTATTACAATGACTCACAGAAAAACTTGTTTTCAAAATGACAGGAGAAACTGTTGAAGATTGTGAAAAAACTACTAAAAATAATGCTCTACTAAGAATAAATTTAAAGATGCAAACAGTGAGTCTGACTTTTTGGGTCAGGGATTTGTGAATGAAATTCAATCCAAGGTATTGGGGGGAATAATGATTTCAAATAATGCTTAAATTTTAAAAGCTTTCATCTCAAAAGAAAATGGAAGGATAAAAGCCAAAACAGTTGTGTTCTAGCCTGGACTGCAATTACCTATTTCATAAAATGCCATTGACAAAAATGTAATGATTGAGATCATTTCCTCAATTCAACTGTTTTTCCAGACTGTGCTTTATCAGTAGTTTACAGCTGCTCAACTCAGATCTCTTATGAAAGGAATATAATTAAAAGAAATGAAAAATAATGCCCACAAAAGAAAAGCATTTAACTTTTAGAACATGTGTATGTCAAATTTCAAGGATGCAACATCTGCAAAAATACACATGCATTTATTACCTATGGGATATGCAGTAGTTTGCGATGAGGATCTGAATTTATAAGCGATATTTATTAGATGCTTGTCCATCTAGTCGCACAAGGATTGGTTCTTCTCCAAAGGCATTCACAACAAAACAACAGTTCAAAGAGGTGAGTGCAGAGACATTGACAAGTCAGATATCAAATGTTTTAGGAATTATTTTGGGGGACAGTGCATGATAGCAAAATGTCTGCGGAAATCTGTGCTGACCTTTCTGATAACATGAATCCAAATACAGTGAAGTACATAAGGTCCTGCAGCAAATAACAGAAAAAATAAAACTTCATTTGTAAAAATCTGAGGTGTAAATACAGTGAGAGAATGAACCAGAAGTCTCACAGTTTCTTCACAGATGTGTACCCTGGATTGCTACCCACATCTGCACATCCACCTGCCTTTTTGATCTACCCACCTGCTCACACAGGTAGGTACATGCAATGGGTGAATGAAGTCCACCACAACTGCTCTATTTCAATGTACTCCTTCTGTATGTTATAATGTCTGCTTTGAAGCCAATATATTTTCCTTGCCATGTATAGCACCTGATACTCTGAATGAGACCAATTTCACTGACTCAGTAGATTAAAATCTATTGACCACCCAAGCCAGTTTTCCATTAGGCCACTGGCTTCTTAGGAGGAGACATGAGGTCTCCACTTTGTTTCAAACCTATGGTCAAAGTCTCCCCTGCTGCAATGAGATCAAGGTTTCATGTTATATGTATAACTTCAGCACATGTAAAGAGAATAACAGCTAAATGTGATTCCCATTCTAAGAAAACTGTTTGTAGCAGAGAATGAAGGTTTTTTTTCTGGCTGGATATTTTCAAATGGGGATGAGAGAAAAGAAACAGAACACATGTAAACCAAAGTAAAACTCACTAAGGTTTTGATATATATTTAATGTTATTTCAAGAATGCTTACAACTTATTTTCCTTTTTAGCTTAAGGTTGGATTGTTCCACTTTTCTTAATAAAACTTTACAATGTTCTTCAAAAGTAAATGTATTGACCAGACCAAGGAAGCAAAGATTTTTTCCAAGCATGCGCTCATCAGTTCTACTGACTTAACTTACCCAGTCGCCGTCCATGCCCACTTGCTTCCTATAGCCTCCTATTTAACATTATGTAAAATGGTAAAGGTGGAAAGAAACCTTCAAAGACCATCTACCTTCAATGCCCCTGCCATGGACAGAGACACCTTTCACTAGACCAAGTTACTCAGAGCTCCATCCAGCCTTGAGTATTTCCAAGGATCCACAACTTCCTCAGTCAACACGCTCTAGTGTCTTAAAAAAATCTTTCTTGTTTCCAATCTATACCTACATTCCTTCAGTTTAAAAACATTCACCTTGTAGTGTCACTACAAGCCTTGATACACAGTCTCTCTGTCTTGCTAAGCCTGTTTTCTACTTTGTAAGGCCTCCATGGAGTTTTCTCTTCTTCAAGCTGAACAACCCCCAACTGACTTATAGTATCTTGCTGGGAGAGGTGTTCCAGTCCTCTGATCATTTCTGTGGTCCTCCTTTGGATGGATACACTCCATTTTGTACTGGGGATCCCAGTGCTGGGTGCAGTATTCCATGTGGCATCTCACAAGAGTGGAGTAGAGCTTTGATCTGCTCCTCATGCTTCTTTTGATGCAGCCCAGAAAAGGACTGGCTTTTTGGGCTGCAAGAGCACATTGCTGGCTCATGTACAATTTTGCATCTGCTGATGGCCCTAAGCATTTCTCTGTATAGCTGCCCTCAATTTGTGCACCTGCCAGTCTGCATTGATGCTGGGCACTGCCCTGACCCAGGGGCAGGATCTTGCACTTGGCCCTGTTTGACTGAATGAGATTCACAGGGGTCCACCACTCAAGGCCATCAGGCCCCTCTTGATTGAATCCCTTCTCTAAAGCAAATTCCACTCCTCAGCTTGGTGTCAGTCACAAACTTGCTGAGGTTGCACTCAATTCCACTGTATCTAAATAGATTAGGTCCCTGTACAGACCCAAGAGGGACATCACTCCTTTCTGCTTGGACATTTCTTTACTGACTGTAAAGTTTTGGACATGGTCATCCAGCTAATTCCGTATCCATTTAACAGTCCATCCATCAAACGCATATCTCTCTAATGGAGCAGCAAGGATGTTGTGTGGGACCATTTCAAAGGCCTCCAGGTAAAAATGTTAGTTGTAGCTCTTGCTTTATCCACTGATGCAGTCACTCCATCATAGAAGGCCACTAGATTAATCAGGCATGATTTGTCCTTAATGCAGCTATGTTGGCTGTCTCAAATCATCTCCCTGTCTTCCACATGTTTTGACATAACCTCCAAGAGGATCTGTTCCATCATTTTACCAGGCACAGAGAGTGAAACTGACTAGTTAGTGGTTCCCAGGGTCTTCTTTTACCCTTAAAAATGGGTGACATTTTCCTTTATCAAAACACTGGGACATTATCAAAACATTTTCCTGACTGTCAGGACTTTTCAAGTATCATGGAGAGTGGCAACTACATCAGTCAATTCCTCAAGACCCTGGGATGTATCTGGTTGGGTCCCATGGACATATGCATATTCAGGTTCCTCAAGTGGTTTTTAATCTGACCTTCATTTTTGATGGGTGGTACTTCATTCCCCTAATCCCTGCCTTGAAGTTCAGTAGTTTGAGAGATTTGTGCTCCTGGAAATTTTTATCTTTCCAGAACAGGATACAGCTCCTTGTCAATTGCATAGACTTGTTCACCTTAACATTATTTTCATCTAACATTGATTTAATAAAGATTATAAGGGGTTGGTTGGTTGGTTGGTTGGTTGGTTGGGTTTTTTTTCCACAAGGACAATTAAAACAGAATAATAAGGAGAATTAGGCATTTTACTTTACTTATGCTACTCCTCAGGTACTTCAGAGAAGCCAGAGTTTCCATGGAATATTTTACAAAGCTACCAGGATAAAAGCTTAAATTAAAGAAAGCTTAAATTCAGAAGAATATCTAAGTTTCAGAAACAGCTAAAACTGGAGGCACAGCTGAAAGTAGTACAGGGATATGTAGCCAGAAACTAAGAGAAGGACTACTAGGCATAGAAACAAAATCCTGTATGAAATTTAATACAGAGTATGTAGCAATAAAAAGATAAGTGGAAGCCTGTGTCTAGCACATTACCAAGTGAGAATCTAGAATGTAAGAACAAAATTTAAAGTGACAGTCAAATTTCCCTAACAAACCACAAGTTAGTTCAAGAATTTAATGGGGTTTGTAATTACAAAAAATATTTGTAATTTTGAGGAGTTTGGTTTTTCAGAGTTGTGTTGAAGGGAGTTTTCACCACTTTAAAGGCATCCTCTGCTACTACCAAAACCAATTTTTCAGGCTGCCCTGGAAAATCACTTCTCTTTATAAGGCAACCAATCCTCTTGTCCTTGATAAGAATACTGCCCTGAGATTATGCACCCAATTAAAAAAAAAAAAAGCTAAATCCAAAAGCTGCTTTTTATATATAAAAATATAATTCACAAATATGTGCACTAACCCTTTTTTCTGAGGCAACAAGAATTTCATATTTGGAAAAGAAACAACATGTAAATAAATAGATTGAAGGATTCAGCAAAGCTACTGTAGTGCTACAGTAAGAACTGAGTGTATTCAATTGCAAAGAATCATAATGAACTTACTTTAAATTATCCAAATTATACAGTATAAGAAATACACTTCTTTTGTCAATATTGACTTCATTATATATACCATTATACACATATAGGGAAAAATCACTGTCAGCTTCAAATAAAATATACCTTTTTTTTCCTATCAGTTGCTGAACATATGATAGGAATATTATGTATTACTACTTTGTCAAAGTAATATATAATCATATATTTACTTCACTGTGTCTTGTGGTTATGACAGCATCATAAAAATTCAGGTTTTTCACACAGAGCTGTAAAAATCAGCCTTGCAAAAAGTCTAGAATGCATATTAGGAATTGAAACCAAAACCCAAGTGTTTTGAAATATCAAAAGATACATGGAAACCATGTCAAAGTTAGTTTACTCATGTGACTTTAAAAACCTGGAGGTTTTATAGAAGGAATAGGCTTGATGGCTTGGTTTGATGCTGAGTTATCCGTTCAGCTCAAATCCTCTGAGTCCTAAATCCAATCACACACTTATTCTCACCCCATTTGATGGAACAGAATAGGATGAGAGTGACTGATTTGTCTGCAATAGTGATACCTTTTGTTCTCGTAATGCTAGTATGTGGTTCTTGGCTTCATTACTATTGTGAATTTGTACTTGCAGGTGTAGGCAATTTTTGGTTATTCAGGGGGTTGATTTAGTGAGTAGAAGGAACAGTCAAGAAGTACTTCCAGACCTGTTCTATTGAGGCTTTCTAGATAGCACTAGTTTCATGGAGTTTGGGATGCATTTTTTTTCTGTATCATTATTACATGAGGTGTTACGGGTGTTGATATCTTCCAGAAGCACAGAGCTTGGGGAAAAATTACCCATAGGAAAGCAGTTAAGAATTGCTTTCTTTATCTTCAGCCAGAGCACTAAGTTCAGCATAACATCAATCTATAATCTATCCTGCCTTTGAACTTACACAATATTTTATTAAAAATGGATATGAAACCAATGTTCAATACCATAGGAACAGTTGCTTTCTTAGCAATGCTCAGCATTTAGAAACTTGGAATTGAGTTTCTCTACCAGGTCCTTTATTATATGCAATTGAGAATCAAAGATGTAGAGCAGAACAACATCTTCTTTTATCTTCTCGAAATCAAAGTTCCCACTTAGGTGTTGATGCTCTGTCTTGTTTACAATTCAGATCTCATTTCACTTCTAAAGAGATGTCCCTGAAGTGTCAAATTTTAAAGCAGAATAAATTTCTATTCTACGTAAAATGCATTAATCTATCCGTTACATGCATAATGAATTAAATAAACAAATACATATAATTCAAGTGTAGGTTTGCAGTGCCTATCTGACATCTACTACTGACACACGTTGACTGGTGAAATAACAATCCACTCCAAACCCAGCGCAACAAAGGCAGAAAACTGAACATTTATTGAGGAACTCGCAGATATTTAAAAGGTTCTGAGGGGAAGGTTCTGGAACTTGAACACGATTGGGTGAAGGTAGGGATGGAGTGGTTAACTGGCAACCAGAAAGCCAATGGGGAACAACTAGTCAAATGACAGGACAACTAACCAATAGGGAACCAGGGATAGAGGCAGAGGCAGAAACACATATAGGAGGGTCAGGCGCAGTGCCGTCAGCTGCATCAGCAATTGGAGGCAGAGGCGATCCCGAAATGGGGCCGCCCTGGCGCGGACCCACCAGGCGTAGCCCCAGCGGGTTCTGGATGCTGCCGGGTGGCAGCAGCAGCAGCTGCAGTGGCGGCTGCATTGGCAGTGCCGGACAGGGACGCCTCCCGGGCAGCACAGTCCCTGAGCCTCAGCAGCGTGATGACTCATCGGGGACAATGCCTCAGGGGAAAGGCACGGGAGGGGTGGCAACCATACGGGAGAGGGGGCGGGATACAGAAGTCTTTCTGAACCAAAAACCATACAGTAAGATGTATAACTTAAACTCCAACAACAAGAGTCTCTCATATTTGTAGCTGGTCAGGTCCGGGCTGCTTCCCAGCACTGTCCTCCTTGGAGGTCCATTTTAACATGCTCCCACGTACTACAAGCTCTACAGCAAATTTACAGCTCTGAGTTAGAGAAACGGGATCTATAAAATATGAATGAAAACGAAGTTCTTCATTTAATATAAACATACTCAGAAAACTGTTTAAGCTAATCAGAGGAAACTCAAACCTCTCTTACTCTCCATATGACTAAAAATTCTATATTTTTGCAATAATTTAATCTCTAGGATTTGAACACTATATTCAATACGGAAACGTAAACATATGCAAAAATATCAAAGATAATTTTTCTCTTTATGTGAGATATCCCTTATCCAAATGCACAAGTAATTAACTGAAATGAGGGAGAGGAGATTTAGCAATCTTCCTGATAACAAGGGTGGTGGTGAGTTTATTCTTTTCTCTTTCTCATCTTCTTTCTTCTTGCCCTCTTTGTATTACAGCACGCTTTCATACCTTTTTTCAATAAAGTGGTTTAACAGTATGCAGCACATATGTAATGGTGGTTTATTTTTTTCCTGTGGCTGAGACTTTCATCCTTTATGCATATGCACGCACTTTTCAGGCTAGTGAACACAGTGCCCCTGCCCTTTTTATTCTTTTGGCATTGTGTGTTATATGTTTACAGTTCCAAATTAATGGGAATAGAAAAGAAGAGCCTTGAAACAATAATGAAATAGTCAAGAGGGCAGGCAAGTTTGCTTTCTTCATACCCTTTTTCTTCTCCAAATCTCAGGATCTTTCTGTAATATCTTTCACGTCATCCATCATATCCAGGGACTTCATGGCTCATTACCTCCTTTTTCCAAAAGGCAATCCTCCAGGGATGTGTCTGCTCAGGAAGAAAAGGAAGGCAGAGTCAGATTTTGCATCCACCATGAAGCACAGGATTTCCAAATCCCAGCTTTTCTTTAAACTTGAATGCTTTTAATTTTTTTTTAATCTCTGGAGAAAAAATTCTAACCAGTTCTATCTATTTTCAAGTGGTTTAGTGATTTCAGAGTCATGAATTTAGTTTTTTTTTTTTTTTTTTAAGTTAAACTATCATTAGCCTATTATTTGAAAGAGCTGGATATTTGTGCTGACTTAATAAAATGCAATTTCCTTTACTTTTTTCATTACAGTAAGCCTGAATCGTCAATGATACAGAGTTCAGCAAAAACCAGAAGGGAGATTTGCAATCCAGCATTTTAAAACTTGGCAACATATGCTCTTTTCTTGCTCTGATTGTTATTTCCATAACAGAAGTTCCTCTAGAATAAAATTGGAAATGTAAGACAAACAATAAATGCAGTAAAATAACTTTGCAAAGGCTTTTTGTTGGTTATGATTGTTTATAAACAGTGCTACTGTTTGTAGATAAGTTTCCAAACAAATTCTAGCTGTTTAAAAAAATCCATCTATGTGTATTGATGGAAAGTAGTTCAGGGAGCCCCTTGTGAATAACATACTTATTGCATCTCTGTTCCTGTGTTCAATGTATTGGTTTCTCTTTTAACAACTAAATATTCCTTAAAAGAATAAAACATGAGGCAAAAATGAATGAAAACTTTGATTACATTTCTCTGCACAATTTAACCTGGCTTTTTCTCAGGTTATTACCTGAAGCAAGCAGATTCAATACTCTTTCTTAATAATCCTGGAGCTTCCAAAAACTAATTGATTTTCTCTACTAGCCACCAGGTGGCAATCATAAACTTTCATAAACTTAGTCTGCTCCATCAACTCTTCTGAAGCAGTTACTGCAGACAGAGAATATGCTGTAAGCAGAAAGCAGAAAATGCTATCTCCATGGTGACTATTATACTATGTTGTTTGTCATGGGTGAAACTAGATGAAACCATGTTCATGCTTCTAAATTACATACTTCATCTCATTAAGTCCTGAGCAGCTAACCTTGAAGAAAAAGCGTTCTGCGGAAATATCTTTGTCTCTAGAAGAGCCTGTAGATAGCTTACTGTCCATGTGGTATTTTCAGCCTTCTGGACAGTGACCATAGTGAACATTCCTGCAAAAAATCTCTACAAATTTTTAAATTGCCTTTTCTACCCAAGAGAAATATCTAATTTAACAAAATTTCAGCCTAAAGTTCTTGTTTTTCTCCATTTTCTATCAGAGCTTTGAGAAACACATTGCAAAGCTATGACAGGCAGAGAAAGAGATTCTGCCCTTTCCATTTCATGTCATTATGCTTTTCAAAGAGCTAAGAGCCCTGTAACAGCAGCTTGACTTTCAACTTCATCATCACACTGAAAAAATAAAGATGGAAAGCTCTGGTCAGCATATTTGTTTCATTTTTTCATATTTCTGTTTAGGTATCACTAGACATCAGCACATTTTTTTTTTCCCTAAAGTTGTTTAAGATCTTAAACCCACTGACTTTTAGAAGGAGAAGCTGTTTGAACCAAAAGAAAAACCTCTTTTTTTTTTTTTTTAAATTTCATTTCTCTTCCAAATCTATTGCATGTTGATCTTTACCTGTATATCTTTCTTTCTTAGTTCTCATCCCTTTGCATTCCCATGAAACTGTCTTATACTTAGTTGTGTTACAGCTAGCTGGAAAACAAGACAACAAAACAGAGATCTAAAAATACATTGATTTTACCTGATCTGATGGGAATAATGTATTTTGATTACGCTTTACTGTTTTTATCTTAAAAAAAGAAAACAGAATAAAGCAAAAAAACACACACACACACAAAACAAAAACCCCACAAAATACCTGTTATAAAAATAACTAAAGAGACAATAAGAATGTCTGAAAAAGAAAAGTTATATAATTAGAAATAATAAGAGAAGTCACAGGGAAAAAAAATAAAAAAGGAGGGAGAGCAGATTATGAACTATTGGAAGCCCTGATATCAGTTACATAGAAAAAAAAATCTATCCTCCAGTAGCATTGAAGAACATCAGATTCAGAGCAGGAAAATAAGACACTTTTGTACTCAGTGTCCTGTTTGCTGGTGGAAGTCACTTTCAGAAACAGCAGTGTTAACAGGATGTGAAAAAACAGTAATAATGGGATCATCTCAATCAACATGAGGTAGCATAAAGATAAGACAGAACCTTTTAGAAAGACACTGTGAGTTAGATGTTTATCATTTTATATATTAAGTGTTCTTCAACATCCTTCTGGAACATTTGTTAGGTACAAAGTAGGAAACTTGTAGTCCAGTTATGTGATTTGATGTAGAAATTTCTGTCATTATGAGGTTTGTGGTTTTCTTGGGCTTTTTACTGCCCCTCAACACACACCCTCTTTTGTATCTCATCCCTGGACAAAGCCAAATTTCCAAAGTCAAGCACATTTCCATTACAGTTTTAAATACCCTTCTGTCATTCAAAGACAAACTAAATTTCACTTCTTACAGTGAAATTTAGAAGTACAAAGGTTTACTATTACTATTTTAAAAAACAAAATCATGTAGTTCGTGATTTTAAAAAGAGAGTGAAATAGGGTGAGAGACTTACCTTCATGCAGTCATCATAAAAAATACAAGGACAATTTAGATTTCTGAATTTGAGGTATTTTTCACTGTTGATAACTTGTATTTCTCTGAAAGAGCAGTTAGATGGCAGTGTTGTTACACGATTCGAGGAAACCACACATTTCTGGATTTGTCAGAAACCATCACTTCAATCCAACAATACAAAGTCAAAGCATAATTACCACTAATGCTCCCCTTCTCTTGAGCAATGCCATCAGGGTATATCTTGCAAATGAATGGAAACTGTTAATTATAATTATATTAGACACCCATATTGTACGTTTCAGCAGTGCTGGTATTGTCTTTGGATCTTTGTTTATCATTACACATGAGATATTAAAGTAAAAAGATGAAGACCACAGTGACAACACTTCTTTATAGTATGAAAATTATGCATCCTTTTTCACTAACAGCTCAGCCCAATAATTTGAAAGTGCTTGTAATTGGATTATTCTGTGCCCATATTTTACACGTCACAAAAAAGGAGAATGTTTAATTAATCTTTTTTTTTTTTGTAGATTGTTTGCAGTCTAATTAAGATGTTTGCTTTAATTTACAGAGCAATAATATTTCTTATTCATTTTGCCTTGAAACATATATCTTCATTTTCAACCCAGCCTCCAGGGAACTATTTCAAATAGAGTTATAATACATGTAGAGTCCAAAATCCCATCTCAGAAGAAACTGGGGAATAGTATGTACTTTCCTAGCTCTTCATCCTCTCTTCTTCACACCAATTTTCCTAGCTCTGTTTTCCTCTTCACAAAACCCCTCATTTATTCTTAGCTTCCTGACCTTTCCAGAAAAAAAACTGTCATTTTTTGCTTAGCATTTTATTTAGTCAGTCTTTCAGAATCTGTCTGATGCACCTCCCTGAAATTCTTCAGTTGTGCTCAATCCTGACTGCTGCACTGACTCTGCAAGTGTGTTAGTTTATTCAAATTTCTGAGTCCTCTCAGAATTTGCCCAAAATTAGTATCAGGAAAATATCACTTTAAGAACCCACAAAGACATTCATTTGTACCACTTTGACTATGCCAGTTTGACTAAATGACTGCAATGCCACTCTGCAGTGGTGATGCAATTGTACTGCTGTAGAAGACCTCCTGCTGGTTGTAAACACACGTTTTTTGCAGCTATAGCAGGGCTGAGTAAGCTGGTACAACCTGCAGCAGATCCTAGCAAACATCCCTCTCAGTGTTTTCTCCATCTGAAAGTCATCTTCTCCAATTCCAAAATGTTCCCTTCAAAATGAGCCAAGTCTACAATGGATTGCTCATCAGCTGGTACTGAATAAACCATTAAGCATGCAACTTTTCCCTAATCAGACCAGGATCATAAACTGGAAAAGAGCTATTTCACAAAAGTGTAAAATACAGAAATACAGGTACTAGGACAGAGCTTTTCCTCACTGTAACCAACAGAAGGTTGTTTAAAAAGCCTTTTACCATCCTGAATCATACTGCTAAATAGTTTGCTGCTCCTACCCATTGCAAAAGGTCATCTGGGCACCATATAGATATTTCTCTTTGAAAGGCAATGCCTGGATATCTTTTTTTGAGGAAAGATAGAGTGTTATTCTTCTTTTTTTCTTTTTTTCTTTTTTTCTTTTTTTTTTTTTTTCCCTAGTACAATTTTCCAGTCTTCCTCAAATCTAAGCTGGACTGCTGCCAGGATTTCTGCCATGTGGCCAATAATCTGGAAGCTCTAGGAGCTTCAAGGCCAGCTGCGGTACTCAGGGATGGCAGGGATCAGGAGCACAGCAGGGAATCTCAAAGGCGTCACTGGAAACTGTTTTCCTTGGCCTTCCCAGGTTACCAGACCTGCATGAGCTTGCCATAGGGAGTGCCAAGGAAACAGAAAGCCAGCTGCTAATGAAACAGATTTTTCCTAAGAAACCCTTCTGGATCCAGTTGGGAAATTAGAAGAATTTGACATGTTTTGGTGGAACATTTGAAATGTTGTTACATGTGCATTTCCCAGTGGAAGGTTCCCAGACAGCTGTCATAAATTCAGACCAAAAGAGATAAACAAACAAACTGAAGACACTATAACCATTCTCTTTTTTCATTAATGCCTCAGAAACTCATTTGCAATGAAATTCTTTGAGTGCATTTTCTTTATCTGAACTCAGAGACAATTCTGTTGACATTTTGCCAGTCTTCAGATAGAAAACATCTTCCAGAAGTAGTGATAGATATTCTGCATCTTCATTCATTTGCAACACCCAGACATACAATATCTATTCTCCACACTGGCAATTACTCATAAGCAATTATTAGATCAATGTTGACATTGCTATATAATTCAGTCAGATCACATGTCCTTTCAATGTTTCAGAAGGATAGACTTGTATACATTCATGCATATACCTATGAAGAAAGCAAATTATGTAACAGAAGTGACAATTGCATATTTATGACTGATCACTATGGAGGATCTTACTCCAGCATCTTTAAGGTTGGTATTGTGGCCTGACATAGCCATCCAAAGTTTCTTATGGAAAGAAATAGAAACTTCTTGAGTGAGTCATGTCACTCTAATATTCTCAATGTAGGAACATCTAAGATAGGTAAGACAAACTACAGCCTAAGAATGCATCTTACCCTTTCCTGAATATAAAAAAATCTTGAGCAAATAGGTCAAACCTGGACTTATAACTTTGGGAGATTTAAAGTTAGTTGTAGCGTGACCCAGTCTGTAATCTCCACAGAGAAAATCAAGGTCCCTCTCTGATACAGAAATATTTAATCCAAGTTACTGGGAGGCCATTCTGGCTATGTATGAACCCATCAAATATAATGTTGGTATTGACCTCTTTGATCTCAATGCAACCTCTTTATCAAAGTCTGGTTGTATAGTGTCCCTTCAACATATTATATCACAAATCCATTTCACACTTTTTCTCATTTAAAGTCAAGTTTCAGTTAAAAGAATTTTGTTCTCTTATTCAAAGCTCTGCAGGAAAGAGTGAGCTAAGACATTTGCATTTATTTAGGGCAACCATTTTTTACTTGAACATGAAAACCTGTCAGTAGGGAGACCATTGAAAGTAAGAGATAATATCATACTGAACTCTCCATAGGAGAGATATCACACATGTACAGTATCTTAGTGGCCAGTTCAGGTTGTTGGAGCTTCCCAGTCAATCACACAGGTTTTTATAGATAGTTTTGCTACAACATTATGTCTGATTTTCTGTGTTATGTATGGATATACCACAAATCTGTATTTGAAAGTCAGGGCAAGCAGACATAGCTAGATGTAATTCACTTCAGTACATACTCTAATCTCACCTTTTCATTATTCTCAGTAAGCTCATACATTGAAAAATAGACATTCAAAATTTTAATTTATTTCACACAGAAAGAATTTTAAAATAAGCTATATGTCTCTTCAGTTGTATAGGAACCACAGAGACTATAATTAATGATAAGATCTTATGAGCTTTTCTGCCTATGTTGTTCACTGTGTTGGATGGAGAGAGAAGAAACAAAGGAAGAGGGAAAGAGTGAGCATACAATATTATAATTCTGTTTTCAGGAATATAACAGTAGGGAAAATGTAAAATAATGGACATTCATCACTCCAAGGACTCAAAGCACAGAAAGCCACATACAAACACACTGCAAATAAAAAAATTGATAGACATCTGCTTAGATGAGGTCTGTATTTAGGTCAAATGATTTTCCTGACATAATCCAACCAAAAAAGGAAGGATTCCATGCAAATAAGTATGGTGAGTGCAAGGCCATCAAAGATCTTGAAACTGAAGAGCTGAATTCAGAGTGATTAGGAGGTATTTTTCATTTGTGCTTTTCCTTACCAAATTCTTCTGTTTTATGAAATTCATCCAGCATTTTTATATGGGAAAATATAGCTTTTAATGATTTTTTTTTTTCAGTTAGCAATTCACATTTGAAAGGCAGAATAATAAAGCAGAAAAATGCACTTTATATTTTCTTTATTCAAAATGTTAGTATTTCCTCACTTTACTTTGTAAGGCTACTGCAAATCTATTGTAGAGAGATATTTCACTCTGTCAAAATAGGAGCATAAATTCAGAGAGCATAGGATTTTAAGGTATGCCAGAGTTCACATCTAGGAGGCTTATACAGGGCCCTACTAAAGGAGTCATAGGTGAATCCCATTGTGGTGCATATAAGGATGCAGATCTCCTAGAGGTGGTCCAATATGCCTTGGTCCTCCTGCTTTATTGCTCATCCAGACTAAAGATCCCAATATTGCAGGGATGATCCAATGGAAAATACACTAAAAATACCCTCCTTTCTTCTACAAGTGATACATTTTGTGTTCATCAGCTCCTTCAATCAGGTCAATATGACCTAGCTCTAGTATTGAACTAGTTATTTGGATGCCAAACATGAATGACAAAATTCTGCTAGTCAGGCAATTTTACCAGTCAGGCAAGTAGAAGTGAGGTGTTCCAATTTAGGATAATGCAGCTACTAAGTTTTCCTAGTAGATCTAGTCTTACATATCAAAGATAAATGAAACAAGTCTTACAGATCACGTCACCAAGAGAGACAAACAGAAATTTGCTCAAGAAAAATTTCACATATCTTTAGAGATTGGTTGTTATTAGGCAATTCAAGAGTTCATGCATTTATCTGTGTTTAATTAGCAGGTTACACCACAGTTTAAAACTCGTCTACAGGTAGATCCTGTCATGAAGAGCAAGAGCAAGGATGAATATGCTAAACACTTTTAATAAATCTGCTGTCTCTCCTCATTTCAAAGTTTCTCTTTTAGCTCAGGAGTCTCCCATTCCTCTCAATTTCTAATTTGTCTGTGGCTGCTACAGTTGATCAGCCTCTTTGGGCCAGATTACCTCTACTACTGCAAGACCTCTCAAGAAACCCTCTTTTCTACTGCCTAGTGCATTTGTATTAAACAATGTAATGAGGCGTATTGTAGTAAACAATATAACCAGAATAACACAGTAATTGGGGATGGAGTTAGGAGAAAAGCTTGCTTTAGTGCTCTTACATTTTAAACAGAGTTTTTATCTTTTATCTTTTTTTTTAATCAGTCCCTTAAATCTCCAGAGCCTTCCTCCCTTCATCTGATCAGCTGGGTAATTTAATGTAGCAGTGAAGAAAAAAAAAATCCAATTGGGTGCTGCTTTGTTGACTTGATAGTATTTTTTCAATGCAAAATGAAACTAACCCACTGAAGAGCTGTGGGAGAGAGTGTAGAGCAGGCAGAATTCAGAAGTTTAAAAGCTGCCTTTATTTTTTTCATTCTTCCACTTCAGACATTAAGTAGCTCTCAGTTGTATTTGTCAAGATAAAATAAAACTGACAAGATGGCAGGATGAGAAAAATAAGGCTTTATATACGGGGAGAAGACAGAGTAATCAGAAAGAGAATTGAAAATGGACAAAAAAGTGATCATGAAATAAGAAGGGACTTCTCTTACAAAATAAATTAGAAAGAAAACAAAAAAACCCCTTATGAATGTATTGGACTTTGCAAGTTAGTGTCTGAGAAAACTCTTTCAAGACTAAAACTCTTTCAAGACTTCAAAATCTTTTTTATTTCTAGTAACAGCTGATTTAAGGGTTTGAACTTCAGGGTTAATGGACTCTACAATAATGAAAAATATTGGTAGGGTCTAAGTTCAAAGGTCAAATACAACTCTCAAAGTATCCTTTTTCTTTACTAGGAGAAAAAGAAAATGGACAACCTAGTATAAAAAGGATAAGGCCATGCCCATTCAAGCACCAAGGTATAGGCAGAGACAGCAGATCAATGTGCAGGCCACATCCCGTACTTACTTTATGTAGATTTGTTTTCATGCCTGATTCAGAGACAGGACTTCATGACCAACTCAATTAAAACAGATGATGCAAGAGCATGAAGAGTAGTGAAGACTAGCTGCCTGACCATCCAACTTAACCTCTCCTTTAAACAGTAAAATCAGCCAACCTATTCTACCAAGCTCTGAGATGAGGCTTTCAAGAAGAAAGATTGAAGGCCCTGCAAGTATACGGAGCCTGACAGTTTAAAACTAGGACAGGTTAACTCCTTATGAAAGTGTAATTCCTAATAGAGATGTCCTTGGTCACATAACACAGGTATGAAGCAAGCAAAGTCTGCTTAAACCAAACCCTAGAGCACAAAGCTTTCTTGGATGAACAGGATGGCAAGGAGGAAATTATGTGAAAAATGACTGGAACAACAAATGTGTAGGAAGGGATGTTTTTCCTTTACTTGCTTAACATGCATCTAATGTTTTCACTGCTGTTATACAAGGAAAATTCTCATTACATCCTAGCTTCCTCTAGTGCTACTCTTCTGAGACTTTGCCCCATCTTACAGAATGTACTCAAAAAGCAAGGCAGTGACATTGATTTCTGGAAGGACTGTCAGACCAAATTCTCCATCTGTTTTGAGAATTCCTTTAGCAACAAATTGCTAGAAATTGACAAGACATAGGAAGGGAACATTACCACATAATGACCTTGTTCTTTTCTGCTTTTGTCAACAGCCAGAGACTGAATTCTGACCATGATGAAATGTTGGTCTGATTCAAAATGTCCTTCCTTGCATACTTATATGACAGCTAAAGTCTCAAGATAATATGACACTTTAGGCCTAGGAATATTTCCAGTGACTTCAGAGATGTCTGTACTAATTCCTTAATATTATGCTTTTTAGTTGCTCTGGTTGTGTTAGGCAGTCAAGCATTCCAGCTCTAGAGATATTGTGTATGGGAATATGGAATTTAAAAACAGTATTCCTCGAAACTGGAAAGATAAATCCTGGGAGGAATACAGGGAAATTGTCCAAACAGTCAGGGATTTGCTTAGGAAAGCTAAATCACTGACAGAAATAAATCTGGCCAAGGACATCAGGGGTAAATAAAATGCTTCTTTAGGTACATCAACGATAAAACACTAGGGAAAATACATGTCCTCTCTGGAAGGACATTGAATACCTGTGTTCCCAGAACATGAAGAAGGCTGAGGTACTCAATGATTTTTGCCTCAGTCTTCCCCGGCAAGTGCTCCAGTTGCATCACCCAAGTTGTAGAAGATGAAAGCAGGGACTGAGCAAATGAAGAACCAACCACTGTAGGAGACCAGATTCAAGAACATCTAAGGAATCTGAAGATGCACAAGTCCATGGAATCTGACAAGATATATGAATGGGTCCTGAGGGAACTAGTCGAGAAAGTGGTTAAGGCATTATCTATTGTATTTGAGAGGTCATGACAGTCCAGTGATGTTCCCCTTGTCTGGAAGATGATAAACAGAACTCCTATATTTAAACAGGGAAATAAGGAAGACCCAGGGAACTGCAGGCCGGCAGTCTTACTTCAGTGTCTGGAAAGATCATGGAACACATGGAAAATAACCAGATGGATTGGTGACAACCAACAAGGCTTCACTACAGGAAAATCATGCCTGAAAATATTAGTGGCCTTCTACTATGGATTTACAGCAATGAGTTTACAGCAATGGTGCATAAGGGAAGGAGCATCTACCTGGACTTGTGCAAAGTGTTGGACATTGTAGTAGTTTTAGCTAGGCCTCAAATTAGCAGGCTCAAGGAGTCTGTGTGGATTGGTAGAAACAGGTATTGCCTGACTAAGTAACTAAAGAGATATGTAATATCAGATAACGCAAACCTAAGATATGAGTGCAGAAGTAGGAGGTGTTTGGTCAGTTGCTTTACGGCTGTGGTCCTAGGAGGACGTGCTGTGCTGTGCTGTGCTGTCCCAGGAGGGACGGGGAATACCAGGCCCAGCACCAGCTCACCACCATGTTATCTTAGGGAAGTAAAATGTTTGTTCTTTGTTTTTCTCTCTGCTTAAGTCTGTCTCTAGAGAATTAATTTCTCTAGAATAATTTGTAGTTGAATAGTGAAATTTGTGTGTTTATTGGGGAGTGAGAAGTTATTTCTTTTTATTTCTAACTTGTGTGTATGTTATGTTGTAATTTTATCTTAATTTTCTCTTTTCTGTATAAATATATATAGTTAGTTTCAGCATAAACCTAGTTTGAAGGTTTTTTCCCTTTCCTCCCTTTCCCTGGGGAGGGGGGGAAGGAAAAGAAACTCTAACTCTGTACTTTGGCAGTTGGCAGTTTGCCAGCTCAGCCCAAAACAGACATACAACAACCTTATCTCTAAACTGGAGAGAAATAAATTTGATGGATGGACCAGTTGGTGTCCAAGTGAAAAGCAGTGATTAATGTGGTTGGCATTGGCACCAGTATTTTTTAACAACTTTTTTGGTGACATGTACAGTGGGTATGAGTGCACCCTCAGCCAGCTTGCTGGCAAACACCAAGCTGTTTGGTGTGGTTGACGAGCTGGAGGGAAGGGATGCTATTCCAAGGGGCCTTGACAGGTTTGAGAGGAGGGCCTGAGCAAATCCCATGAACTTCAACAAGGCCAAGTACAAGGTCCTACACCTGGGTCAGGGCAATTCCAAACACCATACAGGCTAGGAGAAGAATTATCAAGACAAACCCTAGGGAGAAAGACTTGGCAATGTGCACTTGCAGCCCAGAAGGCTAATTGCATCCTGGGTCACATTAAAAGTGCTATGACCAATGGAGGTGATTCTTCCACTCTATTCTGTCCTTGCAAAATCCCAGATGCAGTACTTCATCCAGCTCTGGGATATCCAGCACAAAAAAGACCTGGACTTATTGAAACAAATCCAGAGAAATGCCACTAAGTTCATCAGAGGGCTGAAGCACCTCATATAAAGACATGCTAAGGTGCTGGGACTGTTGAGTATAAAGAGGCGGCTTTGTGGAGATCTTACAGTTCCTTCCAGTACCTAAAGAGGGCTTAAATGAATGTGGAGAGTAACATTTTATAAAGGCAAGTGGTGATAGGACAAGATGGGAATGGCCTTTAGCTGAAGGAGGGTGGGTTTACATTAGAAATAAGGAAGAATTTCTTTACTGCCAGACTCATGAGGCACTGGAATAGGTTGTCCAGAGAAGCTGTAGGATCCCCATCCCGGGAGATGTTCAAGACCAGGCTGGATGGAGCTTTGAGCAGTCTGGTCTAGGGGAAGGTTGTCAGGGTAGACCAGGAATTCCTCAAATGGCAGCAGTATTATAAAAGATGGATAGATGAAGATATCGAGGTTGGGGAGCCTGAACTAGTTGATCCAACTGTGTTGCAGAAGAGTTATGGGAATTCAACTGTGTTTACTGCATATATTGATAGGACTCCTGTGTGATGTTTAATGTTATCATGTCTACCCATAACATTTTCCCTATAGCTATCCCTATCCAAGTTCTTCCCACAAACCTTTAGGATTTTCCCTGCCAACCCTTCTCCCATTGGTTGATACTTGGTGCATTGCACCACAGTTCCTTATATGGCTATTCTTGTACCCTGATCTCCCACTGGTCTGTTTCTCAATCCCTTATTTGCATACCCCTGGACCAATGGGATGCTTGACCCCTCCCAACTTTCTGGAAAGTTCTACCCACACCCTATAAAAGTCCCTGCTCTCCAATAAATTTGGCTTCTTCCATGGACTCCTGCCTGCGTGTGGTTGTCTCTTCGGGGAATCAGTGCTGGGGCAGGAGCGGAAGGAGCTATCCCACCTTCAAGGGGCCCAGAGCTAAAACAGCTGTTTCACTTTGCGAGCTGTATCACCGGCCCCTTGGAGCACTACACCCTGCTTCGGGTTCGCAAAGCAGAGCACCATCCACTGATAGAAGGTGTCCCTGTCCATGGCAGGGAGATTTGAGCTAGGTGATATGTAAAGTCCCATTGTAGCCAAACGATTTTATGATTCTATGAATCTATGATTCTATGGCTCTGTGATTCTATGAATCTCTAATTCTATAGTATCAATTATGAGTATTTACAACAAATGTCCCTTGGAACCTTAAATAGATGTTTGTTTGTTTGTCTGTTTGGGGTTTTGTTGGCTTTTTCATAGCAGAGAAATATCACTGCTTACCAGCCAAGTTCTGTTATCTTGAAAAATGCAGGTATCACTGATCCACATTGACAATGGGGATTCAATCACTGTCAATGTTTACCTGAAGAGGCATGTTTTATTCCTCTGCTATTTATCCAGAAGAGAACTCTTCCAGAAAAAAGAAAGAAATAACATAAATACAAGTTTTACCATATTATATTTTGCAGAAGACAACTTCCAGAAAGAACCTTCAGAATTTGCTTTCTGGAAAGTATAAAGATAATGGGTAAGTATTAGAGCAGTACAGAGATAAGTATTTCTTATGAACAGATACAGACATTGACTAACACATACTACCTGTTACATCCTTGAGTAATGTAAAATATCTAATTGAGCATTGTTTCTCATTTCACATGGATACTGCAATGTCCTTAGTTAGATTCATCAGGTCGTGAGAATTAAACACTTGTAAATAAATGCAGTAGGCTCCAATACTCATTACTTAACCTCTCATAAAACTCATTTAGATTCCAGATGAAGAATTCTCCATTATTCATGAGACATAATAGGCTTATAAATTCATTAATTTTGGATAGGCTTTTTTTTTTTCCTAGCAAGTTAATAAACACAGTTTTCAGTTAGCTTCCTGTCTTTCTTTAAGCAGATAGGAAAGAGCTGGTTCCATTACATTTTGTCTCAATTTAATCCCTCGCTGCTACAAGGAGTGGAAAATGCAATTAAATGCACTTCTGAAACCTTTCCCTAGAGTGCTGTTTACAATATTGCCTGAATTAAGCAGTCTATGTGAGATGATGTATCTGCTCTTACATACTCATGATAGCCTTAAGAAAGTTTAAAAAAATAAGTATTTTTTAGTCAAGGAATATTCACCCCCCAAATAAACAAACAAACAAAAACCCAATTAAAACAGCTCACCCCCACCTTTTAGTATAAAAAGATGTTTATGAAGAAAAGGTAATGTCGTATATGGATTCCTGACAGGTTTACAAGCAGACCATTGCCAAATGTGCCTCAGTTTTTGTTCTCACACTGTTTTCTCCCTCCCACAAAACTAAGAGGTCTGTAAACTTCCACGTTAGTTTAGTTGACTCCATACAGATTTCATATGCTTGTATTTTTTCCTCTCTGTTTATTTATTATAAGCAAGAAAAAGAGACATAATATCTTTGACATTAAATATGCCCTAAACATGTTATCTCCTCATTCAAACTTTGTCTAGACAAGCAAGGAGGGAATGTATCTGTATCCTCCTCTATCTGTAGATTTTACATCTGAGGTCAACATCTGAGATGTTTAGTTAATGGGGGGTAAAACCCAGGAATTTTTAATAATTGACTCCTATGAATTGTTCAAGACTTGTACTTTAGGATGGGATAAGTTGCAACTATTTGTTGACCAGTTACTTTCCTCAGTTGTCCTACCTGCACCATCAGGCAGTTAAACCTCAAAAGTCATTAGCTTGGGTGTGTCAGAAAACACTGGTGTGAAGTTCTAATGAGTTAAATATCAGTTTCCCAAATAAATTTCTAGCACAGAGGAAGTGTGAATGGTCAAAATAATAAAGGATTACACGCAACTAATAAGTTTGAAAAAGAAAAAAACAGTCAACAGGCAAGCATCATAAATAATCTAGTATACTGTTGTCAATTTTCTAGAAGAATCTTCACCAAAGACTCTTAGAAAAATTCTATTTTTTTTTTCTTCTATGATAAGAAGTGTCTTTCCAGATAGGCAAGTGATCTATAAATATGATACAAAGGACAGGAATGCACATTCATTATCCAGAACGTCCAGAACAATGGTATGTATGAGCAACTTTATTCCAATCCTGGTCTAGCATTTCTTCAACATGAACTAATCTAAAATATACTGGGAAAAAATAATTGGGTGTAAATGATGCAAGTGACAAAGACTAATTTCAAAACTTGGGTATAAAATTTAAAGTGAGAAGTATGAGATTTCATAATATATAGTGGAGTAGGTAGAAAAATAATACCTGGAACTCAGCATCACTGAGCAGAAAGTGCCTTGTGTGGAAAAGTACAGCTATAAAAACATTTGTGTAATGGCAAGCTCTAAATTTGATATTACTTACTCCGAAAAGCATAGCAGTGTCACAGTATATCACTCCCAAAAATATCAACCCAGTAGTCAGGAGAAGTGAGGCAAAATGACAGAACATAAAGAATTATGAAAGAAGGAATTGGAAAGAAAGTAGAAGTTTTACTGTCATTATGCTACTGTATAAATCTATTACAAGTCCCCATCTATGAACACTACATGAAATTTTTATTACTGTCTTAGAAACTTAGGGACAAATTAGAAAATATACAGATAATGGCAGAGGTTAGGATGAGTAGGTGTCTTCTGCTTAGAAAAAACTAATAAATTCTTAGTCTGGATTCCAGTTAAATCATGAATGGCAAGGAAAAAACTATTAAAGAATGACTATTCATTGTCCCTCGCCACACAAAACTGAAGAGTGCATACTGATTTCATTATGCAGATATCACAAAAGAGAAGTAACATTTCAGTGAGAGGACAATTAAACTGGACAGAGTGGTGGAAGTTGAGCAAGAGCTTATCAAATAGGATTGAGTACACTGGGGAAGGAGCCAAAACAGTGGCCAAAACTGAATTTCTGACTTAGTCTCTGGTTTTATCTGGAATGTATAAAATATACAAAATATTTGCTATTTTCTTGCACATTTTCCCCAAATATCTACTACTGGCCATCACCGGAGACAAGGTGCTAAACTTCCCAAACTCGGGTACCAGTTAGTATAATCATTCTTATGTCCTTAAAATTAAATCTAAAATATTTAGAACTTCACAGATGTCTAACAATAGTTAAGAACAACAGTTAAGAACTGGTGTATTCTTTAACAATTATACTCTCCATCGCCTCATCAAATGAAATTTCTGCCTCATTCTAATTGGCTGGCTAGGGAAAATTTACTCCCAGGGAAGAAAAAAACCAAAACCAAACCAAAAACAAATTAAAGAGTTAATTGTCAGAACTTACCAATCAAAAATTTAATTCTGTACTGGAAGAGGATGTGCTTTCTGGAAAAACACATTTTACTCTGAAAAGTTAGAATTACATTTTCAACAAGATTCCTTTACTCCAATCTTTAAGTTGCTACAGTCAGTATATTTCTTTGACTACAGATTGTTTGGTAACTAAAAATGAAATGAATGAAAAGCAGAAACTTTTAAATTGTGCATATTTTGTGCAAAAGGATTCTAGTTCTGGTGACAAAATCTGAAAGCTGAAAATTTTGTCCCTATAGGGACAGCTTACTTTTCTGAAGGTGTCATTGTAAGACACAACCAAAGAGTGTAAATCAGTGTCTCTGCTGTTTTGCACTCCCTCCAACAGAAATTCTAATTAAATAACATGCTTTTTTTCAATTTAAATTAGTTCAAGTTTTAGTCATGTGAGATCTCATACTGACTTCCAGGAAAAGAGCTAGTGGTCATTCCTTTTTTATTAGTAGTACAATATAGGAATACACATTGCTGGTCTCCCAGACATTTATTATCTGCTCTTATTTAGCCTTGATCCTTGTTTGGGTTAGGTTGCCAGGAAACTTGTATAGTCTACTTGATAGAGATTCAGGGTCATAGAGAGATCTTTAATCTCTGACCCTTACAAGAACTTGATAAAAGCTATTAAAATTATTTCTGAGGTGTTCACTATGGTTTTGGAGGAATACGGAGGATTTTTGAAACAGTCTGAGAGATTGAAGCTTCTGATCTGGTAGTAGGCAAATATGAAATAAAGGAAAAATCATACTGTACATATTTCTTCCCTGAAGGGACCCATATGCACAAAGTTTCTGCCTTGGAATAGCTGTGCAAAGTGCATTTTTGCTTCTTTTTTGGCATATCATGTCCTTTGATCCATGAAATGTAACAGAGAATTAGGAAGACTGTTCAGAAGGGTTTCTGTGAATGCTTAACTGTGTTCTCAGAGACTTCCTATATTTTGAGTCTATTGTGGTGCTAAGAGAGAAGAAAAAATTACTTCACATGACAGTAAGTTTAATTTTGTCTTCTCCTAAATTTCAAATGTCTTTCCATGTTATAAATTGTTGCAATATTTTGAGAAAGGTTGGAAGACCAGCCTTCACACCAGCAAGTTAGTTCTGTATTGTAAATTGGATGGGAAATGGTACCTCAAAGGACACCCCCACAAGGAAAGGAAGCTGTACAATTTTAAGCTATTGCACACATAAGATCGGTAGGAGGTTTTCAGGAAAAATAATTTTGGGTGTATAGAAAATGAAAACACAGAAGGGTCATCTATCCTTCTGGCACTTGAGAAATACCTTGCAATATACAGTTCAATTCCTTTCCAATTGTTCAGCTGTCTATATCACTAACCCCGCAGCCAAGAAAGTAAACAGAGCAGGAGTTCTAAGACTACCATTCAACATCACAAGGAATTCAGACTCATGTCCCTACCATTATCTCCACTGCTAATGATTTGGAAGAGGAATTTTTTTACAAGTTCGGGTTGCTAAGACTTGAAGGCAGCAGGATTGCTGGTCTTTAGATTGCTAAATTGGACCAGACTCAGTTGTCCTCCATCACTAGCAACTTTTGAATCTATATTTGATGAGTTGGATTTTAGTTTCATGTTTTAGCAGCCTAAAAGCAGGGAGTTTGTTTTACTTCTCTTTCTATTTGTCTTTGTACAGAGTACCTTTTGTAGTTCTTTGGTTTCTCTGCTTTTATCACAAAGTAAAACAGTGTGTGTTGACTGCTGCAGAGAAAGAGGAAGCATATAACAGACTTTTCTACAGGAAACATTGTTTGAATAAGAATTAATTGACTCAATCTGTCAACATTTTGGCAAGTGGGAAAAAAAGGCTAAAGAATGCCTCATCATTCCTATATAACAAGAGATCAGAGAGACTTGTTTGTTTGGGATCAAGAGATCCTGGACACAGATATTTACTCTGCAGTTTGCAATTGTCTATTGAACAAGAAATTGTACACCAATTGTCTCACATCGTATTTTGGAATTATTCCCAAAAATAAGATTAATATGTCCTAAGGATGTTTTTCAGATCACTTTGTCACTACATACAAATTATTCTAGCTGCTGTTAATGAAGGAATTCTTTGTATGGCTAATGGGGAATCAGGAAAGATTAGGGAGGAGGTAAGAAAAAAGAAAAAAAGCAAATAACACCTTCGTTTAGACACATCTTTCTTAGTGTGTGAATGTTTCCTCCTCCCTCTGCCTGCATTAGCCTGCAGCCTGACTGCTGAGGCAGTTTCCTGAAGCATGAAAGTGTCAGACTTGAGACCATCTCTTTCCCAATTCCCACGGGACTACTGTAACCTCTTGGTACTTAAACTGAGGATAAATCAACCTGTTCTAGTGATGTTTTAAAAAGCTGTGGCAACTACAAACAGATTCTGTGCAGAACTCGATCTCATAGGCCATACAGCAGTCATTCCCAGAAAAGCCTCACAGGGAGCTCAGGCAGAGCAGGATCTTGTTTCTTAATTCCTGTTTTAGACAAGATTTACAAATGCAGACACGTAGGTAGTGTCATGTAGCAGCCTCAAGTATTTAAATGTAAAAAGTGAGGCACCTGAGAAAGATTTTGCAGGATCTCCAGTCTGCATTTGTTAGTTCTTTGAGTCAGAGTTTAAATTCTGCAACTAACTATTCTGCAACTACTGCTGGCTAAATTATTGACATTTTTAGTTTCCACAGTCAGCTGTGAAAGGTAGGGAAGTCACTTCAGGAAAGCAATTAATTTGATTCTGAATTAATCAGGATTAATTGTTTTCTGGAATTTCCCTACACTAGCTAGAGAGAAGGCCAATAGATCTTAACTTGCAAGCCTTGTTTTTAGAATACTGGAATCCAGAGAGATAAGACATGCATCAAAAAATGAAATTCCTTGGATTGGACTTAAACCAGTAAAATACATATTTGAATAATATATTTTATTAAGTACATAAAATTTATAAGAACAAGAAAATAGTCACCATCTCAACATTTTGTAGTTTTGAGGACTTCTTGCAGGCTGAGCTCATTCTAGTCTGTGAACATCTAATTTAAAGCAAAAGTTTAAATCCAGAAATATAGGAACAATGAAAATTTACATTAAATTTTCAGTATGACTACAACAAAAAGCATTTTCACAATCTATTTAGAATTCAGTTCTTGTGATATTTGTATTTCTGTTTTAGAAGTGTGTCAAGTCCTAAGCTTTTCACATGAGCACTTTGCATAGTTATTGAATATAATTTCTGAATGTGACGAGGTCAGTGTGAAGGCTTTTTTAAAAGTGGTCTTTTCCACTCAGGAAATAGGGACAGGAGGGTCATGGGTTTGAGTGATGTGCATTGTGGTACACCTGGAAGTCCTACTTCAGTGTGTGCTAAAGCTTCTTTCCTATCAAATAACTCTGGATTTCTGCTTTGTCACAGACAGTTCATGTGGATGTTGTTGGAGAGAAGAATGCTCAGAAAATATTTCAGCTCAGAAGGCAAATACATTGCACAAAGGGCTTTACAAGCACATGTGTGAATATGAGAGTCGAGGTATAGCTATTATAGGTCATGAGAGATATTCCCATCCCATTTTCCAATTTTAAGTATCACTTAAAGTATCATTTCCACTTTTCATGTCTCTTTCTTATTCCTTTGAATTCCTTAAAGCAATGTCCTTCCAATTTCACCACCTTCCTTTCTTTGTTCATTGTATAGATCATCCTTTATACTTCTTTCTCCTGTGCTTTCAGTTTTCATCTGACTCAAGCATTTTTACAAACTGCTGCCCTTTGTAGAGGCTGCTAAATGGACAGTATTATTGCCAGGTGGCTGAAAATTGAGAAATTATGTGAAATGCACAGAATCCATTATTTTATACTGTCCATGAGTTTCCAGTGATCTTGAATACAGCTTCAGCTAAGAGAAATGCAGTTATTACCCTTGCTACTTTTTAAGAAAGGAAGATTTTTGGGGCTCTGTGACATGCTCTCTAGAATAAACTATCACACACTTTTAAAAATGCAAATAATTCCCTGTCTGCTTACCTGTGTGCATTATGAGGATACAATTTTAGCAGGGGTCAGTTAATTTTCACTGTCATTTTGAAATGCCCAGTACAGGCTGCAAGACATCAAATTGACTTCCTATCTGATGTCAATCTGAGGTAAGTAGTTATTGCAAGTAAGTATTCCATATTTATGTTCTTGACAGTGAAAAGACCTTTTCTTAAAAAAAAAAAAAAAAAAGTCCCCAAAATCTGTATGAATGAGGATGAAAATATAAATATTCCCTATTTGGAAGTAGTACCTGAGTTTTGGGTGAGTTTATGAAATCTAATTTCTTCTCTCACACTGAACTTCATTCATCCAGTGCAGGTCTGTAGGGGGAATGCAATTTCACAGTTGATTTAAGTCAGCTTAAAAGCAAGTAGTCTCACCTTCCTGCCCTTGGTTATGTCTTCCCACCTCATTCTTATAATACTGCTAGCACTCTTGAGACTACACTGTTAGCTGAACAAGGGATCTGATCCAGCAGCAAATTTCACACCACACACATATGTGGACAGATACATTTTGTAAGAATGCTTTCCAGCTGGATCAATTGACTCATCTAGCTGACCACACAAATACTAGAGCTAACTTAAGGAAAAGATCAAGAATGATGAAATAGAAGAAAATACCTCATGATTGTTACAGGAAAGAAGTGAACATTGCACACCTGGCTATTACAGAAATATACCACAGTAGTAACTATGAGTGCTAGCTACTTTGATAATAACTCCTGCATGATCTTCTAGTACTGAATCCTGTAGAGTCTATCATTTACATAGTTAAACTGGCAAACTATGACTTAGAGCGAACCTTCTTATTTGCCAGGTTCAGTAAAGCCCTTTGATACTATTATTATCATGATTTTGAGGAACAATGGAAAGTTTGCAGTCAAAGATGTCACCAAAAAAAAAAAAAAAGTGTGAGAACAAGGTAGACTTTACCCTAAACATCCCTCAGTTCCATGAAAAGACTATTATTCCTCTAGTGTGTTTTCAAGAAAATAAAACCATTTTAGTAAGTTCAATCAATTATTTCTGTGAATGAGTTGTATACTACATTTTAATATTAAAACATAATTCAACACATCATCAGTAATAGAAGCTCTTTTGTTAACATGGAATTACAGGACTGTTTAGGTTGGAAAAGACCTCTAAGACTATCTGAGTTCAACCATTAACCCAGCACTGACAAGTCAACCAGTAAACCATGTCCCTAAGCACCACATCCATACATCTTTTAAATAACTCCAGGAATGGTGATTCAACCACTTCTCTGGGCAGCCTGTTCCAAAGCATGACAACCCTTTCAGTGAAGAACTTTTTACTAATATCGAGACCTCTCCTGGAACAACTTGAGACCATTTTCTCTCATCCTATTGCCTGTTATTTAGGAGAAGAGATCAACACCACCTCACTACAGCCTCCTGTCAGGTAGTTGTAGAGAGCAATAAGCCTCCTTTTCTCCAGGTTAAACAACTCCAGCTCCCTCAGCCACTCCTCATCAGAATTGTGCTTCAGACCCTTCACCAGCTTTGTTGTCCTTCTCTGGACAAGCTCCAGCACCTGGGTGATTTTCTTGTAGCGAGCGGCCCAAAACCAAACACAGGATTTGAGTTATGGCCTCATCAGTGCTGAGTACAGAGGGACAATCACTGCCCATATCATACTGGCCACACTATTTTTGATACAGGCCAGGATGCCATTGGCATTCTTGGACACCTGGGCACACTGCTGGCTCTTGTTCAGTGGCTGTCAACCAGCACCCCAGGTCCCTTCCTCCAGGCAGGTTTCCAGCCATTCTTCCTCCAGCCTGTAACATTGCACTGTGTTATTTTAAACCAAGTGCAGGACCTAGCACTTCACCTTGTTGAACCTCCTACCCCTGGGTTCAGCCCATCTATCCAGCCCATCCAGATCCCTCTGTAGAGCCTTCCTGCCATCCAGCAGATCAACACTCCTGCCTAATTTGGTGCCATTTGAAAACTGACTGAAAGTGTGCTAGATCTCATCATCCAGAGCATTGATAAAGATGTTAAGCAGGACTGGCCCCAATACTGAGCCCTGAAGAACACCACTAGTGACTGGCCACAAGCTGGATGTAACTCCATTCTCCACCACTCTAGATCCAGCCATCCAACCAGTTTTTGCACCCAGTGGACATTGCAAGCCATAGGCAGTGAGTTTCTCCAGGAGAATGCTGTGGGAAATTGTGTCAAAGCTTTAATAACGTTCAGGCAGACAACATCCACAGCCCTTCCACTTAGCGAGTCACCTTGTCATAGAAGGAGATCAGGATGGTCAAGCAGGATGGGCCTGTTCACCTGGTTGTTTTCCTGTAGAGGCCACATGACGGCACTCAAAATTATCTGCTCCATGACCTTCCCCAGCACTGAGATCAGGCTGGCAGGCCTGTAGTCTGTGCTGGCCCTTCTTGTAGATGGGCATCATACTGGCAAACTTGTAACCAAACTATTAGCTTTTTTGGAATGAGCTTTTAGACTTAGGAACAAATCCAACAAATCCAAATGCAGAAGTGCAAATGTACATGTTGATTACAGCTGATTCCATACATACAGATATGTGCATATATATATATGCACACACACATATGCACATACATATATACGTAAAAATGCACACATGTATATGAGCTTTCAGTTCAGTCAACTTATCTATGAGACAACATCCATCAGCCTTTGGGTCAAGTATGGGGGTTTTCCTAGACTGGGTCAGCTTCAAACAGGGTGAGAGGCAGGGTGTTTCTATTTCACTATATTTCTTCATCTTCAGGTAAATATTCCAATAGTTGCTTATCTATAACCTTTACCTTTTTTTACAGAATATGCTTTAAGGTCTGTAATTTATTACAGCATTATTTTCTAGACACAGTAAGTTATATTAGTCATCTCATTCACCTGTGAAAGATCACTCAGAAGGTGAAAGACCTTAGAGATATGGCAAGCATTATTCTAACAAATGGAGATGAACAGCACAGTATAAATCATGTTTGTGGGCTGGATGAAATGTTCAGTGGTGAGGATAAACATCATATATCAGTAGGGAAATTTTGTGAAACACCAAACTTCACTCCATAGGCAAAGTCTTTTCAGACAACCTTTTGTACCCAGTCTTATAACTGTCCAATCTATTCTTGGCCAAAATGTCTCGGCATTAACAGAATTTACACATTAAATTACTTACATATTTCTGTTTATGTACTTCCAGTTTTATGTGCCAATGCCTAATACTTCTAGCAGTTTTGCTGTTCAGTGCTTATTGACATAAAAATAATAAAAGAATATGTTGTATTAGTATGACAAATGGAGGACTTGTTTGCTAGTGGCTTCATGCCTTCTGGTCTGTTTCAAGAAAGAGTGTTATTTTACAACAAAACTTACACAGATAGTATGGATATTCTATATTCCTTTGCATATAGTAGGAATATCCTATATTCATAGCATAATGTGTATAATATAGGAGGTTTTGAATGTGAATGTGCACTCTGGTGGAAATCCAACTCCACCAAAACAAACAAGCAGTTCAAATATGCATTTAGGAATATTCCTTTTAACAACGACTCAATAGTCTGAGCAAAATTCTAAATGTCAAGGGAAGATTTGTTTGTAGCAGTTATGTCAGTCCAGATCCTGTTGTCCCTGTCCTGGATATCAGTTTGTGGGTGTTTCTGATGTGATCTATCTCTATGTCGTTTTAGTCATCATGTGGAGAATTCCCAATTTCACTCTAACATGTTAAAAAGGAAAAAAAAAAAAAAAAAAAAAAAAAAAAAAAAAAAAAAAAAAGGTAAAAAAAAAAAGGGAAAAAAGAATTCAAAAAAACGAGCGAGATTTAAAAAAAAAAAAAAAAGTAAATATAAATCTATAGACTTTAGGATGAAGTCAGAAGTGAAAAAAGTATTTTCTTTGGTGACAGGACTAGCTCAGATGTTATTTCATCATATTCTGTGTAGAAAAAAATACAGATATTTAACTTCTTTTTAGTTTTATCTAAATTCTGTGGTATCTGAAAAGTCTTGATTGTTATGTGCACTGTAAAATAATTTCACTTTTCTATGGAGATGTCTAATTCTTTGATAGGAATTTTAAAAATAAAATATTTCTCTACAAACCAAACTCTTGCTTTTAAATGTTGTCTTGCTGGTTTACAGTACTGGTGTCTTGGAGTTGCATGCTTTTCTTCCTGGGAAGAGATCACTTTCCATATGATGAAAAAGAGGTGTCTCTGTTTAAGTTGTATGCAGAATGAATTGGTTGCCAAACATGAACTGGAGTCTTGTGAGGTATAGGTATGATTCTCAGTTAGTTATAAAGTGATGTCAAAAAACCCTACCATTTTTACAGATGTGGTTTTTTCATGTCTTGTAGGAATAGATCAGTTCTCCACGGACACCCGCTTGTTGTGAGGGAGAAGCTTGCGTGACCTCATGAGGTTGTGTGCTATGCTGGCAGTGGTTTGTGCCTCCAGTAGGGTCTCCCATGCCAGGCAGGTCTCAGCTGAAGGGTCAAACAAAGTGTGTCCACAGGCAGGATGGGTTTGCTAGCCCTCAGGCAACCATCCTAGGAGAAGGACAACTCTAACTCCAAACTCAGGCAGATGATGCTCGCTTAGCCCTGTAAGGCTATCCAAGTGAAGGATACTCTAACTAATCCTGTGTCCTAAGGACTTTGCTGTCACCATCCAAGCCCTGGCAGATGAATCTTAGGAGTAAGAGATGGGGCCAGTTCTGCGCATGCTGTGCCTCACCTAAAAAATCCATTGCACAGGCTTGAAGCGTTCACCCACATTGGAAAGCCCTGTAGCGACAGGGAAGGGTCAAAACAGCAGGTGATAAGAAGCACTGGAAGCTGCAGACCCAACCCTGTATGCAGGTGGTTCAGGACATTGGTCACTCAAGATTGACCCCAGAGATGACAGTCTGATTTGGCAGCATCCCGAATGACCAAGCAGCCTTTTTCAAGGAGAGCACTGCTTGCTCCACAGAGAAAGGGGCACAGAAAAGGTACCCTAACCAAAGCTCATCTCCACCCTTCACCCAGCTGGCTAACCATGGCCAACAGGCATCTTCTAATGCAGTCTGCTGTGCCTTTTGCAACCAGACTTGCCTATCCCGCATTGGCGTTTTTAGCCAGCAGCACGCTTGCAGCAAGCATGGCTAGTGCCCTTCCCAAATCTTTATTTGCGAAATCTAGCCAAGATGAGGAATAGGTCAATATTTTTCTCACAAACTACATTCTTTATGAGTAACACAATTTTACCTAAACTACCACTTTTTAAGTTGTAATGAAGAAACCTTATCTCTTAACTTCAGTGGGATCTAGAGATGAAAAGTAGAATTTAAAGGGGAGTAGGAAGGAAACGGAGATAAACTATTCTGAAGAAAATTTTGTTTCCTCACAAATCTCCTTTAGAAGTGTATAAGCACTAGAATTAAAGGAGTCTGTTTTTCTACAGTTTCCTAGCTTGTAATTGGTTACATTTGATGCACAAAAAGGTGTTATTTGTTGGGACATTTAGAGGGACTGCCTTCCATCTCCTCATGTGATCTAGACTCTCAAGGGTCTAATATGTTTGCTTATGGCACTATTTTTCCCTCAACTGAGGTGCCTTCATTGCTACAAGCTTTCCTATTTGCAGAAAAGCTGACCTAAAGAACTTGCTTGAGACGTCTATCCCTTTGTTAAATTTGACTGAAAACAGCAGATTTTAAAAGCTTCTGGGCCAGGGAGGGAAAGCTGTCACACACACACTTAAACATGGACATAAACCTCATTTCCACAGCAAACCAGGAAAGGAATAATATTAATAAAATGTGAGTTTATAAATCAGATCCATTGCAAAATCCTGTGACCAAAACACATATTGAGTGCAAGACAAATCCTTAAGAATTGCTTATATTTACTGAAAACTTAAAAATTCTAATATACTTTAGTTACTAATGAATCTGTATTTCACCGGTTTTCTATTCCTGGAATCACTTACTTCAGAGGATGAGGAGAGGCAATTCATATCCACAATGTCTGTATCTGTTGTTGAAATTTACTCATGTTTGTTGTTAGCTGTCCTCCAGTGCTGACAAGATCAAAGGACTTTATTAGCTGGATTACCTTTCTGGTGAACTTTTCAAGCTTATTATTTGCAAAGAATGTGTATTTTTTCTGTTTTTGCTTTTTCTACTTGCAGAAAGTTTGGCATTATTTTGAAAAAACCTAGTAATAATACTTTGTTAAAGTAAAAGATTTCTGCCTAGGGATTTGTTCTTAGAGGTTATTATACTGTCATTCAATCACATATATCCCCATTTAATTTAATTTAATTTAATTTCATTTCATTTTAGTAAAAAATATAATAGAAGCAAATGTAGAATGTATTCTTCATGTTCATAGGATAAGGTTGATACTTTTAAATCCTGAAGGCCTATTTCATGATCTATGATATATAAATTATTAACTTGATTCATGTTTTCAAAGCAATACTCCCTCACGTAGGAGAGCTTGCACTCTCCAGTTTAGTAATACTAGAGTAAATTATTTCCTTGCTGTTCTGTTGTGCTTCAAGCATCCTAAAGTCTGCTTCCATACAGAATCTGAATTCAATGAATGCCTTCTGTTTGAATGAGCTGAATCTTTTGTTCTTTTTTTTGTTTTGTTTTGTTTTTTTTTTTTTTTTTTTTTTATCATTCTCATACAGGCACAGAGGGGTCTCTCCTGATGAAGTAGGCTCTTCAGTGCAGAGGTTTAGTTGAGATAACCTACACATTCAAGGCTGTGCCCTTTGGAGAAGTCCTTCAGACTGTTTAATGAAGCAAATAACTGGGAAGTACTTTGTTTTTGCAGCCTCTTATTCATTCTTCAAAACCTCAATGTTTAACAACACGCTAATGAATTCAGTTTATTGCATGGAAATACAGTACTCTTCATTACAGATGTTTTAACAAATAGTCTCAATTAACAGAATGTTACAACAGCTTGGGAGTGTGAGAAAATTATTTCCAGTTACAAAATTACACTTATGCAGTTGTCTCTTGGATGTTGATAGGTGTTTTGAGATGACCTTTAAAGGGAAATTCTGCACTGGAAAAGTGTATGTGTTAAAATGGCAGCTGTTAAGTGAACAATTTATTCTGCTGTGATGAAGTGCAAACAACACAATACAAACTAATGCAGATCGTTTTTGAGTTCCCAGACTGAATTTTGCAAGAGTGATATGCAGAAAGTATTTCTTTTCACTTCACACTTGTAGACATGCAAACATACATTCATATATGAGGGAATTACCAAGTCACAATAATTTTATCCTCCTTCCATTTAATTTTTACACTTCTTTAAAACTTCACTTTAAAATTAAACTAGGTAGAGACAATAATGCATTTAGCTGAAAGGTTAAATACTTGGAGATTGCTAATCTTAAAGTGATATAGTTGAAACACTTTTGAAGGAAAGCAGCTGTGGCATCTGTAAAACAGAAGAGAGATATTCTGAAACCATTTGAAAATTTTAGTGTAAGCATAAGGTTCTTTTCTCAATGTCTGAAAAAGGTTGTGAAGTAAAACACTAGTCAAGAGAATACAGCAGTTAGAGTCTATTCTATACACAGAATTTTAAGTTATCCTACATACAGCATATTAAGTAGATAGTATTAGTAGTTACTAAACACATTTTGACCATGTGTTTTTAGAAAAATGGGTGTACTTATTTAAAGTATATCAGTTCAATGTCAGAGATAGTGTTATCATATCCCACATTAAATCAATCAATCAATCAATCAGGTCTGTGATATCATTATAAAATCTATTTACCATAGAGATTAGTAGTGTGATATTTGTATTTATAAGTCAGAATTTTATTTCAATACTTGGTAATGCTTCCTTTCAAGGATAATTGTAGGCATTTATGTACCTATGCATCTGTTTGTAACTATGTATACACATGAGGTTTTCTCAGCAGACTGCAGCAGCTTCTTTATTGTCTTTGACTGTTGGTCAGTTTGGCTATTATCCTCTTTTGGTCTTGTGCTTTCACTTCTTATCTACCACTGATATGCATGAAGATGGCTTTGAGGTGTTAATCAATAACTGTGAAATGATCAAATATATCTTGTGTGCTCTTTTATTCTTTCACAAATAGAAATGCCATACCTTAGTTACCAGGAAGGAAACTTGCAGATTGTGATAGTCTGTCTAAAATAGTATCTTTTTTTCTGATCATTGGAAATCTGCAAAAAGTTTACAACACAATTTATTTGAAGGGACACTACTTTTCTAAAATGGCCATTAGTTAGATATCTGTCAAGACTTACATAGAATTATCGGCTGTAATGCATACCCAAATGAAGGATAACAGTTTCATTTGTGAATATTAACAGGTGTTTAGATTAAAGTATATCATATAGCAGTGAGTGAGTTCTGAATCTTGCTTATTAAAATTCAGACAGTAAAAGTGTTACTTTTTTAAACATTCTGTATTGCATTATAAAAATGTGCAAATATATATTTAAGAAATGCTAAAATTATATTTCAATATTAAAAAACAAAAATGCTGGCTCCGCTTTGAAAGAACAGTCTCTAAAGAAGAAAAAAGTGCAACACAATCCACTTGTTGGGTATCTTCTGTTTAGGTAACTTCTTTATGGCTAGTTATACAAGCTTACTCTAAAGAGTGGATAGTATACTAACTACCTAAATAATCTCTGTAAAGAGCTCAAATGTTATCTTTCCCAAAATGATTTCTACAACTTTCTTTATAAATGTTGCATGAAGGCAGTGAATCTATGTCACCCTTCTGAAATTTTTCAGTCTGCCTTGTAAGCCATCCTAAGGTTTGTTCATACCTAAACAGTTTGTCACTTTAAGAAATGTATGAAGAGACATAATCCTCTGTTCTTGAGTATAGATATCTGGCTTTAAAACTTTCCGGATTAGAGAAGAGTCGTTTTATTTTTACAAGGTTGGAATCATTTCAGTTGAAAAAGCAAAATAGCTTACATTTTTAAAAGACAACTTTGTGTCAGTAGAATTCTGTTTATTTTTCCTGAGGTAACTGTGTTGTCCCCATATGTATAAGTTCTTTCTATTGGTGCATTTAGGCCAGACAGATAGTAAGTGTTCAACACTCCCATGCAATTTGGTTACGTGCCTGACATATATTTTTAGAGGACCATTAAAATTCTTTTGCAGTACTGTTTCAGAGCTCCTGATATGTTAATCTTCACCCTGTTGAATAATAATGATTAATTCCTCTGATTTGTTTTCCACTTCTTATCTACCTTCTGATCTGTGACACTTTTTTACTTCTCATCAAATGAACATTTGATTCCTCAAAAAAATCTCAGGGGAAACTCATCATCTTTAGAAAGTCTATATCAGTTATAAGTGCTGTATTTTACTTCAGTGCGTCTGAATAATTAGTGTTCACAAACTTTTTTTAAAAGGTAAAAATCTGGTATTATACTTCCACTGGTATGACAAACAAAATAAAAATAAAACAAACCAAAATACATCAGGCATTGCCTCAGCACCAGTACAACGTCAAGGAGAGTTTCACTTTCTGCTCATTAAGTATAAATACGCTACTGTAAGTTGAAAGCAGGGAGTAGTTAAGATGTATTCTCATTTTCTCCTTCATTGTTTATGAAAAACTCTTATCTTTTTACCTGAGTTCTTGTCTCTATTTAGATTTATGACTGACTTTAGGTGGCTTTGTAAATATTCTTTATACTGCAAATGAAGAATGAATCCTCCCTGAGGAATATTATTTCCTTCTTTATGCTCTGTGTGGAAGTTATTGTAGTCATGGTGAACTCCATAAAGTTCAACATAATGTCATGGCAGAAATGTTGGCCCGTGAACCTGAACAGGTTTATTTTCTATTTTCAAGCATCCTATTGGTTAGATTTTTAGATGACTGAGCCACTGAAGATTTGATTCATCTCTCTAAAGATCACATATCTAAAACATACAGAGATACTTCTGAAATAGTCATCCAGATTATTTTTACAAGGGATGAACAAAAAGGGAAAAATAAAAAACTATTTTGAGAGAATTATTAATGTCATTTAAAAATAAATATTTAAAACATGTTACATAAATATACCCTAACAGATCCTTCATTTTCTCTTCATTTTCTTTGACTACAGTAGAGGCTCAAAAAACTAGCTTTGGTGTATTTAAACAGCAGATCCCTAGAAATATAGGAAATGAAATCTACACTAGAGGTCTTGAACAATCAGGAGTGGGCAAACCGTTTCATCTCTCCATGGGGCAATTCTGAGAAAACAGAGATCTATGTGTAAGAAAATCAAATTTATTTTTGTTAAAGTAGACTTTGATTCTAAAAATAACCACCAAAAAAGTATTTAATGATGGCATATGAGATAGGCATGCACTTAGTTTTCTGTGTAAAATATAAAGGAAAATAAGAAAAAAAAGTAAATTTCAAATGCTCTGTTATTATTGCTCTTTGCCCTAAATTTTTCAGCTCTCATACTAAAAAATGCTACTCTTAGTGAAAGTAAGCTTTATTTAGTACCCAGTAAATACATGTATTTAATTCTTAGTCTGAGACATTCATTCATTACCATATATTTTATGAAGATTGTTTCAGAGAAAAACACTGCGCACACAGAACTGATGACATACACTGTCTGCACAGAAAGAAGGGCCAAGAGGAAGTTCATACATCTTTACAATCAATAACTCAGATATTTCATATGGCCACCTGCTGTAACTCAGATTGGTGTTTTTCAATTTTGTTTTTCCTGATAATTACTAAATTTATGCTTTAATTTTGTCCTAATATTTTTCTTATATGATATTTTATGATCATCAAGTTCTAGTGCACCTTTAAACACTATCAGACGGACAGTGAGATGTACAAAATGTCAGAGTATCAGAAATGTTCTTCTGCCCTGTTGGTGCTTCTTTGATTGATTTAGAGCACAAACTTCACTAATAGTCTGTAATCATGTCACTGAGTCATAGCTTTCTTCTTTTATCACTCTTGGTAGCATCAATAAATAAAATCATCTCAGTGTGGTTTTTTGTTAATTGTTTTATTTTCTGAGGCTTTAAAAAGTTGCAAAATGTTTCTGCTGAGGCAAGTATGTTGATAAACAGTTCAGGCTGTCAGTTATATAACTTTTGACTGCCAAATAGAAGTCACCTGGTTCGAACTGGCAATCAAAGCTCCTTCTTCTGCCAGGAGAGTGAGAAATTACTTCCCAACCTAGATTCATCCCGATATCTTAGGCGCTTATGGTTGGAAGAGGTAAATCTTTCACCTGGAAGTGACTCTCTCTCTCTGTTAATGGCAGAGTCTAGATGACTATCTCCAACTTAAGAACAACACCACTGATGAATCCCACCCCATGAAATAATTTAAACTGTACTTTAAACAAAAGACATCTTGTTTGTTGCTTTCTCCTATCTTTTTTCCTCCAGTTATACTCTTCATTATTCCAAAATGACAAATTCTTTACCATCAGATCTAAGCCCATCTTCCTGATAACTATGCAATTCACCTCTATTTAATTAAGATATATTAATCTATATAAGCATTCCACAAATTACAACACATGTATTTCAAAGAGAATATGTGTAGATCAGGCTATATATTCTAGTACTAATGAGATTTTAAACACCTTTTAATTCTATTTTACTTATTTTTTTTAGTCCACCTAATTTTCATCATCATTTTCATCATCTTTTCCCTCAGTTGAAGATAAATGTTTAATAAACCAGAGCAAAATTAAATTGTAATAAGAAACAGTTAACATAAATTTTCAGTGACCACCTTAGAAGTACAGGACTCAAAAAGGTAAGTGTTATATCATTTAAGAAAAAGTATTTGAGTTTTCAATTTCTTGTGACATTTCACAATACTGGTGTTAAGTGATTGCTCCTGAAATACATGTTTTGACAAAAGTAATTAAAGTGTGGACATTTTGAGTTATTCTGATATTTGAAACTAAAAATTGTCTGCGTTATTACTTCTAATCCATCAATTGTTTCAGTCATGGTGACCTTAAAGTTGCTCTGGCATAGTTACCTTGAAGGTGAATTCTAAAACTTTGATTAGCAGCCTGTGCCTTTCCCCGCCTTCCCACCCCCCCCCGGTTACTCTTGGCAAGCAAACTAATACAGAGATGTACTCTTTCACATGTTGTTATAAGAATCTGGCAGAGATTTAATTCTTTAATGAAAGGTAACATCTCTGAGGGGGTAGAAAGGAAACAAACCAGGAAAAGTAGATACTAGAGTTCTTTAGAAAAAGACATCCAGATGCATTCCTAAGTAAAAAGAATATTTTGGATTAACAAGGTCTGAGTACGATGTCTAACTTTTAACCTTTTTCGGTTCATACTGCATGTTAATAGCCTATTTTTTGTAAGTTTCTGATTTGTCTATCAAAATATTCAGATGCAAAGCATTTAATTCTAATTTGGCATCATAAATATATAGATGTCTTTTTGTCTGTTCTGATGTCTTATCCTTTTTGTTCTTGTGCTCTGTTAACTTTGTTTTGTTGTGGAAAGGTCTCCTAAAAATAAATAAATTTGGGGGTTTTATTCAAGCATGTTAGTAATGTGGGATAATCCAATCCTGTTGAAATTAATTCAGTAGTTGAGACCTTGCTGTAGAAAACTATCTGGCACTTTTTTTCATCTGAATTCTCTAACTGATCTCTGCCAGGTTTAGGTTACTCTTTACAACATAGCCCTAATGCGTTCTTGGTGAAGCCTAATTCAGAAACGATTTTGAATTTCTGAAACATCAGCAGGATCTATTAATGTTCTTATATGGATGGAAAGCCCTTGAAAAGTGCAAAACACCTGTTAAAAAATGTGTTAACACTTTTTTTCAATATGCTACAGCTTACACAAATGGTATAAATCAAATCAGCTCAAATTAAAGGAGCTGGAAAATGTTTCAGGGTCTTTTCAGGGCTGCTGAGCAATAGCACAAGAAGCAACAGGCAAAAACTGATACACAGAAAATTCCACCGGAACATGAGGAAAATATTCTTTACTGTGTGGGTGACCATGCAGTGGAACAAATTGCTCAGAGAGGTGGTGGAATCTCCCTCACTAGGCATATTCGAGAACCATCCAGACACAATCCTGTGCAATGTGGTCTAGGATGACTCTGCTTGAGCAGATGCCAACAGTGGTCCCTTCGACACTTAGCCATTCTGTGATTAGATGAATTCATTCTTCAGTTTTGTCTTCCCTCCACCTTATTCTTACTAGTCTCTTCACAGATGTATGTATATAATTTCTTCTGCCTTGGATGTCTTGGAGGTCAAGTTATGCAGACATGGTCATTAAAAAAAACCAAAACAAAACAGTGGACATCTTGTGTGTTGTGGTATGAGCCATTATTTTAAATGGAAATTCTTGTGGAGATACTCTGTTATGAAGAAAGTACATTTAGCTCACTGTTGATAAGAAAATAATTACATTGAAATTTATCTCTTTTTTTACAAAAGGTTTTGTGAACTTTTTATACTAATTATAATGTCAGTATATGCCATTTCAGATAAAATAAATTGCTTCATTATTATGTATGTGTATGAAAGGCAAGGGGCAATGAAAACCATACATTTTCACAATACTACTTGAAATGTAATTAAAGATGAAACTCTATGCAAACATGTAGAAAAGAAATTTGAAACAGATTTTTTTCTGTCTTTGAAAAATCATACATTAACAAGGTGAAAAATGGCTTTCCTTCTCATGTAGTCAATAAGTTTATTTAAACAGGATATAGTGCAAAATGGTTGAAAAGACAGAAATTATGCATTTATTCTGAAAAGATAGTTTTCCTAAGATTTGAGTTACATAACAGAGATTCTGAGAACAAGCTGCAGTATTTATATTTGAAAAAACTCCTTCTGGAGATTGTGTTTGAATTTGTTGACTTTGACTGTGTATGACCTTGTAAGTTGCTTGTATTATCTTCCATCATGCTATTTCTGTTCCACAAGTCCTCTTCTAAAATGATATGTTCTTTCTGAATGAAAAGTAATTCTAAGCACTTCATATCTTCAACAGAGATGTGGTATTTTGTCATTTCAGCATGTCACATTTTTAAGCTACCTAATGCAATGGATCAAAATGATTCAACACTGGCTTCTGGGCTTACATTTATTGTGATGTAGAATGCACTAAAGATAAATGACAATTAAAATAAAACTCTGAGCCAATAGCCACACTTCTTGCTAATGATTAAATATGAATGTGTCTGAGTTATCTAGGGATGGATTATCTGTGTATTGTAAGCAGAACATTGGATGCAAGCAGTGCAAATTGGTTCACGTCTGACAAGAATTATTAGCACAGAACCACTCAGACCAAGTCATGTTTCTTACAAGTCTGTTTGCATCTTAATGCAGTATAGCTGCTCTTTGCAAATCAAGCTTGAGCTTTTCTGGGAGTGAGGAACTGGGAGAATTAGGAACAGCACAATTAACGGATAAGAGGGAAGGTGTTGGAGACAGACTGTTCTCAATAGAATTTTTTGACAGGATAACAGGCCAAAGATACAAATTAAAGCATGTGAATTTCAATTTGAACGCAAGAAAACAAAAATTTATTTATGGCTGGCCTAAAACATTTGATGACTACTTTCTGTAAGAGGTCCTAAGGGAGCCGCAGAAAGAAAACCTTGATCTGCTGCTTGTCAGCAGAGTGGATCTCATTAGCAAAGTGGAGATTGGTGGTCATCTTAGCCACAGCGACCATGAAGTGATCAAGTTCAAAATCTCTGACAGGAGGAAAAGTTCTAGCAAAACCTCAACTCTGGACACTGGGGAGAGTAGATTTCAGGCTGCTCAGGGAACTAGTAAGTAAGGTCCCCTGGGAAAATATGTTTGCAGGTGCTGGGATCCATCATTGCTGGTCACTTTTCAGACATTATCCCCTAAGGGAACAGGAGAAGGCAATTCCCAAATGCTGGAAGTCAAGCAAGTGAGGCAGAAGGCTGGCTTGATAAAGCGGGGATCTTCTCTTGGAAATAAGGCAAAAAAGGACGGTGTATGCCCAGTGGCAGCAAGGTCAAGTGGCATGGGAATAATTAAGAGATGCTGCTTGCCACTCTAGGGAGAAAATCCACACAGCCAAAGCTCAACTGGAGTTGAGGCGGGCCAGAAATGTCGAAGACAATAAAAACAGGTTTTTTTGAAATACATTAATGGCAATAAGCAGTATGAAAATATCATTGACCTCTTACAGGATGGGGATGGCCACCTCACAAACAGAGACAGAGACAAGGCAGAGACGTTTAATGCTTTCTTTGCTTCTGTGTTCAACACAGATGATGGACCAAGGCACCTTAGTACCCTGAGCTGGAGGACCATGAATGTGAGTATGATCAGCTCCCACCCAAACCTGGAACTGTGCGGGATCTGCTGCTCCAACTGGATCCCTACCAATCTATGGGACCTGATGGGATTCTTCTGAGAATGCCCAAAACCTAGCTGATGTTATCACAATACCTCTCTGAATGTTTTTTGCGCTGTCTAGGGAGTCTGGAGAGGTCCCAGCTGACTGAAAGCTGGTGAATGTTGTCCCAGTTTTGAAGAAGGGCAAGAAGGAGACCTGTCAGTTTTAATTCAGTGTCTGGTAAAGTTATGGAAAAAAAATATTCTGGGAAGTATTGAACAACACCTGAAAGACAATACAGTCATTGGTCACAGTGAGCACAGCTTCGTGAGCAGAAAGTCCTGCTTATCCAACCTAATTTCCTTCTATGACAAAGTAACCTACCTAGCCAATCAAGGGAAGCCAGTAGATCTAATCTTTTGGGATTTCAGTTAAGATTTCAATACTATCTCTCACAGGATCCTTCTGGACAAAATGCCCATCCCACAGCTGGATAAACACATCATGAGGTGGGTGGGCAATTTGCTCATTGGTCGAGCACAGAGGGTAGTGGGATGACATCAGATTGGTGACCTATCACTAGTGGGGTTCCACAGGGCTCTGTCTTAGGCCCTGTGCTCTTCAACATCTTTATAGATGGCTTAGACACAGGACTGGAAGGGATACTATGCAGGTTTGCAGATGACACAAAACTGGGAGGAGCTGTTGACTCCCTCAAAAGCAGGAAGGGCCTGAAGAAAGACCTCAACAAATTAAAGGACTGGGCAATCACCAACCACATGAAGCTCAACAAAAGAAAGTGACAGATTCTGCACCTGGGATGGGACAACCCTGGATGTTCATACAGATTTGGGAATGACATGCTGAAAAGCAGTGCCATGGAAAAAACCTGGTGATCCTGGTCGATGGCAGGTTGAATATGAGTCAGCAGGGCCAACCATGTCCTGGGGGGCATCAGGCACAGCATCGCCAGCCAGTTGAGGGAGGGGATTGTCCAGCTCACCTCTGCACTGGTGCAGCCTAACCTGGAATATTGTGTGCAGTTTAGGCAACCACAATATAAAAAAAAGATATTAAGCTCTTAGAGAGTATCCAAAGGACAGCAATGAAGATGGTGAAGGGCCTTGAGGGGAAACCATCTGAGGAGATGCTGAGTTCACTTGGTCTGTTCAGCCTGGAGAAAAGACTGAGAGGAGACCTCATTGCAGTCTACAACTTCCTCATGAGGGGAAGAGCAGGGACAGGCACTGATCTCTTTTGTATGACTCAAGGAAATGGCCTGAAGTTGTGTCAGGGGAGTTTTAGGTTGGATATTAAAAAAGGTTCTTCACCCAGAGGATGGTTGGGCATGGGAACAGGTTCCCCAGTGAAGTGGTCACATCACCAAGCCTGACAGTTAAGAAGCCTTTGGATGATCCTGTCAGGCATATGGTATGACTCTTGGGAATGTCCTGTGCAGGGCCAGGATTTGGACTCAATGATCCTTATGGGTGCCTTCCAACTCAGCATATTCTGTGATTCTGTGAAAAACAGGAACAGCTTGCCAGAGTAGTTCTGCAATCTGCACCCTTGGAGATATTCAAACACTGACTGGACATGGTCCTGGTCAACCTACTGTAGCTCTCCCTGCTTGAGGGGGTGGGGATGAACTCGGTGATTTCAAGAGGTTCCTTCTAACATAAGTAATTCCATGATTCTGTGTAAAAATCCAAAAGGTAACAATTCAGCAGAAGACGACATGTACACTGATAAATAATCTGAAAGGTGACAAAACAGCTCAACTGGGCTGGCTTGAGTTAACAGTCTTGTTCTTCACCTCTACCCCCAGTACAAATTCCAGAATTCATGGAATTGCTATGCAGAGCTCAGCAGACTTTAGTTTCTAAGGACAAGTACCTGTTCATAAGACTTTCATTTTTGCTAGAAATCTTACTGTTAATACTGAGAATCTCACAGCTTTTCTATTACATCAATAAATTGAGAGTCATTTGTGAACACATATACATATTGGCTTTCATCAATGTCTAAGGACCTGTCAGCTTGCAGGAAGATCTCTATTTCTCTTCAGGTCATTTTTTTCATACCTGTACTATTTCTTTCGATGAGGTTTTCTTTTTTTGTCAGGCTTTCCCTTGAGTTATATGCCTGCAGACATATTCCCACCATAAACTTATGCCTTACAGCTGGGCTTGGGGGTGTCATGGTGAACTAATCAACTAATTAAATAGTCCTAAAAAATTCCATGGATTTTTACACCTCCATTCTCAAAGTAGTTCATATCAACTCTATACTTTTGTGTAAACTAGAACAAACTGACCAACGATCATAGAGTGCACTTGTCAACTCTGAGAGATTCATTTATAGTTTTGAATTCACACAAGTGAGAGGATTGCTGGCAATACCTCTTTTAGCTGAACACACATGGAGGCATGGCAGGGGAGGCACAGGGAGAGGCTGCTGTGGACATCTGCAATCCCATTGTCGTTCTGCAGACTGCTTTGGAAAAATAGTGACACATGAAACAGATACAATGGTAGGAAAGGTGTGGATGAAGCAGATATAATTTCTGTGTTGATTCATTGCAAGTGGCATTGTAACTATGCCTCGCCTGTTGGGTGCAGGATCATTCCCTCTTTATCTTCCCACCCCTGAGAGAAGGAAACAACACATTTAACAGGTCTTCTGGTCTGGACATACAAAAGCTCTCATGGAAAATATGTTTCGTAATGTAGATGTAGCTTGCTAACAAATAGCTGATTAGAAACAGACTCCATAGATACCCAAACTCTAATGTCAGTGGATCCTGGCTTTTCATCAGTGTTTCTTCCAGTCTTCATTTAGAAGCATTGCACTGCTTCTTCCATTGAGTCAAAGAGATCTGAGAATTCTGGCAATGTTTATTTAGGTATTCAATTTTACGCCACTCATAAACAAGGCAGAATGAAATTTTAGTGTATTATTAGCCTTTTGCTTTTATTGGGATATTTTAAAAGTTCATAACTCTTTTTATTTATTGATCATACTTTCTGTATGTAACTACATCATCATTACATAATTTTTTCAGAACTGCTAGCAAATGTGAGATATAATTAAAGACAAACCAAAGAATTCAAAAGGACTTTTAGAACACATTCTTGCCATCCTAAAAACAGTTCAGACTGTGAAATTATAAGCACTTCAAGAAAAAGTGTTCAGTGTGTTTAGTTTTTTTGTTTGTTTTCTTTCAGAATCTGCTATTTAATTGTTAAAAGGCAATACAGTTTTAATCTCATAGCTTATGATCATAATATTTGCCTAAGAATATATTTTTAAAGCTTTTAGTAACATTGGACTATAATATTTCTTTATTTACAAGCTTGTAACACCACAGAAATTGTTCCTGTACATTGATGTTTCATGAGTGACAATATTTATAACCACTTACATAAAAAACCCCAAAGTTATATTCCAGAAAATATTCTTCATTCTGCCCATTTGTGGCCTGATATAATACACATTGAAGTAGATGGGACTTCTTCCAAGATATACTAGCAAGAAGCTCAAAAAATTCCACAAAATGCAAAATAATGCAAATAAAGCAAACAATGGTGACACGATAAAAATCTTAAGCAGCTTCTCAAGGAGCTTCTCTTGAGGAGAAGACTCTAGGTTGACCTTTTGCAGCCCTTCAGTACCTGAAATGGGCCTACAAGAGAGCTGGAGCAGAACTTTTAATGAGGGCATATAGTGATAAGACAAGGGGGAATGGCTTAAAAATGAAAGTAGGGAGGTTTAGATCAGATATGAAGAAGAAATTCTTTACTTTAAGGCTGCTGAGACAATGGAACAGGTTGCCCAGAGAAGCTGTGGATGTTCCCAGCCATGGAAATGTTCAGGGCCAGGCTAGACGGGCATTTGAGCAATCTCATCTAGTGTAAGGTGTCCGTGCCTATGGCAGGAGTGGGGTTGAAGCTGTCTTTAAGGTCCCTTCCAACTCAAACCATTTTGTGATTCTATGATTCCATGACTTGGAGTCTACAGTTACTGAAATCATTTTTCAGTGAAAAAATTTCCATAGACGCTCTCTAAGTCTAAACTAAACCATTTGACCTGGGCCTGAAACCACTAGTTATGGACCAGATCTGCTATTCATGACACATTTGTCATTATGTCCAAATGACAGCACAAATTGGCCATGGAGCCTCCAACAGCAAGCCCAGAACACTGACAAGCTCTCTTGAGTACCCTGAACTCTCTACCATTTGCTGTTGGTTGAAGAGGAGGGACAAAGGCCCTGAAGATGAGCTCCCCAAAGCTGATACAAAGAAGCCCACTTTCATATTATGGCCCACCACTGAGATCTACCACTATCAATCATATGGTTGTAATGACTGGGTAAAGTCACCACTTCTCAGTGTTTCTACTTATAATTTGTGCTTTGCTATTCAGACTTGTTTGGATACTATATATCATATTTAAATCTCATTCTAGCAGTAATACATGACTAATTAGACATTGGAAAGGGTCTACTAAAAGGCTTTTGCATTGCCATCATTGACCAGATTTCTGAAACATGGAATCATGGGATCATAGAAGCATTAATGTTGGAATATACCTCCAAGATCCTCAAGTCTAGCCATCAACCCAGCACCAACACCATGTTCACCATTAAACCACATTCTCAGGTGCCATATCCACACACATTTTTGAACAATTCCAGGAATGGTGATTCCTCCACTTCTGTGGACAGCCTATTCCAATGCTTGACAACCCTTTCTATGAAGATTTTTTTTCCTGATATTGATCTAAAACTCCCCTGGCATAACTTGAGGCCATTTCCTCTTGACCTGTCATTTGTTACTGGGGAGAAGAGACCCCTGTCTCACTCCAACCTCCTTTCAGGTAGTTGTAGAGAGCAATAAAGTCCCCCCCAAGTCTCCTTTTTTCCAGGCTAAGCAATCTCTGTTCCCTCAGCTGCTCCCCATAAGATTTGTGCCCCAGACCCTTCACCAGCTTCATTGCCCTACTTTGGCCATACTCTAGCACCTCAGTGTGTTTCTTGTTTCTTGAGCATCAACAGAATCAAAGAGGTGCAAGGAAACGTTGAAGAAACTGAATTACAACAGTATGAGGACAGTGGTCACAAAGAAATTGATGTATGCTTTCAACCACCAAATAAGGCTGCTCAGTTTAAAATACTAACCTAACCGTTTGTTGATAACAGTTTAGGACAGTTTGATATCAATCATCTGTCTGTGACCTCTGGAAATACTTCTGCCTCCATTGTACTGCCAGGAAAGAATCCTAACTTCTTCCCATTCTTCTCCTCTCCTTCCTCATTTTGCAGCACTGCTAATTAGCTGTGGCAGGAATAGGGATTGATATGTGGTTTTTACAAGGACTTCATTAGCAAGGTGACCTTTTTCAGGCCAGAGAACCTGTGAATCTACAAATTTCATATTCCAGCCCAGCTGATGAGCAATGCCATCTGCAGCAAAGGAAAATCAAATGCTTAATGCATAGCCATGTGCAATTCTTTCCATTTATTAAATATCTTTGAAGGGATGATCAAAGATAAGACACATATAGACACATGTATGCCTCGATTCTAGATTAACTACAGTTTTCTGTGCCAAGCAGTTTAAACTTCAGCCTACATGGTTTTTATTTGTCAAATAAAAGCTTTAAAATAGTAATTACAGGAGTCAGAATACAGGCCAACACAAACACATAATGAAAAGCTATCTCAATCAAGCCCTTGATGTTTCCTAATGACTTTGGAAAACAAACTTGCTCTATATTCTCAGTCAAGTAAACCAAAGAAAGTTGCTAGGACATTTCTAAATCCATTCTCTGTGTGGTCAGCAGATACATTATAAATTGCATTCATTGCCTCTGAACATCTGAAAAATAGTTATCAAGGTAAGCAACAATTTTCTTTGTGGCATAGAAAAGCAAGTGGTAACAAATGTTTTAATTAACACTGTCCCTTCTGCCAGCTGCCTGGTTCATCTATTCCACCTTTAACCACTAAAATGAGAAAACATGAAATAGTTATTGAAAAATGTCTCTGTAGTAAAAAAAGAATAGTTTGTTCTTGAAAGAGTTTATTGGGATACTCTTGAACCATATTCAACATGTCAGCAGTTTCTTTCTGTGTTCTCTCAGTATGCTGAGCCACTCATAATCCCAACTGTATGTATTTCCATGTATTTTCAATTTCTTAATACATTAAAGTAAGGACTTCTACAATCTATAGTCTTCATAAATACAGTTGACTCCAGCCTTCTCCTACAACCACTACCCTCAGGATGAGTATGACCATGAATTCCACAATTTATCAGATGTAGATCTCTCTAACAACCAGAATCTTAGGATGTGATAACAGATTTGTGCCCTGCAAAAGAACACAGAAAAAAGATTAGCATGTTTTACTTTGTCAGCTCTCATTTTGTCCATGTGCTTTTGCAACACTCATGAACTCTTTCATATTTTGAAAATGTCCTTGACTTTCCTAGCAATCTTATAGGGAAAAAAATTCAAACTATGCTAGCCCAAAATTCCGTCTCCTATAACTCAAATTTCCTTCACTGAAACAATTGTTGACAAGGTCTGTAGGTTAACAGCGCATAACAGCACATGGTCAAATGTGTGATTCACTGAAAAAAATGTGGAAGAACTTCACTGTGAGATTTCAATGCCTCAGAAAAACACTTCTTTTTTTTTTTTTCTTTTTTTTTTTTTTTTTTACCTAAATAAATATCATCATATAAATATTGGGTATATGTTGATCTGTTAGTCACAACAGCTAAACAACTAAATCCTTATTAAAAAGTAAACACCAAACCCACTACTGACAAACTATTGGTAAAAAGAGAATAATTTGCTCTTTCACATGTGCAATATAGATGATAATAAAAGACTGTCTTTAACATTTGGTGCAATGCACAGCACATCCCATTTCCTATGCTTACCTTTATCCTGACCTACTAGAAAGCAGGCTGTCTACCTCCTTGCCTACATATCCAAGCACAGATACCTTCTTTTCCAGGTCCCACAGCTTACAGAGGTATGCAGTTTAGCTTCATATATCAGTAACCTGCTGCCTCAAAAAGAAATATAGTCTTTGTTAATAGCAGTCATAAAAATGTAAGTAGATTTAAAGAAAGGATTAGGAAAAGTTACGGACATTAGGCCCATCAGTAGCTATTAAACACAATGAGCAAAATGCAATCTGCCTCAGCAAGTTCCGGGAAACTCTGAGGTTTTCAGGGGAAAAGAATCACTCTGCACTTGTTCTTACATTTTTTTCCTTCTGCACAAGAAATGGGAAAGTATTTGAGACAGGATGTTGGCTCAAAAGGTCTTTTGAATTGATGCATAAGAGAAGTTTATATGTGTCATATATAAATCGGTTTCCAAAGCCTCATAACTAATACCAGATTACATAAACCACAATAAAAGATCCCTTGAACACACAAAAGGATTCTATGTTGTCTCCTGATTCCTCTGCATCTTAATTCTTCCCCCCATAAAATGAAACACTATCTATAGAAACCTATGTCAGGATAGGAAGGAAGTTCACTTGTCCCATGTGATTCGAAGTTCTACCAGTTACCTTCCATTGTTATTACCACAGAGTCCAGAGATGTCTTCCATTTTTTTAGGTTATCCTGCACATGGGATGCTGCTCTCCAACTGAACGAGTCTTTCATGCTGCTGACTGCTCATCCATATTAACTAAAGCTTTCAATATTTCTTTCTTTTAATTTCCTCTCCAATTTTCCTTTCATTTTTAATGCAGTAGATTCCTGACTATTAGTGGTCAGGAATCCACCAGAAAAGGTGATGCTCCAATTTTGAGCATCGAAATTTCCATTTCCCTCTTCTCCTAACTAACACACTTCCAAACCTGCCTTACTAATTTATAGTCAGTCCTTCTCCTAAAGATAGTCTCTTCCACTTGTAAATGGGGCCATTGTTGGTCGAACTAAAATTGTTAAGAATCTTCTCACTCTGTTTTTGATGATGGCACTAAAGATCTTGTGTCAAATCCTTTCTTCTTCTTCCACTTCTCAAATTAATTTCCTGACTCAGAGTAGACATCCTCCACTACCCCCATCTCAAATTCAAGGCACCACAGGAACAAGATTCATAGCCTCAACTCCATATAAATATCTATTTATTTATGCATATCAAGGGTGCTCAATGACATCTCTTTTTCTGACTTACCTCCTGAAACAGTAGCTATGTGAGAAGCAGGAGGTAACAAGAAGGTATCTTGACCTTCTTGTTACCTTAAACTATAATCCAGAATGTTAGACTTTAAATATCAAGTTTTGCAAGTAACATCACATATCATCTTTGTTCCTTCAAGGCATTCAGTAATTCAGATCCTCGCATAGCATATCTGTGTGATTTCATCAGAGAAGAAATGTGCTTGCTTTCCTCAGAGACTACATTTGCTTTTATTCAACATTTGCCTATATGCATGAATTGAAAATATTTAGGTATATATGCAAAGGAAATAAAATCTATCTTCTGTCCCCAATATCACTTATCCATCATTGTCTCACAGGAATTGAAACAAAATTTCAAAGCAAAAGGAAAATATAGAGCAAAAATTTAATACTGTCCTAGTTTAGCAGGTGAGACCAGCTGGCACTGTGTGGGGTGATCAAGGCCGTGTATTCTACCCCCTCTATTCATTTCCAAACAATGGACCATCTGCCAGAGGTGCCCAGGGA
>JAWWEV010000001.1:83045032-83108127 GCA_035583235.1 Hafferia zeledoni | reverse complement strand
GTATTATTATTATTATTAAATTGTGGCTCTGATTTATAATCTCTCTCGTGTTGAGTTCATTTCTCCTGCTGGTTTACCTTGAAACCAGCACAAATACTTAAAGTAATACACAGTCCATTACTCATTTACTTTTCCATATGTAGGATGAATCTACATTTTGAGAGTCAGCCAAGGTGAATTTGCAGATCTAAGTTTCTGCTTGAATAGCATTTCAGTTAATAAACAAATACTTAGTGGCGGGAATTTGAGGAAACCTGAAGGTTTTAAGCAACTATTTGGTAATCTTACTGTGCTTAATAATTAATACAGGAGACCTATACATGCACAGTTATCTTGAAAAAAAGCTGTTTGAGTCCAAAATATTATTAACCTACATATATAGATTTTTGTAAGTACACATTATTATGTTAAACTTTTGAAAAATTCATATGAAGAGAATTTATTTTGTTTAAAATGAATGGAATTTGCAAACCACCTGTCCACACACTGAAAAAAAAAAATATTATACAGCAATTGCCATCAGAAATTTGGGTCATACGGTCAGCACCTGAATTAATTATCTGCTCAAGACTGATTGGGGTGAGACCAAATAATTACTCATTAGCATTCAACACCACTGTCAGGCAGCATTTTGCATGCTACAGTGTATGCTGCCCTTTTTCATTTCCTTTGGTCTCCTTTTGGGGTTACACCACATTGTTCTACATGACTGGGAAATGAAATTGGAAACAGAAATAGAGAAGTTTGGAGAATAAAGCAGACATGACTTTATATAAAAAAATGTGCCTTACACAGTTTTGCTTATTGAACAATCAAACTGTCTACTAACTATTTCTATAAATCTACCACATACTGGTCTCTGTGGGAGGTCAATCGGAATTCTGGGCACAGATAGTTTGCAGCATTATACATTAATTTGTTCAAATTCTTCAAATCTAGTGTTCTGTGTTTAAGTGATCCAGTTTGTAACTGGGTGAACTCTAAAGTAATATTTCCTCTTACCCTGTAGGCTTGTAACATTTTTTGTCTGAGCAGCTCAATATTGTATTTGAGTAGCCATGCCATTCAGCACTGCATGGTGCAGCATTCATGTTCTTGGAGATGTGAAAGAGGAATAGACAGCTCTAGCTGCCCCCAGATCTGGTTTGGACACTGTCCTTAATAACGCTACACTATAATAAGCACCATGGCATGCTACAAAAGTGATACGCAGAATCAGCTTCAAGGTCTTGTATGTTATGTAGAAAATACATTAGATTTAAGCTGCAGTGTTCTCCAAACCTCTGTCCATATGGCTATGCCTAAACCAGTAAATTGAGTGTACTCAGGGCTCCAGTCTCATAATAAGGCCAAGTGGAACAGAACAGCTGCATCCATGCTATTAGATTACTTGCTGTCCAAAACAGGGTGTCCACACTGGGAATGTGCCTAATGGTACATTAGACCTCTGTCCTGTGATAATTCAAAACCTTTGTTGGAGATTTTTTTTTTTTTTTGAGAATGCTTATTGGCATGAGCCACAACAAGGCCAAGACTCATTCAGAAAACTTAAGTATACAGCCATTAAAATTCCAAAGCCTACAAATGTCAACTGGCTCAATAATACAGACATAACTGTTTTCCTGTAATAAGATATCAAAAAATAACAAGCATATCAACTAAATTCAATGGAATAATGGTAAAATTTGGCCCTACCTGACTTTGAAAAAAAATCTTCTTAACCCTTCAAAGTAGCTCCATAGCAATGTTCTGCATTTTATAATTTATGATAAATGTCAAAAAAATAAGAGCTTCATTATTTATTTGAACTCTGATTGCAACACATTGTTTATTCCCCTATTGTTTTCAAAAGAATGTTTAGAAGGACTGTACATACATGTTTGTCCTTTCAAAATCAAATTAGAAAATTCTTTAGACCCTTAAGTTCTTAAATAGCCCTTGCTTGATCTGAAAGGTTCCATCTATAGAAATCTGTATACATAAGTGTAGCTTGTAGAGCAGAAAGCAAATCATCAAGACTCACTGACATTATTTCACAAGTCAAATGACAAAATAGGTTTTACTTCAGACAATATTTCTTAGGGAATCTGGATGACTTTCTTCGCTTGGTAACCATCACTAGTCAGGGGAATCTACTGCAAAATTCATCACCTATTTCGAGCCACTGAACCTGCAAAACACTTCAGCATTCCCTGCTTAAAGGATTCTAGATGTTTTGGATATGTTGTTCTTTTGATGTGAAACAGGTTTCTAAAGAAAATTTTCCAGTCATCCTCACATCTCTTGCCTGAGTTTGCACTTTGGGACAATATTAGGGCATGTGAATCTGTAATTGTACCAGATAAAACTGAACCAGAAGTGATGCTCCAGGAGCTCACTTGATCTGCTCATTCTGTGGACACAAATGGGCTAGTCCAAAGAAACCAAGCTTCTTAAATATGTACCACAAGAACATAGGAACCTCAGCATCAATTATTTCAGCTCTGAGTTTCCTTTTACTTGTGCAACTCTACTTGCTAGTAGCCATAGTCTTTCTTACCCTTCCATTACTTTCTCTTTTTAAGTATGGAAACCCATATTCTAGTTACTTAGAATTTGGCAGATAGGAAAAACAAGTCAGATTTCTCTGGTAGCTGAAATACCCTTCACAGGTTACTATCAATAGTAGAAAACTTTGAATTTACAGTGTATTTTTTTTCAGGAAGTACATGAACAATATAATCAAGGAGACCTGCACTTATTAGAGTACATTTGACTTGAAGCTTCTCAGTAAAATACTCCTTTTCTATACAGAGATGTTTTATGTAAACAATAATAAACGAAATCAAAATGGTAAAATCTGCTTTCACTCCCCTGTCTCTTTTCTCCCATGAATCTGAAGCACAGTGTGGCTGGGAAGTTCTGCCTTCTGGAACAAATCAGGAAGCCTCCACTCTGCTTTCCTTCACAACACACAGTCTTTCTGCATCAGCATGTCTTCTCTGATCTTGCATATGAATGACTCGTTCCTACTTTTGCTACAAAATGCCACTGTATCTTATGTGTATTCATGAGCTTCACACTGTTTATATACTCTCATAGATTTTTATGAGTCCTGTGATTTCTGGTAGCTTTATGCTTTTTTTGAGCTTTGCGGACAAACTTTGTTTTCTCATCTGAAAAGCACATACAGGGTCCTGTACTGTTCTTTATAGACTGCCCAGCACCTTAGCTGATGTTGAATCTGAATGGGGATAGGCAAGGCAGACTCCTACAGCGTCTGCCTTAGAGTCAGACGATCAGAATTGTGCTGCCTGTGGCTGTCCAGAGGTTTTGCAAACCCATTGCAAAACTTCCAGGCTCTGAGCCCTAGTTTCGCAACAGAAAATCTCAAACAACTGGAACTTCTCACCTAAATCAGGTTTCACTAGGGCTTCCAGAAACTTGCTGGTTTATAGGGCATCATTTTTAATAATAAGCTCAGGAAATTCCAAAGGAGTAGAAGAATTCTAATGTAGCATCAATCTCTTTGAAACTGCCTGACCAGCTAGAGCTTAGTCACTCTGGCAGCATACCAGTTCAAGTAGCAGGGGGAAAAAAAATCCATTTAAAATTAACTGATACAAATTAAGACAAGATGTATCAATAATAACTGTCAATATAATTTTAAGCAAAATAGACTGTGAGCCCTAGTATCAGTTTTTAGTGAGATTAAAAGTCTGAGACATGAAGTCAAATGAACGGGTATACTACCCTTAGTCTTGTAAAATATTTTATACAGTCTGAGATATTGTACTTCATAAAATAACCTGACTAAAAATAATTATATGCAAGTCAGCTACCTAATATTTACCATAAGGTTTTATATTGCACATGCACCTGGTTGCAGACATCATGCTTTTCCCCATTTTCTTCAATATTGCTGGTAATATACATAATTTACTTTTCTTCTTGTGAACTATGAGTCTGATTCAGAAATATATGCTGAGTTAGAGCATGAGAATTCTCATCAAACCCAATTGAATTCCCAGTGATAGGATAAAGAACATCAAATTTAAATTTCTCAAATGCCAAGAAGTAAATGCATGATTAAGAGTTTTGCAGAACTGGGGGCCTGAATCCTTTTATCTTGGAGCATTTGTATATGCATGCCATCAGTAAAGTATTCTGACTAATTGTGTTATTCTCTGATAATTTATTACAGCCTTAATGTTAGCTGAATATTTCTTTCCCCTTGACAAGTCTCCTGGGAAACTGAGATGGAGTTAGTCTTTTATCATTATCTCAAGTTTGTCTTTCCAAATGCTTTTATTATAGTGATTTTGGGAGCAAGCATATTAAGGCGAAGATATTACAAAACTGTTGTACAAAATAGTATTGTCAAATACCATGTAAGTGAATTTAGGTCTTATCACAAGTATCATAGAGATAATTTAGCACTAAATAAAAAAAAGTAAATCAGTTATTGAGCCCTAAGGCACCTTTCAATGGTAATAGTAATAAATCAGAATGATAGCCTGAAACAGCCACTGATTTTTCCTCTTAATCAAATAAGATCAGAACCAAGCCATCATTCCAGCAGAAAAAGCAAAATTTAATTAGCTTATCTAACAGTGTCATTTAGTGAATCAAAAGCTTTGAAAGGTCAATGAATTTTGCCCTTATCATCTCATTATCTTCCATCACTAACAAGATATCATTAAGCAACTTCATGAGAGCAGTTAATGTCGAAACAGCCAGCAGCACTGCCATAATTTAAAGGGAAATTCCAGGATGTTTTTACATATTTATTTTTATTAGATTTTTCATTCACAGAAATCTCCTAAAGGTTGCTTGAAGAAGGCAAACAAATACACTTTTTTAACATTATATTCATCATTTTTTATTTCTGAAAAAATCAGTAAAGCATTTTTAATCATCCCTGTTTTCAGACATGCACAGAGCACAAAATATGTCTGCAAGAATATAGAGAACAGTCCAGCTGAAATGCTTTACTCTGGTACCACTAATACGAGTATAATCTCCATATAATATCCAACATTATGAGCTGTCTCTACAAAACCAGTGGAGACCAGTAATGAGTGTCATTCATCGGGTGTCAGTACTCGGAGTGGCACTGTTTAACATCTTTGTCGGTGACATGAACAGTGGGATTGAGTGCACCCTCAGCAAATTTTCAGATTATGCCAGTCCATGGGGTGCAGTTGACACACTGGAGGGAAGGGATGCCATCCACAGCGACCTTGAGAGGTGGGCTCATAATAAACCTTGTGAAGTTCAACAAGATCAAATGCAAGGTCAGTTCCAAGTAGAAATATAGGCTGGGCGGAGAGTATATGGGGAGCAGCCCTGAGGAGAGAGACTTGGGAGTGTTGATTGATTAAAAGCTCAACATGACTTGTCAATGTGCGCTTCCAGTCAAGAAAACCAACCATATCCTGGGCTGCACCAAAAGGAATATGATCTTCATGTTGAGAGAAGTGGTTCTACCTGGCTACTCTGCTCTTGTGAGATCGCACCTGGAGCACTGCATCCATCTCTGGGGTCCCAAACATAAAAATTACATGGACCTGGTAGAGCAAGGCCAGAGGGGACCATGAAGATCAGGATGCTGGAGCACCTGTCCTCTAAATACAGGCTGAGAGAGCTGGAGTTGTTCAGCCTGGAGAAGAGAAGGCTTCACGTAGATCTTAGAGTAGCCTTCCAGTACCTAAAAGGGGCCTACAAGAGAGGGACTTTTTGCAAGGGCATGTAGGGATAGGACAAGGACTAAGGACTTCAAATTGAAAAAGAGAAGATTTGGATTGGCTGTAATGAAGAAAGTCTTCACTACAAGTGTGGTGAGATACTTAAAAATGTCTGGAGAAGCTGTGAATATCTCACCTCTGGGAAGTGTTAAAGGCCAGGTTGAATGAGGCTAGTGGAAGATGTCCCTGCCTATGGCAGAGCAGTTGGAAGTAGAGAATCTTCAAAGTACCTTCCAACCCAAATATCTTACAGTTCTATGATTTTATGAAAACCCTTTTAGAGTCCTTGTCTCATCCTTGCATAGACCAGCTCACCTCCAATTAACTAACTACACAGTACCTTTCTATACAGCACCACATGGTCTATTCTATAAATGTGACCAGTGAAAACAGCAGGGTTCAAAAAACACCTGCTTTGTACACTGAAGGTCATTTCATTGCTCTGCTTTAGAGCATAGGTACACAAACACTTGAACAAGTACATCTGAGAGGGCAGCAACCTACACTGAGGCAAAAGTCTGTGGTGGGAACCTCTCATTACAGAGCCTTCAGAGTAATTCTAATTAGGAAGTGCACTCTGGAAAGACATTTTGTAGAGTTACATTGAGCCCTGCTACAAGGCAAAATAGTAGCATACTAGTTAAAATAATTTGCTTACACTCCCCAAAATCAATGGAATTTTAAGATTTTCTCTTATAAAAGCACAGAGAGAAGGTAAATAAAATAACTTGCTGAGGTTATCTCCATCAGATTGTGATCATTTTAACATAAGTCAGGCCTGGAGCCTAAACTACCAACTGATGTCCCACTGAGAGGCTGTCATGATTACTAGAAATACAGGCTGGTAGCTGAAAAGCCAGATATGCGCTCAGCTGAGATGCTTTCCGCTTCAACCCCCCACACACATACCTTTATTTATTATACCTATCTGGTTTAAATTGATTTTGCTATCTTTTTGTTCATAGAAGGCTAAAAAAAGGGCTAAGGGAATTCACATATCTTCCACTATGCTTCTGCACAGTTTATGTGGCAATCCTTCATTGTGAAGGGATGCAGGCTTTACAAAATCAAAAGTCTTAGCTACAATGGAAGTTACCTCTTAAAAAAACCAAGATCAGCAGTTTTAGACAAGATAAGAACTTCTCAGATAGGAAACAGCATACCCTGGCAGATAGCAGAAAATATCTCAGTTACTGAGATAGGTGATTAGGCAGGGAAGGGTGAGTAAACTTTCCTTCTGATCTTATTCACTGCTGCTATTACCACAACCATCTCTGCTCCCTTTCCACGTCTGTTCCTCAGTCAGATTTCTCATCTGAACCGGCCTTTTATACACCTACCAACCTCCAAAAAATGAGAAACATGCCTGTTTCTGCATATGTGGAGCAAGTGGCTTTCTTGCTGGCTTTTTGCTCTAGCAACAGCTGCTGCTTCACCATCTGCTGCTCCTCTTTTGTGTCTCCAAGCAGCTGTAAGTAAAGCTGCTGCATTCAGTTCACATTCCAAGGTTTTCTTAGCAACCACCAAGGCTGAAAAAGAAAATCTTTTAATGAGACCTGAGATTCTGCAGTCACTGCAGCAATACTAGACATATGCCTTATTGGCATGAGTTGAACGCATCCAGGTGTCTATCCAAACCATGGTCAAAGGGAGCTGAGCAAGAGGGAAACAGGCAATTAGAAATTTTCTACCAGTGCTCATGGGGTTTTTTTATTGAGAAATGTTGATTTGCTGAGAAAGGCAAGTTTCACAGGGAGGTAAGCAGCCAGGTTGCTGCAGCAATGACATAGGAGTTTTGGATTCAATTCTTTTGCTACCCAGCAGCCCGGGAAGTGTGGTACTCCAAGCCACTCTTTAGTCCACCAGTTTCCCACCTCCACCACCTTTCACTGCAATACTGCCAAAAATAGGCAAGAATGTAAGCTATGGGGTTTTATGAGGTGAGATTCAGCCATTTTATTACTTGCAGGCCAGAAATAGCTGTATGCCACTGGACAACAATAAAACTTTTTTAATAGCTAAACATTAAAAGGCTAATCTTGAGACTACAAATCCATAGGGTCTGGGCTGATAGCTGCAGAAATTTTAATAGTGGAATTGTATGAGAAAATAGGTTCAAAAACATTCATTACTGATATGTATAGAAGTACAATGTTTTTTTAATGAAGGTTTTTACCATCTCTGCCACTTAAAATATGAGAGTATCTCTGTTCGCATAGCACAAGAGCCTCAGGATCATACTTTCAAGCCAGAGCAAATATTTTTGCCTATACCACTTTGTGCCAGATCTCACAAATAATAAACTGAAGTCGCATTTTTCTAGGATGTATACAAAATGACATGTGAATTTGTTTGTTTACATAAGCAAAATAAAGAAATGAAAATACAAGTCATTGAATTAAAGAACCGAAGAGTCTAGGAGAACCTAAACGAGAGAGATCCCTCAACCCTGTGAGCTCTTTTGACAAAAATAATCAAAAATTTATCAATAATCTACCAACTAGTGCTCACATTAATACATTAATGGGATAGACCATAGCAGCCCCAAAGGAGGTGTAAAGATCAATTGTGGCAATGATCCACAAATTAAAGATCTCTAATAGTATTCGTTCACTTGATAGACTGTAAGGGTTTTGAATGAGTGTTGCATTTTATCATGCCGATGATCCGTGGATTAAGGGCTTGCATTTATATAGCATATTGTAATGGCTTTGAGGAAGCTATTAGGGTCTATCACATCAATGATCCGTGAATAATGAGAGTTGTTGCAGAAGTATCTTTCAGTCCATGATGCAGTGCTTCAAGGATGTTTTAACATAGTTTAATGTTTAGCAAGTGTAATATAGTTTATGTAGCACTTCTTGCACTTGTATTTACAGAATAAATAAACACATTATAGAAAGCATATGAAGGCAGAAGGAAGAAGTACTGCTTCAAGGGGAAAATAATGGTTTACTTTTTCTTTCAGTGCCTGAGATTAGTTTCTGGCAGCAATAACCTCTTACTCCCTGCTTGGTGCTAATTCATATGGTGCTCATAATATCACTACACTCAAAATTATGTAGGATACAGACAGCCTTTGCAGCATGACAGTAATCAAGGACATCATCAAGTTGGAATCAACAGCGTTATGAGGGGCTAGGTAACCTCTTAATAGTGTTCCAAATAGGAACTGTTCAGTGTTATGTGAATCTCCTTCTATTTTAGTTTGAAATATTCTGATAGCTCTTGGTGGTCACAGGATTATGCATAACTGTAGCTTTCTGATGAAGTCTTCCCCAGAACATCATGTCTGCACAAAGATTTAAAAGCCATAATTAGCTTTAAAATAAATCTTGATCAAATACTAGCACTTCTTATAGGTGTCTAAATCTTGGAAAACTTCAAATTTTGTAATTTTGAGCATGGATGAAGGAATATGAGACAAAAATACTTTATATATGAGGAATATTTTCTGAAAACGTCTATACTAATGTGGCACAGTTTATGAAGATGCTCTTCTTAAGGTTCTTCCATCCATCCCAAGTTACCTCTTCCTCAGTAATTACCTCCTCCTTCTCAGGATCTTCTCAAAGACAAAGTGAACTCTTGGCCCTAAGAACATGTGAAGGGGGAGGAGAGAGGTGTGCCCTGCCTGTTCTCAGCTTGGCAACATCATCCTCTGTCATATTCCACAGTGACTGCCTGTCCCAGTGCCTATGGATGCCCTTGGAAAAGAAGAGACATCTTTTCTGCAGGATATAGATTGGAGGAGGAGGAAAGAGAACAGCAGAATAAGCTGTAAAAAGCATTCCCATACTAGTTTTTGTCACATCCAGCCCTTCTGGCAGGAGGAAGCAGCTAAAGCATTTCCTACTGTGGCTATTGCCTTTATGGGCTACTGCAGTCTGGCTGCAGCCATGTACAGACAACTGCAGCCCACTGGATTACAACACTGGAAGCCAGCCACTGCAGCTGCTAACTTTGGAACAGATTTGAGGGTAACTTCTTCAGACAGTGTATAAGGAAATTTGAGTTAAGATCAAACAATATGTAATGCAAGTGTTGGCAAATTCACCAGCACAGCATGCAGTGACTCCTACAGTCAGCAAGTCTCAGTTCAAGATCTGTTCAGAGCGGTGTAAATACTCCCATTTCCATCAGAGGGGGATTTTTCCAGATGGAAAATTATTGTTACAGTTCCAGAGGTACTTAGCCTCTCTTTTACAGTCAGCAGTCAGAAACAGAGGACAACTTCATCCAGTCTTTCTGGTGGACATTCCATGTGCTCTCTGTCAATAGTTGCAAAATGCAAAATTTTACCTCTGGGTAGCCAGCTACTTCACTTTTCTCCCTCATCTTTTTAGCTTGATTTTCTTCCAGGTCAGGTGAACCAGATGTAGTGGTATCACTATATGCTCTGAAGGTAGTGAACTGCACATAAAGCTGATAATTTGGCCAGGTGACAGAGCCTCATGCAAGGAGTTGCATTCCCTCTACCTCACAACACACCTTTTTTCCCCTTCTTCCAAATTAAATGGAAAAGTATCACAGCACATGCCTTGAAATGCTGCTATAATAAGCCCTGGCTTAGTGCTATCCAAAGTAATTAAGAAAGACAAATAATCTCCCAGTGTTTAGAATGGCTTATTACTATGATATCATGTATTTATTTCTCTTTTGCAAATTATTTCTGCTGTAATAGCAACTTTTCTCTTCAGTCTTTGTCTGCTTTACCAGTAAAGCCACAACACAGAGTTTTTGCTACTATAAGTTGTTTCTGTGGTTGGGACTGAGAAGTCATAAATAGAGGATTGTGCATTCATTGCACTACCAAGCTGATATGTGGGGTAATGAGGGAGAACAATCCTATTGAGGCACCAATATCTTCAGCAATAACTAGTGCAACGTAGAATATTACAAGGAGAGAAAATTACTTTTTGTGCAGGTATTCTTTTTTTCAAAGAAACTCTATAACAATAGAGCACATGAAAACCTTGAAAAACATACTGATCATTTGCTGCTGCCATCAGCATGAAGTTACACCCCAAAATACAAGGGAACATGAGCATGAAGGGCAATGAAACTCACTTTCAAATGTAAGAAATATGAAGGAAGGAGTTCAGAGAAACCTCAGCCTGCATTACCATCTGTCACCTGGCCTATTGGCTCAAGGGTAGAAGCACGAATCAGCAACAGAGCTGGGCTTTTTGAAAAGCATGGGGTGGAATGCATTCTAGGTTCCAAGGTCAATAGATAGGAAGTTTGAAATGTTTGCCAGGTATACAGGCTTCCTTATGCCTTCTGAAGAAGACATAAAGTGTCTGGTTCATGTGAGCATCTGAAATTAAAGTACAAGTGGATGGCATTTAGAAGCAGCCCACAGAGGAGAATATGCCATTAGGTCCTCAATACTTCTATTGAAGGGTCCTTAGAACTAGGCTGGAATTAGACTTCATACATTTTGTATAGACATGTAGACATAACATCAATTCAGAGTTTTTTGGTGGTGTTGTTGTGGTTTGTTTGTTTGCTTGTTTGTTTTACTGGGAGTTCATGGGATTTTGATGACAGAGAATGCTTGGTCAAAACTCTTTGACACTGAAAAGGAGTTGGAGCTAGGTTATCTACCAGTTGGGTCACTGCACTGTTGCTGTGGAAAAGTTAAAAGGGGCACGAAATCTATCCTGTGAATAACCTGCTCCTGTGGTCATGCTTAAAGCATGACAAATGAATCAGGGGATTTAGGGAGCGAAACAGTTTCCGGATCTTGACTAAGCTAAGTCAACAGGATATTTGAACTAAAGTTTTTGTCTGTATGCCTGAATACAAGATTGCATGTGTCTGGAAGATTTAAGGTCTGTAGATGCTTATCTTGTGTGACTAGAGAGCAAGAGAACTGAATTATAGGCTCTTTCACTGGAATTCAGATGTGTTGGCACTTCATAAGTGACCAAACCAAATCAGTTCCTGGATCCTCTTTAACATTTATGCATTCCAGGTTTTGGTGGTTTAGATAATAGGGATGCAAACACAATGTTGTAAAATCAAGTAGAAAATCTTGAATAATTCAGAGAATAAAAAATAAGCTTAACTACTCACCATCTGGTAACCCAAGATTCTAGTCCAGAAAAAGAAACAAAACAAAGAAATGTGGAAGATATATTAAAAAGCAAAAAATACAGCACAGGCTGTTCATTATTATTTTTAATGAATGACAAAATGTTGATGAAAACAGAAATATGTCTTGTATAGTGGTATGGATCTGACAGTCTGCACTATATTTCCACTATATTTCACAATAGCTTATGAAAATGTGGCAACAACTTGTCCATTTAGATGATTTTTTTTTTCTTTTCAGAATTAAGGCAAATTACCTTTACAAATCATTGTGAAAGAAAAAATGGGGTTGCCAGAACCAGTGAACAGGAAGTCACAATAGTATGTTTGTAGTGGTCAAAACATGGATGAAGTCAATCACCTCAGCTTTCTCTCACTTCCCCTACCCTGTAATTCCCTGTCATGCAGTTCTGAGATCTGAAATCGTGACACCAGAATCTTATAAAGGATGTGCACATGTGTCTGTATTGGTGGGGGTGAGAGTAGGTGTGCTTGGTGGGAGCACTCTATCCTGTGGTTACCTCTGAAGTTTTAGTGTCATCTATAGATATCATGGAATGCTAAAAGTAACAGAAACTGAAAGTTTGAGATGAGTTGTCTACAGGTGAGCAATATAAAGAGGTTTTGGTCACCTTAAGATTGCAAATTTAACATTTTGTTTATATTAACAGGGAAAAGTAAGGCTACATAACTTCACAAAAAGTGAGGGGGCAAGAGCAGTCACCTGTGCCCAGCTTTGCTGCAGAGGAGCGAGAGGCAAATAGTCATTTTTTTATTGTACAAAAATAAAGAGTTGTAAAGGCATAGTTGAGAAAGAGGATGAATTTTCTTTCTTTGTAGATTCATCTCCAGAAGGTGACTCCTGGCCAGCAGCTATGCGTAATCAGTTTCACTTGATATAATTTGTTACTCTTGCCTCTTGTCTTTTCCATACAGGCCTCTGGAAAGAGTCTGGCTTCTTTATAATCCTCCTTTACTGAGTGGAAGACTCATTTTGATATCTCCTTTTGCTTCTGTACTCTAGGCTAAGCAAATGCCTTCATTCTTGTATGTTGTGTGCTTTGGCATCCTAAGCGTCCCTTCATCAGACTCTGTCCAAATTGTTGATACTTTTTCTGTCCTAGAACTGGACAAAATATGGCAGATATGCCAAATGGAAATTAATTAGTTCTTCCCTTAGCCTACTGGCTCTTCCTAATGCAGACTGTATGTAGACACATTTTACAACATCCTATTAAATACACAGAACTTTAAAATTATTATTTGATAGGATATTTTACCAGGCTTGGCTAACAAAAGACAAAATGCAATATCAGGCAGTTGAAAAAACCCTTTGTCTCTTTCAGACAGTTTCATAAAATTGCTCAACTAAAAATTTTGAACTGAAATAGAAGCGAAACTTGCTTTCTTAGTTGAAATACGGGCAATTGATGTGATGGTTTTGTTCCCAAAGAGTTTTCTTTTTCATTATCCTTCCTATAACCATTTTCCAGCTGGGTTTGAATTTTCTTGGGTTAATTTCTTACTTGCTTGGGGTTTTATTGGATATTTACCAGAAGAATGCATTTGCTGGAAATGTAAAAGTTATCACATGGATACACAAGCAATGTATAACATCATAGCCATTTATAATTCCTAGCATAGACTATTCTTATAATTAATCTAAATATTTAGAATATGTTTGGTTTGCTATGGTATAAAAAACCTCCAAAACTGGAAAGTTTAATAAGTACTTGCAATTAAAAAATCTTAAAATACTACATATGAAGATTCTGTCTGATCTTCTATTGACATTCCTTTAAATTCATATTCAGATAATGCACCATAAAAATTAAAGGTTACCTAACAACAAAACAATTATGGCTCATTGCATAGAAAAATGAGCAGGGAGTACAATTTCTTGATTAGTTAATAATAGCAAAACATTAACTTTCCCAAGGTCTTTGTTGGCTCTGAAAACACTTCCTATTGTATAAGATTCATTTATAAAAATGTACTTTCAATATGTACTCTGAAAGAAAGAATATACAACATGGATTTCCTGCGTCAACAAGGCTACCAAAAGTTCAGTTGTACTGACACAGTGTGGTGTGCCTCCCTTATGTTAAGCTCAACAAGTGCAAAATAAACACTGAATCAAACTTGGCAACTGTTATTCAAATGTGAAATCCCTCTCCCTGGAGGAAAGTTCAATGTCATATAACTCCAAAGGATAACTTCTGTGAAAAATTAAATATTGCCCTGAGTAAATGCTGTAGAGGAGGCCATCTAACCCTGAATATTCCCAACTGCAAAATAATCTCAGTAGTAAGTAAATGAGCAGAAATCTCTCAAATACCCAATATAACCTGTCTGAATTTGGAATTTTGGAGAATAAAGGATTATTTTAATAAGAGACTACATAATAAATCTCTCTTTCCCTTTGTTTCATTTAGGTGTCAGATGACTATGAAGTTACTTACATTCTAAATAGTTTTCTTGCTTAAAAAAATATTTGTGCTTTCACTTCAGTTACTAACCAGATGGGATCGTACCATATTGAGTACCTGACTGACAAAATGGAAGAAATGGTAGAGGAGGGAAGACAACCTTCAGCCCAAGACACCCTACTGCCTTAAATGGACTACATGTGGCAGATTCATGGAAGACACAAATAGCTAAAAGACATATTGATAATGATGGTCTTTCTAAAAAAATGCTTACATATGAAGATAGTGAGTGAAAGGAGCATATCTCACTTTCACATATCATTATGCTATTCAATAACTCTTCATTTTTTTCCATAGGTTGATTGTTATGCTATTTGCATGTTCTTCCAGGTCAGCTGATGAAGCAGTAGTCATCTCTCCTCAATTTGAGGAAAAAAATTATGAAAATGAAATACAACACTTATAGTGTAACAGGGAACAAGAAAGTAGATGAGAAAAAAGGAAGAAACACTAGTGAGGAAGAAGGTTTTGATTCAATGCTTTATTTTTTTTGATTAATTTGTATGCTTTCATAATCAAACATTTTCAGTTTTCCATAATTCTGAATGTATCTTTCCTGCAATGTACTGTCTTCTTAGCCAAGCTTGTCACCATGATAGAGTACTTCAGATGGATTAAAGGTGACCAGGTGCAAAGAAGTGATAAACTGTCACATATCTAGCATAAATTCCTCTCAGCTAAGTCTCAGACTGTTGCACTGTAAGGGCTTTGAAAAAAGGAGGCATCATTTTAAAAAGACTAGAACAACCACCCCTCCACTGCAATTTTTTTTTACTCCAGCTGATGGGGAACTCTGCCACCACTGGTGATAATGTTCTTTTCTTAATTCTGAACAGACATATCTTGAATGTGGGTCTCATGATAAAGAATTTGTGTTAGATGAAGTTTAAATATTCTGGATATCTAAACATTCTGGATATGTTAATACTCTGCACTCTAAACTGTGGCTGCTACTTTGGTTGAAGAGATTATAGCATAGTGATGTTCAGGGACAGGCTAGTTCCTAGACTCAGACTTCCTTTACCTCAGTAATCTGGAACAGTTTTCAAAAAAAATGAACATAAAAAAATAGATAAGTTTTGATATGAATATTCTGCAGTAGAAATGTATGCCTGTAACTGTGAAAAGCAAGATGTCTTGCTTATTTCTAAATCTATAAGGAACTGTAAGGAAAAGTTTTGTTGCAAGACTCTATTTGGGTAAAAATTAATTTGGTGTTGCTATGCATAGTAAGTGTGAGCAACAAGCAAATACATTAATTTCTGCTTGCACCAAAAGGGAAAAACATCAGAGCAGACCAGTAAATCTAAAGCCCAGAGGTGAGAAAGAAGCATATCAACCATGAAATTGTATTAATTCAATAATTAAAATGAGTCTTAGTTCCAACACAGGCTCCAGTTCTGTAGCAAAGATGTGACAAAACAATTGGGAATGGGAGCCCGTTGTACTCATATTAATCATCAGGAGAAAAAGAGTTCCAGGAAATCACACTTTTTATGAGAACTACAGTGTATTTAGCCCTGGACCTGATATCATCTCATTAATCAAAGCAATACACAGAGAGCGAAATTTTGACCTGAGTTTAGTTTTGAGAAAGAGGCAGTCAGAAGTGGGAGTGTCTTGTCTTTGTTCCCAGATGCTACAGCGGAGCCAGGCTTTGTAGTGCTCTTCCCAGCAAGGGAATGAAAACAGTACTGTAGGGGGAAATTAATTATTATCAGAGACATTCCAGCTGGAAATCTGTGTAGCTGCAAAACTAAGACCTTTCAAGAAGTTGAGTATTTCCTGCTGATCATGTTAGTTTCCCTTGTGCTTTAAAGGCTTCAAAACCGATGGAAAAGCAAGTTCCTATTAGAACTAGCAATGAATTTTGTACTTGATTTTGCATTTTTATTTTTTTTTATTATTTTTCCATGTGCATTTCCAGAGACATGCAAGAAAGAGGGATACTCCTGGACAAATTCAATGGCTCCATTACTGGGGTCTTCATTTAAAATCTGGAATTACCTAATGTCCCTACTTCCAGTGTAAACCACCTGCTTGGTTTTTGTTGGGTTACTAGCATTTATAAAAAACGCTAATGGATGTTTTTCAGAGAGATTAGAGTAGCCCACAGAGATACAGCTGCTGTTCTCCAACAAAATGTGTGACAAACAGAGGCAAAGTAGGGCGTGAACCTCCCAAGAGAGCATCTGGGTCAATTGGCTGCACTGTAATTAGTTTTTCTTGTCAACATAAATTCTCCCCTTCACCTGAGAAAGCATGCAAATGGAAGGCTTTTAGTCTTCAAAACTCATAGATATTCTGATTAAGGAAATATCTCATTAGGAAGTTTCCAAACAGTTCCTGTTTCTAGTGTTCTTGGGCAAACTCCTTCAAAAGGTAATCAGCAACAAGATTAGATCTGTGACTGCCTTAGTACAAGAATATTAAAGACTGTCCACCTATGCCACTTTTTCTCTGTATCTCAACAATCATTTTCATCATCAGCCAAGAAATTTATCTTCTGGGTATCCATGTATGAGTTGAAGACTGTTTTACATTCATTATTTGCATTCATCATAAAACAAAATCAAAATAGCTGTAGTATTTAAAACAATGAAACAAATTTGCAGTCTTATAGTTACATAGAGTTTGAAATACTTGTGGTTTGCCTTAAAACCTACTTCACTGTCTTTATACAACACTGGACTCACAGTTTAGACAGTATCATTCAATATCAAAGTGGATCTGACTTAGTTTCACAATAAAGAAATCAAAGCTATATTACAGAAGGTGTAAGTAAGGCCTGGATACACAGAAATTTGACACAGAAATCAATGAAATTCAGTTTTAGACTCAGAATAACAGTCCTTCATTTCCTGAAGCCTTACTTCCATAAATAATTATATCCACCTTATACTTATTCCATTTTAAAATATATGTTCATAAACACCTGCATTATTTATATGTATTCACATTCTTGAATTTGTTTGAAAACAGAAAATCTTTTTGGAAGTTTTGGGGTGATAATGAGTCAGGGGTTTTGACCAATCTAAAAACTATTCAATTAGTTATTCATAATAGCACTTTACCACATCTTGTGACTATGAAATAATTTTCCATTATGAGTTAAATCGAACTTCAATTAACTAGGTAAATACACTTTTCAGATCACAACTTTTTCTGCTTTCCCATAATATATGCAGATTTTCTTATTGATTTTAAAATAAACTTTCTCTTAGAAGGTGATAACTAGTAGCTCCAGTAGATTATCAAATACACAATTTGAGTTGCAAATTTAGAGTAAGCAGCTATGCTGAAAATGCAATGGCATATTTAAAATCCTGGCCATTTTCTCAAGACAGGTTCTAACACTTCAGGTTTGTAGAAATTTTTCTTGGGAAAAATTGGTGGGACATAGGTATGTACCCTCATATAAACAGTTCTACAGACTTAATGATGTCAGTAGGAATCTATTCTTCTTTAAACATCATTCGTTATTACCTTGATATTCCTTTTCTTTCTGGGTTTTCTCAGGACCTAGCAAAGAGCACATAAGTTGCTATTTCGTTTTGATACATGCAATATCAGATCATTTTATGCCACTGAATTAAAAAAAAAAAAAATGTAAGGAGTTTTAGTCTGTAATATTGGGTCCTTAAAATGCCTGCAAAGTACTTCCTGAAGGTCTAGATGGTAAGTACCATATCTTAGATTCTGCCATTTTCTCCTCACTCTCCACTGAGAATAATAGATTTGAAAGGAGTAGAGAAGGTTAAACAAAGAGCTAATTAAAGAGAGTTCTTGCAGCTTCTGAAAAACAAAATGTTCCCATGTAATCAGGAAATTGTCACTTGCAACTACTGATAAAACTCGATTTTAATCAAAATTACATTTTTTCACAAAATTATTTTTCCTGTCAAAATGTCTTTATAGCAAGTCAACAAAATATTTTTATTATTAAAAACAACTGATAAGTACAAAGTACTTCCTAATAATTTTTCATATAATTATAAAAGCTTTTTTTATTTCATAATGTTATTCTACTATGAAGAATAGGAATTCACAGATATAGAAAGTTCACTGGAGAAATTAGGACTTTAAAAAAAAAAAATTCAGTAACAAAGTTATATTATTGAAATAATTTTACTAAGCAAATATGAAATAGCAAGATATACCCTATATACAGAAAGTGGATAGAACCTAATCTACTTTGCAATTTAAACTTCTTGTTGCAGAGCAGGTGGAGAACAAAAGTACTATAAAAGCACAGATTACTAGCAACAGCTCCAACAATATTATACAGAACTTCGAAAATATGCATTTCAATGGAGCATCAGACTTCTTTAGTTTGTTGACTTGGACAATAAGAGAAGCACTCTGTTGTATCTCTGATGATCTTCATTAAGAATATGTCTCAGAGAAAAACTGAAACTCATGTCAAAACTTCAGACCATTCAAATTCTTGAGTCGCTATCAGGGACATTTTACTTACAGAGGCTTTTTATACAAAAAAGCTCGATGACAAGTGCAAGTATACAAATATGTATCTGTATGCATATACATACACACATATATTTCTACATATGTTTCTCAACCATTTCTGCTTATAGCTGAAACCAAAAGCAATAAAACTGAAAATAAATGCAAAAGAAAATATTTCTGAAACTCTCCCAGCTTTTAGAAAGAAAAATAATTTCAACATGTTTCATTTCAAATGTAGGTTGATGGTTCAATGCAGCTTCTAAATTTCAACCTACATAAATAATAGAACCCTAAAGCAATCCTCTTCTCCTATTACTCTCACTCATTCCATTACAAAGTCCTTGTAGGTATTCCATGACATATTCCTTAAACTTATTCATTAAGAAATAACTTAAATCAATATTCTTCTTGAGAATTATGGGGACTAATTTGAGGCTCTGTTCTTGTTAGAAGTGATATCAATAAAGAAAGAATTAACTATAAATTTTGGAAATCAATTATGACAAGACTGTATGCCCACATATATATAAATTAAAGCCTTACGACAAGAAAAATACTTGGGTATTATTTTTAATATAGCTGAGGGCAATTATGCCATAGTTCCCATTAGATACATGGATATGACACTGCCATGAGGTTGAAGGAACTTTTGGCATTTGAGTGATATCCTGGGAACAGTGGTATTCTCCACATCTTACAACATATCCACAGGATGTGCCTTTAAACCTCAACACAGGAATTCATGAAATTTGAAGCATGTGGTTCTTCCTCAGACATACATATTTGTCACTAAAGTAAGATTGCAGCAATTTTATTTTTAATATTTCCATTACAATTTTTTTTTAAAAAATTATCAGTTGCAGGGTTTGGAAAGCAAGTTTCTCATTTGAAAGCATAAGATGAGGTCAGATGAGACGAAATGAGAGGAGACGAGGTGACTTGAGACAACATGAAATATCTTGAGGGATGTAGGCATTGAGGAAGCATTTGAAAATCACTTCTGTAGACAAATCCTGTATGAAAGCAAACTCCATAGTGCAACTAGAAAATAAATAGAGTTCTGTACCTTTCAGTTGGACATGCATTGCATGTGCAGAGGCTGCCCATAAGCTCTGAGCCATTTTTACATTTGATAGACACTCAGGCTTTCAGAATGGCTCAAACTGGGGCTGCTGTGAACTACTGCCCTCCCTAAGTGCTACAACTATTATACAGCAAATTGCACTGAACTGCAATCACAGGCTGTACAAACAGCTAAAAATCTCCTTGCAACTCAGAAATGCTAGTATTTCTGCTTAGAGACAAAAGCAAGCAAAAGCATCTTACCTAGTTCTGCTTAGTGTTAGTGTATAACTTACTACTTAATCAATAAACCTTATTCTAATAAAACTAGGGCACAGAGAAAAATCTTAACTCTCAGGTATTGTCAGTCTGCCTAGATGTTTATTGGCTAACAAGCTGTGTGATTATCATCTGGGTCCTTCCCCAGAAAAATATGTTTATAGAGGTTTTTGAAAACTGCATGGCTCTCAACAGTCTTAATGAAAAATTGTAGAAACATTCCAACTTATAAGGCAATGCATATTTGACTTATGTTTGGAATTTCCTATTTCTTTTTACATGTGGGCTGAAAGTTATGCAACACTACTTTCTCAAGCAACAATAACTAAAAATCCAAGAAAAAATATTTTTAACTAAAAATGTAGCAAACATTGAAGGGAAGCCATGTGAGAAGCAACTGAGGTCACTTGGTCTGTTCAGCCTGGAGAAGCAAAGACTGAGGGGAAGGTCAAGAAGTGCTTGGATGATATTCTTGGGCACATGTGTGACTCCTGTGAATTGTCCACTGCAAGGTCAGAAGTTGGCCTCAATTATCCACATGGGTCACTCCCAACTCAGCATATTCTGTGATTCTATGTTTTTAATAAGGATAACTTAACCTACCTTCTCTGCTCAGTTTCAGTCATATGAGAAATACTATTAAGCCAGTGAAATCATTCAAATGCTTAAAAGTTACACCCTCAGCTGACTATTTTGCAAGGTGTATGTTTTAATTACTTTTGTTTGTTAATTTCACCACAGGAAGGTAAGTAATTCCTTCAGTTGCAGTGTGAATCTTGTCCTCACTACACTTTTACGGATACACAAGTTGCGACAATCTTAGAGGAAAGCAAATTTTTCCATAAACCCAAAACATTTTAGTTTCTCTTCCTCATAAGTTATGATTAATGGTACCTGAAAATGCATCATTTTTAAAAAACCGGATCAGTTAATCTGGTACATTATCCTTACATACGTTAACATACACATTATGCCAGTTTTATATGCTTCCTGACTAAAAAGACCTTTCTTATCTAGAAAAAATGTCACCAAAATTATCTTTTTTCCCCAAACAGCGAAATCATAATCCTTTCTGAAAATTTTACATTGAATTATCTTTATTTGGCATATTTTCACAAAAGTAAACGGCTTTTAGTAGCAGTACACATTAGTAACAGCTTCTGTTCTCACATCATAATGCAAGAGTTCAACATTAAGTATGACAGAAATTAGTATGATCAGTCATATTAAAACATATTTTTATAAACATCCCATCATGTGAAGCAATACTATCTCATTTCAAGAATCAATTTCATACTGTATTGTCAACCATTATAACTGATGATGGTGAACCATGCCTGGGCAGGGCAAAGCCAGAGGAAACTCTCATGGAGATCCGTAGCAGTCCTGACATGCAAATTGGTCGTCCCCCCACCCAGGTCTAGGTAAGGTCACGGGGGGAGCATAATTACCAAATACGAGGAAAAGGCTGTGGTACTTAACACCTTTTTAATCTCAGTTTTCAACAATAAGATTGGTCCTCCTCAGGACAACTGACCTTCTGAGCTGGTAGACCAGGTCAGGGACCTGAATACCAACCCTGTAATGCAGGAGAAAGCAGTTAGTGCCCTGCTGAGCCACTTGGATCCTCACAAGTCTATGGGATCAGATAGGATCCATCCTAGGGTGATAAGGGAGATGGTGGAAGAGCTTGCCAAGCCACTCTCCATCATTTATCAACAGTCCCAGCTCACCAGGGAGGTCCTGGACAACTGGAAGTGTGACACCCATCCACAAGAAGGGCCAGAAGGAAGATCCAGGAAACTACAAGCCAGTCAGCCTGACCTCAGTGTCTGGCAAGGTTATGGAGCAGAACATCCCGAGTGCCATTACACTGCACCTACAGGAGAGACAGGGGATGAGACCCAGCTAGCATGGATTTATGAAGGACAGGTCCTGGCTGACCAACCTGATCTCCTTTTATGACTGGGAAACCCACCTGGTTGATGAAGGGAAGGCTGTGGTTGTGTCTATCTGGACTTCAGCAAACCCTTTGACACTGTCTCCCATAACATGCTGCTGGAAAAGCTGGCAGACCACAGCTTAGACAAGGGCACTCTGTGCTGGGTTAAGCACTGGCTGGATGGCAGGGCCCAGAGTGCTGGTGAACAGAGCTGCATCCAGCTGGCAGCTGGTCGCCAGTGGTGACCTCCAAAGATCAGTGTTGGGACCAGGCCTGTTCAATATCTTTATTGATGATCTGGAGGAGGGGAGCAAGTCCACCATTAGCAAATTTGAAGGTAACATCAAGTTGTGTATGAGTGTCAGCCTGCTGGAGAGTAGGAGGGCTCTACAGAGGGACCTGGATAGGCTGGAGAGATGGGCCAAATACAATGGGATGAGGTTCAACAAGGCCAAGTGCTGGGTCCTGTACTTTTACCACAACAACCCCATGCAGTGCTACAGGCTGGGAAGAGTGTGGCTGGAGAGCAACAGGCAGAAAGAGACCTGGGAGTCTGGATTGACAGGAAGCTGAACATCAGCCACCAGTGTGCCCAGGTTGCTAAGAAGACCAGTGACATCCTGGCCTGTATCAGGAGTACTGTGGCCAGCAGGACGAGGAAAGTAATTCTGCCTCTGTACCCAGCACTTGTGAGGTCGCACCTAGAGTCCTGCATCCAGTTCTGGATCCCTCAATTTAGGAAGGATATTGAGGCACTGGACAGTGTCCAGAGAAGGGCAATGAGACTGGTGAAGGCTGGTGAGGAGCAGCTGAGGGAGGTGGGTTGTACATCCTGGAGAAGAAAAGGCTCAGGTGTGACTTCATCACTCTGTACAACTACCTGAAAAGAGGTTATAGTGAGATGGGGGTTGTTCTCTTCTCCCAGGCAACTATCAGTAGAACAAGAGGACATGGTCTTAAGCTGCACCAGGGGAGGTTTAGGTTAGACATTAGAAAGAAGTTCTTTACAGAGAGAGTGATTGGGCATAGGAATGGGCTGTCCAGGGAGGTCATCAAGTCACTGTTCCTGAAGGTATTTAAGAAGAGACTGCATGTGGTCTAGTAGGCAGGTTGATTATAAGTCAAAGCTGGGACTTGATGATCTCAGAGGTCTTTTCCAACCTGGTTGATTCTATGGTTCTATGTTTCAGAATGCCTTCTTCCTTCCAAGAGAAGCAAAACCGACAGAAGAAGAAAAAATAAATGAATATAATCCAGGTCTTATCAAATCAAATGTGGATGAACCTTTTTAATCTTTTTCTCTGAATGAACTGGTTAAACAAAAGGGTTGAACTCTGTGACTCTTACTCTGGGGGACACACGTCTTATATCTCTTTATTTTACTGAGCCACGGAATCTTCATTTCATGATGCCTGGTTCAGAACAGGAGTGCTACTCTTGGCTCTCTTGAAAAGTTTTGTCTTGCTTAACTAGATCCCTATCAGTCAATCTGTTACTTTATTACAACTACCTGTTTGTACTGTAGCTGTGCCCAATGAGCATAATCAAAGACCATATCTAACAGGATACTGAGCTTAGTACTGTGCACTTTTTGTCCTGTCCTAGCTTTAAAAGTGACTGCTGGTCCTGACTACTTCAGTTCGAGATGTGCCTAGAATACATGTTTTGTGCTAAATAGTGCAAATCCTGGTTATCTGAGTAAAATATATATGTGTGTGTCTGTGTGTGCATACATGCTTGTACGCATGTGTATTTCTCTTTGGAACACCAAAATTCAATTTCAAATGTGCACATACTCACCCCATGTAACAAGCCCTATTCCTAAATCACTGTGCAAATTCTACAATACTTTCATGCAGCTCCTCTAGAGAAATTTATACCTATGTATTTTGTAAAATTCAGTACACAAACCATTAAAATCCTTCACCATACAATAAAAAGATGTTTGTGTTAATGTGTTATATATATCACATCTTCCCCTCTAGGATCAAATCATTATTTGATTTCATATAAGGTAAATTTCATCAATCATCTTGTCCTTTGTTGTCAAAAAAACAACTTAAGGTTTAATTCTGTAAGAAGGAGTCAGAAAATGAACAAACAAGAAATGTAGTTTATTAAACTAAGCAACAAAGAAAAATATGCTAATCCAAGATTTTCACCACATAAAACACTGAGAAGTTTATGTATGTGGATATAATTTTAAAGGTAAGATAAACAGCAAAAGCCTAAGAAAACATAGAATTAAAATGTGACAAAAATGTTATTGTTGCTGTAATCATACAATCACAGAATCAACTGCACTGGAAGAGACCTCCGAGATCATCAAGTCCAAACCTTGATCCAACACCATTGTGATTACTAGATCATGACACTGAGTGTCGCATCCAGTCTCATCTTGAAGACCTCCAGGGATAGTGAATCCACCACCTCTCTGGGCAGCCCATTCCAATGTCCAATCACTCTCTCTGTAAAAAATTTCTTTCTAATATCCAGCCTAAACCTCCCCTGGCAGAGGTTAAGCCCATGCCCTCTTGTCATCCTGATGGTTGTGTGGGAGAAGAGACCAACCCGCACCTGGCTACAACCTCCTTTCAAGTAGTTGTAGAGAATGATGAGGTCACCCCTGAGCCTTCTCTTTCGCAGGCTAAACACCCCCAGCTCCCTCAGCCTTTCCTCATTGCTCAAGTTCCTTCATCAGCCTGGTTGCTCTTTTCTGGACTTTCTCCAGCACCTCAATGTCCTTCCTGAACTGAGGGGCCCAGAACTGAACACAATACTCAAGGTGTGGCCTCAGCAGCACTGAGTACAGAGAAAGGATCACTTCCGTCGTCCTGCTGGCCATGCTATTGATACAGGTCAGGATGGCATTGATCTTCTTGTCCACATGGGCACACTGGTGGCTCACGTTCAGGCTCCTGTCAATGCAAACCCCCAGATCCCCTTCCACCTGGCTGCTCTCCAGCCACTCTGTCCCCAGCCTGTAGCACTGCATGGGGTTGTTGTGGCCAAAGTGTAGGACCCGGCACTTGGCCTTGTTGAACCTCATCCCATTGTATTTGGCCCATCTCTCCAGCCTATCCAGGTCCCTCTGCAGAGCCCTCCTGCTTTCCAGCAGGTTGACACTCCCTCCCAACTTGGTGTCATCAGCAAATTTGCTAATGATGGACTCAATCCCCTCATCTACATCATCAATGAAGATGTTAAATGAAACTGGGCCCAATACGGACCATTGCTGAACACCACTAGTGACTGGCCGCCGGCTGGATGCAGCTCCATTCACCAGCACTCTCTGGGCCCAGCCATGCAGCCAACTCTTAACCCAGCACAGAGTGCCCCTGTCCTAGCCATGGGCTGCCAGCTTTTCCAGCAGCATGTTATGGGAGACAGTGTCAAAGTCTTTGCTGAAGTCCAGAGAGACACATCCACAGGCTCCCCCTCATCACCTGATCATAAAAGGAGATCAGGTTGGTCAAATAGGACCTGCCCCTCCTAAATCTATGCTGGCTGGGTCTGATCCCCTGTATGTCCTGAAGGTGTTGCTTGATTGCACTCAGGATGATCTGCTCCATAACCTTGCCGGGCACCGAGGCCAGGCTGACAGCCCTGTAGTTGCCTGGGTCCTCCTTGCAGCCCTTTTTGTGGATTGGTGTGACAATATGTGAAAATTCCTGGAATTTTTAAGGGGTACTTTCAACTGGTAACTTAGAACAAATTAGGCCTTTCTAGATTTTTCAATATTTGGACTTTCATAAATCCTATCCAAATTTGTGCTTGAACTTTGTTTTTTGTGGGATTCTTTTAGACTAGAAACCCCAAATAAGAACCAGAGATCATGGTGTGATCTCTGATTATATGTTATTTCATTTTGAGCAAGACTGAAATCAGATCAGGAAAGAGGAAATCTGCCAAACAAAACAAAGAAAACCAAGAGAAAAAAAATGCATGCATTTCTTCATCACCCATCCTCCTTCTTTAAAAAGTAAAACAAAAATAAAGAGTGGGGGCAGGGTGAAGGAGAGGATAAAAACAAAAGGGAGCTGGAGAGGGAGAGGTAAAGGGGAAAAGGAGGGAGGAGGAAGAGGAGAAGGGGAAGGAAAAGGAAAAAGAAAGTGAGGAAAGAGGAAGGGAAGAGAGGAATGGGAAGGAGGCGTGGAAGGGGGAAATAAAGTTCACAGCAAACCTTATGAAGCACTAGGTATCACAGAATCACAGATTATGCCAAGTTGTAAGAGACCCACCAGGACCATCAAGTCTAACTTTTGACCCTGCACAGGACCATTGCCAAGAGTCACATCATGTGCCCAAAAGTATTGTCCAAACATTTCTTGAATTCTGTCAGGCTTGCCTGAAGTATATAGTAATGATGTTACATTTTTGAAATACAATTTGAATATTAAATTGCAGTGGGAGTTTATACTTGAGACACCAGGCAAATGTTGCACAAGCTCTTTTCCTAGCAATATCTTGTGTCAGCTAAGATAAAGATTGCCATAATATCCAACTTAATGCTCAATTCAGAACAATTTAAAATTATTTCTAAATATTTCACATCTCATTCTGGCAATTTCTAGTTAACCTTCATAGGTTATGAGACAGCACTAATGACTGAAAAATATGGATGTCTTTTTATTAAGAATTAGTTTTTATTGAATAACTGGCTATAACTATATCAGAACATTTTAATTAATAAAACTAAATAATGGGGGGGAAATCACGGTTGGCAAAATGAACACACAGCAACATTGGCCTCTAAATAGTCATGCTCATTCATGCTAGCAGTGACTTGCACTATATAATTTTGGACATACTTGAGCCCATCCTCTGGTGGATATGGTCTCTTCCCAGGTAGGAGGATGCACTTGGCTCACTGCACCTTCTGTCTGGCAATGCACCTGAGGCCTGCTGAGCCTGACAGTCCATGGTCTGTCATGTTCCCTGGCTTAAGCAAAGCTGTACTAAAATGTTGTAGACTCTGTATTTGTTGACCATCAGAGTCCGTCTGGGAGAGAATTTATCTTCTTTAAATACTTGTTATCTTTGTTAGCTAACTCATCATCATTTAGGCAGCTTAAGTCCATACACATGAAGGGCACAACAGCTAATACTGTCAATGTGGACTTTGAAATGATCCATGAAGGAGAATATATGGCCATTGCTTCATAATCTGATACTAGAAGTGATTTACCTTTCAACACTTTTTACATTCATAAATCTCAAATGCTGTCAGTTCAATATACAGCAGTTGTTTCCCCAGGGAGTCTTAGTTTAGATCCTGTACCTCCTCTACAGTGTGGAACTCCTTTACCTGCCTTTGCAGCTGTTTGACTGAGGTCAAGTGAGTCATCTAAGGTCACAGAGTAAAAGAACAACCAAGAAAGATGCTGAAACCAGGCCATGACCTTTTCAAGTTCCCTGCTGCAACTACTGAAGCAAATTGTCTCCTTTGGATAATTCTGCCTGTTGATCCTCACTGAACATACACATTTCCTAGTGCCACAGGAAATGAAAGCTTACGTCCAAGTTGCTGTAAGAGCTAGTATGCAGTGGGAAAAAAACTCTTCTTTTAATGTTAAATCAAAAATATTACTTCCATTCCTATACTTCAGGATATCCTTACATCCTGAGAAAAACTGGGAAAGAAAACAAACCCCTGTCCAAATATATACAGCTTTGCACCAAGATCCCGACTTTGTGATTCTCAGATGTTTGTCTTTTCTTTGACTAGATTAAATTTGACAGTTTTGCTTTAGGTTTTTCCATCACAAGACAGTTTGAGACACTTTTCTTTCAAACAGAAAATCTCACTGTGTTTGCAAGAATCAGAGGAATCCTACAAGAATTTCACATGTAAAATCCAGCCAGGAGTCAAGTGCAATGTCCTGAATTTACTACACACCTTTCACACAGAAAGTTTGGGGCAAATAACATGCAGTTACAGCCAAGTGGCTAGGCTGCATATGACCTTCTACATTGAAGACACACAAAAAAAAGGTGAATAATACTACCTACCTGAATAAAATGGTAGGATCTTGTTGTTACATTTCTGTATGGAGTCAGTTTATGTGTACTTAAAATGAAACCAATAATTTTATATATGGAATAAGGAAGGAGAGAATGAAAGTAAAAATGGAATTAAAAGCAAAATTTCAAACATTTACATCTTCACTTTTCAAAGAGCCAGCTCCCAGCCTCACATTTAAGGTTTTTTTGCTTCCTTCACAGTGATTCCAGATGTTGAACTGGCATATAAGTAGGACCAGTAGTGTTTTCCTTCTACCTGTGGGGAGCCAATATGGCTCACATTCCATCACTTAAATGCAGAACTAGTCCATTAGTTAAAATAACAGCAATGCCAAAACGTCTGATGTCCTGCAGGCACAGCAAGGTGAGAGTTTAGAAAAGGTCTATGTACCAACCATACCTTAAGGTTTGCACTCAGCTTGGGGCAGGTGACTTTCCCACCTCTCATCTCAGTCTGTGTTTTTGTTCTGCTTTTTCTTTGTAGATTGTGTCGTGCTTGACTCGATGTTCTGTGAATCTTGAGTGCTGGTAGCAAGTACTCTGGACATCTGCTCTGAATTTACTTTTCAGATAATATCTATATGTGGGGGGAGGCTTGTGATGTTGGAGTTAGGCTGAAACTGACAGTCTGCAGGAGGGAAGGAAAGATCAGTGCCATTTATAATAATAACAGCTTTTTACAAGCCCAGGGACCTCAGCAGGTATCTCTTTTCTTCCCACTTACATGCAGTTATCTAAGGTCAGAATACCACAGCCATTTTGCACCAGGAACACTGCACAACAGTTTGAAATAAAGGAAATGAAATATATATTTATTCATGAATAAAATAGAGGGCAATTCCAGGGATGCAGAATGGAATTCACCTGGAAACAGGCCAGAACACAGAGCCCAGCTTTTCACCCTGTGAAAGCACTGATGTGAACATTTCTGTGATCAGAGGTCATCAAGGCTTCAGCTTTGCATCTAGCCATAGGGGCCTACAAATGTGGCATAGTTCAAATTTGGCACTGAAGAAAACAGTAGGAAAAAGTGATCCAGCTCTCCCTAAAATAAATAGGAACATTTCTGTAGGAGTTAGAGCATGGTGAATCACCACTTGTTTCTTAAACACCCTATTTTATCCCTGGGGCTCAAGTCACCTTCTTTTCAGTTATGATATCTGATGGGATTTCAGCCTAAGCTGTATGGTATGATCTTACGTCCTATAATTCAGCCTGCTCCAGAAATTCTCTATTTATTGAGTGATGAATAATAGAATTACTTAGTGGCTTCTTTTAGCTTTCAGAAAAGAAAACACAGTATTGTATGCACTGATTCAAATGTTTTCCTTTATTTTCCCATGGGGATTTATTCTTAAAAAAAAAAAAAAAAAAAGACAAAGAAAAGGAAAAAAAAAAAAAAAAGACCTCCCTGAGAAGTACAGTAGTTAATTCAGATGGTTTCAAGTTGCCTAGAGCTATTGACTGATGTATGCAAAACCTTGCCATTATGTTTTCAAAGCAGCGACAAATAGAATTAGGAGTGCAATTCCTTTGATGATAGTTTGATTTTTTTTTTTTTTTTTAATTACCTTCCATTATTGTCTGGTCTTGATCCTTCTGCCTCAGAAATTAGTGGGATTTCTGCCACTGACTTCAGGGGAAGGAGAATTGGGTTGTTTTCAGCACAGATTTTAAAACAAAGGCTTGAAACTGGCAGGAGCAAAACACCCTACCATGAATCAAGACAGCAGATTGCCAGATGGCAACTTTTCAGAGTTATGCAAACAAATTTGGTTTATTCAATATAAATATTTGAAGGGGTGAGAGGGGGGTTGGGAGAGGGAAGAAGACTATAATTCTCATTTACCAAGGTGTCAGATGTGAGCCTTTTAAAATTTAGCTTGGTTCAGAGAAAAATAGAATCTCTACCAATGTTTTATTGCTTTAGAAAGCTCCTGAGTCTGGTTTTCCCTTACAGTTTGCACTACTATAGTTAGAGTTTTGAGTAAGTGAATTAAAATAGGAGTATTGCAGAAGGAAAAGATTCATACCATTATTTGGGGAAGGCAGTTTAGGAGCAGTTGGTAGACTTTCAACAGAGGAGCACTTGTTTTCTGTGTAACCAAAAGAGAGAACAAGATACTCCATGAAGGCATTTTGAGCTTTTAAGTTAGAAACTAGCACTATGAGTAGTTCCATAATTTACAAGTGAAATCCTCAACATATGACTAACCATTCTGATTCACTCAGCAGATAACAACCAAGAGAAGAGGCAGGTCAACAATTCCAGACTTTTTGATCTGTTTTGTTTTGCTTTTATTCGAGCAACACTCAGAAAAAATGGAAAGTGAACGTAGAACAAACAAAAGAAAGATTCTATTTTTTCTTGAAAATTAAGTTTGGATCTACTTAGAAGAATGACCTATGAGCAATAAAAATTTAATATTGCTGAACTCAGAAGCCTGGACCTTTTTCCTATTAAGTAAAAAGGCTAAACAAGAAGTAGTATGTACACAGGTCAGAGCAAGAGAGCTCAAAGACTTACTTCACTCCAGAATTCTTTTTTCAACTACATTTAGCACTAAAAACAAACAAACAAACAAACAAACAAAAAAAAAAACACAAAAAACCTAACCCAAACCAACCAAAAACAATAAAGCACATCTGCCCTGAATTCTCTCTGCATACTGTTTCCTTCCGCCTGTGGTGAGGGGTGTGCTTTTGGAATGGCAGAATTCTTCATCTTTTAACATATAATGAAATCCACATTCCAGTCAAATGGGATCAGCCCTGCCAGTGCAGGAGGATATTTTTATTGTTCATGTTTGCCTTCAGAGTGCCACTGCACATTACTAAGCATGTTGGTTTCTTGCCACCTCTATTTTAAGCTGTTCAGAAATCTGGGAAGTGAAGAAATATCTGCCTTTGCTTTTTAAGGGAAAAACCATTACTTAAGTAAGCAAATGTTTTAAATAACTTAGGCTAGAAAATGCATGTGTTCTTAGATGGACATGTTTATTTTACTGACAGAGCTGACCATTTCTTTCAATTAACCTCTTGTCCCTCATAACCCACTTGTATGCACTGTGCTGATCTCCTGGGAAAGAAAATCAAATCAACTGTAAATTGCCTGAACAGATTTGTCTGAACCCATAGAGTAATAAAATCTATATTTACATTACTTACTCAAGACAAGTGGTACTTGCCACACCTTTTACTCAAAAGGTCACACAGAATTTTTTAGACTCACTAAAAAAGTATAACAATCGGCCACAATGTTGACTTGCACAGGATTCCTAGAGCACAGAGGAAGGGATCAGAGAATGAATGACTTGTAGAAAAGATCGGAGGAGCAAGGAAAATGAGAAGTAATACTTTCAGGTTCTGATGGAAGTTTCATTTCAGTTGTATCCTCTCCTCAGCTTCCTCAGCTTAGTTCAGGGACTGGCATATGGCATATGCTACAGATGGATAGGCAGCAGTAGTCATACAGCTGTAAGGTTCTGGCACTCCTGGTCCTGGCCCATGCTGCCAGCTGGCCAGCAGAAAGCAGGTTTGCAGGACGATTTGATTTTCCACAGCTGTCGTAGAAAGCATGAGGTCAAGGGAGGTGAGGAGGAGGAGACACTGGAGAGAAGGAGGGGGTTGTAGCTGACTGATGCTTGTTTGTAGCACAGAGACTGAGTTCAACCATGACAACTGCAATATCCCAGGCAGCAGCTTTCTCAGTGTGCAAGCCCTTCATTTAAATGATGTGCTAATGTAAGGTTTGAGTCTTGACAAGACTGGACACTCTGAAATCTCTTACTGACACATACTGACACTGGTACAAAATACATTAATACCATGCAAGATGAGTGATTCTTGTCTAAGTCAAGTCAATTGGAGTACTTTTTTTGTGAACAAAGGATATCTCCTTTTGGTATTTATATTTAAGAAAATTCACTCTGATGCAACTGTGTGTGTTGACAACAAACTGTTTTTTAAGGGAAAGAAAAAAATAAAACCCCTTTGTTGCTGGAACCAAAGTCAAAAGCAAGGTTCTCTGCACACTTTCAAAAGCCTCACATTTTTGCTAGTGGAGTTTGAATAATAATTTATTGTTATTTTCCCAGAAACCAAAAATCACTATACTCCCTTTAACAGAATGACTTACTGGAACTACATCATTTCATAGATATAAATTTTAATGAAATTTAGCTTTTAATTATTTGCAAATTTTTGAAATCAGACAGCTTTATTATTATATTAATTATGTCAAGCCATTCGAACAAAAAGTTTCCTATGAAATAATAACACTACTTTATTCAAGATAGTGAGAACAAGGACAAAATATGAGGAATTTCAGATTAATATGACTGAGTAAATGGATAATAAAAGGTCAGAAGAATACAAATAGGGAAAAATTTCTTCTGTGGAGAAAGGCTGCGAATGTTAGCTTTGGGCAGCATGGAGATGAAAAGTCTCTAGGTAGACCTTACTGTGACCTTTCAATATGTAAATGGGACTTATAAGCAGGGTGAAGAGACATTTTTTATAAAGTCCTGTAGTGATAGCACAAACAGTAGTAGTTTTAAACTGAAAAATAGTAGGTATAGAGTAGATATGAGGAAGAATCTTTTTACTGTGAGGGTAAAAACTGGAACAGGTTGCCCAGAGATGCTGCGGATGCCCCAACCCTGAAAGTGTTCATTCAAGGCCATGTTGGATGAAGCTTTGAGCAACTCGGTCTAGTGAAGGATGTCCCTCTCAGTGGCAGAGGGGTGGAACTGGATGACCATTAAAGGTCCCTTCAAACCTGAAAAGGGGAAAAAAACTCTGCCTTCAGATGTACAAGGTGAGCTCTGATCTATTCATCACTCTGCACAAGCAAGACCTTTAGGACACGTTAAGTAGTTACAGAAAAAGATCAACTTAGTATTCAGAGGCAGTCAAAAAGGAAATTCAAATACTATGAATTACTAGGCAACAAATAGAGAGTAAACCAGAAAATATTATTCTAGAACATAGACCTATTATTATTCTAACATTTAATTTTGTACTCTAGTCATCTAACCTCAGAAAATGTACCTATCAACAAGGGTCATAGACTGCTAGGATGGTTATGTGGTTGATTTAATAGGCTCAAAACTTCAGCTCAGAAAAGAGATATTTTCAGATCTTAAGACAAACGTCTACAGAATGAGTGTTGGCCAGAAACTCATTACTCACTGCTCTTCTAGTGCTAAAGGTGGTTGCTGGCAAAAAAAAATTAAAAATTTTTAAAAATTAAAAAAAGAGTAGATTTAAATTCTAAGAAGAAAGAAAAAGGTAGTTTTTCATGTAAAATGCAGTTAACCTTTGTAGCTACTTGCCAAAGGACCTAGTCAATACAAGAGGTATATGTGGTCAGGGGAAATCAACCAACTAGTCAAAAGAAAGGTTCATAGAAGGTTGTTAAATAGAAAACCCACAGATGTTGAGGGAAATATCTGAGCTGGACATAACTGAAGACTAGGAAAGCATTAGGAAGAACCGTCATAAGTTATTGTTCCTTTTCTCATTCTCCCTGAGTGTGCCCTTGAAGGCTGTAACTGCTCTTTCATTCCTATTATGAACGTCTATGTTAGAAATTGTATGCATCATTGTATGAACAATTGTCCAGCAAGGAAACAAAAATTTATATTAGTAAGTATTAATAAAAGTAATTATATCCTAACAGATTATTGAAAAAGGTGTGCAAGGAAAGTTTTGATGACAGAAAAGGCCATTTTGAAACTCAGTCTAATGCTTGCTCCTCTGTGATGGAAGACAAGAAACCTAGAACATTACTTCAGAGAGATGAGCAAGCTAAGCAGACAGAGACTAGTGGTTGTAGCAGTAGGCAATGGGATTGTCCTGCATACTGCTCCACAAAGGTTACCTTAGACGTTAACCATCTTCAGTATGGAGTTCATGGGCACAAATGTTTTTCATGAGCCAAACATGTTTTTTTTTGTCCTTTGACAAAAAAAAAAGAAAAAAAAAAACCAAAAAAAAAAAAAGCACCCTCTTTCCCCCTACGTGGCCTACATTTAACAAGCGCACACTCTTACTCGGTCTCCAATACAGAGTTCTCAAGCAAATATGTCTTTCACAGTCAGTACAAAAGGCTTTGTGTCCCTCTTACATTAAGCTTTCAGAAAGCCACAAATACAGACTATGCAATGGACTCTGAAATCTGGAAATTCAGAGATTTGCACCAAGCTGTTAAACCATTTCTCTATTAATTTGGTGAATAAACATGGAACCAGACTCAGTAGGCAAGGCTGAAAGTGTCTCCTTTGTAAAGGACCCTACTGAAGAGGAAGTGACCAGATTTATTTTTTTCTTTCCAAAAAAAGAGAAAGAATATTTTAGAAGCTGTTAGCCTTTACCTTGGGATAAATTCCTTTTTTATTTTTTTCCTTAATAAAATGGCATAGGCTTTGCAAAAGAGCAACATCTTACTTCCTTTTCTGGTTCTATTTTAAGAGAATTTAGGCTTCTGAGCTTTTTATCAGGTCTTCGTGTCTTGTAATATGTAGGTAATTTGTCCCTCAAGTATCTTTCTGGTACAGTGATACCTACAGGGAAAGCTACACTCAGTCTGTGTTGATATTTATAAAGTAATGGGTTTGACCACTGTTTACGTCTAGTGTTTGGTTGTAAATATGTTCCTGGTACTTTTGACCCACATCAAGTAACATTTTCTCAAATGATGCAGGTAAAAATTCAGCATGCAACATATCTCAGAGAGTTTCCTACAGATAGCATGAGGTAAAACCATTCTAGTTTGAGGAAAGAAATAACATGGTCAAAAATATATAAGCTTACATTGGTTTGCTTCTGGGCTACATAAGACTCTCTGGCCTCTTTTTTTTTACTAATGCAGATGAGTCTTGGGAAACCAGCCTGCACAGTCAGTTATGTCCCCCTGGGAGCTCCTCACACATACAAGGTGCAAAGCAGGCTCCAGCAACCCTGGCCAATGCAGAACAAAAAGGATGTGCAGCTGCAGCATGTGCATAACTTGGAAAGCTTCATTAGTCAACAATGCAAGCCACCCTTTTGCTTTTTGTTTTCGGGTTTGTTTTGGGGTTTTGTTGTTTGGGGCTTTTTTGGTATAGACATTACTGATGGTGACTGTGCTTTTTATTTGCCTAAGGATAATCCATTATGATGTGTATCTATTCAGTTTTACTTGTGATGTTTTCTTCTTATTCCCTTTTATTAAGGAAGAGAACACTTTGGTCCTCTGAGAATAACATCAATGAATCCCAGAAACTATTTATTTTTTTCTATTTACATAATGCACTTCTGCATAATTCTTTTGGAGTAAAAGAACAATAAATGATTTCTCTGTCTTTAGACAGAAGACAAAACTTGATGAACATCATTAACTGCAGTTAAAACTTGACAGTCCACAAAATAAAACATTTAAAAAAGACACACCTGGTTCAAATATCTTCTCAGATGCAAGTGCAATCTGTTGAGATACTATTTCTCAAAAAATTGTGAAGAGATAGAATTTTCCCTTTTGGAATGAATCTGCAATGGCTTGTGCCATCAGAAGAAATGATGATGCATTAACATGGTCCTGACCCAGCTGGTTGACATGCTCTGTCACTCCAAAATTTCATTAATAGGGTGCCTGAGGACATGAACTCAGTTTGACTTGAAAGCTTCATGTGTTTCAATTAAAAATGCATTTATTTAATTAATGTACACATTAGAGTGAACACTAGTTTTAAAAGGAAGACAATCTGATAGACTATCTTCATCTCTTTTTTTTCTAAGATATCTGGGAAATGTTGCTTTCTTGCAAGTGTAAGATGTAGGAAAGGAAAGAACTGAAATGTTGCCAATTAACAGATAAGAGGCACTGAGGAAGATGTCAGGCCTGTTGGACTCAAAGTAGTTATATGTGGAGGTGGATTGCTCTCTTTTTTGTTTGGTTGTTTTTTTCCTGGGTTGGGGGGAGCAGGTATTTGTTTGGTTGGTTTTTTGTTCTGGTTCTTTTTTGTTTGTTTGTTTGTGTGTTGGGGGGGTGTTTGGTTTGGTTTTTTGTTTTGTTTTGTTTGGAGCAGGGCGGGGAGGTGGGGAGGGCGATGTTTTGTGGCTGACAAGACAGTGCTAATTTCACTTGCAGGTGCTAGAAACAGGAGAGGTTTGGCCACAATGGAAGAAACGTTTTCTGGCATCACTTCAAACAATCAATGTTTTTTTGTAACACAATAAATGGGACAAAATTCCACCCTTGCTGACACTCGAACAATTTCACTGAACGAGAAATGTGAAGAAATGAAGGAAAAATACAGCTAAGGGAACATCACCAGGGATGTTCCTGCAGTACCCAGTTGCCATGGACCATATTTTCTATATTAATAAAATGTTCTGCTACTCTGACCAACTTATTTCACTTTAAAGATCATTAACACTCCACAGCAGAGTTTAGGGCCTTAGTAAGATTCAAACTCCAAGTATAATTGCTTTTTTGTAAGTCTTGGAGCATCTCATGCAGAAGATGCCACTTCAGTCCTGCTTTTATAGATGTAGTTTTCTGATGTAATAATAGCAGAGTTCATTTTAAATAATTAGCTGTCATGTGGATTGCAGTCACATGTGGATACATCTTTCCTAAGACACTCTGTACGGTATCCATTCTTATCAACCTAATGTAAACAGAGCTTTAGTTACCCACAGACATACCACATAGATCTTATCTAGCATAGGAATACCAAATTAGCACTGACTGATTCTTAGGTAGCTATCAGCTAGCCGGCAGCTGTGATTTTTCATATCCAGTACATCTGCTTGGTAATATATGCCAAGGCTAGATCCAGGGATTTTGGCACCTTGCTCTAGTTGGACAAATCCTTTGACATGTTTTCTCCTTGATGTGAGACCAAACAAGGAATAGCTTCAATTTGCACTTAGTATTGTCTCAATTATTAATTTACTTTAAGCAGTTATACAAATGGGACTATTCTACAATCTGATAAAAAAGAAGGGAGCTTTGATATATATCAGAGAATAATGATGTGTCAGAGAGTGGACACACAAGTATTGCTTTTTGAGTTGCTGTCACAAAGCTTAACCTCACTTACTACAAAGGAAAACTGGTAGTCTATGATGAAGGTTTTGTGGCCTGTTGGAAAAGATTCAAAATCCTAACATAACAACCATATAGAATCTTTAAGATATGATGCAAATGGAGTCATACAACCTCATGGTTATCCTAACTTAGCACAGTAAAGCAACAATACACACCAGTTATTTCAATGTTGCTTATATTTTACACAAATCCATCCCAGCAGCAAGAACATGATTCTTTCTTCCCTCTTCTCAGCCGCTTTTCCCCTGCAACATTTGCCAGCTCCAGAGTTTCTGGAAATGCATGATAGCTCATAGAAGGAAACGATCCAGCTAAACTACCCTTGATGAGGTGTGGGGAGAGCAGGAAGCTTGTTCTCACAGAAGCACAGAATCAATTAGGTTAGAAAAGCCTCTGAGATCATTGAGTCCAACCTATGACCAAACACAACCTTGTAAACTAGACCATGACATTCAGTGCCACATCCAGTTTTTCCTTAAATATCTCTAGGGATGGTTACTCTACCACCTCCCTGGGCAGCACATTCCAATGCCCAATCAGTCTTTCTGTGAAGAACTTCTTCCTAATATCTAACCTAAACCCCTGCTTGCACATCTTAAGGCTGTGTCCTCTTGTCCTGTTTCTGGTTGCCTGGGAGAAGAGACTGCCTGCCACTTGGCTATAGGCTACAACCTCCTTTTAGGTAGTTGTAGCAAGTGATAAGGTCTTCCCTGAGCCTTCTCCTCTAAACAACCCTTAGCTCCCTTAGCTCCTCACAGGACATGTGCTCCAGTCCCTCTACCAGCCTCATTGCCCTTCTCTGGACATGCTCCAGCACCTCAATGTCCTTCCTAAACTGAGAGGCCCTGAACTGGGCATAGTACTCAAGGTGTGGCCTCACCAGTGCTGAGTACAGGGAAGAATTATTTTCCTGGTCCTGCTGGCCACACTGTTCCTGATACAGGCCAGGATCCCATTTGCCTTCTTGACCACCTGGGCAGACTGCTGGCTCATGTTCAGCCTGCTATTAGTCAGAACTCCCACGACCCTTTCTGCCTGGTCGCTCTTCAGCCACTGTCCCCAGCCTGTAGCACTGCATGGGGTTGTTGTGGCCAAAGTACAGGACCCAGTACTTGGTCCAGTTGAACCTCATGCTGTTGGATTCAGCCCATCTATCCAATCTGTCCAGGTCCCTCTGCAGAGCCCTTCTACTCTCCAGCATATCAACATTCCCCCACAACCTGGTGTCATCTGCAAATTTGCTAATGGTAGACTGTTCCAAACAGGTTTCATTATAAGGTGACTCACAAGTTAATTCTGCCACTAGAAAGGAGATAGGGGCAAGTGTTAATGACTAGCCATGGAGAAGGACAGAGCAATCCCTTTCTGTAGCACTCTTTTTTTTTTCTGCATTAAAAATGCTCGGCAACCATAACCAAAATGGTTTTAAGCAATAGTCTCTAGAGCATCTCTTTCTGAAGGACAGAAATTAAATTAATTTTTAAAAAGCAATGCAGTTCTATTTATACTAGTTTTTCATATGAGAGTCCACTGAAAATGTCAAATGCAAATCACAATTTTAATAAATTGAAAGCTGCTGATTTCTGGTGGATGGTCTCAGCTGTGGCTGAGTGAACCTACAACACCTTAGATCTTGTGTGTGAGACTAGCCAGCCTGACAGTGCCTGTGTGGCTACAGGAGAGGTCACAAACCTTTCTTCCATGGGCTGAACCATGAAAGCCCAGTACCCTGACCTACTGTTGTGGCCACTAAAGACACCTGACGATGAGCTGACTATGAGCAGCCTACAGACATGAGATACTGCTGGTGCTCCAGGGCTGACTGACTTTGCAAATGCTGCAGTCTGGTTTGGAGACTTTAAGGAACAGCAAAGCCACATGAAGTATCTGAACATGACAGGGAGAGGGAGGGCAGGGGAGAGGAGACGGGAGGGGGTGAGGGTGTTTCCAATTTTTTCTCCACCTGTGGAATCACTATCAAAAATTCATCAAACCCCAATGAGTTGCCTCATCTTTTTTGCATAATCCATTGCTGTGAGAAGCATAAAACAACAAAGCAAGTATGAGCAGAGCCCCTGGCCCTTGTTCCATCACAATTTCTTTCCTTCAAGAATACACACCTCAAGAAAGCTACACGATAAAGGTTATAGATATTTACAGCACACATTTCTTTCTCTTCTGTGTTTCAAGGGGGTGAAATGGCACATGGCTTTTATCTTTTTAAAATTATAGCTCTTTTTATTTATAAAGACTTCAGCTTGAAAAGCTGTTAAAAGTAATAAACCACATCTTTCTGAGAATACAATTCCATTATTTAATCATGCCCAGAGGCAGCAAAGACACTGGAAAATAATTGTCTTTTCGTCGCTCAAGCATGAAACACCCAACATTGTTTGAAACCTAACTCTAACAAACCTTTAATATTCTAATTCAGAAATCCCTTGACCATGGGCAAGTACAATCTCATTTCTCAGTCCTTTAAAACAGTTTGATGAAGTATCCCAGCAGGCATAAATTGTGGGGTTTTTTCCAAATTCTTTTTTTTTGGGGGGGGGGGGGGTCTGCAAGGTTTCTCTTTTTACATCCATCTACCAGATCATAAATCCATTAATATGGTAGCATCTCCATAAGATATTAATTTGTGTAATTTCTTCAATCAAAAACCATGCTTTTAATTCTGTTGAAATCACATGTGAAGAAAACTGAACACAAAAAACAATGGACCCAGAGCTACTGTAGTCAAGCAAACATGGGAAGACTGTATTTACTGCAATGGCAATTTTTTGGCACAACTTGCCTTATTCAGACATGTCAGTTTTTCTACTAATTAGTAAGTATTTGTAAAGCCTTTTAGTATATTTTTCCACATCGTGATTAAGAGGTTTGTCATATATCAGAAAATGACAAGAGTCTGGCAATTAGAAATAAACTAGCCTAGTTAATAACATTGTAACTTACAATTAATTGGTCCAGTAAGGGAAAGCATAATCTAAGATGATGCTGTTATAGGACTGGTGTCTTGTGCTGATTCTATAAGCACAGGAGAATAGAATATAAACACTAGATATAGGTGATTGATATTTAGTACAGGTGGCCCATAACTAGTCAACTTAGATTCAAATTCAGAGCTAAAGTACAGTTTCACTCCTAGAATAATAAAAAAAATCTTTTTTTTTTAACTGCGAATCTGGGCACAAACCTGTCAGGATACAGACAACAGAAGACTAGGAAGAAAAAGGTGGTATTGGGTGAAAAAAATGGGAAAGATAGATAAAGAATTCTTCAACATATAGTAGAACCTATGTACATCTAGTGAATCTATCTTTCAATTATCATCTAATATGAAAACAAACAAAAAAATTCTAATCCTTTGCTTCACAGTATTTTTCATATTGTTTTTATAAAAAGATTATAAACACTACAGGTTTACCTTCAGCTTGAAAACTGAAGACATTGATATTGTGCTTCTCTAATGATATCTGCACATCCCACAGAAAACAACTGACAAATATGTACTATGGTTTCAGCAGACTTTCTCCATAGGTAGGCATATCTGTAAAGTGTTTCAAATACATCAATAAAACACTATTAAATTATAAAGAGTTAAAAAAAATAAAACCTTTGTTATATTGGATACATCCAGTGCTTTTTATAGGCTCTCTGACTAAAGTGAAAGAATTTGATTATGGACAGAAACAGGAATGCACTTCAAGTTGCAATGTTTGAGTTACTCCTCCTCTGCAGAGCTCCAGTGAAGTAACTGGGCCATTTCATGTTGCAATTGAAAAGATCAGGGCCTAAAATAGTGCAGGTGGAACCAGGGATCTAAAATGACTTCTAATTCCTGCAGATACATGCACAGTACCTAAATCAATCAATAAAACAGGATTTCTACTGAAAAAAAAAATTAAAGACATGCCAGAGAACAGAGAATAGCCACTTATAGCAGTGAAGCAGGTAGTCAAGAATAACGCAGTTAAAAATCAGGAGACAAAAATTTACATCCCACATTTTCATGGTAAGGGGAAAAGTTTATTTCAAGCAAGTGCCACCAAAAATAAATTGTTTCTGAGCCTTGGTCTAAAAGATGGTGCAGTGCAGCATCTGAGCATAGGGTCACATTCCTCATCATAGATAGGTCTTTCTAAAAGCAACAGGTGAGAGCATCAAACAGCTTGTTAAAACAATTGCTACATATTTTATAAACCAAACAGAGCAAATGCAAAAGAGACATCTACCATTTTTTTATGTTTGGGCACATTACTTTTCATTATATTTATTAAAAAGTCAACCTATCTGTCTTTCCCCAAGGGTACTGATTGGAACCTGAGGAATACACCTCATTTTGAATGCTGAATTCAAAGCTTATATTTTGCATTGTCTGAACAATTTCTTTGATTATTTCTTTAGACATATATGCATCTCAATAATGTTATGGGGTTTAGCAGAAAAAAAAAAAAAAGATACTACTATAAATATCCATTTTTCACTAAGATTATGCTGGATAACATTAAAGACTATCAAGGTAGTGCACAGCACAGAGAACAGCTAAACCCTCTATGGTCTGTCTTGTTGGTATGTTATTTGCCTTGCCAAATATGTAATGAAACTGTAATAAAGAGGCTCAGTGAGTGGTTTTTAAATTCACTGACAATTTGAACTTTGAATGATCACTGTTTTGTGACTATTTGGGGATCATGACTGCTAGAATTAAAGATGGATATATACAAAAAACTTCTCTGACGAACCATTCTTCTAAAGAAATTGAATTGTTGTCGGTTTTTTTCCTTCCTCAGCAGAGAAATGATACTTAACCCATTGAGATGTAAAAACTCTATAAAAGAGACTCTTTGCAGGAGCACTTAGGTCACTAGGTTAAAGAAAGTGAATGGTATTCCTAATGGAAGATAAACGATTGCCCTGCAGGGTTTTATCTGTCATACTAATCTCAAAAAGCGTCTTCCTTAAAAGTAGAGTTAAAAAGACTGTTAAAGCAAGCTTCTCCACTGCAGTAAACTAATACCTGTGGCTTACCTCCTCTGCCCTACATATGTGAAATGTTTAAAATGTTTGGCAGGAAGCTTTTTCCCACATTTGGCTAGGCATACTCAGTGAACCCAATGTGAGATAATCCAAAACAATTCAGGTTCAACAAAGGTTGGGAAAATATTACAGCAGACATAAAGCTTTGAAGGAAAGCTTCTTTGATCTTGAGATTATAAAATACACAATTTCTAATCTGACAAATTTTTAGCTGCAAAGCAGAATATCTAAACATTCCTCTTTTGTCATAACAGTTTAATCCCTTAAGAATGTGATTTAAACCATGGGGGAGCAAAGGTTACCACAAGATTTGTATGAAAGAGGAAATCTGCCTCAGACACCTAGATAGAAAAATGTGAAGGCCATTAAATTATATAACTAAATACTATCTGCAGATTGGCACAGCCAGGTCACCGTCAGTTCAAGCTGTGTCAAATATCTATTGTTCCAAACACACTTGTTCACTGAATGACTACTGGAATACTTATGATTATTTTAAACTTTGGATTTGAGTTTAGAATAACCCACTTTGCTGTGCATGAAAAATAGCATCAATACAATAAGACTTTAGGTATCAAGATCTCTTGAGTGGGAGGTTTTGTTCTGGGATTGTTTTTGAGGAGGGAGGATGCTGAGCATTTCCAATGTATTTATTAATCTTGTAAAAGATATTGCTTCTTCCTACTCATCTTTCTTAGGCCCATAGACTAAGACAGTTATACTAACAATATTAAAATAACGATTTTGAAACTTAAATCATCCTTATAAAGCATTGTCTGCCTGTTAGAACTGCAATTTCTGTGAGGAAATATGAGCAACAAAAGCAAATACAAACTTGTTTTATTAATTATTTGCACAACACGACTCAATATTACAAGACAGATATAAATCCATGCATTGGAGTTCATAAAATATGTTTCTCAGTGCAATACACTACAAACCATTAAACATTAATTTGAATACAAAATCTTAAAGAGCACTATAAAGCTTCTAATGGCTTTTAAAGTCAGTTGGACCAGACCTCAACTTTTTTATTTAGATAAAAACCCCAACAAACAAACAACAAAACTCCTATTTCTTTCCTCCTTGAAACTGAAATCGAAGTTCATGGTTTTTATTTGAAAAGCCAAGAAGTAGAAATGTAATTCCATGGTGATTTGATTTCCATGGATCTACATATTACGGTTTGTCACTGTTTGTAGCTAAATATCTTTATCCAACCTCCATTCAGTTTGCAGATTTTTGAACAAATTGTTCGCTACCCTATAATCATGCCTGATAAAAAAAGAAAAAGTCTGGGTGCAGAAGACAGGGTTTGAAATAATGACTACAATAGGGTTTTACAGCCATTATAAAAATGAATATAAATAATGATGATTAACACATAGATTGTCAATTTAGAAAGCATAACCCAGTACAATGTTGGTCTACAAAATGAAGAATACATGGATCTTTGCAGTAGGGTTTTTTTAAAAAACCTGAACTTTCACCTATACTTGGGCAGAAAACTTCCCATTCAGTGGGGGGGGGAAAAATAAGGCTGAACCTCCATAATCTCAAATTGAGAAGACATCACATCAGAAACAGTAAATATATCAGTACCTGACATGGTGTTAATTCTTATGTTTCTTGGCACTACATCAGTGGTAAGTCTGTGTTCCTTCCTTGTCAGAATCTTTCTCAATTGCTCCAAAATCTTCACAAAAATTAATTTTACAAAAAAGCCCAAAACAAGACAAAAGCCAATAAAACACACAAAACAATAAAACAACACACAAAACCAAGAAAACCCACAAAAATTTTGGTCTATCATTATGTAAAATGCAGTGAAAACCACCTATCTGGTGCAACATTTCCTAAGAACTCCCCTAAATTGGGAAGACAGACAATCTAATTGCACAAACCTCATTCCTTTTGGAAACAAATATATATTTTATTAGAAATAACATTTTAAAAAATAGCTTGAAACTTCCTAATCCCTGGAGTCATAGCTGATCTTCTCCACATGCCCTCAAACTCTCTAACCACAAAAAGAGGCCTCTGATCCAGTGTAGGGAGGTATGGCCATTGCTCTTAATGCATAAGGGGTGAAATAAAGATATGGTATTCCTTGTGCTCCCTAGAATTTGCAGGATGGGGCTCTGCCTCACTCTTTACCTACACAGACTTCTGTATAAATTAAGGCTATTGTTATAACATACATTATTCAATTTAGAGAGCAACACATTGACCGTTGAACCCTCCCTTTAACATCCTCTATGTTTCTGAAATGCTATCCATATTTCAAGACTACATGATGCTCTTGAGCAGAAAAATTTTGGATGTGTAGTTATGTACTAATATAGCACAGTAAGAAAGTCACATAACATTAAAAATTTCTTTCAGTGCATTTCCTTAACCAAACATCATCTATAGCTGAATGGAATTGGCAGAACAAGTGATTTCTTCTAAAAATGAGAAAGAATTTTTGCACAGTATATCCATTATAAGTTACTCATTTCAACCACAAAAATTATTTATAGAGGTTTCATAAAGTATTTACATAGTGCTTTCATTAAATATGCTATTATTAATATCCAACAGGATGAAAGAATAAACACTGGGGAAAACCTGTGAGAGAGAAACAGAGAACTGAGAGAACACTCATGCTGAAACAAGCTACATACACCCATGTGACTGACCCAGAAACAATTCAGTTGTTGCCAGTACAGCTGTCTTTGAAGTCAGCCAAACAACCATATCCTCCTGCCAAAAAAACCCCACAACCCTTCAGAGTTTGGCGTCAGGGTTTTGCAATCAGTTTGTTACAGTTTCAGAGCAGTTATTTTAATTTTTAAAATTATTCTACTCTAATTTTCACTTCTTATCTGTTTAACACAGTGACTGACAGACTGACAGAAACCTCTTCTCTGCGAATTTTTCTTCAAACTTGTCTTTGCCATATGCTTGTTTTATTGTGCTTCCACTGATGTGGGTGTATTTCATTGTCCAACTATTTCCTTTTCTCCCAGGGCAAAGCAGTAATAAAAAATCAAACCCCCCCTTTATGTCAAATTCTGTCCTACCTGCAGTCTCACAGTCTTTGGAAAGATCCCTCAACATCCCATCATTTTGCTTGATATTGTTTTCTTGATAATGTCAGATCAGCTTTGACTGAATTTCTGCTGAATATTCCAGTACAAGGCCATAAAATCTTCTTTCTTGCAGAATATGCCTTTTTACTACCAAAGGCAGACTATTTTTCCCCTCATTTGAGAACTTGACATAGTCCTAAATCACATAATACTTTTAATGACCACCTCGCTTCATCCCAAATCTTTCATGTCTGCTGATCTGCTGTATAGCTATAAATCATCACTAGGATTTGCAATTACTTTTACTTAATTACTCTTGAAAGGTTTCATTTTGACTCAGTTTTCTTCCAGTTTTCCTGTTCATTTATTCATAATTTTCCCAGTTTGTTGTCTCACATGGGTATTGAATTTTGAACCTAGACTAGTTCATACTATCAAGTGAAAATAATATGCTTTATTGTCTTTTTGACCAATATCTATGCAGTACTACAAATAGTCTTCTTAGACGATAAGTAGTCTAGGAAGTTCCTGCCTTTCCTGCCTTATTACAATTCATTTTGTTCATCCACTCTCATCCACTACAGCAGTTTTTATATCCTTACTGTAGGGACAATCTCAGAAATTTTATCCACCTTATTTAGGCAGCCTTTTTTACCCTAAAACAATTTTTGCTCCTTATAAGGATCCAAAACATCTTGATACACTATCTCTGAAAGATCTATGCCAGAAGATATTTCTTTGAGTATCAAAACTGGCACCACACATTTAGGCACCTGAATGACTCCCTATGTGTACAGTCTGTTTGTCATCTAGGTTCCTTCTGTAGCCCAGAATAAGTGTTTAAAATCAGTACTGCCCTCCAAAGATGCATATGTGATATTCATTGACCAGAGAGGAACCTACATATTTCACTTCCAGAGAGGTCAGGTTAGTGCAGTGCACCCTGTCCTCAGTGACACATCCGTCTTTCTAATACATGGAAACAGTGGGTATTACTTTCTTCTCTGTGTTTCCTCTTTGCTTGATGCTGGCCCTACTTTATTGTTATATTCCTTTCATTTCAACTTTAAAATGAAAACATTAACCTTCTGTCAAGCTCATGCCTACCTTTATTAGTGTGGAAAATCTCAAAGAGAAGAGATGTGGTTTCAGGAGCAATGATAGAATATATCTTCCTGGATTTCCTCCCTTCGAGTCTGTGTCAGAAATAGAAGTGAACTCTAATACTTGCAATATAGCAGACTGAACAAAGATTAGAGTCTCCTAGAGAAAGGTCATCAAAAGAAAGTTGTTTGCAGTAGCTTAAACGAAGCAAAACATATTCACTCTGGGTATGCTGTCAGGAAGCTTTAAGAAGACAACATTGAATTGTTCCTTTTTTTCCTCTCTCTTTTTTTTTTTTTTTTTTTTTTTTTAAAAAAAAAAAAAAAAAAAAAAGATGCAATGCTAAATGAAGTCAACAACATTAGCCAGAGGTCAAGAAAGTCTGAATTTCAATTTGATGAAGTTGACATTCAATCATCTGAAAGACCAATATTGCAAACCTTTGACTGTTCTCTTTCAGGGAGAATCAGTAACACAAAATACTGATCTTTGTCCTTTCCCAGTGATTTTGAATGGAAACAGAGGTTACTGCACCACAAGTACTGAGCACCTTTCAGGACCAGGACTTCATTTAAGAGAGGAGAAAATGAAACCAAAGTAATAAGAGCAGCAGGCTGGAGATATAATTAAGCAAAATGATCCAAGATAGAATTCTAGGAAATGGAGAATTTCAACTAGATAGTAGGTCTGTGGAGACCAGGACTTTCAGGAATCCCCTGAATACAATTTTGTTTATTTTAATTACATCATTAGCTAAATGTAATGGTTTCAGTGGAGAATAAGATTCTGGAATATGGGAGTACTGTTTATTACTTGATCTGCTGTAAGGACTTCATATTATTTCATGATGATTTGAGCAGAATAAAGCTTATTTTGAGGATGTTAGGAAGTGACCAACTTTTTGTTGGGATATTTAAAAAATAAACAATAACAGTTATTGGAAAGGTGAGTGGGGGAGAGAACTCTATACTGTCTAGCTGCAATTTTTATATTCTCTGTCAACCTAGTTTTTAACATATATAAATACTTCGGCTGGAATGCACATAAGATTAGACCCAGAGCAAAATATTTTTTTGGACATAAACACCCTTCACATTTGTTTTCCTTCTTTGCAGATGATGGCCTCTGTTAAAGTTGCCAGAGAAATTTGTAACAATAATACTGAATCCAAATCTGAGACAAAATGCCCCACTTGGAAGCCCTGGCTAGGCTGAAAGAGATTGGTTTCAGAGCTAGGCAGGAGGAATATGAATAGAAGAAAGCACCTGAGTAGGACAGAAGCGTCATATTCTAGGGTAGGGACAAAAGAATTATTTTGGAATTAGAAAAATATGGGTAGGAAACAGGCTACACAGAATCTTAGAACTTTAAAGGTCTTGTGTTAGAAAATAAGAAATAGATTTGATTAAGTGCAGTCAATCGAGTATTATTCATGGAGAGAAATAAAATACAGTCAATACTATTGCAGACAAAACTACAAAATGGGAGATACATGAAAGTGAAAAATGAGAAACAAATAACATAGTCAGAACAAAATATGAAAGGAGAAGTACAAAAAGATGTGCTAATTACCTGCATTATCCTTTGGAAAAGATAAGGCCATCCTACTCATGCTTGGTATGCCAAGAAGCCTATGAAAAGTTCATTCTTCTTGAGAATTCAAGTTCTCATTAAAAGGCTGTCATTGACTTTTTGATAATTTTCACAAAATCCTAAATTCTTTGTAAATTTAATTTCAATTATACAGCTATTTTCATAGTATTTTCTTGCTAGTGTTTTTCAGCAAGTGTTTTCTAGTGTTTAGTGTTTCTTGCTAGAAGTGAGTTGCGTCTTGTAGCTCCTCATGTAAGAGATTCTGTTAGTTGGCAGTAAGCCTAGGGCTCAGAAACTGTAGTTCTGCATGCAAGATTGTTCCAAGAATCCAATCTTTTGCTCTTTATCCTCTTTTTGTGCTACTGATCCAGTGACTTTAAATTGCTTTTTAAAAGCAGTTTAATGAATTAATAATGTTTTATTTCAGCTTGATATGCATTTGGTTGGTTTACTCAGGACACAGTTACCAAACACAACTCACCCTGGGATGATTATGTTTCTGTTTCAGCCAGGTGCAGCTAGAACTTGGCAACCATCATCCTGAAGCTGGTGTCTGTGCTAATTCTGCAATTAGTGACCTTCACGATGTGGGGTTTGGAATGATTCTGCTGGCACAAATACAAAGTCTGTCATACAACCATCTGTTCCTTGTGGAGAGGAATTTTCAACAGGTATCTAGGATGTTTCATCTACAGCATTCAGTTTTCAGCACACTTCCCATATTTTGGTGGGAAAATAATGTTTTCACTGCCTTGGAGAAAATAGGGCCACTAGTGATATTTAGAGATGGAACCCTTTATCAGTCTTAATTGTAAAGGGAATTTGCTGAGCACCTCCTCATGACACTTCAAAACAACCCCAGAGCTGATGATTCAAAGGCTAGTCTTTCAATCCCATCGTCCTTGTTCCCACTCTCCTATCATATAATTCCACTTTCACAAACCCCATGCTTACCTACCGTGGCTGTTTCTGAAGTTTTACTAGAACATAGCCAGTTGATGGCAAAGAGTGTTGCATAACCTAGTTGTAGCATGTGTGCCCAGTGATAGCTGTGATTGAGGGTCTTTGATGCTCTGACTTAAGGAACTACAAATGTCATTCAGAGAAATAAGTATATTTCTTTTTCTTAACCTCACCTACCTCAAGCATACAGGGATTGAAGGTTTTAAGTTTTCCCAATTAACTACTAAGCCTAACAACTACTTCTTAACAAAAATCTTAGAAAACTCCTGTTCCACTGAAACAAACACTAGCATCTGTGTGGCATCTGTTTCAAGACAGATATGGCAGTATAAAATGGCATTTTTGCTTACTATATGCAGGTTAGTTTCCTTGAGGTCATTACTGATTTTGATTTTGCATGCTTTTTGGAGACTTCCTGCTTTTTAGAAATTCCAGCACAGTTTATCTACCACTTAACTGCACTAAAAGAGCAAAGCAACATTTTGTATATAGGACAAAGGTTTTGCAATCTTCAAGTTAAGAGAGAAAAAAAAAAAAGGGTAAAAAAATTACTCTCACTTGAATATTGAAAATATTGAAAATATGTCTCCGATAAGTCATATACTAACTTATATGAAGCACATATTTAGACAGAAAGTAAACAGAGATCCTATGTGGATGTCCAGAATCACAGGTTACATGGCAATGATTTTGAAATACATATTGTCATTTTGTGGTACACAGGGGTCTTTAAAGATTTAGTGATTACAGCAATTTATCTTTTGGTACTTCTGAGACATCTTCTATTTTAGGAAGTTATCTGTTGGGGATAAATAGGTGTTTCTTTTTAATCTTTTCTGAGATTCTAAGGATAAACCAGACTTTATTGGTAGGGAGGGAGAGAAATTATGTTGTCTTATAGACACGATATATTTTGCAAATAAATTCAGTGTTGTGCATGGAAATACTTTGAACATTTAGTTCAAAGTACATCATCTCATTTTAGTTTGTGTTTCAGGATTCTACCTTCCAGTTTTACAATGACATAAAATTTTAGGGTTCGTTCCAAAGTGACCGCTAATGTCAACTTCTGCTGCTGTTAGACCACTTGTAGGTGCTCAATGCTCTGCAGAAACACAGTATCACAGCCACTTGTACAGAATCTCTTCATCCTTCTGTTTTTTCAACTTAGATTTGATAGAATCATTGAATTTCAGACTCATTTATCTTGAAGGAGTAGGATCAGGAGTTCAGTCATTAATTCAGCTCTGCCAAGTCCACCACTAAACCATGTACCTGAGCACCACATCTACACATCTTTTAAGTACCTCTAGGGATTGTAACTTAACCACTTCCCTGAACAGCCAGTTCCAAGGTTTGACAACCCCTTGATGAAGAAATTTTTCCCAATATCCAAACTAAACCTCCTCTGACACAATTTGAGGCCATTTTCTCTTGTAAATTTCTTTCTTAATTATATACTATTATAGGGCGGTCCCGTGGTATAAAGGAGAGCACTCTGGACTCTGAATCCCAAGGACCTGAGTTCAAGTCTCAGTAGGGACCATCCCCAGGCAGTTCAATGCCTGTCTGCCATCCGATCCTGTCAGATCTCGGATGCTCAGCAGGGTCAGCCCCGGTTAGTACTGGGTGCTGTAGACAGTCCTGAAGACTTCACAGTCACTGTCCAAGCTCACTCGGCCATGGCAAATGGACCTTAGAACTTAAATGGTGGGGCCAGTTCTGCACATGCTGTGCCTCACCTAAAAAAAGAAAAAATCCACTTTGCAGGCTCAAAGGGCACACCCACATGGGGAGAGCCCTCCCCAAATCTTCGTTTGCGAAGTTTGGCCATGCATACATACATATACTACTGCAAAAGTCCTCCTGATTATGTGCAATTTTTTCATGTGTTCATTTATTACCTTACCTTTTGTAGTGAGTTCACCTGGCAAAACGCAAAGTATTCACCACAGCAACACTGAGTCCCCCGTGCCAAGGGAAAGGGAGAAAAAAACCTCTGAAACTGAAAACTTAAAATGGAAGGGTTTACACAGAGAAAGGGAAATTAAAAGCAAAATGCAATATAGCTCACACCCACAAAAGTGATAGAGAACAACAATTCTCCACCTCCTCACCCAATAGCAAAACTGTACCCCTCTGAACACTCCAATGAGGCCAACCTCTCCGAGAGATATCCAAACAGGAGAAAAGGAAGAAGCTAAGAGTAAAATATTTACTTCCCCAAGATAACGTAGCAGTGGGACAGCGCTAGGCCTAGTCCTCCCAGGACAGCACAGTAGGTCCACCCAGTACCACAGCCATGAGCAGAAGAACCAAGACTCCTCTTACTCATCACTTTTATACTTGAGTTTAGGTCAGATGATATGAACTATCTCTTGTTGCTTAAGTCAGGTGACACCTGTCCCTTCTAATCTACATAGCAGCTACCAAGGCCTGCTAAAATTAAGGCCTAGTCTAGGCCTAACTAAAACTAAGGCCTAACTAGTCCAAACTACCACACTTTGTAGCAGTTAAATCCTTTAATGCATTATTTTTGGAAACAGCTGGCATATGGAATGATGAGCAACATAAGAGTCCAAATGAGGGAAGTCTCTCCTAATGATTCATGGTTTTTATATAGGCAAATTAGTAGTTCTTTCTGCTTCTTCTCTTAACTAGTTGGATACAGGCCAGTTTCAAATAAAAAGAGTGCAACTATGTCAACTATATGGTCAAACTAATAAAGTTTTTCAAAGTGAATGGCCCATTCAGAGTTTCTCATTTGCTTTATGTTATTTAACTGGCTAGGAGGTTTTAGAGCCAGAAAAGTGCGAAATCAAAAGCAGTATGAGCTACAAACTTGAGTAACCAATGATGCACATGCTACTTATGTCCATAGCACTTCATTCCAAGTGCAATAGTTGAGATAAACAACATGCTGACAATGTCTTGTGCAAACTGGTGCTTCATCAAAATTCCACAAACACTTGAATGTATTCTGCAAGGGGTACTCTACCAGCATAGAAAGCTGAAAGAACACAGATATGCTTTTCCTGAAAACTTTGGACTTCTGAAAGCATCAGACTAAACTGTTCTTCTGCCTGGTACTAAAAGAAATTATAAGTCTTGACTGTTTACTTTTGAGCTTCTTTCTTTTAGTGTTTAACAGTGCATTTTAATGGCATCAGGTTTGTTGCAGAGATGAAAGAGGATCTTTGTCTTTTTTTATATTGGTCTGGAGAGATAAAGATACTGCAGAGAACTGAATAAGACATGACAGCACTGTTATATATTTCCTCTGTCTGTCCTAGGATGATATGGAAGAGAGACCCCTAGTCCAAGTACTACCAAGTCAGAAGAGTCATGGTACATCCCTCATATTGCACAAATCTGCTCATCCTTTTGCTTAAGATTTTCTTGTATATTTACTTTTTAGCCATACTTTGCTGTACTGCTGTTTCTACAGCAACTGCTGATTTTGAGTTTTTCTCTTCCATCCTTTAAGTGTATTTCTTCTCCATTAAAGGGTTCAAGATGAGTGTAAGAGGTGAAATAACACAAATCATCAATATATAAAACAGAGACCAAGAGGCTAACCTCTTTCACAAGGTACACTACTGTTCTTACAGTCAAAAACCGTATTCTGAGCCCTTGTACCTCTTAACCCTATAGCTGTAGCAGTAAGACTGGATGATGAATTCATGATAAGGTGGAAAAGAGAAAGAGGAGACTATGACAAATTATCTATGAAAAAGCAAACAAATAGATAAAGAAAAAAATAAAAATCCAAGACCAAAGGATTACTAGAAAATAGTTCTCAAAACACAGAACATAAAGGAAGGTTAAACGTACTTAGATCTAGAAATAGGTAAAAGAGGAGTTCTACTGGTCATAATTTCCTTTGATATAGTACAGCTGGTTTTGAAGTCTAAACTGTTTAACAGAAGTCCCCATAAAAGGCCAAGTTAGATGGAAAGCTTCCCATACCAAAATCAGAGAGATCAGGTGGGCAAGGGGATGCTACTGGAGAGGTTTCCAGTGTAAATCGTATTTTATCTCACCTAAACTGTAAGCCTGCAGATATAAACTCTGTAAGCTAACAAGCTATCAGTGTGATCCTGGTCTGCACAGGACAAACACTTAGACAAAATAAAATTAATTCCGATAAATTGGCAACAGCTGGTTGTAAATAGACTGCATATTCTGAATTTGCATAACACAAAGATGAACTTGTAACATAAAGACAGTGAAGTACACTAGAAAGAAAAAAACAAGATGCAGTTACAGTACTAAAAACTACACTAAAGATACTGTAATTTAGACACCTAACTCCTGGTATGCATTATTATCATTGTTGATATATACAGCTTACCTACATGGGTATCCAAATGTGTCTGCACACAGAACCACAGACAGCAGAGATGTCACTGCCTAGCCATTTGTCAAGATACAGCAAGGCAGAAATCTGGGTCATTTGGATAATTATCATTTGAATAATCATTATCATTCCAGACAACTCAGTCTGTTGCCTCAGGCATCTGAGCAATTTTATCCAGTCACCTCAGCCTTGTAAAGTACAGAAAAGTATTTTGTGAACTTAGAAAAACTTACAGGGAGGAAAAAAAAAAAGTTCTTTGGATTCTATATATTCTACATTTTCAGGACCTATAGAAATTTTATACAGATGTTCCAAATATGAAAATTTTGAACCAAAAGACAGGAAGAGTCAGAGAAAACTAGTCACTTTGCATTGCATAAATTCCCTAAGACAAGAGATATTATAATTCAAAAGAGTAGGAGAAAAGAAAAGAAACAAAGTGACAAAGATGAGCAAAAGAACAAACAGGAAGACAGGCAGCAAAAGAAGCACGTTTCTTATAGATGATTAGCTGCACCTCTGAGCAGAAGGTAATTGTCACTGAATAAAAAGAGCAAACTGGATGCCAAGACCAAGCACTTTGGTCAATATATTCGGAAATCTGCAGAAGGTCCCAGGAGGAAAAAACCACTCATCCAGCTTTCTATTTCCTGAGATGGTAATCTTCTCATGATATACATTTTCACTAAATTTCCTGACAGTAAAGAAATGCAACCACTCCAAAGGGTTGCTAGACAAACAGAATTAGCTGAGTTTGTTTTGTTTTAAAACACACATACAAATATATGCCAATAAAGATGAATATTAAAAAGAGCATTGGAAAATTAAATTTATGTCTCTGGTACAGTTAAAATTAATTCCAGCACATGAGGCAGCCTGAAGCCAGTCCTTGTTGTGCTTTGAAGTGAGAACTTAGAAAACAATTTTTTCTTCAGACTGACCAGGAGCTAACTAAATACCTGGGGTTTTATTGAGGGAGACATATGGATAGTGGTGTTTTTATCATGGGAGCCATATATATATTAGACAAAACAATAGTCTGACTCCTATAGGAGCAGGAATGGGAAAATGGAAAGCTGTGCCCTGTTCGTTTTTGGCAACAGAGAATTACTAACAAAGAAAAAAAATCTGTTCACTTTCATATAGAAAGCATTTGTATTGAGCAGTCATGAGTCTGGCATGAACACTACAATTTAACCACTTAATTTATAGCATTTGACCATAAACTTTGCCAAAGTTTCTGCTGCCCACATAAGCATTTAAGGTCTCAAAGTATTTCCAGTTATATTCTTCTGGCAATCACTTTTAAAAGGAACCCACTACTGAACTTTTAAATTTATTTGATTCATGTGAAATAGTATTTGTTGCTCTGGAATTGATTTGCAGGTATCTTGGCTGACAACTGAAAACACCATTCTTTTTACAGAATCACAGCATGGTAGAGGTGGGAAGCAACTTCTAGACAGTGTGTAGTCCAACGCACCTGCTCAGAGTTGCTCTGGGTCATTTCCAGTCAGACTTTCCATATCTCCATGTATGGAGACTCTACAATCTCTCTGGGCAATCTGTCCCAGTGTTTGAACAACCTCATGGTAAAAAAGTGTTTTCCTGTGTTTAAGTACAATTTCTTACATGCTCGCTTCTGCAATGTTTTCAGCGCTCCTTGCCAAAATGTCAGAAAACCAATGAAAGCACCAGGACAACTGTGGTGTGTTCAACAGAACTGATGTTGCTCCAGCCAGGGAGCTTTCCCAGCATCTAATTCTTTGTAAATGGCAAACACAGTGTGACCTTGTCAAGAACTGAAACAAGCCAAAATCTGACTTAGTCAACTTTGACTTTAAAAAAACCCAAAAAACTAAACAGCTAGCCACAAAAAACATGAGCACTGTGTGCTGAGGTAGAGCGGTGACTAACCATCAGGACCAAGGGAGGAGAGCAGGCTCATTACCACAGTGAAGCACATCTGGGAGGGCGAGGAGGTGGGGTGGAGGGGGTGATGCAAGAGAAAGGAGTGAAGAGGAAAGGCAGCAAGAAAGGGTGATGACATAGTTTAGTAGAATTGATTTATGAATCACTGACTTTGTAATGTTATTTCCATATTGAACTTTCCCTCTGCTGCTCCCCCACTCCCAATAAAGTTGTCTCTATTCTAAGCCCTTGAACTCATTGTTTGTTAATAGGGAAGTATTGCTCATGAGGGAGACACAGACAATGCTCATTTAATTTCCCAGCTTTCCCAGGAGACTTTTGAGGGTATTATTTAAGGAATGTTTTCAATTGAACATATGTATACTGGTCCTCTTTACTACCCACAGCACCTCCACCTAGACAACACATCAGTCAACATTCGCAAATCATCAGTTAATCAACAGTGAGGAAAGGTAAATTGAAATAAAATAACCTAAATGAATAATTTCATTAGCTTTGCTCAAATACAAATAGACAACCTCGGAGATGCACATTTTCACTGGAGACTGGTAACAAATGTGTTCAGTGCTTGAAAAGAAAGGGTTACAATTGTGAAAACACTTACACAGATAAAACTTTCCCAAAGGTTGTGTGGGAGAGCATGTGGTGGGAGCCGACTTAATTTGGCTACCACGTGTGCTACTGTAGGTATAAGGAAGGAAGTCTCCAAATGGTGGACTTAACATAACTCTCTGCAGCCACATCACAAAGCACCTGGGAGTGGCTTGTCCCTCCCAGCCCCTGTGGGAATCAATCTGAGGAAGCCTGATGCTATAGAGATGTTTCCTGTATATTGTGTGGGAAACTCAGCTAAGTGCAAACTACCGGTAACAATGAGACAATAAATTATAATAAACAGGAAAAATAGCATTGGCTCCTGAAATCAATGGCTGGAGCACATGAAACTTTCACAGCATTGATAAATGAATAAATATAACAAAAAAGTTCTGGCTTTTGAAAGAATGGGCATTTTTATCTGCCCTGAAAGGCTCCTTTTCTGTTAATTAAATAGATATAAAAAATAAACACTACTAAAGGATTTTGGCTGGGATTTTCTGAGGGACAGCACATTACTGGGATAAAGCAATAAGGTTTAGCCTGCATTAGGGGTTTCTGCTCTTCTCCAAAAAAAGACCTTAGAGAATCATGGAGATCTTTGAGGGAGAACAAGTAAACAGTGGAGACTGAAAAGTTACTCCTTTCAATACTTTTGGGGTGGGGGAAAAGAAAAAAAACAGTGCAGTAGCAAAAGCACCTAAAAACACATTCCAGCTGTTCCTGAGAGAATTTATTTCACTTAGTTTTAGCTGAATCATACAACAGTGGAAGATCACGACACAGAAACAATACAGTGCACAGGTTTAGATGCAGTAATGGAATATGCATGTTGCAAAATACAGTGGATGGCTTGTTTTCTAGTATCCCAAAATGAATTGTTGAAGACAATGCAAGAAAAATACAGGGAGTTGAGAAAACTTAGCAACAAGGGAAATAATGAGATTAACTGGAAGATATAGAAAAGTGTTCTTTCAGAAAGGTCCATTAAGGTCTAAGCTACAAATGATAGAAAAACTATCAGCTAGCACATTCAAAAGTAGATTGGACAAAATGCTAGCAAAAGTATAACAAAGAGTTGTTCTGTGCCAACAACTTCATCAGCTTGATGCCTTAGTGTTTTCCATCTCTTTCAAAGCAGCTGAACATCAGAATAAATAAAATACATCACCTACCTTTTACCTTATGAATACTAAAGTTATTAATTTAATAAAATATTTTGAGAAATTTTCCTTTCAGCATAAAACCCCCTTCATTTGTTCATGTCTATTAATAAACTGCTATAATGGATGTCATGTTAGTAGTCCAACAACTACGCTGACAAACTGTTGAGCTGCATGCCAGTTTCATGTTAACAATTAATAGTTCATACATCTCTAAATGTTTCCTATATCAATCTATATGAAATAAACACAGTACTATATAAACATATGACTGCAAATGCAAAGGTAACCTCTGCATCTGTGAGTCTGAGCAGGAGAGGGCAGCGTAGACTAGGAGTAACTACAGATCTACAAGGTCCAGAAAATACCGTGAATTTGTAGGTGTAGAGGGGGATCTTTAAATGCTAATCTCTCTTATGTGTGATGCCCAGAATATTTGAAACCACAGGAAGTTGTTACCAACCCTTCATCAAAGAGTCTCCCTAGCCTCTGTCATGGCTAATCTGTGTGTATTTCTTTTCCAAGGTGACCTCACAGGGCATTGCAGATGATGTTTGTGCTACAAGGATTGCTGCACGTACTTCATAGCTTCTCAGGGCACCTTCCTTTCCAGCCTCAGCCTTCCCTACTACCCTCTGCCCGATCTTAATCTTTAAGCAAAAATACCTCAGGCAGGTTTTATTAGGGTAAAATCTAAAAATCCATTTTCTTGTGTAAAAGGTCAGAAGAATGTGGATTGAATGGAAAAAGGCAGGTTTATTTGGTGACAGTCTAGTGCAATTGCACTTGTTTATGTGATCCTTCCTTCTGTTCCTTTAACTTTTTTCACTAAGAGTAATTACACAGAATCTGGATAATGCCCCTCTAGAACTGCATTTAAAATCTTACCTCAGTGCCTTCATCCTCCTGTCATCTCCTCTCTGATAATTTTCCTTTGATTATCTGGGACTGATTTTTTTCTACCTTTTGTTTTATCCTTGGTGATACTTTTGGCTCAGAACACAGATTATGTCCTACAGCCTTCAACTCTTTTCTTCCCACTCCATCTAGCTAGTTCTCAGTCATTTACAGCTTTCTCTTTAAAATACTTTTCTTTCCCTTCCAAAATTGAGGGAAACACAGGTTTTAAGATAGCATTATTTCTAAAAAGTACTTCCGCAGCCCTGTAGCCTAAACCTCATTCTTTTGCTATGATGTTATGGTCTATATACAACATGCAGGAGCCTTCACAAATACAATGAAAGTGCTTAACATAAACATTTTCCTAGTATTACAGGATTGAGGTGACCTTAGGCTGACCGCTCACTTTTCTGTGAGTTTAGTTATGTTCTGAAACCATAGAAACAAAGAGAAAAAAAGATGATGATGATGATGATGATGATGATGATGATGATGATGATGATGATGATGATGATATTATTACTACTAATAATATATCAACTAGAAGCCTTTGTCATGAGCCAGAACCATATAGCACTTTGACCTTTAAAAGCATGGGCAAAGATGACTACCACCCTCTTTAAAAAAATAAAAAAATAAATTACCATGAGAGTGTAACTGAAAGCAGTAAGGGAATTATTTATTTGCATTTTTGTAAGGTGTGGATAACTACACACAGTAAAACTGAACAGGTCTCTACTGTGAACTTCATACACTCTAAATAAACAGAGAAAACAAGGAAACCCAGAGGCATAAAGAAATAACATCAAAGAAGTCAACAACACAGGAAAAGAAGGAAGTTCTCTCTACTCCAAGACCAGTGTTCACTAAGACTGGCTATTTCTTTGCATATTGTACAATTTCATTTTTTTAAAGATAATTAAAAATAATGACCTTGAGTAGACACCTTTATTGGCTATAGTATATAGGATAGGAAAAAGTCTTCCATTTTGCTTCATAGTCTGTCCTATAATGTTATAACTGTGTACATTCAGACATAAACTAAAAGCAAATTTTAATGTTATTAGTCTAAGCTATCTAACAATATTGTTTCAGACACTTGAACTATTATCCAGTAATAATTGAATCTGCAAAATCTGGACTTATCAGCATTAATTCATTTAGAAGTCCTAATACAAATATATAAAACTGTACTTTTAAGAAAGAAAGCCAAAAATATAAGCCCAAAATTTTCTGAAAACAGAGGTCTCAGACATTCTGTCTTTAATTTTTCCTTTAAAAAATAATTAAAGTCCTTTAAAAAGAAAAACAAAACAAAATGTCTTTTATTCTGCTTCCTTAAGAGGTAGACATTCAGTATCAAGGCAACAAAATTGCCCACTGCTACATTTAAAACAAAGATTTATTATTTATCCTTAGTTTCATGATGAAAGGAGAAAAGCTTGTGTGAGAACAGAATGTTACCCCAACTGCCCATTTCAGCCACCACCTGTGAAGCACAGCTTACCTACCAGTCACCACCTGAGAAGCAACGCCCTCTTTATTCCAAAGATGTCTGACCAGATGTGGAAAAATTCCTCAAAGTTTTCTCTCTGTGCTAGCATTTAGCTAAGGGAAGCCTTCTGAGGAAGCATTGAACATACTTCCTTTCCCTTCTCCCCCAAACTATGCTTCGTTCTGAGTTTTAATGGATATTGATGTTTCTCATAGCAAAGCTGAGGACACTACCTAGAAGTGGCAGATCTTGGGATCCTGGCCTGTTTCACTAAGGGAAGAGTCTGGGGGTGCAGAAATTCATGACCCCAGTGAAGAAATTGCCATTTTCTGTCACTGCATGGAAAGTATATTCCACTGGAAATTTAAGCCAGGTGTCCATTTCTCCTGGACTACATTGTCTGTTCAAAATAGCCTAGAATATCAGCCAAAGTTGAGACATTCTTATGAGACTTCAAACCTAGAAAGACCAAAAGCTAAAACACAAGATAAAAGACACCTGAGAGGCTCTACTTCCAGCTGCAATTATTTCGCTTACATACCCTCCTTTCAGCATTACACTTAAAAAAATTAGCAACATGTAAACCTTGATAATAGAAGAACAATCAGGCAGCACTGTAGATGCTATAACAAGGTCTTCAAGAAGTGATAAACACAACCAAGAGCTATTTGTCTCACCATTTGGACTGTGAACACGAGTAATTCCAACCACAATACATATAACAGAGAGATGCTATTGATCCCAGAATATATTCCTGTGGAATACCAGATGACACTAAAGACACTATAGATCAAAGCAATAAATGTTACAAAATAAGAAAAAGAGTGCAATTATAGCTGATAGTCAAAAGAGTCAAATGTCATATGGAAGTTCAAAAGCAGCAGGCAAATGTAGTAATAACCCTGCTGTGTACAAGTCCACAGCATAGTATCCAGATAGCCTTCAGAGAAAGAGGAAAAATAAAACTCAATAAATCTATAGTTTATCTGCAGAGTGGTTTGCACCAGCCTTTGACTGCAATGACAGCATAAAGTAAAAGTTCTTAATTTTCAATGAATATTACTTTTGCTACCATAATTCCCTCCTGCAGCAGCCACCTTTCTTAAAAGATAAAAAATCTTTCTTGTCTTCATTTGAGTTAGAAAGTAGATGTGATGTTCAGACAGAGAATTAGAAGGAAAAAAAAACCAAAAAAACAAACCAAACCAAATCATGGAACAGACAAAACAAAACAAGCTTTTTAGTGTAACGAAATCACAGTTATTTTGCTGGTTACTCCTCCACTTTTCCCATCCTTCATCTGTGCACTGTCCTCTTAGCTTATAAAATCTTTACCAAGTACAATTTGTTTTACTACTTGTCAAAAATGTCAATATATATTCTGGACTGGGTGTAATAGATGAACACTGGTCTTAAGATGAACCAAAACATTTGAAATTTTCAAACAAGTATTGGGTAACTATAAAGACATTTTTCACAGATCAAAATTGTAAAATTCAAGTTTAAATGAATTACAATAGTAACATTCTATTAAGAGATCAAAACCTGATGAGAAGTAGTGAAAACAGTTGTTCTGAAGCATAATTGCATGAACCTTCTGCACTCAGCTAATCCCTCCTTACAGGAATTATAAAAACCAGTACTATGTCATTAAACTCTCTTGGGATTTTGACTGTTGCCTAACAGCAGAATAAATTAAGACCTTTCCAAGCATTTTGGGCAATGGCACATGAGTCAGAGAAATAAATCTGCACAATAGCTGATCACCCAATAAACAGACTCATCACACATGTTGGGACAGCCAGAGCCTAAGTCTGAGTCCCAGCACCTTCAAGGTGTGAGAGGCCCACGTTTAAGATTCTGTTCCAAATTGTATAGAACAAAAAGACAACTCTGATTCTCTCACATCTCAGTGTGATGGCAGCATCTCTCTGCCAGACAATCTGCCCAGAGCTTGAGAAATCCCTGCCATTGAAATATCTGGGGGATTGTGGGTGGGGAACAAGGTGTTTTTAAGGAAAGTTTTATTTTTGGCAATTTAGTATTTATATGATAAAGTGACCAGTTAAAAATTAAAACCCAAAATGCAGAATAAAACTACTCCATCTGTATCATCTAATCAATACATGGCAAAAAATTGATTAGATACTAATAACAATGTTAGCACTGAATACAGAATATTGAAACTTAGGGCAAAAAGAAATAACAGATGGAACAGAGATGTATGCAGGGCTCTTATATTCATATATCCATCTACTTATGAATATATTAGCATCTGACTCACAAATAAAGCATATTGAAATAGTCACAGCAGCATTACTTACCAAAATAAACTCAGTTATGAAATTTTTAGTATGCTACTATTTAAAAATATAAGATCATTTAAAGACTGAATTTTAGAAAATTTTTTATACTTTCTGTGCAATTAGGAAGAAGAAAATAATTTTCTGGTTAGGCAACTCAGTCCTGCACCACTGTTATCAATAGTACTCTTGCCATCAACTCCAATGGAAAAAGAATTACACCCTGTGTTAGCTCTCAGCAATTACACTGACATTATCAGGGATTTACTGAGTGGTATTTTAAACATGATACCATATATCAGCTGATACCAAGAAAGTTTGAGTGACAAAATTCTGATCATAACAACTTGGCTAATAAATATCACAGCTATTATGCGTCTAGAGCATTTAAACTCTGTCAGCTAGGTCACAGTAAAAACAAACAAACAAACAAAACAAACAAAACAAACCACCTAGAAAAACCCCAGAAGACTTAGTTCTAAGTTCAAATCACTTCCTCTTAAGTCTTTCGCTTCTCAAGTTGATTAAGATTCAGTACATCGCTCTGGTTTGAAATTGAGCAGTTCAACTGGGGTAGAGGCTGGAAATTTTCTCCCGTTGATAGGTAGAAGCAGGAATTAGTATTGCTAACACTTTGCGATGATTTTCAACCCTTTGCTGTGCCAAAATCCTTAAGAATTTAATCTGCTGAAATATGTTTGCTTTACTGAGCTCCATTTCAGAGGCTATTTAAAACTACCTTACAAATCCAAGAGAGTTTTGGAAGCCACCAGTTGCAAACCACTGCTGTTTAAAAACTAATTGAAGAAATATATAGGTAGATTTTTGTTCTTCATAATTAAACTGTATCTTTTAAAATAGCTATGTCATTTTTATTCTGTATTGGTCCAAGGGATCTTCAGGGAATCATTTTAGCCTTGCTTTTACATCAGTTAAATGACATTTATACAAGGTAATTTATTTCTAATTTGAAGACATTTGAGAATTGTGCTTTAAAGAACGTATACTTTCTTTACTTTTCTTTCTATATTTTATTTTCAAATTATAAACATCTAACTTTAATTTTATGGATTTAATTTACAAAGAGATCTTATAATTTGGTCAGAGTTGTAAGAGAGAGCTGGGTTTTCTTCTATCTTTACATTAATTTCCCATAAATTTTAATTCTATATTTATTCCCAAGGTTTCTCTTGGATCTTGACAGTTTTTCCAGTATCCAAAGACCTATTAACTCTTAACAAGTCAAGAAAGCAAGTTAAAATTCCAACATTCATGTCTCTTTTTTTTAATCCAAATGCCTGAGAGACCAAAACAAAGATGAAAACATTAAAATATCTATATCTATATCTATCTATCTATCTATCTATCTATCTATCTATCTATCTA
>JAWWEV010000001.1:83032831-83044932 GCA_035583235.1 Hafferia zeledoni | reverse complement strand
TATCTATCTATCTATCTATCTATCTATCTATCTATCTATCTACAGTGTCATATTACTGGTATGTAAAAATAATACTGGCTATTAACTTTCATTTCTATGCAGCTTTTCTGAGTTAAAGTCTTTTCAAAAGATAAAATTTTATACATATGCTGTTAGAAAGAGCTATTTAGATAACAACAACAACAACAAAATGAACAAGCTACTCAACCTACAGCAGTAGTTTAAATTGCTAGATTGTCTGTTTTGAATGATGTTCACTGAGAAGGACAACATTAAGGAAAGGGCAAGGTAAATAATGAATCACTGACTATTGGCTGCAGAGAAATAAAAAAATAAAAACGGGATTCTACAGGCCAAGGACCCTGCTGCTGCATCATTCAGTTAATGGGCTAAGAGAGTCTGAAGTGACATTAGAGCTCTGTACTGAGAGATCGGAAATGCAGGAAAGAAAGAAACTAGAACATCCAGGGTGAAATCAGCTGCTGTGTATACAGGCCAGAGGATGTTATTTGGCTGCAGGGAAACTGGTGTGGATCATCAGTTTGTACATCAGCCCATTAGCCTCATGCTGGTTAACTGTATTTTTTCAGCTGGGAAGTATTTAAGGCCACATGTTGGAGCTATTTTTCCCCTCCCTACTACACTTACAAGGAGGAACAGGAAGAAATTTAAAGTAAATGCAGAGTAATAGTGAGGCATTGACTTGCTAAACTAACTTATTGAAGTCTTTTAGATCATATGAGGCTCGAAATCAGAGAAGCAGGGAGAGGAAAATGACAGGCAATGTACTGAAAATGAAAGATGAACTTAGAACATGAAAAGTTTACATGGGTTTTGAAGTCAGCAGTAAAACCTGTTAAAAGGAACAGGTGTTGGTTGCTGATTTAGCTGTGAGTGTTACCTGGAGTCAAGTCATGAAATCCTTAAAGACTAACTTCTGTGATCAGAAGAGGGATGCAGTGCTTGATGGAGAATCTGAGGGTGGAGATGAGCAGTACATCTGTGTTAGCCCTTGCCAGCTGTTGCTGAAGAGAGAGGTGGCACCCTCCTACTGCCCTCTCCTCTCTCTTGCACAAGCTCTGGCATTTGTCTGAGCTGGCAATGAGCTGGATTGAAGAACTTAGACTGGCAGAATATTAACACCCCCTACCCCTGCAGTGCGAGCTGTACCAAAGAGCTGGGACACCATTCTGGAGGAATTTTGAAAGCTGTGTGCGGGCAGTAGTGCCATTTTTGAAATATGCCTCCCACCACCATTCAGAGCATACAGATGACCAGACTTCCTTATGAAACAGCTTGCCATCCCACATTTTCAGCCCAAACTCTCTGCACTGCTGCAGTATGAAACTGGAATGTGCAGAGAGTGCATGGAGAGTTGCAGAGCAGCGTGTGTGGATGGTGATGTGGCTTGATGCCCTTCTGCTGGTCAGCCACAACTTCAAACCTCACTCCCAGTAGTTTAATCATGTGGCAATCTGGGTAGCATCTAGAAGTACACTTTCCTTTATGCTTCCCTTTTCTCATTTATGGCTGCTAAAAAAAAAAAAATAAAATTAAAAAAAAAAAAATTCCTTGTCTCTGAAAAACTGAACTGGTGCAGCCACAATCTGTTTGGAGGGACTCCAGCATCTTCTATAAACAGTACAATTTTACCATATTTAACACAAGTGCCTCTAAATAATAGAAATATTTTGCTTTCAAATATTATTTTGGCCTTTGACCAATGTTCCATTTTATGTCCACTCTCTGCTACAATGTTTTTGACCTGTTACATCCTGATCTTTCTTTCAGAAGAGATAAACTTCTAAAAATAGTTCTTTATCTTCCCAAGACTCATTTATAACTTTACAGCAGATTAAAATTTCACTGATGAATGGGGAACTACTGATGGAGATGAGCCAATACTAAAATACCCAATCTCAGTTCAGTATCTTTGAAACATTTTCTTCTTCAGCACAATACTCTGATATTATTTCTGTTCAATGACATCCATGTCATGATTCTGTAGTTAAAGACAATGAAATATCCAATAGTTGCATGTAATGGGGTCAAAGAGAGGACTGATATAACTTTTGGAAGCAGAAGGCTAGATGAGATCAGAAAAAAGGAAAGAAGGAAGAAAATGAAAAAAAAGAAAAAAGGCCTCCAAAACACATCCTAAAAATTCTGTCTTGTGGGCAAAGAGTCTGTCAATTCAGACAGAATTGAACCAGTCACTGAATTATATTTAAAAGGTGTGATAGAGAAATGATACTTTTCCTTAGGAATTTCTTAGTAAATTTGTAGCAAAACCTCTAGTTTGTATGTTTATATGACTGTTTATTTGGAACAAACACTATTATTTTGAGTACAGAGACTTCCTTGCCACACAAACATCTTCACTGGCACTGCATGTTCATGTCTACTTACAGGCACTTGTCTGCCACAAGATATCTTGCTTAATGAGAGGTTAATTTATTTGTACTTAATAACAATTGCCTAGAAAATTATTAGTATCATAGGAATAATTTGCCACAGGGTAAGCAAGGGTGTGAAAATAAATTATATTGGCTCTTTTATGTAAGCCCATCTAAAGGGGATTTAAAAGAAGACTCAAGAGGGACTTTCCATAAGGCCATATAGCAATTGGACAAGGGGGAATGGCTAATGGTGACAGGTTTAGATTAGATATTGCAAAGAAATTCTTTACTTTGAGGGTAGTGAAGCACTGGGACAGGTTGCCCAGATAGATTGTGGACTTCCCATCCCTGGATGTGTTCAAGCCTAGATGGGCCTCTGAGTAACTCGGTATAGTGGAAGGTGTCCCTCCCTATGGCAGGGGGTTGGAACTAAGTGATTTTTAAGGTCCCTTCCAGCCCAAAGCATTCTGTGATTCTATGATTCTATGATTTGATTTGGTACCTATCTGTCTGGCTCTCTTTCTGTAACTTGCCTTCAGTGAAAGGGCATGAGAAAAACCTAAATACAGAGACATGTGGCAGAATGATGCAGTGCAGGTTGCAGTATAGGAGCAGTGCTGGTTCATACCCTGATGGCATGTCTACTCGTGTAATTACTACAGTACAACTCACTTCTCTTACTCATTCCATAAAAGTAATCTGGATTCTTTCTTCATTTGAAATACAGAGGGATCTTTCTAACTCAGCTTATCTTGTTTGCAATGAGGCAGGAGCCAGTAATATGAGCATCACAATCATCTGAGCTGGCTGGGGGGAAAAAAAAAACAAAAAAAAACAAAAAAAAAAAACTAAACCATAAACTCACATAAAAGTTTCAGGACAAATTAATCTTGATGTAGGAGAAAATTACATTCACTTTGCTTAGTACAGTCTGGTTTTGAAATTTACACTCTTGTGATTAATGTGCTCCACTAGATAAGGCTCCTCCTACTTTTGTCCCCTTCTGCTTCTGTCCGTATGGCTTCCAAACAACGCTCTACATCATGACCCCAGTACTTAGTGATCTGGGATCACATTTTTGCCTGAGTGCCTGAAAATCTTTCCCTAACTGAACACCTCATATTTCCATCATGACTTCAAAGTTCCTAGAAAAAGTTTGCTTGAGACAGAATTCAAAACTGAATGCCTGTTTTGTAAAGAAACTCAAAACTTCCATTACCAGCAAGTAGAGTTTATCAAACTCCTGCTGCCTGTAACCTGACCAGCCCCCACCTAAGATCAGGAGATGAGGTGAAATGTTGCCCTATTTCTACACTGAATGAATGATCTGTCTTCTAGAAACTGCAGATGTGTAAAATATCCATAGCCTATATGTACTGGTTAGATAATCATAGAATCACAGAAACAGGTTGGAAAAGACCTCTGAGATCATCAAGTCCAACCCCTGATCCACTACCACCACAGATACTAGACCATGGCACTAAGTGCCACATCCAGTCTCATCTTAAAAACCTCCAGGGATGGAGAATCCACCACTTCCCTGGGCAGTCCATCCAATGCCTGATCTCTGTAAAGAATTTCCTCCTAACATCCACCTAAACCTCCCCTGGCAGAGCTTAAGACCATGCCCTCTTGTCATACTGATAGTTGCCTGGGAGAAGAGACCAACCCCCACCTGGCTACAACCTCCTCTGAGGCAGTTGCAGAGAACAATGAGATCACTCCCAAGCCTTCTCTTTTCCAGACTGAACAACCCCAGTTCCCTCAGCCTCTCCTCATCCAGCTTGTGTTCAAGTCCCTTCACCAGCCTCATTGCCCTTCTCTGGATCTGCTCCAGCACCTCAATGTCCTTCCTGAACTGACGGGCCCAGAACTGGACACAGGACTCAAGGTGTGGCCTCACCAGTGCTGAGAACAGGGGAAGGATCACTTCCCCGGACCTGTTGACCACACTGTTCCTGATACTGGCCAGGATGCCATTGGCCTTCTTGGCCACTTGGGCACACTGTTGGCTCATGTTGAGCTTCCTGTCAATGCAGACTCCCAGGTCCCTTTCCCCCTGACTGCTCTCCAGCCACTCTGTCCCCAGCCTGTAGCGCTGCATGGAGTTGTTGTGGCCAAAGTGCAGGACCCGGCACTTGGCCTTGTTGAACCTCATTCTATTGGAATCAGCCCATCTCTCCAGTCTCTCCAGGTCTCTCTGCAGTGCCCTCCTGCCTTCCAGAGAGAAAATATTGTGAACCTTGTTCACATCTGATACAAGCAGGCAAACATCTATTGACTCCAGTAGAACTAAATCAATTTACTTCAAAATATTTTTATTGTATTTTATACATTATCACAGAATCACAGAGTATGCTGAGTTGGATGGGACCCACAAGGACCATCGAGTCCAACCCTTAGCCCTGCACAGGACAATCCTTAGGAGTCTTGTGCCTGAGAGTATTGTTCAAATGCTTCTTGATCTCTGTTATTGGAGTTAAGGTCCTGTGCCTGTCACCTCCATCACTGTGGAATAACCATTTCCTCTTCATCCACTTAAATAAATAGCAACCATTTTCCCCCCCTACCTAGACATTTTTGCTCTGTTATTGTCTGAAAAACTTCCAGTATCATCTGCCTCTCTTGAACTGCAACATTTTGATTGGAATTTATTGCATGCTTTCCTCCTTAGAAAAGAATATACTCCTCCCTTACACTACAAAAAAAAAGTACATTTTATACATAGTCATTTAAAGCATAGATTTTCAAGAAATTAAAAAAAAAAAAAAGACAAGTCATTCAAATGCTTATTTTGGGGAATCTTTCACTGAATTAGAAGATCCATGTCCAAGAACATTGCCATGTTCCCTTTCCCTTGCCTGAACTAATGGAAATGCCTGAAGATAATTGGTTTCTAAAAGGTAAGAAAGTACTTGAAAATCTATCTACTGCCAGCAGAGGTAGGTCCTTCAGGTAGCTGGAGAGGCTTTGCTAATGAGATCCTAGTTCAATCATTTACATTTCTTTAGGCGTTATCTTCTTATGCAAATGAACAGACTTCTCACCACATAGAAAGGGGCAAAAACGGACTGTTAAGTGAATTGCCTCTCGCCTAATGAAAACATCCAGCTTCTTTCTTGTGAGTTTATTTGTTTGGATTATTATAATCCACACTACTTTGATGTTCACACCACACTGAGGTTTAGAGAACACTATTATCTGTAATTGCAACTGCAAAGTCCCTCCCTTCAGAGAAATACTACTACATTTTAATCAAAGGATGCAAAGACAAGTATGTTATATACAACATAATGAAGGCAGCCCAGCATATCCAACGGCTTTTTTCTTTTTTTTTTCTTTTTTTCTTTTTATTTTTTTAATAGGGAAGCAAGCCATCTTGAATTTCTTTAGAGATATTCAAAGAAAGGAGGTAAGAAGTGTCTAATAAAATTAAGAGGAACTCTTTGCATGTTTTCAATCATTCAATTAACATATTAACAGGGTATAACCCTCAAAGTAGTTAAGTGAAAGGGACAAGGTAACAGTATTTTAAGCTCTCTATTTTTATTTCTTTAAGAGGAAGCAGGCCTTCAACCTTGGGAGGTGGTGAGGGAGTAAACCAAAACACTTAAATCAGTAGGGAGCTTTCATCATCTCTCCTGGATTAAACACAAGAAAGAAAATAATATCCCTAATTCCTTTCTATATTTTACAAGAATGACAGAGACAGTGAAGGCCTGTGAGGTAACTACAATGTGGCAAAAGTAAATGGTTAACTGCATACCAATGTTGTCTTAAGCTTTCATTTGCTTCTTTATTTCTGTTCTCACAGCATCTGAAAGCTGCTGCTGCTGCTGCTACCAGGTGGCAGGAACAAGGTCCTATTTTTCTTGATGTCACAAAAGATCAATCTGAACTTTCCTTAGCCTCTAGCTATGCTGAATTCTGTATTGAAGGGTTAATCTATACACAACTTGAAGGTTGAAATTATTTTTTCTTCTATTCTCAGTAAAGGTGTAAATCCTTACAGATATTCTAAGCTCCCCTTGGAGATCCTTCCTAACAACATATCATGGTCTGCTGAGGATTACTTTTAGATAATTTTCTTTTTTTTTAAGCAAAGCTCCTCAGACCTCTGCAAATATTTACCAGTTAAAGCTCAAAGACAACATCAGATGTTTGAGGAAGGTAATAATTTTCCCTCAATCGTAAGGCACTCACATGTCTATAAAAAATCATTTGACTTATTTTCTTCAAGTTTATTTATCATTTACCAATAACCATTTCTTGTAGTGCTTGTAATGACTTCAAGCAGGACCTATTCCCACTGAATTATGCATTGCATATTAGAAGTTAGCCTCTAGTCTCAAAACCATTTCAAAGACTGTACTGTAGTGCCTCATGCATTTTCATCTAACACTATACTTTCATAGCTCAAGCATATTTTTAAATGTCTCTTCCACTTTGTCATGTCTCAACTTTTATTACAAAGTGCTAAATATGCTTATAATGCTGCTAAGCACACATTCTCATCAGCTGAAGAAACTAGTGAGTAACTAGTCACCATACTCTACTGACAGGATGGATATTTTGCAATATGTTAAACTTGACTCCATTTTCAGCTATATATTTCATGCACAATTAAGATAAAAGACTTCAATGTATTACAAACGTTCTCTTCCAGAATGAATCATTCTTTTTTTCTTTAACTCTGAGAGGACATATGAAAGCAAAACCCTACTTCCAGTAGCCTAGGAAAAAATATGAAAAAGCAGTATCTAAGAAATAATATTTGAGAATAATTAGAGGTTATCTCCATCCAGCTCAAGTCATTAACTTTCCATGAAGAGAAATAAAAACAATTCAGGAAAATTGCCACCTCAGTTTGTCTATATTACTAAGGGAAGACTTTTCCACAGTCTGGAGAGAGTCGTTTTTTTAGTTCTCAATGTTAACAATGGAGCATGAATAACTGGAAAACAGATCTTCTGCAGCTATGTCTGTCCTGGTAAAAGCTGTGTGTTTACATGCAAATCATTAGTTTGAGCTAGTCCTGTGAAGGATATTAAGTCGTATGTGAAAAGCATGGCATTAACCTTAGCTAACAATGAGCACAAACTTATAGCTACTAAGATTTTACAAAAGGGAAGTCAAATTACTTAGTAGCATTTTAAAAGTTAAATGTTGTGAAAACATTGAAATAATGCACTGCAATAATGGGAAAATATTGAAGAATTAGTGGATAAGGTCAGATTTGTGCACTGATTAGCGCAAAGGAGTTCAAAACCACTGGGTTTCATTCAAATGCTATCATTAAGTAATAATAATAATGAAAAGATTCTTTCAGTAAGACACATATCCATCTTTATCTGAGCTTCTTGAACTCACTAAACTGTAATCAAAATAACAGAGTTGACTTCATTTATTTCTTGCTTCTGACTGAAGTAAGGTTTTCCGTTATGAAAACTAGCATTCCACAGGAATTTAGGCAGATCTTTTTTCAGTACTACTCATACCTTGTAAGTGAAAAAATCTCCCTAAAATAAATAAATTACAAATTAAAAGTTTAAATTTAGGTGCAGCTCAAATTTGGAACAACTGGAATAGATTTTGTACCTTGACTGACTTATCTTCTTGCAGACAACTATCCATCAGATGACATTTTTTTTGTTGTTAGAACACCTAAAATATGAAAATACAGCTTCTCAGGTTGTTTCAAGTTAGTGTGTTTTTAAATAAAGTGCATTTGTAAAATAAATTTCACAGAATTCAGATTCAAATTTTACTGCTGATGTTATTGGAAACACATTATCCAGGAAAAGGTTCAACTTTAATTGGTTTTCAGATCATATATTTATAGTGCAACACTTCTGTACAGATAGATATACATTGTATATTATTATATTCATAAAACAGTATTTATGAAACACCTCTTAAAATGCATGAGGCAAATTGCAATAAAAATTAGAGGTTTTCTGTTCTGCCATTGGGTTACTTAGCTGACTATCCATAGCATAAGTGTCATTGCTCCATTGCCTCTGGAAAACTATTGGAGTAAATACTAATACTACTCATAAAATAAGAAATTACTGAATATTGTAGAGTTACATTTCTGGTTCTATATGCATTTTGTTGTTCAGGAAAGCTACTGAAATATCTTTCCTCACACTGCTTATGGATGAGTTATAGTCCAATTTAGAACTCCATCTCCTACTTTTCCCTGGTATGCTCAAACCTTCAAATGCTGGTGCATCAGTGCTGCTGACAGCCCTGTATACATCCAGGCACTTTGATGCCCTGCCAAAGAAGGAGGAGGCAGCCAACTTTCATGTAACTAGCCATAGGAATGCTCAGTGTGCTTTGTGTCTTCTGAGGATTATCTTTTCCAGCCCAGGTGTGGGTCATGGACCTCTAACTGTCAGGGTCTGACATGAGCTTAAGACAAGGGGATTCAAACACAGCTGGAGAATGTGGATGTCTGCATGTTGGTGCAAAAAATGTGAATTTCCAAGAAATAATGAAGGTGGGAGGAAAATACCAGGGATATTGACTGCTGACAGAAGCCACATTGGTGCCAAAACTAAGAAAGAAATAGTCAAGAGAAGGCATTCTTCTGAAGCTCTTGCCCCTATAAGGCTGCCAGGTGAAAGGGAATGGATTATATGTGGGACACTGTAAAGCAGTGTCTCTGTGGCACAGAGCTTTCAGCAAATTAGCCATCTTTAGTCTATCTGCATATTATGTATTGACAATACATGTTTTTCCTCTGGTTTCCACTCTCTTTCAGAATTTGTATATTTTATCCTCCTCCCTCTCCACAATTTAATAGCTTCATGTTGTGTGTTGATATATGTGACAGACAGAAACAAAGATTAACAAAAGAATGCTCTGGGTTTTTGCCCAGGGGAAAAAAAATACAAAAACCAAAAACCCCACACTTAATTCACTTATAATGATTCATCATGTTAACAAAATAGCAGAGGCAGATTTTCAGACTGTGTCTGGATTCAGCCATGAAAGAATATAATGCATTGATAAAGAAAGCAAAATTGCAAGATTTACATCTGCACAGACTCATTTCTTGTTTAATATCTCACCAGTTCTAATCTTTTGTTAAATTTTACTTTTTTAATCTGATATTACTGCTAAACAGAAAATATATAGTGCTCTTATCCATGAACCAGGCAAAATCACAAGGATTTAGAAATGCAGATGAATGCTAAAAAAAAACCAAACTGGGAGGGAGGAAGACGAGAGAAGGAATAGTTATCCAAACTAGCATATGCAAACGAAACATATGGTTGAAAGCCTGCTTATTCCGCAAGCAATTTACTCATTGATGCTGACTCATAAACACATGAAGCATAGTACTTAGTACAGTCTAAAATAACAAAAAACAAGCCATAAAACTAGTTTAAATCTAAGATGCTATATCAGAACCATGAGCTTCTTTGTATTTGTCTTAAGTATGTGCTATATACAAATATGCAAGTTCTTTTTTCAGGAAAAAAAGCAGTAGCTGTGATACATGATCTCATCTCTCGTCTGCAGAAATTCTGAATTACTTTTTTGAATAAATGTTAAATTTTCAAAAACAACAATGTATGAGTTAATATACAAGTTCTCAAAGTAGAAAGAGTTTTATATTGATAAAAACAGCATGAGAAAATCTATGCAGGGATTTTTAGTCTGTCCAAAAATCAAAACATCATGAAATTATTTAGTGAAACCGTAAAGTTTACAAAATTTTTCCCTCTACAAAAAAAAAAACTCAAGCTGTCAGCTGAGTCTGAAATCTCTGGTCTGAAACTGCCTATATAAAGTCAACAAGTATATGGGTATTTACTGCTGGATTTTAGCCAATAACTGTCATCCTAACACAATGTCAGAACATGGTCAGGTCCTGAAACCAAAACTTGACATCACCATATTTTTCTAGGCCTGACAGTGTAGACATATGCTTACACTTAAGTCATCAGAAAGCTCCCCAAATACAGTGCAGAGAAAAATGCTTCCTACGCTACAACAAAAGGCATCAGTTGCCCAGAAAGGGCAGGATGTTGCCCCCATAGTTTCCAAATTATATCTATGACTTTGGCCAAGTCCTCCTCTCTGTGGACCAGGAAAATAAGGGTTCTTTTTAGTATGGACAGACTCTGGAGAACATCTGTCTCTCAGTCTTGATCTGTTCATCTCCTCATGACTAGGATTGAGGGGGCTGGGACAGCAAGAGCCCTCCTCCCACTCCCTCACTGGCACAGAGGGTGTTCAGCTATTTGTGCCGTGTTTGCTGATCAAGCAGCCATTCCCCATTTCCTCCAAGTGGAAATGTCCCCTGGGTCACATCTGGCCTATCAACTGTAATTGGACTATCTGCTGGTTTGCATAATCTAATTAGCCACTCTCTTCACCTTCCCTGCTAAAGAGACAAAAGACTTTTGCTTAACCTTTTACTTTGACAATTTAACTTATTATTAAAATACAGCCACGCAGTGACTCCTCTACCTTTTCCCAGTCTATTTTCTCTTTCCCCAAATGTTCATTTTATTCCATAATTGTTGCTATCCATCCTTATCCTGAAGTGCAATCTCATTGACCATTTGTCTTGTTACCAGGAAATGCACAGAGACAAAAGGAAAGAATAACAGAATAAACCTACCGGAGACAAACATATACTACCCTGACAGAGAAGAGATTTAAAGCACTTAGGTGGGTGAAGTTCAACACGCAGTGTCCTTAGAACTGAAGTGAAATACAAGGCATTCAAAATTCTTGGAAACATATATTTGAGTATGGTTGTATTCAAACCAAATACAATTACATCCATCCTGCAAAATGTCTATATTCAATTCCCAGGAAATTTGAAATGTTTAACACATGACAGTGATGATCTTTTTCATGCTTTCATGCTTCAAATAACAGAGTTAGAGATCTGGAGCCAGACAGTAGTCTTTCAAAGAGAAAAGGAGTCAAAATTGCTATCTTGTTCTAACTGAGAAGAAATCTTAGACCAAATTGTCACCAAAAGACTGTAATAAAGGGAATAGGAGTGCAGCACAGGTGTGCTGAAACTATAATGACAAAACCATGCAGTTCTGTCTGAACACAGACCATGAAGAGGTTAGGGCTGGAACACTGTTAATGCCCCATTCATGAAGCAAACTGTAGTGTAGATACAACTGTGCAGTGGCTTAAGAGAGATCGAACCACATTACATATTATGATGCATCCTTTATTTATTCTCCATCATTTGTAGAACTTGGTCCTAAATTCATCTTGAGCTAGACCAGCAGTAGTGGGAAGGAGAATGAATGACAGCAGTACCCCTTCAGCTGGCCAGATGCAGAGAAAAGCACACATGCTGCCCTTGACACTGAAGATCTCATGGATGTCTGGTGCATTGAGAAATAAAATGCATATTCAGCTCCTTACAATCAGGAGGCAGTACTACATGCCCTAGAGTTTTTGTTCAAAGGCACAGTCTTCTGCTATTTTTAACTTCTTGACATTTTCTCAAGGAACATTGAACAGTAACTGTGAATTACAGACAGATCCAGAATGATGCCAAAATATAAGAGAACCCCTAGCCTATTTCCTCTGACTCACAAACCTGGACATATAATGACATCTCTGTTGCTGAAAGTGTCTTGGGTTGAGCTGGCAAAACGCCAACTGCCCGAAGACAGAGTGAAAAGGGTGCCTTCCCCCCCCAACCAGCTA
>JAWWEV010000001.1:83000169-83031806 GCA_035583235.1 Hafferia zeledoni | reverse complement strand
GTATGGAATACAGTATCATTGGCTAGAAGAGGTCAGCTGTTAGCTAGCTCAGCCCAGCTCAAGTCACCTGACAACTTTAGGCCTAATCTGAACTTTAAAGCCTAAATTTAGCCCACCTGTCCAAACCCATGTCTGCTGTATCCCCTGTCAACTGACTATTTCCTAAATATTCTAAAGTAAAAATGAGTCAATCTTTCACTCTCCTTCTCCCTTCTTCCTCTTGAAGTAAGCAATAAGAGAAATGGCTTAATTAGCAGCAATATTTCTTATTGGATTGGTGTATGTGTAAGTCGATATATACAGCCATAAAATGTGTTTTATAGGTATAAATACATACATAAATTATACAGATATATATATATATAACATAGATCCAATAGATAGATATACGCATGTATGCAGGTGTCTGAAGAAAGGGAATTAAAAAAAAAAAGATACTGTAAATGTATATGAATCAGTTTGCAGAAAATTGAAGTAGTTCTGCGTTTTAAGCGAGTGTGCTTGGGACAAAGCAGCACTATGTACATGCACCTCAGCAAGGCTGGTACACAGCACAGCCCCAGTAGTGAAACTGTGCAGAGGTGCTAGCCTGAGAAACAGGTCAGTGACTTCCTTACAGAGATTTTCCTAGGTTGAGCTCACTAAGAGTCACAGGAACTCCTACTCCAGAGGCAGCTCTCACAAGCCAGCTAGAGTTTTCTAACCTTGAACTGGTTTTGCATGGGCATACACCATTACCTATGGAAGCATTGGAGCCCACAGTCCTTTTAGTGTGGGTTAAAAGCAAAATCAGCAGCCTAGCTCTCATAACACTTCTGGATTTAGTGGTTAAATCAGCACTGCTGATCCTTCAGCATCTCTGTGGTGATCCAAGTGGGGGAAAGTTGTAATGTTGCAAGGAGTGCTTTTTGTGTGGGGTAAATTTGCAGGCGAGTTAGGACCTATGCCATATCTCTCCAGTTCAGTGTCTTATCTAAGTAAGTTTGAAAGACACTAATTTGGTGTTTTGTCTTCATTCTTAAGATAGGAGTTTCATGGCCATTCTAGATGAATGGAGTCGTAGGTGCATGTTGCAATTATAAGCACAACATGAATACAAATAGATCTTTAAATAAGACTGTAAATAAGAGCAAAGTATGGACAAAACACCTGGAAAACTCTGCTTTTGAAAAAATGAATAAGTAAGACTATTTTTTTAGACGTCTTTCTTACTTAAAAGTATACAAAGACTATTTCTGCATTTCAAGTGAGGCAGTAGGCTAGGTTGAATGGTAGTTTCTTATTTGGATTAATTTATATCACTTTATCTATTTGTAGTATTGAACATAAATGTATCTTGTCTCATTTTTCTTGCCTCTGGTAAGGATTCAGTCAGCCTGTATTCTCAGTCAAAACATGAATAGCATACTGGCATTCCTGTTACTGCCAAGTGAAGTCAAATTTTTCTGGCTCATCTGAATTGACATTAGGAGGAGGAGTGTTAGCATTAAAGGAAAAAGAAAAATTAAAGGAAAGAAAATAAATTACCTGCCTTTTTGCGGCCTAGACACTCTTTGGTGTACATTTCTGAGTAAATTTATGTGGTTATGAGAAGATCTAAACAGCCATCTTCCATCATATTCACTAAGTAAATCAGATTTTATCTGATCCTGAAGCACAGTTCTGATTGTGCATTGTGTGGTGTTCCTGACGCATGATTGAATGCTTGCTTTGTTCATCTTTTCCCTGTTAGCAGCCTGTTCTCTTGTTAACTCTTCCTCAATAAGATATGTGTCAAGTCCTATCCTGGAGGAAAAGGTGAAGTCAACCAGATAGTTATTGCAGTTACAGTTATTCACATTTAGACGTTCAGCACCTTGTTGACTCAGTTGCAGGAGTACAGATTTTCCCACACTGTTTACTTGACACTTGTGAGTCCAGCCTGTACCAACTTCTATTGTACTAAGCAAACACTCCTCCTGCACTAAAATTCCACTCATTGTTAGTGCTAAAGCAACAGGATTTTCTCCAGTTCACAGACAGCAGAACCTATTGTTATAAGAAAACTCTCTCAAGATGGAATCTGAAAAGAACCATATGACCCAGAAAAGGATTAGCCATCAGGAAGTCTTTGGGCTTTACCATTTTGTGAAGGCATCCCCAGAGAGAGCAGAAAATAATAAAGTAAAACATATTTCTGGACTGAAGCCTGTTCCAAAATAGATTATAGACAATTTCATTTGTGTGAAAAAAGAACATGTAATGGTATCTAAATGAGACTATGACTAAGACAAGGGAGATTGTGGTGATTTAACACAAGTGAGGTCAATAAACTTGAATAAAATAACGTTTTTACTAAAGGGAGGAAACAAAATCATCTTTGTGGAAGTAACTGCAATTTTTAAAATACAAGGCAGTTACATCACATACTCTCACAGATGCAACCCCTACTGCTTAAATAGTCATTGCCGATTCCTTCTCAGAAAAGATTTCTGTTCTTTCAAATTAATTTCCACTTTATTCAGCACACAAAATGGATGTGTTGCCATTCAAATTTTTGGAGTCATGATTATGAATTTAAGGTCTGCTCAGAGTATTTAGACATAGGCAGACTTTGTTAACAAGACAAAGCTAAGATTCCTTTTTACTGTAAAGAGACAAGACTGCTTTTTTTACTGATAGAGATTGATACTGTAAGTTAAACAATTTTATTGAGTACTATGTTTTCAAATACAAATTAAAAATATAAACAAACTAAGCTGTATCAGTAATTATGGAGCAAGAAAGCTGGAAACTAGCCCCCTTCATTGTCACTCCAGCAGGCAGCACTACCCACCTTACAGATATGTGCTGGGAAGGGGCAGCACTAAATGTATGTAGTAAAAATCTCCGCATATAAAGCTCTATCATGGCTTTTCCTTCTCACTCAGCACCTGTGGACAGTTCTTAACCTGGCTTTGTGCCAGGCTCCTGTGCTGGCCATCCCTCCTGGAACAAGTGGCATGGTGACAGGGCCTTGGCCACTGTTCTACTGAGACAGAAGAAAGGACCATGCAGGGCTCCTCAGCATCAAAAAGTTGGATGCTACTAGCCCAGTGAGGCTGTCAAAAAAAGCTCAAAGAAACCAAGCCAAGCTAAATGGGAGCATGGGGAGCTGAGGAACTGAGCCCTCTCCCTGCCACTTGTTCAGCCTTCAACTTGCACAGCATTTTCTAAGGTAGGTACTATGCCACAAACCACTCCCTGAGGAGCTCTACAAGCTGAGCAGAAGTATTGTTATGGCTCTTCTTCATGCTTTAACTGAGTAAACACCACCAGAGATAAAATTATTTAAGGGAGGAAACAAAGATCAGATTGCATTCTCTTTGCTCGCTCACTTCCCCTAGTTTTAATGCTGACCTCCATCACAGTAATTTCTTATTTCTTATTTTTCTCTTTTTTCTTTTTTTTTTTTTTTTTTTTTTTTTTTTTTTTTTTTTTTTTTATCCTCTGAGAATCTTCTTACTGACACAATCAATACAGGTCACACAGAAAGTTGCTGTAGGTGTAAATGTGCTCCCACTTACCTTGTGGACGATGGCCCAGCACACTCCCAGCTTTTGCTCACCCTTCAGGCAGATGAGGTGTGCAGCCCCTTGGCCCCATCTCACCCAGAAGTGCAACTTCCCTTTCTTTCCACTGGCCAAGGAAGACAACACACTTTGTACATACCAGATAGAACAGCTTTGGCTGGTACTTAAACTTCTAGATATAATCTATACTTTTGTTTTTATTCTTTGAAATTCCTACCCAAAGCCTAAAGCCTCTCTTAGGGCAACTGTGTTCATTTTTATACCTATAAATAATTTTATATTACTCACCAAAAGGTAGGCATTCAATTTTCTTATACCACTGTTTTGAAGGTATTCAAAATTATTCACATCATAAATCTTATTGAAGGATGCATGCCTGGGGTGTGGTGAGGATATACAGGAACCAGCAGGGTGAGAGGAAATGTAGCTAAAATAAGCAGATGGGTGGACAGATGGGCATGAGAGGAAGAAATAATATTAATCTGAAAAACATATAATAAAAGTCTCAGGAAAAAAAGTGAAAATTAAAAAATTATGGTCAAAATATAATGAATGAGATCGTTTGCTCAGTAGGCTAGCAGGGATTCAAGGTTCCTACTGCAGAATTTTCACTTTTTTTTTAACTGTTGCTCAAATTTGTTAATGTAAAAAGAACATATTTCCAGGCTACAATACTCAGTTGTGAATGGATACATTTGTGCTAATTAAGAATAAGAGAAATCTTTCTGAAATTAATGGAATGCTTTGACTTCTCGAGGCTTAGGTTGGGCTCTTGAAGGGTTTGAACTCAGAGTTTAAAACATTGAACTCAGCGGAGGAGAGATGAGGGGGGAGTGTGTGTTCATATATTCAACAGCTGTAAAAGTCACATGATTTATTATAGTGCCCTAATGTGAAAAATAGGTCCCTGACCATACAGCAGAAGGGCTATATCCAGTTGGGATTTGCAGCTCTCCATAGGTACAGACTTGCATCTTTCTGTGGAAGCTCACATACCAGATTTGATGTCCCTGAGGATCAGTTAAGTTTAGCTAAAAATTTGAGAGGAGCTATGATTCTTTTATAAGAATATATACTAAGGATATATAATCCAAGTAAGTTTTTATGGACAAAGAGGTCAATTTTTCATCCTTTTCAATACAGTACTGGTTAAAAAAGAAATCTCCACATAAGCATTGGGCTTCATGAAAAAAATGGTTGGATGTCTTATGTATTATATATATGGAGATAATGTTAAATGAAAAATATATTCATAACCCTTCTTAATCTAATTTTCACTTTTGCTGCCCAAAGGAACTCAAGGACTTTTCAAAATCAGTAGATAAAATATATTTCCAAATAGAATAGACTCATCTATGACAAATGAAAATAAATGAGAAAAGCCCTTGGGAGCTCTGAAAGAATGTATTAGTTGTGTCTGTGTCTATCTGATTCCATTGTTCAAGTTTTATGGCATGGTTTTGCAAGACAACTAATATAATCTCAATTTACCAACACCAATAAATGGTATAGTTAAATGAAGCCATCCCAAACCCTTGTTCCACCCAAACCCATCTAAGAAATTTGAGCATTGCAGAATATTGTCTGTACAATCTTCTGTTTAAATCACAGAGGAAATGGATGTTACAGCTAAGGTAGTATTTAGCAAGCTTGCATGTGTTATTAGTGCTCTGCTGAGCCACGGCTTAATAAGTACCCACTTTAGAATTACTGGCCCTTTACCCTCAATTAACTCCTCTAACATTGAATATAAAGAGAAGCAGCTCTTTTTCTTGACACTACTAGCCATGCTGCTGCATTTTCTCTCACTTAGCTAATATTTTGGTGAATAAAAGTTACCAAAATCGACCTTATTTTTCTTCCTTCAGGCAGGACAAACTATATGAGTGACTCAAGTTAAATGTACATTTTGTTAATATAATGCACTAAATGTATACACCTAACATACATTTGGAATATGGTGAATAAAATGCTATGCTTAACTATGCAATCTTTTTAAAGTTGTTTAAAACAGCAAGAAGGCTTTTGTCTGAAACTTCTGATGCAAATATATTATCATAATCCAGCTTTAATTGGAATGTATATGTCCGTTGCAAATGTTTCATACCAAGGACTATGGAACTGATTTCACATGACAGAAGTCTCCACTCATCTGCCTGCCATGAGAAATTTTCAATGAGATACAGGGTAATACTGAGCCCAGATGGAACCTTCCTAAGTTCCATCTCATAGAGTAAAATAAATACTTTCATCCAAATGCACTTCTGAAATCCTCAGATCCAACAAAAATTTATTTTTTAATTTTGGATCACAAAGCCCCCCCATGCTCCTAAATAAGATCAGAAACAAAGTAGCCTTGTGAAAGAGATGCCTTGTGAAAGACATGCCTAAGCTCTGCTGGAATCAGAGATGTAAAGACTCCTAAAAATGGAACTTACAAGGTAGGTATGGGCTTATTAAGTTCATGTGGTCATGGCATCATTTGTATATTATCTTTGTGATAACAGAATTTATCCTGAGAAGGAAAAAACCCAGTTTGAAAAGAGGTTGTTGAGCATAGACCCCAGCCACCAGCAGTGAAGCAGTGACTAATTCACCTTCACAACCATTGTGGGATCAACCTGTAGGATTACCTTTAAAAGTGGAAAATTGTATCAGTTCTTTTGAATTACACCAATTCTGTGATGAATATACACTGTACAGTGTGGAATGAACTGTATTCTAATGAGTATTGTGCTGAACAAAAGTAATTAGTGTTAGGATTCATAAAACTATAAAAGCATCAAAGCTGAATTATTTGCAACATATCTCGTATGAGATATTTAAGGTGTTCTACTGAAATGAGAATATAATCCAAACCAGTTTATGGTTTTGCAATATTGATCTCTGCTCTGATTACAACATAAAACCATGATCCTGCAAAGAAAGGGTCTGCATGCTTATTCTTAGTTCCATATATGTCAAAGGGTTTACTCATGGTGTGAATAGATATGCAAATACCCAGTCCTTTTCAGACTTAGGGACTACACTGAAAGCATTCGGGTTTGTCGCTGTGTTTATTTTCATACTTTATTCACATTTAAATTTTTTTTTTAATTTTTTAATTAATAATTCTGCATCAGATAATTCCATATGTATTCGCAGATACACAAATCTGTCAGATTTTATCCAGAGACTTGAGGGAGATTTGCATAGAGCTGGAATGAGATCAGGCAGAGATAGATTGACTTTTTTCTGTTCTCCCATTTGTTCTCCCATTTTACATTCTCCATTCCCTACATTTTCTTCTTTTGCGTTTTCTGAATGGCTTCCTTTCCCTTTCAACTCTTTCAGCCTCTGCTTGTGGAACTTGATTTCTCCACTTTCCCAGTCACCCCTGCCCTTCTAGGCAATCATCAACACTACTGTCTCTGTAGCATATCTTCAGAGACAGATACATACAGCAGTAAGTTGCTCTCAAGGAAACAGTCATAAAATAAAGCGGGGGAAAGAATAATTTATTCCTAGTCTTCCACCCAGTCCAAATTGCTTCAAATGCAAAAGGAATGGACCAGTAGAAAATGACATAATAATGTAATCTGTTGGGGTGTGTTATGAAAATAATGCTGGGTTGGGGGAAATGAAGAGAGGTAGACTGCATGTAAGACGTGTATTAGCACTCCCTTTGAGAAGGCACATAGATAGGCTTTGTTCCTTGGACAAAGGAAAAAATAAGAAAGTTCAAACACAGGATTTGTACCCCAGGTAAACGATTTGATAATACAAAATGCTTCTTGAGAAATATTTCCCTTGGATATGGCTTGGATATGGCTTTATACTTCTAGCTAAAATTTTAAAATCCATAGCATGTGTATAATGTGTCTGTGTATACTTATCAATAATGCTGCCCCCTCACCATTTCAGTGAGGTTTTTTTTTGGAATACAGACATGTTGGATCTTGTACTTCCCTGTGAATGGTTCAGAGCTAAGTCAAGATATAAGGGAAATTTAGCCTTGAGGAAGTCAAACCTGTGGGACAAGGTGGAGGGTAGCACAGACTGTAGTTATCAGACTAAAGATTTCTATACTAGTATAGATTTTTGAAAGCAGAAGGAGAAAAACACTTGCAAAGTATACACAGACACATTATACACATGCTATGGATTTTAAAATTTTAGCTAGAAGTATAAAGCCATATCCTTTCAGTAATAATAGTGGCATAAAACTTGTGCATGCCATGCTGCCATTAAAGCAATTTTCTTCTCAAAAATGGCATTAAAATCAAAGCTCAGTTTGCTTATATTATCAGAGATCAACTTTTATCACTTCATAGTACTATTTACAATCATACACCTTTACTAATGCATAGTGCTTATCGATATGCCATCTACATAAAGATGGATATTTCCTCATTCCTCTTTCAGAACCATCTATCTATACACACATACAGGTATATCTCATATGTACATGACCCATTTGACTCTAATATGGGATAATGGTGATGTTATTGATGTTCATGTGACATTACTTCTGTACTGACTTAAGACAAGGAACATGTTGCTATATAATTTTCACAATCAAGAGTAATCTCTGTGTGAATAATTTATGCTACTCAAAATAATGAGTTTTTTCTCATTTATTGTAAAACTTTTTTCAATGTAGATGAGCTTTAAGTATTTCGAAATAGCAATCCTGAGGTTAGCATAGGCATCAATTCTTTTTGTAGAACTAAAATAATTCAAATTTCTTGGTCTCTCAGTGACCATGATGTTTCTCTTCTGTTTCCAAAAGGATGTGAGACATCAAATTCTTGTCCCTTTAATGTCCATCACTAGATTGAATAAGATGCCTGTCCTGTTTGTTTTGGGTTTGCTATTTATATTTACCACAAATCTACAAAGGAGTAATTATTAAAAAGATCAGACAAATGTCCACTGCCTGGATATAATGCATCCAGCAAGGCAGATGTGTGCAAAGAACAACTCCCTGTTAATATCTGTTATATTACTAAATAATGACATCAAAAATAAACCTGACCTTCAGTCTTTCATAGGTCATAAGACTGATTTGTTTCTTGGCTGGAAGTATCTACACTTCTTCCCGAAAGATAGTATTTTTCATCTGATTATGAGTGTAGTTAACAATGGTATAAATGCAACAGTAGCTTTCATTCTGGAGTCACTTTTCTGAGTGAACGAGGAAGGTGAAAGGCAGGATGAATGTCAGATTAGATCAAGTATATTGTTTCTATTACTTTTCACATGTAATTAATTAGGAAATTTACAAAGGGCTAAGAAAGCTACACAAAGGTTCGAATAGAGCTGAGAAAAAAAGCAATCAGCCTGGGGACAAACTTCAACTTTATAGACAAATCCTGAACAGCTTAGAGGAGTATTGACTGGAAACTGTTGTGTGCTAAATGTCATTAAAAAAAGCATCTTTCTGTCATAAAAGAACCTTCACTGGAAATTACATTGATATGAGCAATATGTTTTATATTTTAACGGGATTAACAAGAAAAATGATTGGTAGTTCTACACAATATTTTAATTTAGCAACCATTACAGTTGATTTTCACACTTTTCCAAAGGATTTTCAATGGCATCCACCAGTTTATGCTTAAAATAGGATTTCATTCGATCTTTTGTTAACATTGTGTCTCTTTCAGAAGGTTTTTCAGCGGGAACAGAGTAATCTCAGTGTTTCAGAAAAAAATTCCAGAAGCACCTGGGAGGATGAACATACATTTCCTGCACTTTTTCATATATTTTCTTCAAGTCACATGTGTTTCACTTCAGTTTTTTGGTGACTGACTATTTAGCCCTGTGTGACATTTCTGAATGCTGTTCCAGACGCATATTTCAGAACACTGAATTTCAGAATGATATCTATATTTGGAGATGTCAAAAAAATCTAGGAATAATTATATGTTTCATGTATCTGCTTTTGAAAGCTCATTTCCCACACATATGAAGCCAACTGGAAGACCAATCCAGTAAACTGGGTGCATTCTGGTCCCTAATCCAACAAAATGCTTAATCAAGGCAACTTAATTTGACTTGCAAACAAAGATCACCTTGGCTGCTGCTCTAGCAAAACAAGTCTCTCCAGAACCTTCAGATCCTGAACAGACTTTTTATGGAAAAGTCATGTAACTTGTACATGTTCCAGGTTACATGCAAATCAAAGTAAATCAGGTCAAGAGTGATGGACACATTGGAAAATGAATTTATTAATTGACTAGTAAATTTATCAGTGCTAATTTTACAGTTGCACATGATCATTTTACAAACAGAGCAATCAATAACAGGAGCAAGAGACTGTAGAACACACCTTTACCACAAAATAAATTAAAGCAATATATACTTCCTTAGTTGACAAAACCATTGTATGAATCATATGTTGCATTAATCACAACATACATAATCCACATTTTTGAATAGCCAAATAGGGGCAGTGAGACTGGATCATATTGATAGATTAGTTAACACAGTTATGCTGTCTCCATTCGTGACCACTAGTAGATAATATTGTGTTTAGGATAATACAATCCTTACCAAACATTTCATATCAATTTCTAGTAATCCAATTGTAAGGAATTTCTTAAGACACAGTTCCTATAGAATTGAGTCCGGCAGCCTTTGATGTTTAGGTGGGTTGTTTTTGCATAAATATGGTTTTGTTCATTTTTAAAATATAACTTTTCACAACTGCATTGATATTGAGATCAAGACAATTCAGGAAACCCCTATTATCAAGCTCATTAGCACAATCCTAAGAAAAAAGTGAACTACCGCAGTACTGTAATTTCAGTATGGTGGTACAAGCTGCAATGTAGAGACATTCCTTTGAGGCAGCTTCATAAATTTGCATGGTTATTTAATTTCTTTGCAGCTAACATGAAAGAGACGGGAGAGCTTGTTGCCAAACAAAACATTTCTTTCAATGAAAGAGAATTTTCACACATTTTGTTATGAGAATGTCACACCTGAAAGGATTGCAGGTGGCATCCAAACCAGCTACCCATCCTTTTTCTCAGCAAATATAATGCTTTCTTCCACTGTGACATTTGCAGTTGAAGCTACCATGGTGTCACATCCTGATGTCTGCAGCACTATGACCTCCTTAGGGTAGGAATTTCTTGATTGAATTCATGCAAACTGAGATCCGCTTATCAGGCAGGCAGTGTATCCATCTCCTTGGAAATGTTACATGGCTTTCTTCTCACCACACCAGACTAGCACTTTTACAATGAACTTGTAAAAAAAGCTTGTACAGTCTTACCTCTCCCTGCTGATCCAACTTTCTCTTATGCTTCTCTGCTACTCTGTCAGTGATAACAACCTCATCTTGACACTACCTTGTTTGCTGGACGTGCAAAGTCTGCCTTTCTTGCTATTCAGGAAAGATGACCTTTCCAGAGCTCAGGCAGAAATATGTTTCACAGCTAGACTTCTCCATATTTAAACTCCTATTGACAGCACTGACATCTTCTGATGTCCCTGAACAGAATTGGTTGAGAAAGTGCAATACGGTGAAGGAGTAATCAACACAGAAGTCACAAGTCTGGCAGAAAATATGTGTTTTGTTTCCCTGTTATCATGTGTTTTGTATGTAAGTTGTGTTCACACATCTACACCATCTACTTATCGAGTTTCCACGTGCTTTAGAAGTAGTAAAAAAGAGAAATTACAATATATAGAATTTGAAACAAAAAGAACAGGAGACACTACAATCTTGCTTTTTGGGCATCAGAATATGCTAGATCTCTAGAGATATTCTTTCTGAAGTCTATTAATATAGTCACTCTAAAAAATACCAGTAGTTAAAAGAATTTTGACAAAATATTTTTGGTTTAATATAGATGTTTGAAAGACTGGAAAATACAGCCTCCTCATGCTTCCAAACAATTTTTCCATTTCTAAAAACAAAACAAAGACAAAAATAAAAAACTCTCCAAAACAGACAAAACCCCCCACAAAAACACACATACACACAACTTCCCAAAAACTGAAAGCAACAATAACATAGCTTCTATTTTTTCCTTTTATAAAAGGATAATATGAAAAAAAAGTTAATGTAAAACAATGCTAAACAAAGCCCTTTTGAAATAATCAGAAGAAAAAAAAAACCTTTCTTACAAGAGATTGACCAATATTATGGAGGTAAGGAGTGTCAGAAAGACTGGAAATACAACCCCTCTGTGCCTAGCATATAATAGTGCCATCCAAGGGTTGCAGGAAACATTTGCAGGAATAGACCTAATACCAGTCCATTTAGAAACTTCTAATATATGCCTCTTAAAAGCTATGTCTCACGTCTCAATACTATGTCTGCTTGCCTTGGAGGTGAAAGGCCAGGGGATAATCTGCTGTACTGTGCCCTGGTTTGAGTTTCTGAAAACATCTTAAAGTCTTGACGGGATTATCTCTGTTTAGCCCTAACCCTACCCCATGGAGAACACTGCTTTGTGGAGACCTCAACAAAAGTCATGTGATGAGATCAGTAAAGCTTCCTTGGATCTTAGCTTGTTTTTTAAATAGTTCTGGTTTTGATTAATATGTTATATCATCATATAATAATAGCAATATTGGAGTAAGTTCTTTGTTATATAAATCATTGCCAATCAAACAGAGCTGTATTATCCAGATCAAAATGGTTAGCCATGTTACATTATTTCTGTATCTGCTTTTCCTAGCAAGCAGGTAGTTAAGTAGGGACACAGGTAATGCCATTTCCTTCCTTACTCTGGCATCCCCTTGTAAAACTGGTTTTATCAGGGCTCCTGTCTAGTTCCTCCTGTCAGTTCTATCAGAAACACAGCAGCTTTTTAAAAGCAAGTTTAAAAAGCTTTTAAAAATAATGAGATACTTTTACCTTCAGAAAACTTCACAACAGTCACACTTTTCCTGAAAAAACACAACCTAGTATAAGGTATATCACAAGAACTGTATGCCTTGTACATGGATATGTTTTCAATTTGCACACAACAGTGACAAAAATAAGGGACAACAGATTTAGCGTGGACATCTTTGTCCTGTGCTACTCCTGCTAACTATCTTCTTTTGTTTCAGGGTAGCAAATTCTATTGACAAGGTTTTCTATTTGGACGGGCTGTTTGCATTAAAAGGGGAAACAACTGTCAAAGAAGTCTTAACAAACACGCAAAACTAGGGGGAAAAAAGCTTATCATGGATTAAACTTTGTATCATTTTGTTTGATGTAAAAAGGAGATAATAGGAGACATGGGGCTATATGCAATGAAGAGAAACAATACAGAGTTTCTTAGGGGTTAATCCATGTCTGCAGCTGAATACAACAGAGTTAATCTGACCAGAAGAGGCTTTCGGCTAAATTCTAGAGGAAAACTTGTCACTTTATGATCCAATTGTACTAAATGAAAAGCTCTGTTTACAAAGAAGATTTTTAGATCTGGGATCCATTGGGGCAGAAGTTACCTTCATGATTTCTTTCTTGTTCAACACACCAGGGGAGTTGTAGTCTGATAAATGATTTTTCAAAGATCTTCATTGTTACCTTCTTTTTTCTTTCTGAAAAAGAACAAGTGTTAAAAAAACATACTTAAGAAAGCACACAACTTTGACCTAAGGGCAATAAGTCTTTGATGATAAAGACTTTGCAGTTTGTTTGGTAAATCTTGCACTAAACAATCATAATTGTCTTTTTTTTTTTTTTCTGCAACAGAAAACAGAGTCAAATGATAAATTTTCGTAACTTTTTTAATTATTTAATTGATTCTCCAAAATTAAAATGTCATCTCAATTACATTAGATAACAGCACATGTTAGCTACTGGAGAGACAAAATCCAAAATAAAAGTTAAAGGTTAAAAATATATATAATAAAATTTCCGCTAGTCTTGTCATTAGACACTTCAGTACTTTAAACTCAGTTGCATACGAAGAATCATCAGAATTAACATATGTTCTCACTGATTAGGAACAAACTAAGAAATACAGTGACATGGTATTTTAATCTTGTTAATAATGAAATTTTTAATAAGTTGTAACCTTTTAATATGACTTTCCACAGATGGAAATACAAAACTACTGTTGTGACACTTCAATTCAGAAAAAAAACCCCTGAAAAAAATAATAGTCTAAAGTTAATAGACTTTTGTGTATAGCATATTTTTTGTGCTTTTGCAATGAAACAATAATCAGAATACTATTTTTCATAACTAAATTTTAGCCTGTACGTAGCAAAGAAAAATAAAGAACTAAGATTTCATTGACTCTTAAAACATGAGTTCTGAAGATTGAAATCTCTGACTTTGTAAGAAAGCTTGAAAAGTGTAAAGGACTTGAAAAGAGCAAATGGTTGATTATTCTTGAACTAGTTATACATATTTGAGTAACACATCCTTTCCAATTTGGGCAGTAACTGTCACATATGCAAATGCTTCTATCTTTTGACATCTCTTTTGAATACACAAGTGTTAAGTATCCTTGGTAGTTGCAAGGCATGATCTTGTCTTCTGCAACAGAAAACCAACTTTTTAAGGAACTGAACAACTGAGAGAAATGTTGTGTAATGATTAGGACAGGACCAGCATTCCAGTATGTGCTGAGAAGTAATGAAAAAAATATTAAGCTTGGTCTTGCTTCTCTGCAAGTGTATGTGGTATTTTCTCTCCTTGGAAAAGAGAAACCATTTTTCTTAACAAATAAACATAGTTTATACCATTCTTCATTGTAACGCTCACTGGTGAGAGTGTTCCCTAACACAGCAAGAGGAAGAGAAAGAGCCCTTCTTGTAACACACCTATACCAATGCTACAGGCAGTTTTTATCCCTTCAGCTCATGATTCCACTTCTTTGGGACCAGGACAGACAATAAAGGGTGAGGACTATAGCTGGACTTGTGCTGCTTCTTGTAATTAATGTCATTTCTTTTCTCTACAACAGCTAAATAAATTGACTGAATTGTGCTTTCAATCCATCAGTAAATGAGACATGAGGCATGGACATTTACATTGGTATAATCTCTGAACACAAAGGTGCTATATCAGAACTTTAAGTAACTCACCAGAGTAAAAAGATATGGTCAAAGGCACATAAAAGAGAAATAAATGTCTGGTATATCTTGGGTATCCAGATCTAGCAGTAAGTTCATAGTTCAAGAGCCTAGTGCAATGAAGGAAGGGAGAGTGATGGGACAGTTATGGGTTCTAGCCTGTTGGTGAGACCAGTTTTTTAAAGCCAGACAAAAAAAAAAAAAAAAAAAAAAATCCTTGCTTTTTAACTTGTATATCTATCCAAACTTCCACCAAAAGGCAAGTTATACTGCATCTGCAATTGCAGCTTATTTCAGTCGTGAACATGACTGAAGAAACACTATGTACAAAATTACTTTGTGAATCAAAAAGTGGTCAGAACAATTGCTTCAGTGTGTTAAGTATGTCCTCAATTTATCTTTGTGCTCAGATAGTTAATTCTGACCCCTTCTTATCATTGCTTATCTCCATTTACTTGGTAGACACCTCTGTGCCCGACTCAGCCAGATAAGTGAAGTCCAATAATTCCCTACGAAGTTAATGAGGTTAATTTTTTTTTTTTTCTGCCATTAGACCAACATCTAAATAATTTTGGAAATCCTTAAATATTTCTCAGCTGTAAGACAAAGAGAATAGTAAAAAAAATCTGGGAGGGTAAGGATGTAAAAATCATTAAGGTATTCAGAGTCCACAGTATTGAAAACTGCAGCTTTATAATAGATTCACTGTTACTACATAACCTTAACATTTTACCACTTCTCTCTGTACTTCTGGCTCCTGTGTTATTGGCCTAGATACAATAATATAATGAACTGAAAGGAAGATAAACAGCAAACCTACCCCACCACCACCACCAAAATATTGCTGTTTTGTTAATACACAAGAGATATAAGAGTTTTCTATAACAACCATGGGCCAAATACAGTTTGTTGTAAATCTGTTGTCTCATTTCTCTCTCTCTTTTCCCCTTTTATTCTCCAAATCTCCTGCATGATATTGCCATCTCTTCAGTATCCCTTGCAACCATTATTCCTAATGGAACACGGAGTCTGAATGGGAAGATTGGTCATGGTATGGCCAGAGGTGTGGTAAATTGTCTTCCAGGACAGAGTTAGTGGTGTCTGGTGGAGATATGATGTGAAAGAGACTTAGGTAGATGGCAGAAGGGACAGTAGAACTGTATGCACCAGTCTCAGGTCTATGTTACATGTTAACACTACGATTAAGGGAGTTAAGATGTTCACCATGCCTGGCCTTCCACTCAAAGAACACACACTGGCAGTTTGAGGTATCTGGCACATCAAATCACTAGTACAGCTGAGGGAAAGGAGAGCCAGCTACAGACAACAGAAAAAGTTCAAAAGGTGTACATGCACATGCATTAGGTATGTTCTGATTTGACAGTAAAAGATATATTTTGTGTCTCTGGAGATCTTCTAGCCTAACATTGCCTACCTTTTCTCATATCCCATGCAGGTACCAACTCTGAAGCTTCTACTATCCTTTGAAGACCCATGCTGGTGCCCAGAGAAAGACAAGAAGCTGGGACAGCAGTGGAGGTTTGGGCTAAGTGATGGTGAAGGTCATGAACTACCTGAAGGTTTGCTGGGGAAAGAAAAGCATATAGGATTGAGAATACACTTGCTGATGTTAAGGAAATGTCTTATACTATCATTTGATGATGACAGCCAGGCGATTCTTAGAAAGATCACTCAGTTACTTGGAGACTGAGGAAGCTTTATCCCAGCCATCTGAAATTATGCCTAGGAAAATAAACTGGACATGAAAATGACATTTTCTAAAGTAAGCTTAAGTTTCTGGGTGACACAACCAATGCAAGGACAGATAAACATGTTTATTTCATAGATGAACTCACAACCTTACCAGACTAACTTGGAGTTCAATCTACTTGGAGTCACTCTGCTCCCCATCATGTCCACACAAGGTAAGGGCAGAACTTGAATAAGATCTGGGTGTGAACATGAGTCTGAGACAACATAAACAAACTCATCTCTCATATCTCTATAAATCCTAATTGTCTACAATATCAGTAGTGGATCAAGGGGCTGCCTTGTCTGTTCAAATCCTTTGCCACCAAACAGTAACTTCTCCAGGAAGGGAGTCGGCAATGCATGACCTATCAGAAAGGATACTGATTGAGCATACCATGTTATTTAACGGGGTAAAGAGGCTTGGTATTTTATGAATGGCTTTTGGCTTGATTGGTTCACGCTTTACATTTTGGTAAAAGCATTTACAGATATGGATAAAAGGAGAAGGAGGTGGCAAACTCAGAGAAAATGGTAAAGTATTGCATTCATTTCACTGACATGGAAACAATCTTATGGAATTTGAGGCAGAGAAGACTCAAGTCCCTGGAGATCTCAAAAATACCAAGGTAGGCTCTGAAAATACTAACTGTAAGAAATATATTTTGCTTAGAGCTTCTGGGAGGTCATTGATAGGAACTAAACAAAAAAAAGAATAATGCCATCCTTCTGCCATACGGGGAGGGTTTTATCCATCACATTCTAACAGGCTCCAGTATTTGTAAAAAAGACTTCATTAGAAAAGGTTTTACTGGTTGAGATATAATTCTGTTACACAAAAGACACAAAAGGCTTGATTCTCCTTTCCCTGCTAAGTTTACTGAATGGCAGACAAAGAATTCTGATCCAACCAGGAATCAATCAGCAGGAAAACAACCATACAGAAAGAAAACACCCAAACAAGAGTGCTGGTATAGACCAAAGTGTTGCATATCTCAAAACACATATAATTTCCATTTGGGGTTTTCTTGTGTTTTGGGGTTTTCTTTTAGCAATAGTTGAATGAGCAAACCAAAAGCCTTGATGGGCAGATAAGAGTTGAAATGGAAAAGAACAGTAATGTTAAGATGAGTTAAAAGCTCTTTTTGACCCTATCCTTAACACCATCTCCCCAAATGCTTCCCCTGTGAACTTTTTGTGTTGTATTCAGTTTGCTGAAATAGGGGATAGAGAGGCCAAGCCAAGGATCTATCCCGCTTCATTGACTAAAGCTAGCCTAGCAGAGAAGGTGATGGGTTATAAGTTAATACAAATGACAGTTCTAAGACAAAGTTAGCCAACACCTTCCTGTGGAGCCCAGTGACAAGAAGGGGACCCCCTGCTGATCCCACTTCTTTACATTTCCTTTTGCTCTCCCTCCCCTTATCTGCAGGTCCTGTCCTGCCAGGCCAGGGGAGCCTTATTAAAACACAATGCACTGTCACTAATAGAAGTGAGCAAAGCCTCATTAGCACAAGGGTTAAAAGAGGACTATCTCTAATTACAGCTCACTTAGAAGAGACAATCAAATTAATAGATAAACCCTTGAAGAGAGAAGTCATTTTTTTTCTTGCATTTGGCAAATAGTGGTTTTCTTTGATACGCTCCTTTAAAAGGAATTAAATGCACCTAATGACAGATTTTTTTCCAACAGAAATTCTTTCAATATATAATTTCCACCAGAGGACATTTAAACTGGCTGGGTGGGTAGTAAGGGACTGCATGTTTTATTTGTTCCTCTGTTGGCCAGCAGAGGCGCACTCTACAGCATGTACTACCTCCCATCAAAGATACAGCTGGGGAAGGGTGGGCTGTTCATTCAGATCCATCACACAGGAACTCTGCTTTCCCTGAGCACACAATTGGTGACCAAATTTCTATTGCAATGTTTGGAGTGCAGCTGTCACAATGCAGGCAGATTACTGCTTCTCCTTTGGACAGATATACCATGAAAAAAAACCCTGCAGAAATATATGAATAGTGTGAGTTAAACATTTCCCCTGAACACAGGGATTGTAATTTTCACCTCTTTGGTTTCACCTTCTAGCCTCCCTGAAAGGCTGGAGTGAAGAGCACAGGCATAAATTTGTTAGGAGTTAAAAAATTTTTTAGTTTTTTTTTTTTTTTTCATAATTTTGTGGGAAGTTCCTCAGATTTTGTAAAACTCTACAAAATTTTCCTATTTTGTTATACATTATTGTAGTCCAATTCTTTTAAATTATTCTTTAGCAGTAAAATCCCCTACCACCAGTAGATCCCAGTGGTTCTGTCTGATTTTCTGACAGACATCTAGACTCTTACAAGATCTGTGTTTTAGGATTTTGCTCTGTGCTTGCATGTTGTCTTATCCCCACAGAAATACTAATCAGACATCTGTACAACGGTTATCATAAGATATGTACTTCACAAGTGTTTTCTAAACTCATAATTTTTTTTTTTTACTTTGTTATGGTTCCTGATAGTTATGAACCTTATGTAAAGGTTTTATAACATAAGTAATTTGCCAGGCTGTGCAAGTTTTATGACCTGCCATAAATAGGTGAATTTACCAGAGCAGATGTTACAAAATTACTACATCAGAGTTGTACTGCAGGTATTTTAGAAGTTTCTGGATCAAACCAGTGGTCCATCTAATCCATCTCTTTTTCTCTGACAGTACACTTTACTGACTGTAAATGCAAAAGGCAATACTTTTTGTAAGTCTTATCCATTACTTGGCTGTTGTTTTATGCTGTGCTATCACATCCTCAGTGCACGGGGTCAGACTACCTTCTTTCATCTAATTTAAGAAGCCTACAGATGGGTTTTTCCAAGTGCAGCTAAGAAAAAACACTGCAGCAAAGAGGGTGAAAATGCAAAAACTACAACATCCTTTCACTGACTTATAAACTGCAGGCTACATGAAAGGAAGAGAATTGTTTTCCTTTTGCAGCCCTGCTTTGACATATAAAGAGAGGAATCTCCTCTATGGTCCCGGCTTTCTTCCACTTCACCACTGTGCCAGTACTAGGCATGGAGTTTTCTGGTAAAATGCAGTCTAGTCTTTAACAGGAATTATGGGAGGTGGGGTTTTGGATTTTTTATTCCAGTATGAAAAGATATGAGACTTTCTTCTCAAGAGGATCAAACCTCTGCAGGAGACTCAAATCTTCTCAGTGCCCATCTAAGACAAATGATGTCTAAAACCTTGCCTCATTACAGGTGTTTTTCAGAAAAGAATTTTTGGGGTTTTTTTTAAGGAAAATGCTACAAATAATAATTAGTCATAGAATATATTGTGGATAACAGCTGTGTTTTCCTTACAAAAGTTGTCTTTTGGACTAATCTCATCTTTAAAGGTGTTCAGTATTTCTCAAAATCCTTGGGCATAACACATATAAATATTTGAGAGTATCTGAGGTGAATACTTACCAAGCAATAACTTACCAATAAATAGGGTTGTCTATATGAAGATGTGATTGCACTAGGGCTTTAATCAACTGTTCTAACACTTCTAGAGAAAATAGATGACAGCCATGAAAGCAGTTTTCAACCATTGCAGACACTGTGTCATATGTCCTTGAATGAAGTGAAGTCACCAGTACATTCAGGATCTAGATCCATCTGCACCTAATGCAGAAAAACACCTTGCAGTGTCATGTCCAACACTTCCTGCAATCTAGCTATTAATTATTTATGAAAAAGATCTTCTCAGAGCACACAAGAAACTATGGCCCTTTTTTTTCAGTAGGCAAATTTTGATATTTTTTTATAATATAGACATGATTTATAGGACTTTTCCTCTTTTAATTTGTTTGTTCATAGTGATTTCTTTCTTTGTGCCAATGCTTAATGAAAAAAAAAACCCTGAAACCCAAATCCATGGAAAGTTAAGCTTAATGTAAAAAATAATCAATACTGTTGAACACAAAACCATGGATAACTACATCAGCTGGAACCTTTATATGACAAAATATTCATCATGAAAGAGCTCAAAATGAAATTGGTTTTCTTTAATTATAGTTATATTAAATTCTTCTGTATTGTATACCAACTAAATCAAATTAATTATGTCTGAAAAATAAAGTCTGAACACAACTGGTCTTGACAAAGGGGAGAGATAGTTTGAAAAAGGATTCATTGCTGTTCAAGTAATGAGATACTTCTTTTAAGTGTTTATCAATATGAAAGTTAATTTTCACAGCACATTATCTAACAGAAGTCACAATATGATTCAAATAAAGGGTCAGGTCTTTAAACAATAGGCTATTAAGCATTGTTCTGTGGAAAAGTTAATTTTGGAGTGTTGGGGTGTTTTTTCTTTCAGGGGAGATTCTCAGCTGTTGTATATTAGGCTCATACTGTTGATATGAGAGAATCTAAGATGGTTTTCACAGCTTTGAAGAGTAGATTGGTACATCTAGCCAAGAAAGATGACATTTTTCATTTTAATGTTCACATAAAAGACATGCCCTACTTCATGTATTATTTTAAAATCTTTATTTTCTATGTAATTTCCCTAGGTCTTCCTAATATTTTTGCTGCCATCAAGAATAAAGAACTGGAACAGAATATTAGTATCTCTGAATTAGTATCAGTCTACAGTGATCCTTAAAGATATAAAGAGTGGAGATTTAAGTGCCTTAAATTCCATTAGAAGTCAATTAGAATTTGGAAGCTTTCAATGCATTGCCAGAAACTCAGCACTGCAGAATCTGATCTGAAAAGTAGAAACTTTGCCTCTGGGTTGTTTTATCATCATCATCATCTTTCAGAGATGCCAGAACTACCTCCAGTCTTTCCGATCTGGGGTGACATTTCACATTTCGATTTATGGTTCAAAAAAAGTATAAAGCAGAAAAAACAACCCCTTTTCACGTTTATAAGAATCCTTCAAAATCTCCGCTAGGTTATAACGCTCCCATACCTTACTGCTTTTCTCTAGGTTAGTATCAAATTGATAACTGCAGGAATAAGTTGGCCTCAACTTGCAAATAAACCTCTAAGAGTGGCAGTGAAAAAAAAAAACCAAACTGTCACATAGTCTGAAACATCAGGTCTGAGCAGCCGGAATCATGACACAGGAAGAAAGCCAGCAGTTCAGAGCCTAAAAATATCATTCGTCTTTCACTTTGCTATGGTCCTATTATAACTTAAGCAACAGTCACTGTATTTTTTCCCCTGTAACCTTTAGCTTAATAACTGTCTGTAAAGACTTCCTTTAAATGCAAATGTACTGTTTACAGTGAAAGTCATGACCCTATACTATAGTTCTCACTGCAAATCCAGAAGAAAGCTATCAAAATCTACGAAACCTATGTCCCTTAATAGGCACAGTAAATAAATGAAAAATCAGGCCCAGATTATTAGTAAGTTGTGTAGTGTTTTCATGGCTTACATTTTGCACTATTAATGAAGTGGTACAAACAAAAAAACCAAGAGTGGTTTTATTTTTCATTGAAGTCTTAGAAATTGTATCAAATTATTGCAATTTCTCTGTTAAATGAAATGTATTTCTTTCTGGTTTTATTGGTCACTAGAAATATGTCAGAGACTGCAAACTTTATGCAACACCTCACTTTTGTCAGGGGACCTTGTCAACTTATAAAATTAGTATCTCCTTTGCTTATCAGATTTAAGCATCTGCTTTACTGTGCAAATCTGTAACATGCTTGCAAATTGCTTTGCATGTTGAGGTAATTTACACCGTAAAGTAAGCAACCATGGAAGTATCCACAGAGGTATCCACAGCTATCTAGGGGCTGCCTTTGAAGGGGACACAGGAGCAGGATGCAGGAGCATCCGAGCTTTCCCCAGTTGTCAGCAGACTGCAGCTTTTGCTGGCATGCAGCAAAAATGTAAATCCCTCTTTATGCCAGACACAGAGGTGGAACAGTGCAAAGGTTATAATTTCTTGTGCTACACATGTCGTTCTCCAGTTGCATTAAATCCTGCTCAGCTGTCATTAACTGTTTGTCCAGAGCTGACTCTCGCTGTGAAATAAGGCAGAACAAAGGAAAGCAGAAGAGTAATTACAATTTAAACTAGGTGTAAGAAAGATGAGTTGAACTACTGTATTTCAGCAGTACTAGTGTGAAAAACATTCTCCTTATTATAATGGTTTTCTGACAATCACAAATAAATGGAGCTCCTAATTTGGATTTTTCAAGTCTTCTGTGCAGAGAAAGGGATTAGGCCATAAATATTCCATTCCATTGCTTTCAAAATGAGATGAAAAATCATGGTACAGGCACACAGAGATCTGGAAAAGACAATTTTTCAGGCTTAGTAGCTAAACCAGGCTCACTGAAAGCACAGTAGACCCAATCTGAAGAATTGTTGTGGTCTCTCAGATCCCATAAACCTTCTGAAAGTCTTTTCTCAACCCCTCCCCATGGATTTCACACAGTATTTGGATGCCGACAAGGTCACGTACCGGAGACCCCCAGGAACTGAGTATTTGCTTGCAGAGACAAATATAATCGCTGTCTTGAGGGTTTTCAACCACATGTATGGGATGCCTCATAAAACCCCACATTCTTCCCACCCAGTGCTACATTTACTTTCCATAGTAAGTACTGTTGTACAAGGACTTATGACAGCTATAGTGAAAGGGAATCTAAAAGAGAGAGGGTGAATTTTTTCACGGATTTTTATGTGGTTTTCTTTTTTTTTTTTTTTTTTTGTAATCCTAAGTAAATATTTGTCTTTACTGGATGACAGAAAGGAAAGACTATATCAAAATAAACTAGACTCAGAGTTCTACCTGGCCTCTAAAGCAATTCAGTCATTATCTTTAACCTTATCAATATCCTGAATGTCAGCTGACTGAGGCAGATAGAAAATTTCAGTAAACAGAACAAGGAACAACGGGGAGGATGTGGTAATCTAAATCAGAAATCAATCATCCAAGAAGCTTTTTCAAATGGAAAAGGAAAAACAAAAAAAGGCAATCAACTGCCAGCCATTCTCCCCTCACCAAAAAGAGGGTTTTTTCCTCTGTGTCTCTTTCATGTGCACCACAGTGTTTCTGCAAACAAAAATAATAAGGGCTCTCAGGTCCTTCAAACAAAGTGAAACATAATCCCTTCACAGAGAGTGCATCAACAAATGAATGCAGTTCCTGGCTCTGTTTGGAAGAGCAGTATCAGCTATGCTTGGGGATCTTAATAATACTCTTATTAAGAACCGGAGCAGTTGAGTTGATTTGTTTTTCCTGTAACACCTGAAGCAACAAAAGTCCAGTGAGAGCACAAGAAATGGTTTTATTTAGATCAGACTTTGAAAGTCATTTTCCCTCCTTGGCAGCAGCCTGTCAGTCAAACTCCACAGGAGATGAAAGGGTCATCTTGTAAATGCAATTTCTGAGAGGAAAGAAGTGGAGCTGCATGTTACAGAGAAATTAATATGCCATTGAGAACAACCACCAACAAAAAACCCCACAAACAAACAAACAAACAAACAAATTCACCACCACCACTGATTTATTAGCCTCCAAAATGACCATTTTATAATGTGAATTACATTTTCTTAGCATACCCACAGCCTGTATTCTAGTGAGTGCAAAATCCGGATGCCTGGTTTTTGTGTTTTCTAAAACTTTTGTGCTTATCTAGATACACAGACTCCTAAGGCAGGAACATTGTATAACCAATTGTTTCAAGCTATTTTCACACAACTGGCACTTGCTTGAGCTGACAGACATTACTGCAATACAAAAAACACCACAGACCAGACCTCTAGCTGGTTAACAAAACATAATTTCATTTAAAAAAAAAAAAAATCAGTCCTCTCTTATATTGACCAGCTAAACAACAGGATCCTGATTTTCAAAACACTGCTAATTATGGTATTACCGATAATTTCTACTTCTTTATTTAATTATGGGTAAATTATAATACAAGTTAGTATCCACTTCCACCCTCCTGTCCTTCAAAAGCAGTTATTTAAACTTAGAGCCCAAGTACAGTCTTTCCCTACAAAATACAGTAAAGTTACATATCAAAACAAATAAATTAGGAACAGCTTACTGCTTGGCATCAGCTCCTGAAAAATGCAAAATTTTGGAAACTGGGTGTAACTTACAGGTGAAAAATATTTGGCAATTTAAATCCCAGAAACTCAAAAGAATACTTTATCACCTCAGATAATCTTCCCTCACTCTTCACGTATTCTTTCACGTATACTACTATAACAAATATTAATACAGTAAATTTAATGGTGATTTAATGCCGATTAAAGATACATCTCTTAGTAAGCAATAAAACCAGAGCAGTAGATGGAATTCATTTTTGCTGAGGCCCCTCTATTTACTTTTTATTTCATAATAACCTATTCCCCTGGACTCAATATCTCTAGGACAAATATAATTCAAAGTTGTCCAAAAGACCAATTATTGGTCTAAGATCTTATGCCCTATTTGGAATTTTGGACACTGGGGTAAAGCACAGACTGGTGTCTCTGGTTCAGTCTCTTTACATATATGCAATATGTGGACTCTTAACAAATTATTTGTCTTTTCCCCCGCTTCAAAATCAACGATTGTATTTCAACATGTGGAAACTGGTGTTTGTTTCTAAAGATACCTTGATTCAGTCACAAGTGAATGTTATACCTCTACATGGAAAGCTATACCCCACAACATTCTTTCCCTCCAACAGCTTTGCAACCTCTGAATCTTCACAGCTTGGTCTCAGTAACTTTTTACACCACTGTTTCACCAGAATGGGGTGATCTGAAGATTTCAATGAAAGGAGCAGCAGTTCTGAAGAGTAAAATTATTTCCAATTTGATTAGTACATTTACAAAGATTCAGTATATAACTGTGGAGATCCCAGTTATTCTCAGCAAATTTTCTGAGAAGTTCATTGTCAAAACTACTATTTCCTAAAAGGAAAAGATGGTTTTCTGTTTATAGATGGACCTTTTCCACAGTCATAAGTCACTCAAGATAATCCTATGCCTGTGGTCAGTTTGAACACCTGCAAGGCAACATGATTCCATACATAACCATTTGTCACTATTGTTTTAACACTGATACATAGGCCATCACATATCTAATTGCCCTTTGCTGATGGCCTCTACAGCACATGTCACTTTATTTGAGATTGCAACTGAGGGTAAATAAGGAAAACAATAAAGTTGGGATGATGATCAGTTCTTTGGAATAGGTATTTTATGAGCTGCAGTTTGTAAGATCAGTCACAGAATAAAAGAGACAATACAGTCTGGGTCTTGGGTTTTTTGTTTCTGGAAATTTCTAGGAATAAAAAAGAGATTTGGGATTTGATTAGTAACACACCACTCACATTGTTAAAGCAGGTAAATCTTGCATAGTACTCCAAGACAAAACATTTGTCTTCTGCATTAAAATGCTGTAAAACACTGCCAAACTTTTCTATTAAAATAAAAAATATATCATGGTTCCTATCAATGAGCATTGACAGAGCTAATTATAGTACAGCACACACAGCCTTTTATATACCTGACAAATCTCACTTAATTTAATGTAATTACATAGATCTTAATTGCCACCAAATTTATTCTGTATTTAATATCAGTAGTGCTTATTCCTTTAGTCCTTAGTTGCTTATTGCCACCTGAAAAACTAACAGTCAAAATGTTTGAATCTGAGAAGCCAGGGGTCATGAACATGGCAATTTTTTTATCTATGAAGTCTTTCAAAAGAAATCGTCACTTAAGATGAGTGTGCTGTACCTTCAGCAAATACTTGACAACCCAAAAGCCTGTAATAGCTATATTGCTAAAGGGAAAAGGTTGTACACTTGTTAATACGTGTCCTGCTTTTCTAACCCTATCATTTTGAGCTCTAACAATTGTATATACAAATTTAACACATGAAAAAATCTGCACCACCCTTAGTGAAATTCTATGGGAACATTTTATGCTTTGGTAGCTATACATTATTTCCCAAGCCATCTGTGTCAGCAATTCTGTAGACCTTCAATAATTGCCCTGCTAACAATTTTGAGTCCAGAGATGTAGTATTTGATTGAGGCACTCCTTCAGTTTGGCTATCATTTATGGATTAATAACATTGCCTTCTTGTTTTGTGGTATGCACACAATGGATCAAAATGTAAAATTAAAAGGCAAGACAAGAACTAATTATTCAGTGGCAAAATTTTCTTTCATGGTGAGTTGAGCTTGGCTGGACACCAGGTGCCTACCAAGTCCCTCTAACAGTCCCCTCCCAAGCAGGATGGCAGGGGGAGAAAATAAGATGGGGGAAAAAAAGGCAGTTTAATAAAGTAAAAGAAAAGACAGCACATAGGAGAAAAAAAAAAAATCAAAACCCAATATATTCTCTACTTCTCATCAGCAGGTGATATCAAGCCACTTCCTGGGAAGTAGAGGTTCAATATGCATAGCAGTTGCTCCAGAATACAGACATCAATAACAAATGCCTCACCCTGGCAGACAAAAAAAAAGATTGTGCTAGATTGAACTGGTCTGGACACCAGGTGCCTACAAAAGCCATTCAGTCACTTCCTTCCTCAGCTGGACAGGGGAGAGAAAATATAATGAAAGAAAAAGGACAGGGAGAGAGCACTCACCAGGTACTGTCACGGGCAAAACAGACTCAACTCAGGGTAATTAATCTAATTTATCACTAATAAATCAGAGTACAATAATGAGATATAAAAACAAATATTAGAAAAATCTTCACCCCACCTCTACCTTTTCCGAAGCTTAACTTCACTCTTGATTTTCCCTACCTCCTTCCTCCCAGCAGCACAGGGGAATAGGGAATGGGGACTGCAGTAATTTCATCTCATGTTGTCTCTATCACTCTTTCCTCCTCAGGGGTAGGACTCTTCACACTCTTCCCATGCTCCAAAGTGAAGTCCCTCCTATGGAAGACAGTTCTTCACAAACTTCTTCAGCATGACTCCTTTCCATGGACTACAGTTCTTCATGAACACCTCCAGTGTGTGGGCCTACCACAAGGTGTAGTCTATCAGGACCAGACTGCGCCAGCATGGGCACCCTGAGATGTCACAGGTCCTGCCAGCAAATCTGCTTCAATGCAGGCTTCTCTCTCCACTGGTCCATAGGTCCTGCCAAGAGTCCACTCCATCATGGGCTTTCCATAAGGCCACAGCTTCCTTTGGACTTCTACCTCCTCTGGCATACTCTACAGGCTGAGTATACACTCCACTCTAAACCTCCATGGGCTACAGAGGGACAGCCTGCCTCACCATGGTCCTCACCACAGGCTGCAGGGGACCCTTTGTTCCAGCACCTGGAGCACCTCTTCCCCCTCCTTCTTCATGGGTCTTGGTATCCACAGAGTTGCCTCTCTCACATTTCCTCATGCCTCTCTTTGGCTGCAGTTTCCATTGCTCAGGATTTTTCCCTTGTTAAATCTGTTATTTCAGAGGCACTACCACCATCACTGATGGGCTTGAGCTTGGCCAGTGGTAGGTCTGTCTTGGAATTGGCTGGCATTGGTTCCATCAGACATGGGGGAAACTTCTAGCAGCTACTCACAGTAGCCACCCCTGCAGCCCCCCTTCTACCAAAACCTTGCCGTGCAAACCTAATACATTCCCCACACATGGCCATATGGACTCACAAAAGCCTGAAGCAAAAATGATCAACTGCTATTGAAGATCTAACACTGATTGCTAGCAATAAAAGTGCTCCCTGGACAGACAGCAATAATAAAAACAGACCACCATTCAGGGTCCATCTAGCTATTGCTTTTAAGGGTAATTGCTGCATCTGCTTCTTGAAGTAGTTTAAAACCCGTGTAAAGATTTCGCTTCTGTCCCACTGAATGGCAAGCAGCACTGAGTAAGGAGTGAAAGGGTGTTGAACACAGCTATAACTAGAGTGCACTACCAGGTCAGAAGTGAAGGCAGAAACAGCTGCTTTTTCAATACACTCATCAGAGCCCCTCCATGCTTGCAGCACTTGCCCACAAGACTCCAGCACAGACTATTGTGTTGTGGTTTGGGGTTTTTGTTTTTTTGTTTTTTGGTTGTTGGGTTGGTTGTTGTGTTTTGTTTTTTTTTTTCCTGTGGGAACTTCACTCTTAAGAAACAAATGAACTGGCTTAACTGTTAAGTGTCAATCAAATTGACTATAAGGGTGGGAGTGGGGGAAACAATTTTTAAAATTTAATTAGCTTTTATCCTGTGATTGTTCTATGAGTTCACATAGTTTGTATTGCCTCATTTATGTTAATATTCTGATGATAGGAGGAGGTGAATTTTTTCAGCTTAGCACCTTATTTATATGTTGTAGTGGCACTAACAATCTCTACTTGTGCATAAAAATTTATAGTCTTCTGATAATCTCTTCTATACAGAAAGTGATAACAGTTACACTCTCCTGTACTGTATCCACATCCACTGATTTTGCATCCAATTACTTGTTCAGGGTCTGGATGAAACAAAGCTATTATTTTATTTGTTTGGGTTTTTGTTTGGCAGTACAGGTGTCCAGTAACATTTTGTGGATGTAAATAAGAATATAGACCACTGGGTAGTCCTTCATTTTCCCTCTATTATTCAGACAGTAACATTGGTCTTAATGAATACTTTTTCCTCTCTGTTCATCTCCTTACCCTAATGCCCTGGGAATAAGATTGCCTTACTCAGAGATAGAGGGAACATCCAGGATTCTCACCTAACCATGGAACCTATTTCACATTTCATTGGTTGTGTGAATGGGCTGTGAAAATTGCTTCCTGTTTCTCTAAAGTATCACAACCGCGGTTTGCATGGGAGAGGTTCCTTCTGGTTACATGAAATAAAATTCATCCACTGAGTTAATTTCAAAGTCTTAAAATTGCCATGCATCTTGTTAAGTTTGAACAAGTCTATTCTGTCCTGTGAATACCTGCTCCCAAATCAGAGGCATTACAGTCACCTCTTGCTTACAGCAAGCTATTAAGAAAGAAATAAAATTTTAAAACAAACAATACCCACAAAACCAAACAAACAAGAAAACACACAGTCTTACTCTTCTGGTAAGTGTAGTCTTGGTTTTCTCAAATTGAGAGGAAGCTACTTTCAGTGTATCAGGGGACCTTTGAACAAGGACAGTCTATTTTTGTAAGAAGCCAATTTTGACTAACATGAAATACACAGGAGAAAAAAAAAATAAAGCTTAAATAACAGTAATGGAAGCCTAATTTTGAAAGCTAAGCTAACCTCTTTCTAACATCCTTCCACCTTTCTGAGATATTAATCAGATTTTAAAGTATCTAGTAAACCTGAGAATACTTAAAGCTTCTGAAACGTAAAATCACAGATTCTACTTAAGTTCCTGAAACTTCATCTATTTCCACTAAGCCTAGAATACATATGGACCATTTATCTGAGAGTATTCAAGCTTAGGACTTTCAAAATTTTTTTTTTTTTAACAAATAGGAATTAATTCAGCCAATTTCCAAACACAATGCCTAGCATTATATGTAGCAAATTTCAGTGTTTAAAAAAAATTTGGCTTTAAATTTAAAGATCCAGGAGCTTCCAAAAGGGGGTCGGTCTTCCAAAGATGGCTACTGCAGTACTCTGATTCTGTGAGTAAATCTAATAATAGAAACTGCAAGTAACATGCTGCTACCTGAGTGTCTGTAACTGTTAAAGAGAAAGAGCATGAGGAGCAAGTGTTAGGGAGTGGGAAAGCATTACTCTGTTCCTTTAACCAAGGAAAGGAAACCTAACACTCCAGTTCCCTGGTGAACCAAGCTTATTTAATTCTAGTGGAAACAACTGAAATTTTAGTATCAGCAGAGCTATTTTTTTTTTCTTTCAGAAATGCTGAGAATATCTAGCAGTGAATAACTCTAAATCAGACTTGTTTATTCACATTAAAAGTCAGTGCAGGTCACATTGTTTGCTTGGTGCCATTTGGTCTGCACTTAGTCCTTCCTGAACAGGAAGTCCTTAAGATTAAAGATTATATTTTTATGGTCCCTGCCTGCCTACCCCTAGCTATTACCTGAAGAGCAACCTAACTGGGAGTCAGTTTCTAGAAAGGATATTAACAACCATCAGTGTGAGTGTGTATGTCAGGATGAAAAATAGGAGGAAATCAAAGCATAGCAGTATAGTAAACGCAAAATTGTAAGGAACAGCAAAGTGATTGTTCACAATATTGGCAATAAGGTGTACTCAGAAAGAGGTATTTTCTATCCACAGGTCAGCAGAGTGCTAGATCACTAGAATGTATTTAAATTCAAGGAGCGAACATGATTTAAATACCCCAAAGCTATTCTCCACTGGACATATATTTATGTCTATTTTATAAAATCTGGGGGATTTAAAGTGCCTGTTCCTCAGAAAAACAATTTTTTTTTTACTCAGCATTTCAGAAATCATGCAGAGGAATGAGAAAGAAAACTCTAAACAGCATGAATGGTGTATCTAGGAAAGTCAGGAAGACTGCTTTCATAAACCAATCACTCTGACAGCTCTATTATTACATGGATGTTCATATTTAGGCTTTATATATCTCTCTCTTACTCTGTAACTTAAAGAACTAGCTTGACAAGATCTTAAATAAAATGTAATTAACACTTGGAATTAAAACAGCTATATTCTATTTCAGTATGAAAAAGCTTTGTCATGATAATCCAGGGAGGAAATCCAAAGGTCCATCCAGAGGAGTCATTTTGGATAAACAAAACTGAACTTGAATACTTATGTTCTGTATTGAATCTGTGTATTATATGTCATTAACACATCAATGGATCAAGGGGTGTCTAGAGCAACCGTATGGAATGCCTAGACATAACTTGTGGCAGGATGCTCAGCTCATCCACTGTCCTGTGCACACGTGAGGAGAGAGGCCACTGCCAAAAGGATGGTTGAAGCTCCTGGTCTCTGAGTACACTGGCTAAAAAGAAAGTCTGAGGCTGCAAAACCACCTGTCTCAGCCCTATGAATTGCCAGGTCACACATTGTTTTAGTTTGCCTAGACCAGGAGTGGACATATGAACACACTTCTGTTAAATTAGCTAACATATGTTGATACAGAGTTTTATTATACCAGATTTACAGTGACTGTGGGAAAGCAGCCAATATTCAAGCAAGAATATAGCTACACTGTAATTCAATTGTCATGTTCATCCAGCATTTCCACTGAATCAAGCAGTTCGCACTTCCCATCACCACAGTTACCTCTTTGCATTCCCCACTGTTTTCTTCCCTGTGGTAACATCATGTTTATTCAGACATCCAGTAAATTCCAGGTTAAATTAATCTTCCTTCCTCCCTCTTTTCTTTCTTTCTTTCTTTCTTTCTTTCTTTCTTTGTTTCTTTCTTTC
>JAWWEV010000001.1:82950583-83000069 GCA_035583235.1 Hafferia zeledoni | reverse complement strand
TTTCTTTCTTTCTTTCTTTCTTTCTTTCTTTCTTTCTTTCTTTCTTTCTTTCTTTCTTTCTTTCTTTCTTTTCTTTCCTTCTTTCTTTTCTTTCCTTCTTTCTTTCCTTCTTTCCTTCTTTCCTTCTTTCCTTCTTTCCTTTTCTTTCCTTCTTTCTTTCCTTTTCTTTCCTTCCCTCTTCCTTTCTTTTTCTTTCCTTTTCTTCTCTACTGGTTTGCACCTAGATGTGTGCCAGTGCTCTTCCTTAAAGAAGGGAGAGCGTAGAGCAGGGGATGAGCACTTGGGGAGTACAGGGCCAACTGCATGAACACAGAGCAACCCAATTTGAGTTATGTATTTAATGTGAAACTGCTGGTATGGAGCTAAACTGTTGATAAGAGACAAGCTTAGTAGAAAAATGCTGCATGGTAGAGAGACTCTCTGCTAAGATGATCAGGTGGTTTGCTTTCTCCCCATGGTTTTGGAATAATACAAACTCCAAGAAATAGAATAATTCAATAGTGTAGTATTCAAATTCACAAGTTTTCTTCAAAATAATTTCTGTCATAGTCCACATTTCAGCTGCTAAAATCTTCTTGCAAGTAGAACTTAATGACTTGATGAGTATCAGAGTCTCATATATACAGATTAAGGTAGCAAGGAGTTAGAGTATGTACAGGGAAGTCCTGAGACAGGTCTAAAATCCCAGTCTTCCCCAGAGAAGGCACTATGCTATGAGTAGTGAATCATTTTACATTCATTATATAAGCATAATCTCTAGTTCTAGTAGTTCCACAGAAGTGTTATAGACAAGAAAAATCATGTCTTCTTTTAAACATCTTGCCAATGTTCAGGTCCAAATAATAGTTCCTGGTTAAGTAGATGCAAAGGTTTTAATGCTACGGATGTTTACTTGCCCTTAAGCATCTGACTCCTTTTTCTATCAGCCCTTTACAAGTGGTTTCACTAAGCAAATGGGTGAGATGAGACTTTAATAAATTAAACAAGTCTAAAATAAAAGGCTTATTTAACTGCAGAAGTTGTTTGTGGGGAATAAAAGGTTTTAATCAAACTTGTCATCAATATTTTCAAAAGGAAAAACCATTTTTCAGTTGTGGCTTGGTCAGATTCTTTGAAGTATTAATGTAACCCTGAGAAACTGACTATTAGGCTCAACCAATTGCTGGACATTAGACACAACAAAAACAGGAAAAGTTCAAGAGTCTCTATTGACTTTCCGCTTGATTATAACAAACCACTCACTTTTTGGGTTTTCTTTTTTGAAGTGGAATTTTATACAGCAAGGCCAGGGTTTGTTTTTTTCTTTCTTTTTTTTTTTTTTTTTTTTTTTTTTTTATTTCCTTGATACACAAAATTCCCACCAACCTGTGCTCTTTCTTATTTCGAACATGAAGGACAGCTGTTCATATTTAATACACACACTGCTAATTCTGTTTAATTCAAAGACATAGCTACAGTGTACCTGAAAGGAAAACCTGGAACATCAGTGCATGGGTCAGGAGCAAATCTGGCTGGCAATTACAAGTTATTGAGAACTATCACAGCAATTAGTGTCCACCTATCTAGAGAGAGAAAAGTACCACAGGTTCCTGTCACAAACTTTATTTTGCAGTACATTGCTGTGTAGTAGCAACTCTCAGACAAACTTAAATAAATAAGGAGCACTCAGATAGGATTTTCCATTATTTCCAGAGAAAAAATAAAAAACAGCTGAATAAAAATATTGTTCCATAGATCTAGACATGCTAGAGGATAATTCACTAATGTTAACAAACTTCCATTGCAAAACAGAAAGAGAGATGCACTAGCACCAGGATATTCCACTCTGACGCAGTCTAAGAAACAACATTCCATAAAGCATACACACACTTCACACAATATTCATATACTTAGAGGAGTGTTCTTTTATGAGTGCTTTAATATTTTGGGATTATGTGTGTTGTTTTAAAGTTACATTAGTCACACTCCAGGGAAATGTGAGCTTCCATGCCTGCCCATTGTGGTGCTGCACTAGCTTGACCCACAGAATTTACCACATTAAGAAAGGATTTAAGTCTTGATTACTTTCACCTGTTGGCTTTCCAGCTTTTTTTTTTTTTTTTTTTTTACCTGCCCTCTCATACTGATACAGTTCATAACAGTGGTGACCTTTCCCTACTTTCTTGATTTAAGCAGAATGTAGAAGAAAAGGGACTTTCATGCACTGGCAGAAGCCTAAAAATAAGAACTGCAGCCAGTCCCTATTCAGGCACTTTTCCATTCTTATTGTGAGAATGGGCGCAACTGCTTCTCATTCTTTCCTGCACCATCCAGCTCCCACTCCATTCCTGAGAGCTGAAGGGTAGAAGCACCCTGCTTAGGCATGCCAGCCTGTTGTACATTTTGCTGGTTTAGGGATTTGTCGTGATTCCATACTGCCCCAGAGACATCCCTAAACACCTTTGTTGTAACTGCATGATAGGAAAATCTGTGTTGTCTGGTTCTGGGAGTAGCTCATTGTACTTACAACCTGATAAGATCTGGATTTTCCACCTTGTAGCCTACCAAATAATGATACATCATTTCATTCAGATTTTCTATGGCAGGAAAAAGAATGTGTGGGAAAACTGAAATGACATGGAAAAACAGAAAAACAGAAAAAGAAAGCAAGAAAAAAAATAATACAAATGTGTTAATTAAACAAAAGTCCTTCTGCTTTCACCTCTTTACCTTAGAAATTTCACCTTTTTTTCCTGTGACTTTTACCATCTTATTTTTTTTTATTTTAAATTCTATCAAAATAGTATAAAAAAAATTAAATCCCTCAATTTTTCTCACTGTTTCTGAGCCCTATTATCACCACAAAATAGACTTTAAAAGGACTGAAGAACTTATAAAATTTGCTAGCAAAAAATCTTTGGGTTCACAATTCATCACCTGATACTTACCAGAGGTTTAGAAAAGTCCAGTCAAAATTAAATTAAGTAGAAATAAACAGGGAAGGATCTTTTGACAGAAGAAAAGACATCAGGAGTCATTGGAGAAGGTGAAAGTCAGTGGTCAGAGGAGAGGAGAGATGGTAATACGAGAGCACAGTAAAGGATGGGATAAATGGTCCTACTGCGATAAGGCTGATAATGATGTAGTTAGTGGAAATGGGGAAAGGATATTTAACAATCAGCATAAATGAATAGATTTTGGAGGGTAATCAAGAATGCAATTGAATTGGGAGGAATATGGGAGGAATAGAGAAGCCCTTAGAGGTTTTTGGAGAAGTTTTATTTGAACTAAACTTCAGTTGATTTACATCTCAGAAGAGAACTATAGCAAAATAATTCAAAATATGCCTCTTCTGTAATATTGTAGAATACAAAGACAATTGCTATTACACAAACTTCTCCTTAAATGCTTATCCCAAAATATCTTTAATGCAGTTTACAATATTAGATCTATCTATATTAAGCTCTCACATCCCCAACTCAGGCCTGTAGTAAAATAAAGTGGTACTCTTCCATTTGAGATCTATTGAACCTCTGTAATTCAGAACCTACAAGGTAAACAAGTAATAAAGGAGAATTTTTGCATCCATCTTTTTGGTTGTTTAGTTTGTTTGATTTAATTTTAACAGGGGAAAAAAATGTCATCTGTTAAATGCAGATATCCAAATAATTTTCTTTTTAATCTCTGAAGAGGTGTCTTGACTAGATGTGTAATACAAGTTTAATTAAACATGGTGCTGTTTTTTTCTATGCCCCAAACTGCCTTTTTCTTCTAATGACCTATTTTCCTCTTCTCGTAACTGTTTCTTGTTTCCTCTTGATGTCATTGCCGCTGATGTTATTCTCTCAAGCAAACTTTTACTATTTCAGCTCTCCCAGTTGCTCTTGCTTTTGTTCTCCTCCCCCTTGTGTTGCTGTCCTTATGTGTCTTATGACCTTATTATCGTGAGACTCTTGACCTTTTGTTTTGGCAACCAATTACAGGAAGGACATTAAGGTACTGAGCTGACCAGCAATGAGCTAAATGTTTTAACTCTCATTACTGACAGCTACTGCCTGAACTATATGATTTTTATGGTACAAATGATGGGAAAGCAAGTACAGTAAACGAAATCTAATGCTAAATGACAATGTGTTAGCCTGTAGAGACCAGAACAGTGGTTTACTGCAGGCATCATGGTTACACAGAGTTTTTTATTGAAAGTTTTAAATTATGACCTGGAATTATGACCTTAATTCAGCTCACAGATGTAGCAGACAGGCAGGCAGAGGATTATTAGACTAGAATGGGATGAAGATACACCAAATTCTGATAACATCAGTCCAACTGAATGAAAATATGGAGAGGAAGTGAAGATAGAAAGGAAAAAGAAATAGGTACATGTGAGGGGAGGAGGGTGAAGAGGGGAAGAGGCAAAACCAGTTATTCTTTGAAATATCTTCTCATAGCATTTCCTACAAGTACTGTATTCAGTACTGGGCTCCACACACATACTAATGGGAAGTGGTTAGTGAGCAGGCAGAACCTGTGCCAAAGTGCATATCTATAGTGCAACTCAGAGATGACATCACAGTTCATGCAAGCCTACCTGAAACTGTTTTACCAAGCTAGGCTGGCAACTAATAATGGTGAACCAACATCAGCATGGTGCCCTGTTTAGCACAGCATCCTGAGAGTTTTGCAGATGGTGCCAAAACCCAGGCTTAGCAACTTAAGTTGTCACAGGTAGGTGTCTACAACTTGCAATCACACCTTTGAGTTCCAAGACAGGCATAGCTGCTTGGGTAAGTGTTCATTAGAAAGGTGAAAATGAAGGAAAGCAATAAAAGATCCACAGTCTGGACAAATAACAGAAACTGAGTCTAGGGAAAACAGCATCTCTTCAGTAGGAACCTATGAGAGCAGTCATTCCAGTAATTTTGTGGGTAATGAGGCTTTTTCTTCCTGCACTTTTGTCATGGTTGCATGCTTCCACATTCATTAGTCTGTCCTTTGCTAAAAATCACTGGTGAAAAACAGAAAATACTCTCCCATCTTCAAAGGCCCTTCAGTCTTTCTCAGCTTGCTTCCTCCCCCCACCAAAACCCCCACCCCTAAATTCACCTCAAAGTCACTGAAGTCTAATAAGATGTAAATGGGAAAAAAGACATACTTACTTATCATGATGTTACCCCCTTTAATATTCTGATGCTGTTCTACAACAAGTGAATAGTTTTCTTTCAGTAGCTCGTTCATTTGACTTAAGAAAAGTTAAAAAATCTTTTTGGCGATTATTGCTCAGGCATCCTGCCAAGTCCATCTGCAGTGGCAAAACAGCTGAGTATCAGGCACAACATGAAGCTATGTTATTTATTTTGTTTCATTTTTACGTTTGTTTTCCTTTGTTGGTATTTTTACTGTCTATGCCACCATATGACCCTGTGTTGTTTCAAGGCAATGAAGACTGCCCCCTGAAAGCAGTTCAGCACTTCTCAGTCCAGCACAGCAGATCTGTATCACATTCCCAACCAAGACATTGATAATTACACAGAACTTGAAGCAAAGGCTCAAAACCCATGCTACAATCAGAGGTCTTTAAAGTACTCAAGAAAGCAGACCTTGGGTAACACATAGATGAAGGAGAAAGGCAGTTTTTACTGAGAAAAGAAGCTGTAGAACAAAGTAAAATGTAGAGGGAAGGAAGTGTAAAGGCTTTGAAGCCAATCCGCAACTCAACTAACACTCTTATACACACAATCTTTCTTATTCTTTCCCACAATAAATCACTATTGAACAAGAGGTTTTGGTATCTAATAGTTGCACAGGAGGAATTCTCATGTCATTTTGCTTTTGTACTAGGTAGGCGTTTCTTACTTCTAAGTCTTTCCTTCTAAGTCTTCCCTTCCAACTTCCCAGAACTTCGAATATATACGCAAAATTTGTAGACACAAAATAGGTTAAACAAACCCATTCAGAAATATCTCTGCAGAATTATATCATTCTGACTATTGCCTACAGATTATGGGTTTTTTACTTTATTTGCTGAATCAGATCCTTAATTAGTTTAAAATTGGCATATTTCAATTGTATTTTCAGGTCTTATTTAACATGTCAATATAGAATAAATAGTCTAGTATCTATTTTGGTAGTAGGAATGTATGTGAGAAAAATAAGTAAGTATAGTATTACAGGCTTACACAAATATTTCATGTTTAGAGATTATAAGAATCTCCTGCATTCACTGACATCACTGTAAATTTCACCACACTGCCAAAAATCAGGCAACCAGAGCAGAGTTAATTCAGTGAATAAATTACCACTTTCAAGAAAAAATTGCTGCAATTCAGAACTGAGGCCTGAGGGTAGACAGAACTATTGTAGTGTTTTGCTCAAAGCATTTGATTTTGCAAAATCTTATGTAACATCTGTTAAAAATATTCTGCATGTATAGTGTGTAAGTTAATTGACCAGGGAATTCCAGTGTTATGTGATATGATGCAATCACAAACTATCTAAAGCCTGTGATGGATTTGAATAATTTGCGTGAGACTGTGGAGGAAGGTATAACAGCATCAAAAGTTAAATCTCATTGAGGCAACAGTCACAGCATCTCTGCTTTGCATGTGTGGCACCAGTGTTGCTTAAAATGCCATTGTGCTGGTTCTGGCTGAGATAGAGTTAAATTTCTTCCAAATAGCTTGTATGGGGCTATGTTTTGTATTTGTGCTGAAAACAGAGTTGATAGCACAGGGATGTTTTTGTTATTGCTGAACAGCACTTACACAGCATCATGGCCTTTTCTACTCCTCATATCGTTCCACCTGTGAGCAGGCTGGGAGGGTACAAGGAGTTGGGAGGGGACACAACTGTCACAGCTGACACCAAAAGACCAAAGCAATATTCCATAACATATGACAATTCGCTCAGCAATAAAACTGGGTGGGAAGCTTGGTGGAGAGCTGGAGGTGCTTCTTAGGGTCTGGCTAGGCATATGTCAGTTGGATGTGAGAAACTTTTCAATTTCATCAATTCACTGTCTTGGGTTTTATCTTTCTTTGTTATTTTTCCTCTTTTCCTTATTATTATTATTGTTGATTGGAAATAATTAGACTGTATTTATCTCAGCCCACAAGCATTCTCACTCCATCCCACTGAAGGGGAGTGACTGAGCAGCTTAGTTGCCAGATGGGATTAAACCACAACAGCCATGTTCAGAACCATGTTTGGAAACTCAGCCCCTGTCATCTAAACTGTCCCAGAAAAATTATGGAAATGCATAGGACTCATTAGACATAAGACACTAGACACTGAAATCTCACAATCAATACATTTTCCAGACAGTAGACAAGGATAGAAACAAGACAACACTGCCTAATGTTAGAAAAATAGCTTAGGAAAGCAATCTTTCATTAATCAAAAATTTACAATACTCTCATCACTGTCAGTCTGGGAGCTAATGATTGCCAAAAGTTGGATGTTAAAACCTGGAATGTCTACTAGCATGAAGGAACAATTTCCTTGTGACAGAAAAAAACAATGGGAGAAGATGGTTTATGATACTTTGGTTATACTTGAAATAGCTCATTATTATTAAATAATAATAATAATAAGTATGACCATAATGATAATAATAATAATTATTTTTTTTAACCTGAGTGAGACTCCAAAGGCAGTGTATGAGATCTTCTATCAATTTGATATTTGTTTTTCTAAGTGTAGAAGAATAGGATATAGAAAAAATTAAAGTGCAGTTGAACTTATCTATATATAAAGATGTGCATATAATTGTGTATATACATGTCTATGCACCCTTTAGCTGGTATCACTACACTTGTGCTACTTCTATGGAACGGTACAACCATTTCTGACTGTGAGGATTTCAAATCCTTCGTCAAACTTGAACAGAAATGCCTGTACTTCAATTTACTTCTAAGCCATTCCTCCAAAGTTATGACATTTTGGGTTACTATTACTGTATTACAGCCTACAGACCAGTAGTGTAAATAGTATGACAAGTACAGGCATCATTGGTAGCAGCAGTCAGTACATAAAGAGACATTGGTAACCTCTCCATGTGCACCTCAGGAAAGAGCATAGACTACACATTCCACCTCCCCATGCCACTCATACAGACAGGGGCTTTTGCAGTAGATGTTACTCTGCTGTCATCTAACTCAGTTAAAATCCTGTCATTCTCCTTTTCATTGTTCCTGGTAGCTGCAGACAACAGACATGGAGAAACACAGAGCTTGCTTCAGACATCTTCTCTGAACTTAATTCATGGATTGCCATAGATTAAGTCTAAGTCTTGTTTAAATGAAAAAAAACCCCAAATCTGCATGATTGAAGAATTGATTCTAGCTTTCACTAGTTCTTACTATGCATGTATAAAAGGTTAGTCCAGAACCATTGTTATCATTGGGGTTTTTTTGGTAGAGAGGGTCATCAATCCATATCCTGCTTCTCTTCACTGGAGAAGATGCTTTCACTTTGATCTGAGAATGCCTGTATTAAAACAGTTCAAATTCAATAATAAAATCATTATATTATTGCAGTGGAAGTTAGGTGAATCAGCTGAATCATGGTAAATCATTACATATTATTACCTCAAAAATCTAAAAAAATGGATTTTTTTTTTTATCTGAACTTTAAAAGGAATGTATTCTTTTATTTGCCTTGGAAGCCACAAAAAATGTTTTATGTGGCTAAGTCCTTACTCTGTATTCACATTATTAAAGAATGCACAGCGCTCACAGCTTTAAAAGATGTGCCTGCACGTAGTGTGAGTACTGTCTTAAAAATGCTGTATACCTAATCAGCATTGATGCTGGTTTAGGTCCGTGCATGGTTTAGACATGATTCTCAACAAAAAGCACTTACCGAGTCTTGGCGCAGCTGACAAAAATAAAGAGAATTTTTGTTTTTGTGGAGGCAGCACTGCTCTGGGACACCATACCTAGTTTTAGTACTCTGGATCAACCACAGAGCTTCCCACAGAGTTTCCATTTGACTTCAGGCAAGATTATTCACCTACCCTGTGATTCAGTTCCCCAGGCACAAAATAAAGGCATTTTCTTATCTCACTGGGGTGTTATAGTGACAAAACTGAGTAAGTGTGATGTGCTCACATGCTAGAGCAGACAGCCAGGGAAATACTTAGACTACAGTAAGACTCGCAGCTCAAAAGTTTAACTCAAATTATCTGATACATTCTAAGGGCTCTTATCTTTAAAGGGAAGCCTTACCATAAGCAAACCAAATGATCTAGTCTAGGGCTAACTAGGCTAAGTGGGATCTTTCTTCTTTCCTTTGAACAGATTTCAAAGTAAAACAAGATAAGCAGAAGCTCCTTAGAGGACCTCTCTTCACAGAAAGCTGGGATGTGACAAGAAGCGCAAAGCATCTCTAATTTCAGGAGCAAAAGCTTTAGTTTGGTAGGGTGAGAGGTAGTGTTTACACCCACAATAGATAAAGAAATTCCCCAATCCTCAGGGGATTCTTTTTCCATTGTTTTCCCCTTTGTTTTAAGTTAGACAGATGCCAATCAATGCAATACGTATTCTACAGGAATTTACAGAAGACTTTCAATACAGAACTAAAACATACACCTTTTCTTTCTCGTAATAGATGTATCCATTCATGTGTAATTTATAGCTGCTACTAAATAAATGAATCACCTTAAAAAAACATTTTTATTAATCGATCAGCACTAAAAATATATTGCTGGTAAGCTTTTGCAAGAGTTGTTTTGGATGAAAATTGACACAATCTAATTTAATGCCTCTCAAGGTTTGGGTTTGGGGTTTGTGTTTGACAAAATAATGACAATATTGAAGTGTGAAAACACATGTCTACAAAAAGTATTTTTCATACAGTTGTGACTTCTATCATGTTCTTAAATATGACTTACATTTTGTTCAATAACAACCCCATCCTACTCTCCAATAAGTAATGCATGGTTTAACATTTGTGTATGAATATTTTCTTTAGAGACTGACAAACAATTTTCTCAGTAAATTTAGCAAGTTTTTCTATTCTGAGAATGACTAAGAACTGATTATCCTTCCTGAAAGCAAGGCACTTTCCTACACTGTAGAGTCATAATGATTTGCTCTAAGTATTTGATACCAAAGCCGTTTCCCATTCCAAGTAATATTACATACACACTCTTCACTACAGTGACACACACTAATTGTGTGTGTGCTCAAACTCCTGTCTCAGTTAATCATTTTTGCACCAAGGCTCTCTGGAGAGACTTACAGTACCTGCCAGTAGTCCTCTCTATAAAAACAGACTAATAGCCATTATTGTTCTTTAGCACACTCTGAAGAAAAGCAGTTATAGCTTAATGAGTCAGACACATTTATACATTCTCTCACAAGTTCATGTCCCATCCATACCAGCTGTGAATCAGCCTCTTCACCTGACATATTTATTGTTCTGCAGGTAATAATAGATTGATATGTCATCCTACCATTGCTTTGCCACTTGGGTGGATCGGAAGCACGTAATTTGAGGCCAAAGCACAGCAGCATGAAGCAGGTCACCCTGGTGTAGATGTGACACTAAGCCAGGAAGAAATTTCAGCAAGGAATGATACAGTCCAAGTTACAGTGAAAGATGCTGCTTTTTGTCGTTCTTTTTTTCCTGTTGTTGCTGTTGTTGTTGTTGTTGTTGTTGTTGTTGGAGGGTAGAAGTTGGGGAAAAGGTGTCAGAGAACCCATCTGCATAAGCAAGTTTTGATAAGCTGCTTGACTTCTTTCAATCTTAAAAAGAGGCTTGACTCTCTATCTCTGCACAAAATTTCCAAAAATTAATATAGCAGCTATATAAGAGAACAAAATATCAATGAAACCGGCACCATTTGTGGAATTTACATACTGACATACTAAAATGAGAGCATTTATCTAGATCTAGAGCAAAATTTTGCTGTCTGTAAGTTGTGGTATCTCCTGCTCTCACAGTTTGCAAGGAGGAACATGGCATGCAGCCCTTGGTTGGTCTAACAATAAGATAGTTAAACATCAGTGTGGTTCAACAGATCTCAGTAAAATAGCTAAGTAACTGATTTAGCATATGTCATTTGACAACACATTGTTACACGCTGAATAACATAAATACAGAGTAAGAATATGCTAGATCTTCCTTTGTTCATCATTAAATACCTTCAAATATCCATATATAAGGAGAACAAAACCACAAAAAACCTCAAAGAGTATTTATTGCAACTGCAAATCTCCTAATTTAATCTGTAGAATGATTATGCTATCTAGGAAAAAGTGGGGAAAGGTTTCTTCTACTACTCCTCTTACCTGGTTATCCTAAAGAAAAAAAAAATCTCTGGTAAAGGGCATAGCTTTTCAGATAAATGAAACACAGACATTTCTTATAAAATATTTAACTTTAGAGTTCAATAGGGATTTTTCTCAGCTATCCAATGCTTTTAAAACTCTGGGGGAAAGCTGTACTCTGTATTAAAACCCATTAAATTAATTCAAATGTAAAACTCCTGTAAATGAATTGTGTGTGCTCTTTTGAGACGTTTCCTGCTCTATCCCACCGAGTGCCCAGAGATGTGTGAGTTCAAGCATCTCAGACTGAACCTACTGCAAAACTTCCTGTAAAGCAGAGGCGGGTAGTGATGGGGCTGACATCCAAGAGCAGCAAACCGGCAGCAGCCAAACTGAATTAGCCTCATGAGGTAACAATCGCAGGAACTACTTTTCCGACACTGACAAGCAAAGTCCTGAGTTCTCCACCTTTCCCCACCCCCTAACCGGGGTGGGCAATGAATATACATATTAACCAGCTCCACTCTTGCTTTGGGTTTGATGGCAGTCCTGCACCCACCATTGTTTGAGGGAAGGATGCAGGACACAGACTGCAGGATTGTTACCCAGATGTTTCAAGCCACCCACAGAAAGGCATCAATGGGCTATAAATTTGTGAGGGTAGAGGAAGATTTACAAAAGAATTGAAGGCAACCACAGGGAGAAGCCGGAATAAAAGGAGCTCTGCTGGTGGTAGCGTACCAGCAGATGAACAGGCTGAGGGCTTTCCTGTGGCAATCTTCTCCCTGCTAGCCATGAATTTTAACCAGTTGTACACAGAGTGATTGCTTTACTTGTTTAGACTCCTATTGACACACAGCCATGTGGTTAAATTAGGACCAGAATTATCAAAATACCATAAACTGACTACACACAGCCATGGAGAAAAGGCAGCAGTTGGTTTACTGGTATGTTTTGGAATGGTCTTTTTTTTTTTCAAATCCTTGTGCAATCACAAGGGACTTCCTTTTCTTTTCTTTAAATTCCACACACTGTTAACTTTCATGAGCGACTATATTTTTCTCTTTATGTAAAGAATATGTGCTGCATTTTTCTTGCATTTCCTTGAAGTATGAATTAGTAAAAAGGAAACAATTACAATCCTAGACAATTTAGGGGGTAAAAACTAAAGTCCTGATTTCACCATTTGTTTGGGTTTTTTCTACTGAGTAATAACATTTTATCTACTAAAGTTCTGTTTTTAGGTTCACAAATGCAAGCAAGGACAAGTATTTTTATTCTGTGTCAAACACACCACAGTCATACCAGCAAGAGCCATGTGTACATGTATGCCAGCATCACTTGCACCAACAGTACTCAGATGTCTTAATTTTTCCAGGCCACAGCTTCTCGTGCTACCTAGACAGACTTCCACTGCAGTCCAGTTTCTCAACTGGATTATATTATACATCACCACTAATTATCCACTGATTTGCTATCACATTTATTGGCAGAGAGGATCACTGCTGCCCTTGCCATACAAGCTGCTTGCGAGGTTTGTTCCTGAGGTTATAGCCAAAGTAGGAATAGCTATGCCTGACTTCAATTTTTCCTTAGCTTTTCCTCAGGGGATTTATTAGATAGTGATAGAGGCTCTCTGGCTTTTACTCTGATGCATCACTTTTCTGCCTATTGTACTGCAGGAAATTATTGCAAAGGAATTTGCCATCAGGGTTATCTTTCATGGGTTTTTTTCCTGCAAAGGACCATTAGGTTTTAATCTTTAACTGAAGAATCTTAAAAATCATACGCAATTGAAATCAAGAAAAGTCAGCACGATATTAAAATTTAAGAAAGTTCCAATATATTAACTAAAATTTTAAATAGAATATAGTTTCTATTAAAGGAAATGACACTGAGAGACAAATCCCACCTGTTAAAATGTTCTCCAGATGATCAATAAAACCTGGGTATTTTATCACAGAAGTTTGATCAGCATAGTTGCAGAGGAGGCCTGTGCAGTGCATTATAAGAGCCGAAAGACACCCTTGTTTCTAAACAGTATTATTTATTCATCAGAAAAGCAAAAATCTATTATGAATCATGGTACCTGACATTAGGACATGAGCACATACTCAAGACTGAAATACCTTTAAACACCTGGCTTTCAACTAAGGAAGTGTAAATTAGAGGTATTTTTTTTATTTAGAGCCAAGAACACAGATTGTTCACTTCATATGAGGTCTCACCCTGAAGCTGCCATACAAGATGACATGATTGCATGACAGATCACAAATGTCACACAAACAACCAGTGCCCTTTGGCCATAATACTCATAACATGATCAGAAGGTTCATGGCCAAGATCAACATAACCAAAGACCCCAGTTTTTTCAGATAATACATGCTCTTTGAATTTCAGGGACCATCAAGTTAGCTGATGTTTTCAGATAGAAAAGTACAGTCAGCACTGGCTATCTAAAATTTCCTTTCCTTTTTCAGGGCTAAAAAACCCTTCAGATGTCACCAATTATAAGCAATCAGACAAATGCATAAACTTGGATCCTGACGACAAGTAATTTATGGGATTTGTAGTGTTCAAGCCCAGGATACTGTGATTGTGCTTGATGTTGCCTATCCCATTATTTGCCTTCTACAAGTAAACCCAGTGGCTGACATTAAGTTTTCAAGTTATTTTTAAAACCTGCATTATGCATTTAGGGAAAGATTTTTAAGGACAAGACATTTTGAAGTACATTACATCTGACTTGAGCTAACAATGAATTTCTCTGTGGTCTTACTAGATGAAAAGGAAATCTTGGATAAACCTGTTCTCTTTAATCACAGTGAAATAATACTCTTTGATTTTCAGTGCATGTCATTCACAGTTATTTATAGGACAATGCTGGAAGTCAAAACAGTCATCAAGGGTTAGTAGATATTAGACTTAACATCATATGTTTTCATTAATGGGCTTAAATGAACAAGTAAAGAAATACTCCAGTGATTAAGGCTATTAGAAAACTAGTCACTCATATCAGCCACCAAACAGGAGTCTCAAATTTCCATTAAAAAAGTATTTTCTGTCTTAGTGAATGATTATTTGGTCACAATATGATTTTCTGAAAACAGCTAAATTATGATGCATCACTAAGTACTGATGGCTCAAAAATTTAATTGCCTGTGTCAGACTTTCTTCTTAAAAATCAAGCACTAGAATCCAAGCAGATAAAACTATTATTTCTACAAATATATCTGGTTTTAAGCAACATTACAGTCTTATAAAAGCCCATTGCCATCTGCTCTGTCAAAGTAATAAATGAAGAAGTTGAATTTACATGTGGCACTCTGTTAAATGAGGTAAAGTTCAAGACAGACTTTTGCTTCCCAGCAGATGGGGATCTCCCAGCAGGGATGGAAGTCAACAAAGAGGGTAGCAGGGGGTTTCCATAAATTCATGTGATCCCTGGGCAGAACTAAATGGATTAAATAACAAGGACTCTGGGAGTTAAGCTGTATCTTGTTATACTAAGAAGTCTCTGCATATTAGGTACACAACAGTTATTCATCCTTTCTTGAAAAGTAAAGAAAACATGCTACCCTTCTTTTTTCTTGGTTTTTTTTTTTTTTTTTCATTTTTTTCCTTTTTTTGAGCTTCTTTTACCTTGTGTCTTCTTTTGGAACTGCAAAGCATGAGACAAACTATAAATCTCTTCTACACAATAAGAAGATATACAAAAGACTGTATTATCATAGGGAAAGGCAAAAAGTGTTTATGGATACTACTCAATGGTTTTTTGCTCTCAAGCATCCTATAACTGCTACCATTCATTGTTCAGTAATATTTGTGTCATGGGGATTATTGCTAGAGGTTGTTTAAAATATTATTTTTCGTTATTTATCTTCTGTCACTGGAAAAGAGGACAATTTTGACAGTTTCCCTTATTTTGCAAACTTCTTTTTATGACCCACATTAATCACATTTGAATTTAGCAACTAAACAATAGTGTTTAAAGAATGAAAATATAAATGAGAAAATGCTTGAATGAGTACAATATGAATCTTTAAAACTATTTGTATGTATATGGGCAAAGAAACCTGTGTTGAGAGTTTAGGTTTTTATTTTAGGGCCATTGAGCTTGAACAAGAAATTGAATAGCCAGTATTATAATGCATTACAGTGAAGAGATACGTTTGTCTTTTAATAGTTTTTCATATTTGCTTTTGACAGCATATTCCAAAATTAGTTTTCTGAATTCTTTATGCTTTGTCTGACATGGCTTCTGACGTTCCTAGAACAAGCACCTGATGTGGAGTGAGGGGTTTGAACTTGAGTTGTTTGCTTGTTTGTTTAAATTTACTTTGGCTAAAATCATGCCATTTTTTGCATCAGGGACCAAGATCACTGCTTCCTTTACCATAGAATGGCAAGGCTGTTCTTTCCTTTTTTCTTTTTTTTTCTTTTTTTTTTTTTTCTTTTGTCATAGTTTTGGATTTTCAGTAGATGAAAACCAAAATTTACCTGCTTATAGTTTCCATAGGTTGTATGTCCTGGGCACTTGCAGTGCAGCCTATTTGGGGTGCTGTATTTCACTTAATTTCAACAAAGACAAACACAAGAAAAGAAAGTGTTTACTTCTGTAACAGAAGTAACACACATTTGTTTAGTCTGAATGGCATTTTAATTAATGAAAATTATTAAAAATTATACTTTGTGTTTATATAGAGATGTGTATAGTTTTAGGCACATTACATATGTGTGCACATCCACACAGATGTATATCTGCACAGGAATTTTGGATGGTTTTAATTAGAGAGATGACTACAGGGCCTATGTCACATGATTGTCTGACTGATGAAAAACAGTTTCTTCACTCAGGAATGATGAGTGATTAAAAATACGGAATAATTACCACGAATATTGCAGAATTTAAAATATTATTGTTTATGTACTTTTCTGTTTAATCGTCTTTTGTGCATTATCTGAGACTAAACCTCATGAAGTATAATCTCTGTCCTGAGGAGGCAATGCATCTCTAAAAGTCCTTTGTTAAGATGACAGGCTAGTAATTCTACTCCCATTAGCTGTCTTTTTCCCATATTGCCGATGCTTAGCATGTAAAATAAGTTTAGGGAAGGATCTCTTTGTCAAAATGAGTTGACTGCATTGTGATCTCAAGCAAAATTCGGGCACACATTTATTTCCATGTTTCCTGTAAAAACCATACAGCAATCTGAACAGCTGTCAACTTTGAACGGACTAGCTTTGGGTCTTCTGAGAAGAACAAAAGAAAACTCCAACAGAAGAGTGTAATCTGATAGAGATAGGCTGCCCTGTCTGTGCAGCAGTAGCAGGACCAATTTCCCAAACACATGATGGGATATACCAGTTTATTTTCCAGGCAGAGTCAGGCTATAAGCTTTGAACCTCTGGCAATTTTTTTTCACACTCAGCTGAGCTGCTTTTTAGATCTGCCTGTTGGCTTCTTAGTGTTACCCTGGTTGTAAGGCTAACAAGTACAGTTTGGGCATTGAAATATGTCCTTCTGCTCCTACTTTGTTTGCAGTATTCATATGTAAAAGGACATTTTTGAAAGCCTCAACCTTTTCTTTAACAAAACTTCAACAACAGAGAGATGAGTCTTTCACTGTCTTCCCCTGAAGTTAGCGTCCAGCTCCTAATGTTTTCAAAAATGAAGGATCAAGTTCTTGACATGTTTACAAGACAACACAAAGGGAAGGCAGAAAACATAACAAAAGTATAAATATCTCTATACACCTATCTATATATAAAAGTTAAAACTTTTAAAGCTGTCTGTTTGTTCTTATTTCAAGAAATACACAAATGGTCCTATTAACATCTGAATACACTGTATCACATTGTTTGACTGAAAGGGAAGGAAAAGAAAAGCAACAGAAAATTTGAGAACAATAGATATGTGTGATACAGGACTGTGCTGTGCTAGAGAACAGAATATTGAAGACAGGCTTGAATCGTGAAGAAATTTTGTGAAAGATTCTTTGTGTGTACTTTTTCAGGGAGCATAGGTTTTTCTCAGAGCCTTTCTATGACTTCAGAGAGAATCTAAGTTCACAGGAACTACAGACGCAATCTCACATGGCACCTTAATCTCTGTGTGCACTTAAGGGAACACATGTACTGAGGTCTCTCTAGTTAATTTTTGGAACGTCTTCCTAGTTTGATGATTGTGTTTTGCAGCAGTGTCCTGCTTTTATTTGTCTCAAAAGCCCAGCTACACTATCATGTAGTATTGTACACTGAAATGAACTTTTAAAAAGCAACTACCAATTCATCAAATCCCCATGAGTGCCAGTGGCTCTCAAAAGTGCCAGGAAACTTAGCTCATGTCTAGGTGTCACAGCATTTACCTCTTCTGTCACCCTTCTCTCTTTTGTAGTTTCTTGGCCCTCGCCATGTATCTTCCAAGTGTTTATGACAGCTGGGAAAAAGGGCAGCCATGGATTACAACTGATAGTCCTAGTATTTTTATGCTGAATTGTACAAAAATTTTACCCTGTCATTTTCCCCTTGGAATAGCCATCGATGTAGTAAGCAAGAGTACTTTCAGGACTTCTGCAGTAATTTACTGCTAAAGAAAAATTGATATTTTACCTTAAAATTATCAAATATCAATAATACAATCTATGCAATTTTGTTCACAAAATAATGCATTTGAATTTTAACTTCCATCTGGAAAAGGGAGGGTCCCAGCTCCAGGAAAAGATAGTTTTGTTTGTATTTCCATCAAGCTATTTTTAAGTGCCTTAGGTTAGACTCACACAAGGACTCAGGCAACAGTGAGAAATGCATGTCACCTCTCCTAGACACCCTGTCTCTTATTAAGGCCCACTGCCCAAAGTCAAATTAAATTAGATGTCTCATACAGAAGACATGAACAATACACATTTTCCTAGGAGCCTCCAGAAAGAGCTTAGTCATAAGGCTATAGATTACTCTGATGTGACAGAGTCTGGGCATTAAGCTAGTCACTGAGATGTTAGACATCATCAAAATTTAGGTAAATACATGCACAGACAGGGGCAGGGATTTAAGAAACATGTCAAGCAAATGGCTATCTATTTTGGTTCCTCATCACTGAGATACAGTGTTAGACCTCCAAATTGGTTGCAAGGTCTAAAATCTGTCCTAGTCTTTTAACAGAATTAGCCTTAAATTGCTTTAAATGTCAATTGTTTCTTGAAGAGAAGTGAGCTGTTCAAAATCGTCAAAATATTGCCATTTTAAGGAGGAAGTGTGCTGTTTCAATATTATTACCAGCAGAAAGACTGAAACAGAAAAAATACCCTACATTTTAAAGACAGCAGCTACTCAACCATTTCTTTGGTAGTTTAATTATACCTTATGATTTCCTCAGGGTCAAATTTCCCTTTACATAGTACATATAAAACTAAAACTATTTTGCTGACAAATGCTATATGCAATGTGACAAAGCTGCAAAAAAAGGAGTGAATATGATCTTAAACAAGATCTTCATAGAACACACTTTTTAGTTGGCAGATTCCATTGCTTTGATTCAGTGCAAATCTGTAAAATAAGTTTCAGATGTAACCTACATTATGGTGTCAGGTTAGAAGAAAAATATCTTGTCCAAAAGTGTGCAAAGAATTAAAACATTTTCCCTCAGCTGGCTACTTATGAACAAGATGCTGAAAACTAGGATTATCACTTCTTTCAAGAAGCTATTTTTAAATTAGTTTTTAATTCCATGGTGAAATTCAAGCAAGTTCTACTGTTCCAAAAGATAAATTTCATTTAGAAAAATATAAAACTGAGGTTTCTTTTACTTTGAAGTGTTCCTAAAGTTACTTTCTGAAACCATGAAGTACATATTTTAAACTTTAACTTTTTTATACTGGAATTATCAGTAAAATTGATTTCACTCCACATATTGCAGATCAAAGATAAATTTGATTCAATTACATTGAAACAGAGTCCATTAATTTTCATCCAAATATTGTGATTTATAGTTAATCTGAATTTTCACATACATGATAAAACGGAAAAAAATCGTAAATATTTTCTGTAACTGAGGTAAACCTTTTGTCATGAGCTTTCCACTCAGCATGGGTGAGCAGAACCTAGGAAAAGTGATTGTTTCATCACCATTGACCATAAATACTCGTTTACACAGATGTATCAGAACAAATCTGGTAAAGGCCATGGACATATTCTGTATTTTCAGCAGTTTAAATGACAGTAGAAGTGTATCCCTGGCTGCTCCTGACAGTGTTTCACTTAAGTGTTATTTAAAACAAATTTCCAGTGCAATAAAGCCTCTCCCCTCTGCAAATGTAAATTATATTTAATATGCCTGGGAACAAGTAAGGCTGCCAAAGTCTGAGGCAAGCCAGCCTTTATGACTTCAGTCCGTTCTCAGCCCTTGATTACAATTTGATTTCCTTTGGCATCAAAAGACAAACTATTTTAGTGAACAATGTTCTTCCTCTACCAAGAGTGAGCTCTACTTTCTTGGCAGAAGGCCTATTTACTTGCAGACAACATGTCCAACCTCCCAGCAATAGCAGACCTGTGAACTTTGATTTAAAGCAGCACAAAGCAAGAAAAACAGAACAGAATGTATATTGCTCACTTGAGAGGCTTATTGTTTAACCGGCCTACTTATCATTAGCCTGTGCTCCAAACCTCAACACTTTCTTTTGTGTACTTTATGCCAGACATACGGCCACGTTGGGATGCTGACAGCAGTTTTAGCACTGCTGCACGATACATACTACTTGTAGTATGTTCTGTCTTACAGCCAGGACTTTCTTCAAAGAAGAAAGCGAATTTTAAAAATGCTGCTGCTAATAATTGTAACTGTCTGACAAGAAGATTTAAAAGTGATGTGCTTGGAATGATGGCAGTGTTCATTCATCTGCACTGAGAGCCTTGTAGATGATAAAGCATTTAAAATGAACTGTGTATTATGGTAAGAAATTAAACCCATGAAGGCTGCTGAATGTAGTAAAACAAAATAAAATGTTCCCATACTCTTAGCTCCACAGCCTCCCATGTCAAAAGAAGAAAACAAAACAGAAGAAATACTTTTCAAAGAGACACAAATTCCACTCAGACTTTTTGTTTACCTCCACCTTTGGGTAACCATATATCTCCCTCTGGCTTGTAATAGCATGCTTTTCCCTTTCTCATCACTATCTGAGCACCAAGAATGCCCTTTTACCTTTTTCTCTGTTTGTTTGTTTTACTTAAGTACTTTAAACCCCATATAGTGATCAGGAGGGAAGAGAGGATGGGAATAGCACTCAGGTGCAAGCAGTGCCTTCCTGCCTGTAAAGAAGCACCAGCGTTCCCTTGCTCTTGCCTCCCAGTCTTCATCAGGGCCAAGGTTCCTCCTGAACAGGTTAGGCTACTCTCTGATTTCAGCTGATTTCTACACTCTTACAAGACCTTACCAGATCCATTGGAGAATAAGAAGCTTCCAACAATTATGTTCTTACATTAGAAAATGTTGTTTTATTTACAAGGGGGAAAAAAAGGCCTATTGAAATATCATGGTTCAGGGATTGGTGTTTGGTTGTTTGTTTTTCTTTTTATTATGATAGAAAATATTGATAGTGTCAGAACTGTAATTAATTTTTAAAGTTTTTTCATCAAAAGTGGAATAAGAAATTATGGGTCTGAATCAGAGCACAATATTTAAATAGTGTCTAAGTAGAACATGTCCAACAGTCTCCACTTAAATGTTAAAAATTTCAGTCAATTTAGGAATTAAAAATAAAATTAAGTTATATCTCAGCATTTTACAAAGAATAGCCAAGTTTAAGTGCTTCACTCAAGACCAAAATCCAGATGAACAGAAGAATGAGAGGCAGAGTTACATATAGATAGAGAGATATAAATAAATAATACATCCTAACTTTCTTTACTGCTATAACAGAGGCACTAGAGTGAAAAAGAAAGGAACATCACATAATTATAATACCAGGTAAAACAATCAAAATAATTAAATGTTTACATCTTATTGAAAAATTCAAAAGCACCATAGTCAGGAAAGGGAAGAAAGGGGAGAATGTGTCTGAACTATTACTGAAAGCAAAAATGAAAAATTGCATACAATTATTAAGGTCTTGAGCATTGTGTCATTGTCATGATGAGTGAAAAATAAGGTCTGGGGGAAAAAATAAAAGCCTCCTGTGCACTCTGAAGAATGTAATAAGAAATAAAAGTGCAGCTGGTCTGTGTTTTGGGAACACATTCAGTGAGACTCCCAGAGAAGAACAAGAGGGTAGAATGGAAAAAAATGGTGTCATTATATCATTATATCTCAGCTGGGAAATTTGTGTAAATATTTAAGGGGAGATATCATGAAAAAAATAAAAAACAACAACAACAACAAAACCTGCAGGGATTTTTAAACCATTACCAGATGTATTGAGACACACACACAAAAAAAAAAAAAAAAAAAAAAAAAAAAAAAAAAAAAAAAAAAAAAAAAAAAGAGCAACATAGAGTAATTGAAAAATACTCAAGAATTATTACTGTGCATGTTTTAGGATAAATTTCACAGAAGTGTTATTTATTTTATATTAAATCTTACTGAGCTAACCTCAAGAGCAGATTTTTTTGCTGGCATAAATTTTAGATATCTCATGATTGCTTGTTGGTTCTGGCAAACAGGAATAATTGGAGAATTGCTACACTGCACCCGTATTTTCTTTTCCCTTAAACATGGACATAGTCAGATACCTCAAAATCTACCTAAGCAGGACTGAGTACAGTTTAGCAAAGAGTAAATGCTTATGCCCCTGTCACACTGACGTGATCCATGTGAAGCACAGAGACAATGTTTCTCTGCAGTGACACAGATTGTCAGGCATGAATTTACTCTAAGGGCATTTATGTCTAGTTTTCCGTATCAGTGAAAAGCCACAGAAAGACAGAGAAACCATCAAGTAGATGCTTTCTTGGCTCATTTACCTGTGCTTTATGAGACTTGAATCTAATCGCTCTTGTAACTTCACAGAGGCAGTTTCTGAGCTGACTTTATAAGAGATTATTCTTAGAAGTTTCTTACTGAATATTATGTTACTGGTCCATGTCATTTTCCCAGTTAGAGGAATTTATTTTGCTTACGAGACCACAGATGGAAGGAGCTGCTGTCCCCCAGTGACACATACCCAAGATACTGATGAAAGTCTCAGCTCTAACAACTGTCTCATTAATTACGTGAAATAAAACACCAACAGCTTGATGGCTGGAACTCTCACAAAGTTCAGTTTGAAGTCCTGCTGTCAAAAGAAACGACTTGGGTATGGTTTGCTACTGTTGAACATGCTACAGTTAAGGACAAAAAAATCAGAAATCAACAAAGGAAAAATATGTTTTGTATATTTATACATGAAATTCACAAGAGACATAGTAGATGACTGGTGCATTTGAGTAGCCATATTTTGGAGACTGGGAAGCTTTGGTCTCAGTTAAGCAACCTACTGTGGTCAGAAGTCACAGAGGCTATCTAAAACACCAACCAAGCCGTGTACACTCAAATGTTGACACAGTATTAAAGCAGATCAACGCAGCTGAGGATGACTTTGAAGGTGTCTGTCATGCCTAAAGGTGAACCTTGGCACTGCTTAGAGAGGTAGGTGTCTCACATCTTTACGACTCTGGATTCCGGATGACAGCAGATCCTCCACATACAGAAATGTAAAGCTAGTAAACTTTAAATAATGACTTGGACAAGGACAATGAGAGCTAAAAATGAATTAGCTCCATATTCTACTCTGCATCATCTGTACCTCACTGGTCTCCATCCTCCTTAAAAATACTCTTTTCTTCAGGCTTCCAAAACCCATTCTCATTCTAAGTAAAGAAGAAAATTAGGACACCACCACCATTTTAAAACTTCAGATTCCAGAGCCAAATTCATCCCTGATGTGATCTCATTAGCTTAATGAGATTACACCAGGGATGTAATTATCTCAAGGACTACGTTAAATGAGCAGTAATATATGTTTTTTTTGTAAAATTCTGTAATATGCTTTCATTAACTTTGTTCCCCTAACCACATATTTAACCTCTCTTCCTCTTTCTCCACTCATTGTCAGTGTAAATGCAGTTCATCTCCTAGGTAAGATGAAGCACATTAACTACATGAAGGAGTCAGCATGCTGAATTTACTTATTAATCTTTTCTCCCACCCTGTTAATGGACTGATTTCAACTCCATGTAGCAAAACGCAAATATTGCTTCTCTCTAAAATGAAAAGTTTAAAAAAAAACATTAGGTACCAGGTGTGTTTTTTAATTATACTTTTTTTCTTCCTTCTCTCTCCTTCCCAAACTCCTTCAAATTGGCAAAAGTCCAGTGACTGTTTTGCTTCATCGTATATGAAGTGTTTTGCTTCATTTTAATACCAAGACTGCAATCCTTCTTTCAAACTGTGACTATTAATATGTATTTCATCCTTTGGCTTTCCTGAGCCAAAGCAAATGAACTGTGGCCTCATTGAAATGATACGGTCTCTTGACCTTTTGTGCAGTTTAAAATGATGTAACCTGAACCATTTTAATCTGAAGGCTGGAACAAGTCAAAAGCTGTAATGAGTTCAGGACACTTCAAGACATTAGAAGAGCTATCTTGCCATAAAAGATGCATCTTTTGCATATAGAAGCTATAATATCATAAATCTGAGTGACGCAGACATAAAAAATCTGCCCAGTAGTAGATTTTTCTACCTCTTCCCAGTGATGACTTCAGAGATCAGATCTTGCACAAGGGATGTAATTGATAGTAAAAGTGACACCAGAGTTAAATGTCTCTGTCAACTTTTCCAACAGAATAAACAATATGGGGAGGGGTTTAACCTGTACAATTTCTAAAGTGCCAGAGTATTAAAAGCTTAAGGGAAATTCTGCCTTTTAGTGAGCTGGGTTTGTTGCAGGTTTTGAGAATAATATGTTTGTCCCTCTAGCCCACTATGAGATGCCATTTCTGAAAATAACCTTCAGATATGTTGTGAGTTCCTTCCCATTTCCACTGTGATCACCTCCGGATATCTCATGGACTCCATATATCTCAGAGACAAACTTTGACTCTACTGAGGTCAGTGAAAAATTAATATTGAAACTTCACATGTTAGTTTGGGCTTCTTTTAAACCTATAAACGTTTCATAAAATGGGAGTAGCTCAGTCTTACAAGGGGGAAAATTTAATGATAATGATGCCAGTCTGGAAAGCAATTAAACTAGGCACAAAAACTCTGTCCCAAATGTCAAATCCAAAGGATAATCCTATCTTTTTTAACAGTTTAAGAAACAGCTTCTGCTCATACTATGCAGTGCTGAGTTAGTGCTCTGTTCTCATCTTGAGAAGAGCAGAGGAAAAAGGCAAATTAAACAATGCAGAACGAATTCAGACTGCAGAGCATACAGCAGAGCTGAACATAACAAGCTTGAATTAAATAATTAGAATACCGGGGGAAAAAAAAAGAAAAAACAACAACAACAAAAAAAACCCCAAACCTTCAGAGAGCAAAGGGTGTTCTTGGTCACTGATTGCTATTTAAATTGGTTTGGCCTCTAACAATTTAGAGACGGTCAAAATGCATAAATTTCCCCAAGCTTTATATGCTTGGCTGTGATGACTGAAGAAGGCAAGAAGTCCAATTTACATAGTACATTTTTATAGATAGTTAAGCCTCTAAATGGATTAACAAAGTTTGGTACATTTAAAGGCATAGGCTTGTATTAAATGACAGCATTGAAGTTAAAAATAAAATTAAAACAACATACACACACACTGATTAGAAACACATACAATACCTATTTACCAAGGTTAAGGTCAAAGACTTATTATAGTCAGATAACCAAAACATCTGCACAGGAAAAGCTTTCAAATTTCACCAAATTATGTATCAAATCATTTTGTGACTCTCATGGTACTGTTGAAATCCTTGAAGACTGCTGTGTGCTGAAATAGCTTTTCAGCTTGGAACTCCAGTTCAACCCTTCTGATAATTTTTCACTCATTTTTCAAGGGTGATGCTATTCAAGCTTTCCACTTTAACTCTACCCCGATGTTTCCACAAAATAATGGGGAAAATTTTTGTGATATGGTTTGATATCAGACACCAAAAAAAATGAAATCTTGTCATGTAAATTTAATCCCAAAGTTTTTGCCCATAGAGAAGATGTGTAATAATGAGTAAATTATGATTGGGCTGGTGAGAGCATTCTTTTTTTTTTTTTTTTTAATTTCTGATTAAATGAGAAAGAAAATTTGTGACCTACTTATAGTTTATGTTTTACATATGTGTGGCAAAATGGAAAGAAAATGAAAATAAGTTGCAACTGGAGTATTTTTTTACATGAAACAAAGTGGTTTCATTTCAGAAATCCTAAAACTAAATTGTATACCAAAATATAATGTGAAATAGGAAAGTGTATATTTCAATAACATGATGTTAAAAGAAAGGTATGTTATCTTGTTCAAAAATTCTATTATTTCAGCATAAAACAATTTAAATAAGGAGACAAAAATTTAAAAGACGAGACTCAAAGCAACATTTTTTGGCTTTAAATAGTGGAAACAAAAGTCTTGCACTGCATTAGTAAACATTACATAGGACTACCTCTGTCAGCAGGTCAAAGTTGTCATGGCATCCTTTTGGATAAGAACTGCTGCATAAATGCAAATTATGCTCCCATTTTGTAAAACAACAGAATTAACAAAACAAACAAACAAACAAACCAAAACCAAGGAAAATACCTGTAACCTGCCAGTATTTAAATTCATTTTATTCATAGTTATGCCCACAGATATGGTCTCAAAGTAGTCTTTCTAAGGAAAAAGATTTCATCAATACCTTCAAATAATGTTCAAAACATAGGGAAAGAACACTCAAAAAAAGAAGCCACTCAAAAATGCAAACTACAAGGTATAGAGGGGGCCAAAGCCTCCCCCAGCCCCCAGAATTTGAATGAAGAAACTTGCTTAGGGCACACATCATGTTCTACTTTTAAACAATTAAACATCACATCTACATAGAAACACCAGTATTACAGAATCAGTTGAGATAGTGGGGTCTTTGAAAGACAGTCATGTAACTAAGTTATCAATCCAAATAATAAATAGGTATGCAAAGTCAGTGATTAACAGCATTTTAGAGGACCCAGTAGCAGGAATTTCAGTCTTAGTGTAGGCACTTGTAGTAGCAAAATTAAATTCAGCCCTAGGTCACTATTGCTTGGAGACCGCAACTGGTAATGGCCTTCAGGGAAGTCAGCGCAGCGTGTTTGCCTTTGTACCTCTCGTACCAGCATCCATGGTCTGCCTGTTTCCGTGATCAGTGTGCACGCAGTCAGGATCTAACTTATGATATCAAGCTTTGTTTCTTAGCTTGCATTTGGAAGGAGTTTGCAAAGGGTTAGCCAAATGTTAGTCAGGTGGTGTCTCCTTAGTTGCATAAGTTACTTTGAAAATCTGGGAATCCCTGAGAAAGTCAGGAAACTGCTTTGTGGGCGTCGCTTCAAAGGGCTGGGATGGACAGTGTGCTAGATTCTTTTTCCCAACAGAATCTAAATTTATCTCCATTGTTCTTTTTTTTTCTTTTTTTATCTTTTTTTTTTTTTTTTTTTTCTGCTTAGTACTAAACCTGGATGCCAGCCAGCAAGGGACAACAATATCTTGACAGAGAACCCCATGTATCCCACACGGGTCATCTACATTGTCCGGGATTCATGTGCATCAGAGATTACAACAGTGGAAAACAAAAGAATTACGCAACAGAAAGGTCTGGATGAGAGTAAACAAGAGAAACGTGACTTACTGCTGAAGCATTTTCCTGCCTGTAGTTGAAGCAGAGGGAAAAGAGTAGGTCCACCCTTCAAATCTTCCCAGACAGTAACAAATGCAACAAATAAGCAACTGGAGTCTCATGTTCTGTTGACCGGTTTTTCTGTTTAGTCGGTACTGTTCCTTAGAGCAGAGATAAAGGACTAAATCATAGGCAATTTCATAAAAAAAAATGCATTTGTTTTAAGATTCATCTGATAACATTGATAAAGTCTTAGGTAAATTAAGAGTGTGTTACTGAAGTCAATCTCAGCTTATTTGAAAGGAAAATCAACTGTGAGAGAGTTTGACTGGGAGGAAGACTGTGGGACCAGTAAAATCCTGGTCTGTTCTGAAAGAGGTTACTTGATGAACATTATATGGCAGAGTAGTGTGGCCAGCCTAAGCTACATCAGAGGCTTTGGCACAACTGTCCCTGTAAGCACCCGCTCTGTGTATGGTTCAGCTTGCCAAGCCTTAGCAGGCCCCAGCCACAGTAACATGTGCCCGTGGCACCACTGCCATCACTTTTAAAAATGCCTTGGCATCTGCACATGCTGGCAGTGGACCATCCCAGCTCTAAAGGAAAGGGATTGCAAAGTAGGGAATATTAAGCTGGAAACTAGCTCCTACTCACATTCCTCTATCCTGCAGCACATTGGCAACAGCATAATGCTTCAGTGGGCATAAGTACATCTGCTGCATCTGGAAAGGGGAGACTCAGTCAGAAACAGGCTGAGGGTGGGGTTCAATATATATAAAAATAGTTGGGGAGCTTACTATCAATAAGCATTTGGAAAGACACTGTCTGATGACCTAAGATGTTGGGAAGTCTCAAGGCACATGAAGTACTCTATTTTCCTTACCTGTCCCTGTGCAAGCATTGACTGTTTAGTAGAGTCAGTCTTTGGTCTCTTGCCCTGTTTGAGGGAAAGCTTGTGTTGCCTGTGAACAAGCTATGTTTTGAGATATCCTTAAGGGCAGTGCAAGTTGAAAGCAATCAGAGATAGCTCAAGCACTAGATTTAAGCAGAATTTAGACATATATGGGAAAGACATATTATTCTGAAAAGCCTTTTTTAGCTGCTGCCTAATCCTGGAGCTACCTAAACTCCTTTGGTAAATGTGTGGACTTTTGTTGTAGTCCAGAATGCACAGAAGTATCTCTGCTTTCACAGGACTGCATCAACAAATACATTTATCTTACTTAAACCAAATCAGAATAAAAATAACAGATGCTTCTCCACCTATTTTGACATCATGATCCAATAAGCATTCTCAGAGCATGCCGAATATCCACACTCAGCACCAGGACCCACACAAAAGTGTGCTGCTTCCATTTAAAAGAAAACCTAATGTTTGTAGCAGTCCGTGAGGATGTAGAAAAGATATTCAGATTACTTCCTTATTGAACCAATGTAAACCCACAACTATCATCTCCTCAAGAGAATGCTATAACCACCAGGACACAGATCACTCAAAATTAGGATAGTCTCAAATCAATGCTGCTGAAACAGTGCCACTGTGCACAATAGTTAATTGTATCCAGCAGACCAAAAAAGTAAAGTTTCTTCCCCTTTATTTGGCACTTGTGAAGCTGCATTTGTGCTTTCCAGTTTTAGGCACCTCTCTGCAAGAAAGACTCTGAAAAACTGGAGCCAGTCCAGAGGACAGCTGGCAAGATGAGTACATAGCATATGAGGAGAGGCCAAAAGAAGTACGTACTTGAGAGGAGAAGGTGAAGGGGAAATCTTACTGCTCTCTGCAGCTGCCAAATGGAAAGATGCAGAGATAACAGAGGAAGAGTACTGAAGATCTCATGCTCTGATAGCATGAGAAATGGTGGACACACATTAGAAAACAGAAAATTCTTTTTAGATGTCGAGGAGGAAAGTGTCCCATGGAGATGCTTGGACACCTGAACAGGTTGCCTAGAAAGACTTTTGAGACACTAAAAAAATTACTGGGCAAGTCTCCCAGCAATCTGACCTAACTGAGACTGGTTTGTGCAGGGCATGGGAGATGATGACCTCAGGAAGTTCCTTAATTTGCATGAGAAGATCTGAATTATGCTCCCTAGAACCAAATGCCTACTCATATGTGTGTATACACACACAGGCACATAGTGGACTGTTAAAGCTCTGTTAAAAACAATAGTGCCAAATGAGCCACTCCTCTTTAAAATGCCATGAGTTGTCTAGTGCACAGAGCTTACATTCTGGGCTGCAGATCACAGATGAAGAGGAATATCTCTAGAAACTGCACATGAGAAAACCAGTAAGTGGGATTTGATATCTATCCCTAGCCTTCTGACTGGTTAGAATTAGGTAGAATTACACCCTTTAACTGACTCCAGGTAGTTTCCTCCCTCTATTCCAAGACAACTAATTTTCTCCATGCTTTGGCCTGTGTACTTCATTCCCACTCAAGACTTTGGATGCCTTAATTGAACAATTCCCTGTAACTCCTTAGATTTCCTACAAATGTACTAGCAGTCTTGAAAGGTTTCTGCCTTCCAGGAACTAAATTCACAGGCTTTCACCTGTTATATGGTTGACTTCAAATACACTTTTACAAAAACATGTTATAACTGCTGGATTTCAAGTTAGTAGAAACTATAGTATTTAAACTATTAAAGTGCAATCTGCTCATAAATGTGTATTATCTGTTGTCTCCTGCATTACAATGTGCTCTCTTGAGAAACTGTGAAAGGGAAAATTAATTTCTAGTTCTGTGCTTTTTTTTAAAGACCTCACCACATGAGATCTTTGTTACGGTCATGGGCCTCAGGTGCTATAGTTACATGGTATTATTTCATTATAAACATTGATAATATTATAGACTAAAGGAAACTGTAATTACTAAATTAAGCAGGAAGATGCTGTGGTCAGTGAAGACAGAAGTGTAAGGAAATAGCTTAAAGAAAAGAGAATACTGGTTTTATATCATTAAAAATAGGCATCAGCACTTGAATTTCTTATATGAACATAAAAATAGAATAGACTTCATGTATGCAAAAGGCTGAAAATGGGCTCAGCATGACAATAATATTTTCTGCATGCAAATCTATTGTAAATCATTTTTAAAACTGATTTCACCTTTGCTCCATGTAATTAATAATTGAAATAATGCTTCTCTTACTGTTCTTACCATTCTCACTGAGTGTGGTGGCTCTGAACGATGTATTGTTCATGAATCAGTACTGAATTGACACTATGATATAAGAAAGTAGAGGTAGATGTTTAAGAGATTTCATGCAGGCAGGAAATGCTGATATGTTACTGAACAAAGTAAATTTCCCACTGTGATAGGTAGGTTGGAGTCTATTTCCAAACTATAGCAGAAGTCTCTATCTTATGTTGCTAATCATATTAGCTAAATATCACAGCAAGTAAAATGAGTTTTCAATAACACTGCTGAGTAATTTTCCAGTTAGTTTCATGCTTGGGATAATCTTATTTTTTTCTTTGTAAGTTTTGCATGGATATACTGGGGCAATTATCTTCAGGCATTTGGAAACTTAGCTAGCACAGCAGCTTGCCAGTTTGCCTTAGTGTGACCCACTGTGGTGTTTATGTTCTGCATGCCAGTTGTTATTAGCTCACATGTGTGTGGAATACCATTTTCCTCTTTATTGGTTTAACATAATAGTATACCGCAGGGAGTGTTTTACAGAGGGGACAGGATCTGAATATAAGGGCCTTTCTTCAAAGCAGGTATTTATTATCCATACATGGGAAATTTTACTCATTACTCCCATTTTTTTTTAATCATGAACACCAAAATGGATAACATGGAGTAGCTTAAAGGTTAATAGATAGTGGAAAAAATAATTGCAATTATCTTCTGAGCAATCACAGTTTCTTCAGTGTTGTATAAACTGAGGCATTTGTACAACAAAGGCCAGATTAAGTCTGTCGACCACAGGAGAGGAAAAAATTTCACAGTGAATTTCTCAATAAATTCAGCAAGTGTAGGCACACATTGCTCAGTGTCCTCCTCTAGCACTGTGGTTACATCCCACTCAGAGGTAAGACTGACTTAAATGTGCCTTTATTTGCCCACCATAATGCTGTCCCCAGTGTGTCCCTTTAGCTGGGCATGCTGAGTCAGGTCAGAGAACCATTCAGCTTTAAAAAAAAATTAAAAGCAAAGCTCTCACAAAAGAAAACCTACTTTTCCTTTGTCCTAGTCTAGTGCATTGCCTCAATAATTTTAGCAGACCAACACAGAGAGCAACACATGAAAGGAACAAAAAAGCAAGGACTGCAAGGTAAGGGATGCTTATGACCACAAAACTACAAAACAATGTGCAGGGAAACAGGACTCAAACAGAGAGAAAAGAGAAAGGTGTCTTGTCCACAGATTTGCCCCAAAACTGAAGTTTTCATTAGAAAGAGACTCCTAATACAAGTGAGGAAAAGGAAGCCAAACCTCATCCTGCACCAGATCTTACAGAAAGGTTACATACCTCAGCGTAGATCAGGAAAGAGAGTTAGCCAATGAAAAGGGACTCTGCTCCTTTGAGTCCAGATGTTGGTGAGTTTTTACATTGATGTCTCAGTTTTGCCTAACTATGTCAAAAAAAGTGCTGGACCAAAGGATAATGAATTAAAAGCTGTAGGCCAGAAAATATTAGCAGCTTTGCTCAAATGAGCTGTATTATTTAAAAATAAAACCAAAAAAACCCCACAACTTGGGAAAGAGCTAGTAATGAAGCAAGAAAGGTTATTTTGATCCATTCTAATGTTACTCTGCCTTAATCCCCAGAATCCATGTTTCCAAGTTTCAGTCTAATCCTGCAGTTTGTGTCCCAAGTCCTCTGTAGCATCTGGCAAAAAAGAAGGAAAATGGTTTTTGGCCCAATGTCCCTCATGTGTGTAAGGATATGCTTACACTGAAGGAGGCATCAGTTCAATAAGTGCTGCTACACTGTGAAATAAATTATAACTATTTGTATATCATTTTTAAGTCGTAGGTTACATTTTAAAAGACAACACAGAGAAAATGTTTTAGGAAACAATTTCAATAAGGACAAGAAATAAAATTGCTAAATTTAAAGAAATTAAGAGATCCTGAAACAGGCATGACTGTAAACACTCAAATGGATGCAACCTCTCTAATTTTGACCCACACACTTACCTTTTAATCTAATGTGAGACTCCAAACCCCAAAAGTCTACTTTCCAACAGATATGTATCATGTAGTTCTTTTCTGTTTTAAATGAATTAGAATAAATTAATTTTTATATATACCTTTTTATACACTAGGTAGTCCATGCAGCAAGAAGACAATTATATCTTCTAAATGTGGGCAAAATCTGAGTCAGTGTTTGTGCCTTATTCAATGTCATGGGACCAGCCTGTTAGCTGTAAGTAACATCATGTGTAGGTTCCTTGATCTCTAAAAAAAACCCCCAAAATTACAAATGACGACTAGGAAGATTTTGATCTACCTTTTTTTTTTTTTTTTCCCTCTCTCTCCAGTTATGCCACTTATAACACACTTGTCTCCCAAGTTCTCTGGTCTGCCTGAGTTCATGCTCCATCACTTATCTTCACTGAGGGCATTAAACAGTTTCTCTACTTGGCTGCTATTTTCAAGAACCACATGAGAAGCCTGTATCTTTCATACACCTGCCTCTCTGTCTGATTTGGGAGTTGACCAGTGTGTTCCAAAGTCATTAAGAACAGAAAAATGAAAGTGAACAGAGTGCTGAACTACACGGTGACAGCAACGTCACTTCTTTTGGAAACCTGACAAAAATTGATATTTGAATATGCTAAATGACATGTGCAAAAGTTGAGTTGATACCTCTATTGCAGGAGAAGGATGGTTACTGCTAAACTTGTGGACAAAAGCATTCTTTGAATACAGGTCCTAATGTAAGTTCTAATGTTGATACGTAATTCCTTACTCTAATATGATAGGCTATATCAGTGGTGTTTTCTGCCACTTGTTTTTTTGTTTTTCTGGATTAAAACTCACTATGAATTTCATATTAAGATTTTGGGTGTTAGTCTTTGTTTGGGGGCAGGGAGTGTTTCTTCATTTATTAAAATATTTCATTTATTACGAAGCAATAGGCAAACTGAAATGAGACAACAACATAAATTATATGAAGCACTAAACTATGAAGTAGTGTAAAACATCTACCAGGCTATTCAGGGTTCTAGGGTGAGAAAACAAAATAAGATTTAGCCAGATTTGATAATATTTAACAAATAAGAGAAGAATTCATACACACAGAGATAATAACAGATGCAAACAAATAATTACTTTTGAACTTTTTTTATTTATGAGGAAGTCCATTTCATGTTTTTCAGCAGATTATTTCCAAAGATCACCACAGATATGTATAAACACAGTGAAAAACAAACACAAGATGAATCAATGCCACTTTAAGAAGCATGCATTCCAGGAATGTATTCTTTATTTTGATTTATTCTATAATTATATCAGTCTTTTGACATAATTGTTACATGGCTGAAGAATGTCACAGTTGTATTTCCTGCTTCAGTACAAAAGAGGCATTGATATCCTAATAATAAGCATTCTAAAATGCCTTATTAATATTCTAGGTGTACTGGTTTCTCAAGTCTCAACCCAGAAATGTAGACATTAATTCTCTTTTCATAGAGAGAATTTTCCTAATGGACATGTAAAAATAAGCCTACCCAATTTTTAAGGATATCTTCTATGACTCTATTATTTCATGTAAAGCTGGCACTTACCTTACTGCCATACAAGCATGCATTAATTTGGAACTTAGAAATAGAAAAAATCTTGTGACCTGTATTTTTTGCATCCTTCAGGAGAGTCATGGGAAAACATACTGCACACGTAGGCTGCTTTTTATGACCACAGGCATTCAGTCTGACTCAGCTGGGTTTGCTTTTAAAAAATGCTGTGCCCTATCTTATAGTGATGCTGTGCAGCTGTACACAGGCTAGGTTCATATTACTGTAAAAATTAAGTTTGACAGGTGCTATGAACAGAACATTAAATGGGACAACAGCAACATTTAAACTAAAGAAACTACATTTCCTCTCCTTATGGTTTGGTGACCAAATTAAGCAGTCTGTAAAGGGTATTCCTATATAAGTACCCTCCTTATGAGTTGTTTTTTTTAGGTGAAATTAGCATCTCAGTAGCAAAAATGTCAAAATAACAGGAAACTATATTACGCAGGGGTCATAGAAAGGTTTCAGTCTTCTAAAAGTGCAAAATTTTGGAATATCAGTTTCAGAAAGACCAGAAAAACACATCTGAAAAATGTTTTCTGACAAGGAGAAATAGACCTGGCTGTGCCAATGTCCAAGATCAGACCCAGAAGTAATGGGTCTATTTAAAATTTAATAGAGCACAGGAGGATATGGAAGGCATACAGGGGGAAGTATCACTCTAAACTTGATTAAAATGCATATGTATAACCTCATGCCTCCAATACTAGCCGTCGTTGGAGACACGACTCTGGGCAGACAGCTTGTTCTGCCTGTGCTTTATCTATATGGCTAAATGCATCTGCCCCAGGGAAAGATTATTCACCTCTGAGCAGGTGCTGCATCTCCCTTCAGATAAAATCCTTTGCTATGCCCATCTTGAGGAGAATGGCCTCACCCACACTGCATAACGTTTCCTGTGTGTCTCCCCTCTGCCCCATTCTGGTGACTGTGCAACACAATATTTTGTGTGTGTTTTTCTGCTTTTTTTTAACCCAGTTCAGAGTTCAAACTATTATGAGATCTGTACACCAGTACTGCAATCATATGTCACTTACTAAGGAAGTTATTATTGGTCCTGAGGCATGATGTGGGTGTTTCAGCATGAAAATCTTTCCAGGAATATCAAATAACCAAATTTATTGAAATCCTATGTATTTTTTCCAGTAGTGAGGGGCGTTCAAAGTGAACTATCCCCTAAACCATTTCAGTCTGTGCATTTCCTTATCTGTATGGACAAATCAATTAAATTGAAGCTGTGAGAAGGAACAAGAATATTTGGGACAGTATCCCAATCACACATCTGCAATCAGGACTCTCTCCCTGTTCCTTTCCCTCCACCCACATGTCCCTTTTTTGGTTCATACCTGAATGAAAAACAGAACAGCATCTAAATTAAAATGACTACTAAAGGATGCAAATGGATGCCCTGTTCAAACCTTCCAAACTTAGGATACCAGATATTGGTAATGAGAGAAATAACCTCATACCATTCCTTCAGAAGCTTGTCAGATCAAGTCATAGGGAAGGCATGGAGATTTATGCCTACAAATGCAATACCACTAAACAAAGATTAGATATCACTACGTATAATGTGAATAAACTGAACATGAACAGCAGTATGCCATGTGAGATTGTACAAAGAAACCACAAATGTAAATATTAAACTTTGTCCAGACAAGCACATCACTGGTACAGGCAAGTTATTACTTCCCCAAATACTATTTACCAATGTCTAACTACAGTAACCAAATGTTTGGTTTGAACATGTATTTTAAAGGTTTCCTTAGTTCAGCTATTCCAGTAGCCCTATCTTGAACAAAACACCAGCCTAGACAAAACCCGCAGCTGGGAATTTTTAGAGAAGGGCTTCATATATTTGTACAAAACATTGAGGCCGAAGACCTAACTAGGAGTGCTGGTGTATGACTGCAATTTAAGTAATTCTGATAGTTCTGTTTAATAGCATTGTTCAGGTAAGGTTTAATTCTTTACTAGAAACGTCTGTTTATACCAATTTGTTCAGCACAAAATAACAACAGCTATTTTTAAAAATTATTTTTCCAAGATTTGGACTGGCTAAATTAGTGATAAAAGAGTGGAAGAGAAAAGAAAAAAAAAAAAAACAACCACCCACAACACACAACAAACCAAGGTGGGGGGAGGGGGGTGTTTGTGTGATTGAAGTTTAAAAGTACATAAATAACTTCAGAAATATAATTTGCAAATTCATTGTGTGAAGTAATTAATCAAAGCATGGCTGAGTTATAGTACTTGAGAGACTTTGATCTGACAACTGGAAGAAATATAAAGAAACTACTGGGTATCAAGCTACAGTGTTAGGATGTAAAATGTTTCTCCATGCTAGTCACAAGTTTAATTACTTCTTTTTTTCTGCTGACAGACCCAAATTAAAATAAATGGGCCACATCGAGACAAATTTCAGATGCATGGAGCGCTTAAGAATATATTGTTCTCATAATACAGAAATACCATGGAATTTATTAATAAAGCCATTATTTATTTTTTTTTTAATTTCTCTGGGAATTCTATTGGGAAAGTAAAATGGAATATAACAAGCGCTTAACATTTTTTATGTAACATGCTTAATTTAGAGATTTTAAAGGGTTGCTTTTATTTTACAAAAGCATATGTGTCTATCAAGATTTACAGCTCATATGACAAGAAAAAATAGTTATGGGGAAAAAACCACACAGTAGTCACATATTAACAGAACAACATTAATACTGTTATTCCTTACTTTCAGACTGAAGAATTTCAGTTCAAGTAACACAGAGATTGCTCTGCTAATTTGTATAGGTTTGAGATTGCTGAAAGTGATTTCAGATGCTTCTAAAGTAACTAAATGCACTTTTAGAGTGACTCATTGCAAGACTAAAAATTAAAATATAAGATATTTATTGGGAAAAAAAGTATGCAAATCTATGTTACAACTTTAAAGGTTTTAGGAAATAAATAGCAGTCTTTCTAAAGGGAACTAAGTCAGTACGCACTGCTACCATACCCCGTGAAACACAGCTGGAGCTGGTCCATTTTACTGGAATAAGCATGCAGTCAGAAACCAGGAGTCAGGATCAACATAGCCAAGGTCAATTTTTCTAGTCACCTGCCTTAAATGGAAAACCCCAAAGGGGAAAAAAGGCGTCATTAACACATCACCTGTGTCATGGCATTTAAAAACTGAGGAGTTTATTGCTAGTCTGTATCCAATATTACAGATGATTATTATGTATCCAAAAGAAGCAGAGAGCATGTAAGAGCATTCCCTCTACTGTCCTAATCATGGCTGATAGGAAGAGGTTTTGAATAGCTCTTTAATCTTCAGCGTAATGATCTCACTCTTTCCCTTTTCTCATCCTTCCAAAGTTACCTTCCCACATCTTTCTCCCTCTGTTTCACTGAGTTTCTTGCTTTCTCCTCACAGTTTTCTGTCCCAAGCTATCTGTAACCTGTACATAGCAATCAGCAGATAAAATACAGAATTGCTTACATTAATGAAGAAGCAGGAAAAAAATACTTCTTTTTGTCCACTTGAGCAGCTACTCAAATGCAGATATTTCATTGGCTGCTGCTGCTGTTATACAGCCATAATTCCTCTGTGTATGCTACACACAATGGCAGTGAAGGAGGTTCATTCTCCTGTCCCTGCTGACTAAATTGCATGAGCGATTATGCACTCTTGCAGCAGTGGGCTCCAGACACACTCCTTTTTGTGCAAGAGCTGGCAGTACCTGTGGGTAGGCTGGAGCTGTAGGGAAAAGGTGAACTTTGTAAGAGAAGGAGAGTAGTATGTACTAGCACTGCCTCTGGGAAAAGTATCTAATAGCCAGGCAATTCAGAGGATGTGAACACCTTTTTTCTGTGTGATTCACTAGTGAAATTATACTTAAATAGGCTGGTTTTAAAGGAAACCCTTCACTCTTTAAAGAGTCTGAGACTTTATGGTCCCCAGCACCTGGGATGCACTGGCATCTTCAGAACTTTTTATTTCACAGCAGTGAAGGAGACAGAAACCCATGTGGACTATCAAGCGTGAAGTATCAGTCCTAAAGCAAAAAGAGCATAATCTTTCTGCAGACAAAAGCAAAACACAACCTTAAAGCAATGAAATATCTTAATTGCAGCTCTAGACACAATGTGCTTTGCAAGCTCCAGCCTCACTGTATCCTTCCTGAGGCCCTGCTTCCTTCCAGACATCACTGCTGGTTCACAGGCACCCAGTCTCAACACTCAGACTACCATCTGCTGAGTTGTTGTGTCACCAAACCTTTGTTTTGCAGTCCAGCCATTCCCACAAATTTGCAAAGGCTGCCTCAGTCTCTTGCCAGGCTATCAAAGACGGTACAGCAGGGTGAACAGGAAAAGCAGTGCCTGTTTGAAAACTCAGGAAAAAGAAGGGAGGGGAAAAAAACCAAACAAAAAAACAAACCCTCAAAACCTTTTGACTGTTCCCTTGCTCTGCATCAATCCATACAAGCAAACAAGATTCCACACAAGTTCACCGGGGGAAAAAAAAACATGCCAAAAAAAAGTTGTCATCTCACAATGAGGGAGTAATTCAGTAGTTTTCTGGAAGAACTTTGTTAGGATAAAAAGCGTTGCAAAGACACTTGAATAATATAACAACAGACAATCCAGAACATATCATTTATCCTAATTATATATCTTGGAAATCCATTTCTATTCACTTTCTTCAGTACTCTACACATAGAAGGAAGATTATGTGACTGTAGACACCTTCCTTCCTCCCACCTCAATTCCACTTTTTTTTTTTTTTTTTTAATAAATGTGTTTATTATGAAATTTGATTCAGAAAACAAACCTGGAGGGAGGATGTAGAGCAGCAGGAAAGCAGTGGAAGGCAGGCAGAATGGGGATCTTTGTGAATAAAAGGTAAAGAAAGTACACACACAAGAAAGTAAAATACAAAAGAAAAGAAAGGAGAAATTACAAAATATCAAATCAAATGGCCTTTTTTTAATAAAAAATTAACTTTTAGCTTTAAAGAACAATGTCTAAATGTTGTACTAAGTAGTGGTCAGAGCTTTATCCTATCTCTATAAATAAGACTATTATAAGCACTGGAATCTCTGTAGCCACTATTTATTTCATTTTCTAGTGTTTCTTTTTGTCTGCCACAAAGAGATGTAATATTCTATTCCATTGGATTAAGCACTTTGAATTCTTGTAAATTCTTATATTCTCTTCTTACTGCAAATGATGTGACTGTTACAATATGTCTGCAGATATTTAATTTTGATTTTCCTTCGATTGGCATTCTAACTCTCGCACAAAAGTGAACCCTCACTCCTCACAAAAAAGTGAACAATGTTCCACAAAAACAAGCATCTGTTCCTTTCATCACTTCACTTTATCAGCAGCTTATTTCCAGAAACGTCTGTTCTCTATCCTCTTTTGCTTGAAGGAAATGAAAAATTACTGATATGATTGCTAAGAATTTTTCTGCTTTAGCAACCTTTGAGTCACCTTGAAGTTGTTTATTTGCTGAAAGGTATCCAGTGAAATCAAGTCATTACAGAGGATGCATACCACGATCCACATCCCTCCACATACTGAATTAAGAGTCTGTACGACATCAATATCTAGGCATGGACAGATGGATTGTCTCCATTGTAAGTGGCTGTGGACACAAGTATGTGTCATTCTCTAGCATACCTCCATTTCAGAATATGTCATTCAGTTTATATATTGTAGACATAGTAACATCTGAAAATTTCCAACAGCATGGATTTCTACCCCTTTTGGTGTCCCTTCCTTCATAGCCACAGCTTGCTCCTCAGTACTCTCTGATTACTTTGCCATGGATTCCATGGTATTCCTTCTTTCTTCCTTTTTTTTTTTTTTTTTTTTTTTTTTTTGTGTTGGTGTTTGAAATTCCCGTGTGGGATAAATTTTTTTATGTTCATCGCATAGTTAGAACACAGTAAAAAGGAAAGTTAATGCCCTAAACCCAAAATCAAACATGGGAAAATTGTAGTTGTATGTGGAATAAATAGTACCTGAAAGTTTCGGGCAGCAACCACTCCCTGCTCTCTCAGGTGAGGCTTATAAACTTAAGCTTGTGGAAATGTATTTAACCGGCACTGCAAAGTGCTCTTTGCGCTGCCACATCATACTGCAGAAAAAGTGGAAGACAGCAAAAAATTGTGGTTTAGTGGTGCGAGATCTGCCAGTCCTTAGATGTAGAAGGAAACAGGAGGGGGAGCTCTCAGTACATCGGCCGGCGATGAAGAGACGCTCCAGCGCAGCCGGGGAAGGATTAGCTCTCCCTCTGCTTTCAACAGGGAAAGGGTACAATTTTCTGACCTGCAAAGTCTGACCTTCGGCATTTACTGGCCGAATAATTTTCTTAAAATTACATCTTATCCTCATCAAAACCTTTCTTGATCACTGGTACATACTGTTTCTTGGATTACATAGGGGGAAAGGAATGAACTAATTATGTTTCTCTTTTGATAAAATACATAAAATTTAATTTAAAATAAAATTTAACTCGGTTCAGCAAGCAACTATAGCAAATAGCTAGAGAAGGAGCAAGGACAACAGCAGCAAGTCAGAGATGCGAGAAATGTTGCACAGTCAGGGAACCACACACAACTGCTTTCTGCCTTATAGTTTCTCTCTTCATTAGGTACTCATTTCGTATGTTTGCAAATCAGCACCACAATCTTCTCCTGTCCTGTGGTCCTACATGGTAATGTGAACCATGCCTTGCTCTGTGATCTAGCAACAACAAGGTCACCACTAGAAATCACATTGCACTCACTCAACTTGAAATCCAGTAGAGACACTTGGGATGCCTGAAAAGGAAGGAGCTTATTGTAGAATAGATACACATGCAAGTAACAGAGCAAAGAAGTTAATTTTATAAGTAAAATCAAAATACTACTGAAATCAGTGAGGAATAATTCATCCAGCCATTTCTGTGTAGCAATTTCGTAGCAGGTAACAAGAACATGCAGAAGGATTGAAGCAAAGGTTTAATAGACATAGGACAGTCTAGACATAGAAGGTAGACTGTATATATTTTGCATCATCATCCATCATAAATTTGTAATAAACTGAGATGATTTTCAGAGCAATAACCCTAGGCAAGACATGTATGACCCAGGGGAAAAAAAAAAAATCTGTAAATGGCGTCCAAAATTATCTACTTCTACTCATCCGGTAATTCGGCAAGTATTATATCTTCAAAAGAGAAAACAGTGGGACATTTTCTACCCATTTATTATGAGTTGGGTTCAGAACACTGAATACTGTAAAATCAATAGTTTTTAGGTAAGATACAATAAAAATATTATGAATAAAAACAATGCTTGATACAAATCAATAGTGATTGTTGATCATTAAGTACTTACCAACTGCTCGTGCTTGGTTTCTGAAGGTGGAAAAAACAGCTGAATTAAGTCAAACGATAATAAAAATAAGAAATCTGAATAAATGGAAAAAAGACTTTCTGGGATGGTTCAGGGAATAGAAAGAAGATTTAGATAAGTTTTGCTTAATTTAACAAAGCAGATGCTGGGAAACAAGTATATACTAGAGAAGACACAGAGTTAGCAAAGCTGAGAAACTAAGGTTCCTTCAAGAATTATTAAAAAAAAAAAAAATCTTGGGTAGATTAGACTTGAAAATTAGAATACAGTTTCTAATTGTCAGAGAAGTAAAATATCAGGTTAACTGCTTCTAAGATCAAACTGGAAAAATTTCTGAAAGAAATTATACAACAGAGCTGCCAGTAACAGCAGAGAGCTGTTACTCAAGAGGTTGTAGCTACTCCCCATTACCCAGGACATCCTTTCACATCTCATGTCCTTACCTTACAGAGAGGCCTGTCAGCACTGGTTGGTATTCCACAAACAGAAAAGGAGGCTAAACTTGTCAAATGCACTAGAATTAAATTATTCACTGCAAATTATTCACAAATTTTATTATTCTATAACTCATGCAGTGAATGAAGTTCATTTAATATTAATCAATTCTCTTAGTAGGACTAATTTAAAAAATTGTGGCTAAGCCTTCAAATGATATGCATCAGACTCTCAAGGGATGCTGGCTACTATTTACTTCCCTGACATCAAGATTTTGCACCTTTCTTTTTTCTTTCTTTTTCTGGAACACATATTTTCCATCAAGGATTTATGAAAAAACTTCTAAAGTCAAAATGCACTTTGGAACTAAGAGCTACTGGGTCCAAAACTCATGTGTGTTGACACATTTTCAAGGCACCCACTGACCTAGCACTCAGTCTCTCTGACAAGAGCTATCTATATATGATGAAAGATAGATAGATAGATAGATAGATAGATAGATAGATAGATAGATAGATAGATAGATAGATAGATACATACATACATACATACATACATACATACATACATACATACAGTATAGGCAAACATCTAAATTGTGATCCCAAAGTTGTAGATAAACAAGCACAATAGTCTTATTTATCAGTGGAAATGAAGGACAGAGCATCAATAATGGAAAACATTAAATGTTGTGGCAAAAGCAGAGACCACACTAAATCAGCTTGGAAATGCCTACACACAGAAATAAAAAATGAGAAACTATATTCTAACCTAAAGGAAAAATCCGGAAAGTTGCTTTGAAAAATGCTCAACCACTAAACAAAGAACATCAAAATGTATAGAAAAGTATTTGCAGTTGGCTAAAAAAATTAGAGAAAAGGCAAAGGGAATACAAAGCAGATTGATTTTAAACACTTCTGTTTTGAGCTGGAAAAAAACCCCAGAATGTTGTTAGCAATACAATGAAGCAAAATCTCTCTCACAGTGGATGACTTCTTTTTTAATCCCTATTTTTCAACCCTTTGACCCAACAAAACATATTTATAAGATGATTTTGGTTTCAACCAAATTTTGGGCCAACCACAAATTGAAAAATAAAGAAGTATTTATTTTGGGCTAGGAGTGTTAAGCATCACTTTGAATGGAATGGATAGAAGAATGGAGGAGGATAAACGGCAATCACACGTGAGGATTTGTCATTGCTTCCTATGAATTTACTAAATGGGAGACTGAGCTATAGGTTTATGGTGAGGGCATTGAAATTCAATGTTTAGCTGTACCTAATGGACAGAAGAGCTTTGAAGGGAAAGTTTTATTTTATTTACTTGTAATTGTCCCTCATTTTCTTTGTGATTTGGATCTGGTTTACTCATTGTGGCATATAGATAAGAAATTACCAGTTTAGGCATACTGTTGATGGGAATGACATGGTTTCTTGTTTTATTTGTTCCTATCACCAGCAACATGCAGCAGCCAACACTATTTCTGTCTTTTGTTCAAGGATATTTCAAGATACTAAGAAGATATTAACATTCTGGGAGGAGGAGCAGAGACCATGTATCAGTTACATGTCCCAAAGATTCATTTAGTCTGTGCCTTCTTCTTTCAAAGGTAATGGTTGTTTCTGCAAAGAAGCAGAAAGGCCTTTTGTTGGGGCATGTTGGGCATCACCATTTATTGGGGTAGCTCTTATCCGCAGTAAGGGCGCAGCATGAATGACGGTCAGAAGAGCTCAGGCACAGCAGGCATCAGAAGGCTTTATCAGAAGGCTTACAACTTAGAAAGTTTCCAAGAGAGTTTATTCAAGATAGTTTCACAGACAGTTTCCTCATAGCTCATAGAACATAGTAGTAGTAGTAGTAGTAGTCATAGTAGTAGTTCTAGTTAGTTCTTAGTAGTAGAAGTTGTATTCTCAGTGACATCCACACCTTTTATATCCTCTCACATCCAATATGTCATGACATTATTGCCTAGCTTGTTCACCTCTCACATTCACCAAAGTATCTCATTGGCTACAAGACCCCACACACCCTCCAGGTAGCCCTCTTCTCTTTAAGGGAGAACTCTAAACTGTTTTCCTTAAGGGATGCACTCACTGTCACCCCTACAGCCCCTTACTGAAGCATGTTACAGAACAACCTTTGAGCAGTAGCTGGAGAGTTCTGAGTTCCTGGAAGCTAGATTTTCATATTTCCTGGGGTACCACACACACGTTTGTTTTTTTCCTGGCTTTATGTGATGTTCATAGTCCAGACCAGTCTTCAGGCAGGCATGCAGGTGTGAATCACTGAAATGAGCCTGGGCTTGCTATAGTTATCCAAATTTTCCCCTTGTCCAAATCATCTAAATCTGCACTGTCCAAAACCAGACAACTGGAGAAAGTCGAAGAGCCTACTCTTAGTCAGAGGTACTTAAATAATAGTCATGTAGCACCAAAATTAATTAGCCATTAGCAGACACAGGTCTTTGTGCTCTATTGTTTAGATCTATAAATTAAAAGATTTCTTGACCTGGCAAATTTAAGTGATGCTACAGCTTTGAAAATGGAGTGACACAATCAGAAAGACAGAGGAGGAAATAAAACAGTGAAATGAGCCCCTTCCTTTCCTGTGAGAGAAGAGAAAGGGAAGCTAAGTTTTGGGTCACTCACAGATTTAGTTCTGGAACTCACTGGGAGGTTACTCAGCTACAGCTAAAAATGGCTGCCATTCTAAAATCCTAGATAGATGAGATGCCTACTAGATAAGGTGGTAACCAGTGTCTCCCTTGGAGCACTTTAACAACTTGGTTTGAATTTGTAAGCGGTCTGATTGTACATGTGCAAATGCTTCTATATAAAGGTTAGGCACCCATTGTTATTGCAGCGTCTGTTAAAAAAGATAGCCATATCGGTTGCTAGGAGATGGCAGACTTCTCCTGAAGAAAAATCACTCCTGATAAAAAAAAAATTATTTTACATAAAGACCCTCTTAAATATAAATATCTTTGACAGCAGCTATTACTATTCACTGAGTTCCTTCACAAATGAATAAATGGCAGAAAAATATATTATTTGAATACCATTATATGCTAAAGTGTTAAATAGATTCTTCTCCCTTTTCTCCCCTCCCTTTTTTTGTTACTCTGAAGCGATATTTACTTCCAGTTGAAATTGCTGCCTTTCTTTTTCTAAAAACCATTCAGTGAAAGAAAGATTTGGAGAACTCAGCTCAAAAATTGAACTCACTTGTCTTTCCTTCCACTGTAAAACCCACTTTGCTTAAAATGAACCGTACAGTAAGATAAACACTTTATGGAGAAGGAACTTAGATGCAAAAGGATGAAAAAAAAGCTGCAGCAAGTCTTCACAAATGAATGGCGGGGAGAAGGCAGGTGGGAGGTTGTGCCACATGAAAGCAACCAACCATCCAATTTCATTTCAATAATGCTTGGAATTCTCTTCCTACTGAGGTGGCTAGAAGTACAGCTGCCCTATAGTTGTGTCCATGTGCCCAGCTTTTGGTAAAAATGACCTTAACAAATAAAACATGAAACAAACTATATACTTGCTGTTTTAAACCTGTGTAGTCAATAAATGAAACAATAATCTTTCCTAATTTAGTGTGCTCAGTTTGGCTATTGTGGACATGAGAACTCCCCAGCTGCAGAACACAAAGGCATGCTGCCTGCACAATATGGGTTTTCAGCAGCTGTGCCCTCCATTGATCAGAGCTGGGAGAAATGTAGATCAAATACCAACAATAAGAGATCGATGTTGTAAATATTAGCATGAGAAAGAATGAACCAAACTCTGAGTGTGTCCTTTTGTTTTGTGTGGCTTTAATAAAGTTTCTCAAAAATTTTGCATGCAGTGGGCTCTGTGTGTGTGTGCATGTGTGTGAAGTGCCTCTGAATCAGGCAGCAGCATGTTTCCTTATACAAATATTGACAGGAATCCTACAGTTTATTTGGAATTTTCCTGAGAAAGCTTCAACAATACGGTAATACCTCTTCGCTACTTTTCACACAGTTGTTTCAACTGTTGGCACCAGGAAATCCTTATTGTTTTAATCAATACCACTTGGAGTGATGACATGTTTCTTTTTTGCTTTTAGTGACTGACACGGTGCATTTCCTTGCACAAAGTTCTCATGAGACACTTTTGTGCTGTGCTCAATATATCCAACAGCAAATATGTATTTGCCAGAAGGCTGAATGAAGGGATTGCTATTTTTTCCTCTCCCATTTTTCATCCTGAAAAATGCTTCATTGCTGTACTTTCAAACTCACAAATGACCCTGAGAAAAGCAATGGGACTACTGTTAATGGTTGTAATGAAACATCCGATAAATATCTGGTAGATCAGGATCTGTTCATTTAGTGAAGCTTTGATATTAACCTTGGTGCTGCCTTCCTCCTGCATCTCCTTTCTACTACTTACACTTGAACAATAAAACTGATACAGTAATGCTTTAAATGCATTCTTTAAAGCTTTATGTTAATTTCAGAATTGATTCAAGTTATTAAGACAATTTGAATATATGTATACCCACTAATAAACTGTCATGTATGTTATTACAGCAGCATACTTTGTTCTGCAATTGGGTGTAGTATATAGCACAGACAGCAAAGAGAGGCAAAAATGTCTTCTCTTAAGGTAAGTGGAGAAAAACTCAGTAGTCTCTCTCTCTGTGCTGGTGACAGCAAGAAATATTCCATTCCTACTGCTCAGAGAACAGGCAGGACCCTCACTCCCTGTTCCCACAGACCCCAAGCAGGGAAGGAATTCAGCACCCGCAATACTCATGTCAATGGTTGGGACAAACAGAGAAAATGCACTTGTTTGTACAGTGTACATGTTCATAGTCCAGCCCAATGAATGAGTGTGCAAAATCAACATTTCTGACTTCAAACTTTTCCAGCTTAACACATGCCCTTTAAAGAGCTTAATTGCAGCAGCTGCACATCCACTGATCTGCCGAAGCTTATGTGTTTTGACATCCTCTCCATTCTTTTTTTCCTGACTTGATCAAGCAAATTTGTAGCTTCCACGCTTCATTCAGTGAAGTATTGCAAAGCAAACAGCATTTTGCGCTTTCTGAGTTTGTTTGTTTGGGTTCCTTTTTCCCATTTCTCCATGATTGGGATTTCCTGTTTACCTCTCAAAGACCTTCACATCATCCTTCAGTTCCAAACTTCCTCTTTCCGTGTCATCCTGTACCACTTCAGACAGCAAAAACTTAGACATCTGCTTTAATTAAGGTGGTATTAAAGCCCCAATTTTATCTGTTTCACAAGGCTCAAACTTCTGAGTTGTTAAATGCATTTTCCTCTTATGGATTCTTGAGTGTAAGTGACTGCATGATGGTTCACATTTCTGTAGTTAAGGCACAAAAAGTGACAGCCATCTCATCCTACTTCAACGGTGCAAAATCAATGTGGGTAATCGAAGGAAGTATCAGTAAAGCATATTCTAGTTTCTGAAAAGATGCAGCTATGAGAGAAAGCATACAATTGTTTTGATTACCTTTTCTTTAATTTCAACCAGAACCAGTCTTACAAAAAGTTCTCAAACAGTCACCTCAAGGAATTAAAAAATAATTAGCAACACTTAGACTCTGTAATAATACAACAAACCAGTATAATTTTTTCCATTCTGCTAAGTTATAAATCACTCACTAGGCAAATTTCTGAAAATAGTTTTGTTTTAGAACACTCATAATTAAGTATCTTATTTGGGGCAAATGCAGGGTCTTAATCCCTAAAACAATGTTTAAGAGCAAATATAAATCATGGCCACTTTTGTGGGAATCCTTCCAAAAAGAACTATGTGAGTGGTAAGTTATGATTGGTATGTTGTAAGATTAATCAGACATTCTGAAAAAAAAAAAAAAAAAAACTTAAAAAAAAAAGTACACATTGCACTTTTTATATTTGTAAGACTTAAATTCAACAGTAGAAAGTGTACAATAATGGTCAGGCTAGGGGGGAAAGAAATGTATTGGGAAACATACCTACAGCCCTAAAGATTACCTTCACTCTTTGTTTTCTATTGCACAAAAATTAATTGCTGCCTCCTATACAGAAACAACTCTGGACAATAGGGCTCCGACTGTAAAATGCTCTTGAAAGAGAACTTGGTGAGACTTGCCCCTGTTAAGCTTGAACAACTTTTTTTTCTGAAACTCCTTTAAAAAAATAAAGAAAAGAAGAAACAACTCTAGACATGCAGGAAATACCTGGTTTTGTGTTGTGGTCAGTCACAAAAATTAGGAAATACATTTTGAACTGTATTGAACTACAGCCCATTTGACTATGACAGACATTTGGCTCTTATGTCACTGGTGTTTAATGCTGATTCTCTGACAAATAAATGCATGTAGTTGGGTAGGACACAGCTGGGTGCGTGGCTGAGTACAGCATAAAACTTTCAAGGTGTTAGGGATGATAAAATTACCTTTGACCTCTGTAGCAGGGCATACTTCACTTAAAAAACTGACTTGCAAACACTAACATTTATCACATCCACGTCTTTAAAAATACAACTTTTTTAACTTGACCCAGACAACTTTTAAAAATTACAAAAAAAAAAAGATAAATAAATCCCCTGATATCCCCATTTTACTAGCAAAAAGTAGAGGAAAGTCTGAATTGAAATGCTAGCTTTGACCCTGACTCCTGGCACAAAGTAAATCTGCAAAGAAAAAAAAAGTGGGGGGGAGAAAATCCAGTATGTCTTTTGTCAAAAGTCAATTCAAAACTCAATATAAAGTTCAAACCTTCTGCAGCACACATTATCATTAAGATGAAATATTTAGTGGCTCTGTATTCCGGTCATCTTTTGACAATAACCTACAATGTCTCAGAGGTGGCAGGTGCTGGAGAATTCAGTGAATTTTTAAAGAATATCTCATTTTTCAAGAAGGAGGGTTGAAAACTGCTAATTTGTATTAGCATGCCATTGATTAAATTGCACTTTCCAGTTCTGAACAACTCCTCTAAACATTAAAAATTTTAGCTCCTTTGAATCTTTTACAGTAGGTTTATAAAACTTTGAAACATTGTATTTAACAGCCATTTCCATCTGTTGCCCCAGTGAATATCACTATTTGTCCTGTAGAAAATTGGAAGTCACATTTTTTGAGCCCATGTAATGTTCTTCAGAGATAAGCTTCTCACAAATTATAGCTACTAATAATGTTTTGGGCTTCCCTATGTGATAGGTGCAAGGTGAACACAAGGTTGGAGGAAAATTAAAGTAGAACTGCTTTACAATTTTTCTCAGATTAAAACCTCACTAACATTTAATATTTGAATTTAAGCAAATATTTAAAAAGTAAAGCTTTTGTGATTGTTAAATGAGCAGTAAAGCAAAATGGAAATTGGATTGCTAAACATCCCTATTGAATTTACATGGATATGCACACAGAAAATATTTCACATTTTGAAATCATCTGCCAAGAAAAAAGCTTTTAAGTACTTATTTTTGTTTGGAACTCTATTCGTGGAGTTAATTCACACCATACACAGGGCAGAGGAAAAAGTACTTCTCCCAGGAGCAGAACAGCATTCCACATAACTGAGCACTCTGAGACTTTCAATATGATCATCATACATTGCATTACATTCCCTTTAGACTTTACTAACCAAAGTGGATTAGGCTGATCTTGTACCAAGGGGTAAGGTCTTTGGGGACTGCTACCATATTTCATGTCCACTGTTACCAGCTATGCTTACAAAGAATGTCTTCACCCACCCCCATCAACAGGCTCAGCTGGAACAGCCAGCCATTGTCGGAGGAGACCCGACCAGGGAACAACTCATCAAATGGCAGAGATATTATAAACGCTGGATGAGCGGGGATGCGG
>JAWWEV010000001.1:82925794-82950531 GCA_035583235.1 Hafferia zeledoni | reverse complement strand
ACCACCTCAATGTACAACCTATTCCAACTGCTGACCATCCAAACAGTAAAAAAAAAAAAAAAAAGAATATCTACTCTGAATCTCCCCTGTCTCAGCATAAGGCCATTTCTTCTGGTCCTCTCACTGTAGTCATGGTAGAAGAGTCCAGCCTCCACCTCACTACAACCTTCTTTCAGCTAGTCGTAGAGTCATGCTATTGCAGGACAGAGCAGTGGGGAAACCTCTGCCTCTGGTAAGTACAGCCCAGATGTCCCTGGCTGTGAAGGAGAGCATAATCTAGGACACCTTTGTGAAATGTTCTGATGAGAGCTAAGGACTTGACTTGAGTATGACTCCATGGTCTCAATCACTACTTTTTTTTTTTTTTTTTTTTTTCCTGTGATGCTACACAGGAAAAAAAGAGCAGCTACTTTGCACTTGCCTAAATGAAAATTTCTGGACAATACCTACACATGCCATACTTGAGAGGATAACCACAAATTTTAAGAAAAGATCTTTTCCATAAACATTTCCATCTCAATATATGTAGAGCAAAACATTAAGTGAAAAAGGTGGAAATGAAACTGAAGTAAACTTACAAAACCAGCTACATTAACAATAGAAACCTTCTTTTTCAATATTAATTTCCTCTCCTGTGGCAATAAGATTCCAGAGAAACCAGCTTCACTGAAAATGAACAAGTGAGCAAGTGTCTAATGACTAGACCTATACTGGAAATAAAGACTGCCTAGAAGTGATCTAATGCCATTTTGAGGCTGACTCCACAGAGGAAATTAACCCTTTGATTAGTATTTGACTGATTTTGTTTCCTTGTCTTCAGTGGTAATTTTTTAGTCTGAGTAAAATCCAGATTGTTGTGACAATTGTGAGAACAAATTAGTTAGCATTGATAAATCAATTGGAAGAAAAATTGGTATTGCTGATAATTGTGAAATTGGATGAAATCAGCAAAATATGTTGCATTGAAAAACTAGTTGTTTCCTCTTCTTGTTCATCTTAAAGATGGAAACATAGAACTGCAGTCATCTATTGGTGATGTGCTGATGTAGGCTCTAGTACTCTAGCTAAGGCTATTAGACCCCATACTCCTACATCAGTGTTGACATAATTTTTCCCTTTCCAGTTTTGTAGGAATGTGAAGACAACAGACTCATTTGCACAAAATGTCAGCAGTCCAAGAACCTTATTAGGTTTCCCTTACATTACAACAACCTAAACTGTGTAAGAAATAACTCTGTGTGCTTTGGCATTGAAAAAATACAGCAGAAGACGCCTGGACTCATAAAAGTATAATTTACACCTCAGATAACTCCTACTTCCTTGGAAATACTGGCACTTGATTGCGTGGAATTGAAGGTAGAAAACTATTGGGGAAGGTAAACATCAGGAATCAGCTTCCCCTGGAGCCAGACAGCCACACCTGCACCACATACTTGTACATACATACAACCCATGCTTTTCACAGCGTAGTTGTGTTTTCTGTGCATTTTGTTTTATTATCTTATTTTATTTTATTTTTTACAGTTAAGCTGTGTTAGCATGCCATTGCTCCAATGCAAGCCTTCACAAAATTACAATAGTTCTTTCTTAGTTGCATGAAGAATAAGAGCCACTGTTTGTATGTTTGGTCTTGAGTTACAAAACACTGGTACTAAAATATGTAAGAATAAACACTAGAAAGAAGGGATAAGTTTTGGGGTTTAAACATCTGTTTTAAAATGATATGAGGGAGTGAAATTAAATTTAATAATCTCTCTTCCTTCCTCTGCTTTTGAAATCATAAGACAATGTTGTAGGACATGTGTTTCAGATCTAGTGTGGTATTTTCAGATGTAGACAATTCATTATCCGTGGTTCTCCTTTTCTGCATAAACCATGATTTTTCTAAGTACAAAATTGTCTGCTAAATTGTCCCCAGGTTACACAACACAAAACAGCATTTATGTATAATAAGGCATTACCTCCACCTGCTATAGACAGTGTTTATTCTGCACAATTTGTTTTCTCTGTTGGATTGCAGCCAGAGAACTCAACAGTTTGTTGGAAAGTAAAGGATCTTACACGTCAAATTGTCTAATTTATTTTACATATATACATACATCTGTCAGCAATTCTTCAAAGGAATAGAAGGGAGGTTCTTCAATGCTTTTTAATGGGTATTTCTCCAGCAAGGTTTTTCCATGTTTTTTAATGGATATTTCTCCAGTGAAAAACTACTTTTTAATATCTTTGTCATATTCTAACTCACATATGTGTGTGCTTAAATCAGGCCACAGGGTGTGAGCTGATTTAGACACTCAGCTACAGAACTTTTGCACTCACATTAATCATACACTTGCAAAAGTTTATCAGTTGTGACAACCACCTGCTCATTATGATTTACACTGTTTTCTGATCAACTTTGACTATACCAATGCCCATCTTTATGCTTACAGTTATGATTCAGGGCATCACACCTCCTTGGACCAAAGGATCGGCCTAATCAAGAGAACTTTATCACACAGAAGATAAATCTTTTGACTGACTGTCCATTTAAATCAGTCAGTTGAGAATAACGCAGTGACACAACATTTTTTTCTCTGCAGTGCAGGACAGAACTGTGGTTGATTAGGCAATTAAGAGAGACTTAACTTCTACAGTTCTACCACACATGTTACTTTCAAGCAACTCAATGATCTGAAACACTAATTAGTTTCAATTCACACCTATTATCCGCCTTTAGTGCACTGTTAATTCAAAGTCTAAATTCCCCTCCTTGCCAAAAAGTGGTAATTTTCTCTTTTTGTAAGTGTTTCCTCTGAAGTTCTGAAATATATAATGCGAAATATCATTACTTAAAACTTCATACAGAGGTCTTAGACCATTTGACAAGTTTCCTATTTTCATGGGGTTTAGGCCCAGCATATTCTCTTGCCTTTTCTCCATTGATGAACATATTGTTTCAACTTCCTAGAAACCTGTCTTCAACATTCTTCTTTCTAAACTAGTTGTAGATTTTTACAGGACACCATAGTGGCACTGCCAAAGGGAACTAAGATGACCACAGTCTCATAAAGCACTGCAAATAAACATGCAATGTATGTTATAAAACGCTGAAACATAAGGTCTTCCCCTTTCTCACACATCATAGGCAATTCTGCAGTAATATTAAAAAACCCCACACACTTAATGCTTAACATGAAAAAAATGAGAACATTTCAAGTTAGGATGCCTAAAAAAAATATTCTCCATTATTTATCAGTTAATTTACAGATCACTCATTTTCACCAGTAAATAGTCCAAAGAGGGAGGAAAACTCATAGCCAGGTTTTTACCACATATGCTTACAAGCCCATAAAATGAGTGACATCTACAGCTCTGTTGGCACAGGTGATGGTAGTCCCTTATTTGTTCCAAATATTACTATTACATAATAGACAAAAGAAATAGGGGGGGAATAACTTATTGTTTAAATATAACTTCTGTTTGAACGTCTTTAATGAAACTTAAATCAGGTCACACTAAGAAGAAGAATCTGAAAATTACAATCAAGTAACATAAGCACTTTTAAACCACATTTGTTACTTTATTTTTCCCTTTAGAAAACTAATGGTCATAAATGCTGATGACTGGACACCTTAATTGCTCTTATTGACTTTTCTAATAGTTAACATGATCATAAAATTGTTCAGCTACTCCTTAGTTTGTGATTGCTTTTTTTTTTAACTTTGTGAGAAATATAAGTGGGATAACCCTTCATATCTCCTGCTGATGAGCTGACAGTACAGGATTACCAATCATTACCCAATAACTTTCCCTCCATATACAGTACAAAGTTACCTACCTGTGTACCTGTTGATGTTCTTTCATGCATGCTGCCTATACAAATTAGGATGTTTCATATACTGCTCCAAGCTACTGCAAAACAAAATATCAGTTAAGTTGCCAACGTTGCTCAAGATCTGTTGGAGTGCTTTCTCAGTTGAGACATCATATTTCTATATATTTCATGTCTATCTGACAATTTTTACATGTGATCCTCTTAATTATGGTGACAGACTGCATAACAATTTTGTTGTGCTTGCATTTAAAAATCAGAAAACAAAAACAAAACAAGCAAACAAATAACCAAACAAACACAACTGGGGTTTTTTCCCAAAAAGTGGAGAGACAGCTCTACACTTGATGATGGTATTTTCAGAAAAATATGATGTGAATATGTTGGTTCGGATGGAAATCTGGAATCACCTCTGATATAAACAATGGGCATGTCTTATTTCGGCACAAAGTTTATATATATGCAAGCTATATGCTACTACCAAATAAAATATGTTCAAGCTCAATTTTGTAAGTCTCCTGCACACTTGCAGTCAAATGTACATATGAAAACTACTCAAAGGAAAAATTTAATTTTGCCTCATATCAGCAGATGAGAGATCTGGCATATGTACAAGGGACAAAATTTGCAGGTAACTGTATTAGAGACACAAATAACCTCAATGCCAGACAAAATGTAAAAGCCAGACTAGAAGACATTCAAGACAGACTATCCACTTAAGACAAATTTTATTCAGATTTATAGAACTGCCTTCTCATACTCATGTCCCAAAATGAAAAGCCTCGGCAGTGCAGAACAACAGCAAAGTCCGAAAGAGCTGTTAAACAAAACAGTCCTTCTCTGTGTGTGATTTTGCACAGACCCTCTACAGCATTTGAAGACATCATAACGAAGCAAGGACAAATCTTATCCACAAATGTAATTAATAAACTTACTATTTGTATAAGGGCAGTAAACAAGGATTAACAAAAAAAAAGCAAAGCAGAACTGTAAGTCATAACCATTTCTCCAAACCTATGAGAAATATAACTGCACTTGCTTTGCCAAGGGTTAATTCTGGATATCTCAACCACACATTTTCTAGAGATTTTTGTTCCAGATTGCAGTTAAATCTGGCCATGGATTCAGACTTTCAAAATTCAGGATGTTCAACCTCTAAACACTCAGAAATGCTCAGCTTTTCATCTACAGTTCCTATCAAATATAGAAACATCTTTCATATGTTTAGTTTTTACCCAGATTTCAGTACTCCTCAAACTTATTTTAAACCATTTTATAGCTATCCTTCCTGCCTGTTAAACACATCAAGTGCTTCAGTGCCAGCTGGTGTCAGAAGAGAAAGTCTAAAAACAAAAAAACATACTGCTGGCTGTCTTCTATCCTTGCTGGCACCCACTGCTTGAAGACAGATTCAAACACTACTTGTAGCAATTCCAGCATTCATAAGACACTAGAATTTTATAGTGGGAGAGGCAATTAATAATACTGCTCTTCAGTGAGGGGCATTTTCTGAGCTCTTTCCCCAGTTCCATTATGGCCTTCTTATCTGATCCCCTTTTGTTTGCAAAACAGGTTTCTACGTAGCTTTTTTTTTTTTTTTAAGGTAACCAACAGGGAAATATAACTTTTGGTTACCTTTGTATTGTGTGAATTCGAAACTTTCAGATTTACACATTTAATCCAATGCTGTCTCCACCTTCCCTTTGAGCTCCCCCACACCTTGTTCCTTCATGAGGACAAGGCTCCAACCACCTTACTTCCCTCTGTGCTCATCACAAGCATTGGAAAGAGATCTTAAACTCCATCACATCAGATGAGACAGTGGCATACAGCTCCATGTGGTCAAAGATATAATAATATTGAAAAAAGAGAGAAAAATTATATAAATCTTTCTGAACTAACATGCCTGAATTATGTCCTACCTTGTCATTCAGTGAAAAAGATAATTAGGAGATGTCTCATTTACTCCATACATTGAACTTCCTCTTTTTGTCAAAACCATAATTTTTTTTTACAGTCAGTGTGACAATTTTCCTATAGGCAGGAGGTTTTTTTACATGGAAACATTTTGAAAACACTCAGATTTGCAGTTCCATTGGCTTTAAACAGATCCAGTTTATGGAGCATCTTTGAATTAAGACTATAATTTTTTTAATAAATTCCTATAGGACTGAATGTTAAGCAGTAGCAATAGAAAGATTTTAATAATTTAATAATTTCAGTTATTTTTTTCATAATACAATTGCTTAAAAACCTCTAAAAATGAGATGGATACCAGCTCCCACCATTAGAAATTTTAAAAATACCTGCAATGTTAATCTTATTAGAAGAAGAAGGTCTGATTCAGTTAATGTTAATAGAATTTGGGGGGAAATATCAACAGATTAGAAATTGCAGTACATGAGCCTTCTAATTTTACCTCTTAGTAGTAAAATTTAAAGATCTTCATCTAATGTCATTTTTAATACAAGTATTGTGCATTTTTCTTCCAGTAAAATGTACTAGCACAATTAAAGTATTTTCATCTCTATTGCTGTTACACGCCATATAATCATAGAATCATTAAGGTTAGAAAAGATGTCCAAGATCGAGTCCAAGCTCTGACTGAATACCTCCTTGGCAGCTAAACCATAGCATTAAGTGCCACCTCCAGTTTTTTCTTTTAAAATAATACCTTACATTTTTTACCAAATACACTCAAAATAAGTGTATAGACAATACTAATAAAAATAGTTGCAACTAAATAGAAACATCACTTCATATAACTGCTTTTTATGACTACTGCATTTACGAGATAGAAAAGGGTTTTTTACCTATAAATAGATTTTATAAAGGAAAAATTCAACCCAAAACATTATTAAAATTTTAAGTTCAGTCTCGTTGGTTAATATTCATTGTTGAAACAAAAAGAAACCATAGTAAAAAGTTCCATTGGCTGTGCTCACTCTGGCACACAGTTTATGAACAAACCAATAAATACTTCACAAGCATAAATTTTGAACTTACATAATGATAGCTATTTTGGCATTGCTCTGGTTGCCCTGATAGAACTGTAGTTGCTTCCAATTACCAAATTTCTATATGGAGCAGAATAGACTTTATGGCCGGGTTCAACATAAAGACAACTAACTCTAAATAAACTATTCAAAACAGCCAAGAAATTATAATTGTGTTACGAGCATACTCCAGTCAGACTAACTTACCTTTTGAAGAAACCAGTTCCAGTATTTCTATAGTACAATTTACTGTACTTTGTAGAAAAAACTAGAGTGAGGACCAAGGGAGGATGCAGGCGTCTATCTAAGGCAAAATATAGGCCAAGGCAAAGGTCTGTGTACAAAATAGCACTTTCATATTGGAAGCACTTACCAACAGCTCAGAAACAGGCAATAAAGTTTTTTAAATATATCACTGTATTCCCTGTTTTCCAACGCATAACTTTGGAAGCCCCTTGCAAAGCCATACAGACTCTCAATGACTATGCTTAAACAACTAAACCAAGAAGTCCTTAGCACTAAACTTCACTTACATTCTCCAAAGTGGCCTTTGATGTAGATGATGATTCTCCCTCTTCCCTCCTGCTCCTTTTCCTCTCTGCCTGTGATAGAAACCTTACTGCATAATAACAGTTATCTTCCTGAGGCACTTGAATCTCCCTGCACACTGTATAGGAATACTAGGTGTCCAGTTCTGGCCCACCACATACCTGGACAACCAAAAAGGGGAGAGTTTCAGCCCCTAAGCCTCAGTAGTGGACTTAGATCTGGAAGTGGTTATACTACATACATACATAGATATTATATAGTTGGAGCCAACTTCACAATCTTACTACAACTAAAAGAAACACTATAAATGTGCCACACTAAGTAAAAATCAGTCTGAATGCCAATCTCAATCTGGTCATGTAAACAAAGATCAGAGTGCCTATTTCTGAGCCAGTTAAAATAAAGGGGCACTCCACAGTTATAGAATAAGATAATGCCAGCCCTGCAAATATAATTTGGGTGTTTAAATTCCAGTCGTTCTGATCTAGGTTCCAAAAATCACTATTAGCTTGTCTAAAAATTAAAAAGAAAAAACTTCAATTTGTCAGGTCAAGAATGCTCAAGTAAGTACATCTTGATGAAAGTAACACTGTCAAACTTTTATGAGTGTGGTCTTTCATAAAGCCTGTCTCAAAGTACATAAAGCAAAGACATTCCAAAGCAGGATGCACTGATTTCCCACCCCCACCACCTCCCCATCACAGCCCTGCTCTCTTTTCAGGTAACCCTTTCAACACTTAGAAAATAAAAACACACCTTACTGCAATAGTTGCTCATATTTGCTATTTCTAAAAATATCCAACTTTGTCAGAATAATTTGGACAGTGTCAGATTCTTCTGTAATTTGAACTAATCTTAAGGAAAATAAAAATATTTCTTCTCAAAATATCCAAGGAATTTACAAATATGATTCATAGGTGATTAATTATGGCCCTGGTGTTACTGGCTATACCAATGGAAACAATAATTCAAGACTTCAAAAGCTTTTGAGACAAGACCAAAAGCACTTACGAATCTTTTTGAAAGAGGTGTTCAAAACCAAAAACATTAATCTTCAGAAATATTTTACAGATTTTATACAAAATCCAGATATATACTCAAATGCAGGTTAATACTTATCAAAATCACTTTTATAACAGCAAACATTTGTAATAGAACCAAATTAACTTTCTACAACAGTCACTTAAAAATCATGTTATTTCGGGCTTTGCAATTGCTGTTTTGTGAGGACTGACAAAATGTTTCTCTTCTATATTGTTTATTATTTTTCCATTGGTTTTAGATGTAAAGATTAACCTTTTGCAAAAGATTCTATGTAAGGTTCTATAAAATTTTATTTAATTTTATGATTAACTCTGAAGTTCCAGCTTTTCAGAGACTGTTCATGTACAGATTATATGTAAAAAATAGCATAACCCAGACAGATTTAAAAACAAAACAAAGTCATTCAACTTCTGTGAACCAGACTAATGACATAGGTCTGGGATGTTTTTGTCCCTGTGTCTAGGCACTATGTGGTGCCAATAAGTATACAGTATAAGCCAGTCTTAATCTGACCATGGGAAAGAAACAGCCAAAGATATATAGCCAGAACTGTTTACAAGATAAACAAAAAGTTTACTGCTTCCCACATGCTAGGGAAACAGTTGGATTACACATCAGCATCTGGTTGCTTCAGACAATACTACCAGGAAGTTAATGAAATTGGAACAAGGAAATTACTATGAGTCGGCACTCCATAAAAAAGTGTAATTTATCATGAGTAAAAAAAAACAATAGGAGCTTTGCTGATAAATTAACAAAAGAAAATTAAAAGGCTGTATTGCTGCAAAACAATTTTTTTTTTTTTTTTCTGGATAAGTTAGCTCTGTTCCAAAAGCTGATGTCACCTAATATTAGAAAAACGGCAGCCTTGCACTGATGAGAATTGGTGGCCTTTTTGGGTTACAAATAAGACATGAGACAAGATGTTTATCTGAAGTTTCAAGATACTTGTGACATGATATTCAAATGAAAACTCTATTAGTTTTATTCTAAAGGGGTTTGATTCCACCCAGAGTAGGAAACCAGAATACTGCTTTCAGCATTTAGGAAAGTTTCTTCCTCTCACTAAAGGCAAAATAAATTTTTCTGTTAAAAGGCTCATTTCCCAGGAATCAAACTTGGGCAGTCAGTTTGGTGACTTGCCAGGGCAAATATACTGAAACTCTGGAATTTGATTGCCTGAAACTTCTCAACCGGGCAACCTTCACTCAATCCACATTTCTGTGGAGTATTACAAAACGTCTCATATGAAAGTTTCTAAGAAATAAGTTCCTTCAAAGCCAGAAAATTTCTCTGTCAGGAATGTACTTTTCATTCTCTTTGGCCGTTTCCATGGCAGATTTATTCCTGTATAAGGTCTCAGTTATGGCACTACAATGGAGTGGACTATTTCCACTTCAGGTACTTGGAGTGTCTTCAGACCTCAGTGGGAAGAGCAAACCTAGGTCAGCACACCCTGAGGGAGAGTACTTATCCACTACTTCTGAGCCAGCAAGATTTTCTCAGGCTGGTCCTATCCCCTCTCCTGCATCTGCGTGCCAGCAACCTGGCGTGCCCGTGGCCTACACAAAATTCCATCTGACTTGTATCAGCGACTGCCAGCACTCAACAAAAGGAGGAAACCAGCCATGATCTGGGTTCCTTACTCATAGACCATATTTGTTCATGTGCCAACACAGGAGCGGGCAGCAAGAACAGATCCTACAGGCTCAGTCTTCTCCCATGCACAAATTCATCTTGTCTAAAGACAGTTTGAAGAGGATGGTGTGCCTTCTCTAATAATTTCTCATGCATGGGTCTAAGAACATAGGTGCCCCATTCCTAGTCATGACCCTCCCCTCTAGATCAGTATGAACAGATTACAGCAGCATGCAGAAACACAGGTAGTAAGTCTGGAGGGAATATGAGATAGGACCATATGGATGCATGTTGGGGGCAGAAATTTGAGCTAATGATGGAGAAGCCTAGTTCTCTAGGAATTTCTATTAGAAGACAAATATAAAATTAAATATGTTACTTCCTTCAAAGTAATAATAATAATTTAAGAATCCTATTTTGTTTGGGAGTTTTTTTCTAGAGCAAATACATTGCCCTCCTTATTTTTGTCACGGCTGAAGAAGAGTTATTCACTGACAGCCCCCAAACTGCGTCCTCAATGTCCTTAGTTTTCTTGAAAACTTGTAGCAGTAGACAGGACAATCTCTTCCTCCAAGCAACCTCTACTCTCAAATCAGGCCCACACAGTCAGGTCTGTGTTGCTTTCCACTACACCAGACTCCAGAAAAAACAGCCGATGTTACAGAAACCCTCTTCTTTAAAGACCCTCCAAAGATATTCCCTAAATTAAAGGTGGTGGTGTACCTACAGTCCTTGGCTCTAAGCAGCATAGACTAAGAACTGTTGTGTACTAAGGACACAACATGTGTCCTTCAGGGTTGATCTTCAAATCAAGATGAATGACACCTCTTTTTCTGATTATGCAACTGTCCACAATGGAAATTCCGATGGAAAAATGGCACTCTCAAAGCCGCAGACTTGTGTTTGGCCTTCACTTAGATCCAGCATGTTTTCCCCAAAATTGAGCTCAGGAGCTCTTGAGAGAAGTTGGGCTGTGGGGAAGCTTGCTTCAGAGATGGCACGCAGTTTCTCAGAGCTCTTTTCTCAGACAGTTGTCAGTATGGAAAGTAAGCTGTCATCAGATCCTTTGGCAAGCAAATGCATTTTACTAATCTGGCAGAAATATACAGCAGAAGAAAACCTGACTAGCTTCCTGCCAGACTAGTAAAATGAATTCGTCTTACTGCAAAAGCTGACACAGGGGAAGGGGTGAAAACATATGGCTAGAAATCAGAGCAGGGGTACAAAAGAATACAGAGAAAAGACTGGGACTTACAGTTTTCTTGGCAACAATTACATTGGCCACTTACCCACACCCTGGGTACTCACTCAGTTCACAGCACAAAATGGTAAGAACTTTACAGAACATGCAGCTGATAGATGGCAAAGGGCAGGAAGATTAGCAGCATTTCAATGACCCACCAAGGATCAGGGGCTTGGCCCTGGCCCTTCTCAAGTCAGTGACACAACTACAGTCTTCTCCATCTGGTTAGGCTTACTCCCTGTCTATCTCATCAGAAGCCCACTGCAGTGTTTCAAAAACAGTGGCCAGCCAGAGGAGTATCCATATATTGGATTAAAAACACACAACTGCAGATAAAGGAAAAAAAAAAAAAACACAGTAGGCTAGAAGTGCCTCTAGCATTTGAAACTACAGCTCTTGAGAAATATATTGTCTCATTATGAAAAATGCTGCTTATTGGCAAACTTTTACCAACATTTTGTCACTCCATAAAATTAGTACCCTGTGACTGTTCCCACTGAAACTGCAAAAATTTCCACTGTATAAAAGGCATGTATAAGTCATTACATGATTTAAGCCACAGATATGAAACTCTCCAGCATGGCAAATACAAACAGTAGCATTGTAACAACCCAGGAACTGTACTAAAAGTTAAACAATGCCTTTGGACATTAAAGATAAGACATAGAATAGGCTAGCAAACTACACAGCTGATGAAAACAGTAGTGAATTGAAGAGTTGAACAAAAAGCACAAAAAGGAAGAACATCTGCAATACTTAACTACTGGAGGAAACAGAGGACAAATATTCCTGTTTCTTTAGCTGCAGTATATATCCCCACAACAGCTAAAATTGAATGCATCTAGAAGGTAGTACAGCCCAGCAGGAAAAGTGCACAGAAGCCAAGGATAATCCTATGCAATTTTATAACCCCACAGGCAAAACACTAATTCTATAGCTATATGAAAGAGAGCAGACCAGTTGGGGATTCTTAAACTTTAAGAGAGAAATATAACATTTTCTTATTATTGAGAATGCTTTGCTGACAACTCAGTTGTTATACATACACTCAAACACGTTAAAGTTAGGAAGGACCACACTACTTATTTAGGCTGATTTCATACATAAATTATTAAAGCTTCTGAAAAGCTATCTTTTCAGCAAATTCCTAACTTCAACCATAAGAGACCTTCAAGAAAGACATCCATCATATTGTAAACACTTCAGGGCATAGAGGTATACTTCTAAATACAGGTGAGCTAGGGAGGGAGCTCAGACATGAGACTTGACAATCTACATTGCTTAACTGTTATTCCATCCCTGGCTCTGTTTTGGGCCGCTCCAACTAATTATGTCCAGTATCTTATGCCAAAACCCATACAAGAGAGATTGAAACAAATACTAGGCTGATTAAAATAAAGCAGACCTTCTCCTTTACTGCTAGCTAAGCGAGGCTGCAGACTGTATATTTATATCCAGATGATGTTAAAGTAATGTGAAACTTGGAGGACATTGCAAGTTCAACATCTCAATCTGGCATATTGCACACTCTGAAGCCTAAGATACAGGCTGGAAAGTCTAAGACTCCGATTCCCAAGTTAGTTCATTTGGCTAATGCAGGATTAATACAGGGCACTGTTTGCTGATCACCATAATGAAATTGCTCCACATGGGATACTGAGCCAAGGTAATTAATGAACTTAAGAATTTCTAGACCATGAATGCCAGTGAGATGTTTGACTCATGAGCATTTTTTTGCTGCAAAAGTTTTAGAGGAATGCAGATTTAAATGAATCTACATACTGTATAGAAGACCAGTGCACTCATGTGGATAATTAAACTGTAATTAGATCAATAAGGTTAAACAGACAGATAAACTAGGAATGCTGTTATGTGTCCTGTATTACTTAACAAAGCTATTGCATTTTTATCTTTATTAAATTAAAGGATTACTACTATAGAAGGCACAGAGATATCAGAACAGGTAAAAAAAGATCAATTTCCCTGATGATGATATGAGAGTCTTTGTTAAGGGTTTATAAAAGGTCTGGCTATGTTCCTGAAGGCTTAAGGAATCATTGAGGATTGTCATAATACAACATGATGTATGCCAAATCTGAAATAATAAAAAAGGACCTCAAGAAGCATCCTAATTTGTCCAGTGCCATTTCAGTGGAATGAAATAAACAAAACAAAACAAGAAAATCCAGCCAGAAAAATATTTAGGAATTTGTCATTCTGATTTCATCCTTCTATTAATGCTGAACCTTTGACCAACAAAATATTTTGTGATCTGATAAAGGGATACTCAGTCTCATATAAAAATGTGAGCTGTTTTAGGTAGACACATGTATACTTGAGGGTAAAAAAAAAAGTTACATCTCTTTACCAAATTTGACTCACACTCTTGCATATCTGAGCATGCACAGGCTTGACATGTGTTTCAGAAGATGCATCACTATCAAATACTTCACATCAGGAAAATTATGCAAAAAATTACCAAACCCAGTTCAGATGGAGAAAAGAAAAAAGTGTAACTGGTTCAGATTCATAATATTTTACAGCTTGCTATCTCTCCAACTCTGTGCACAACAACCAGAAGTTCTTGTGAAACCTCTGATAATATTCTCACATATCTACCATGGAGACCAAATCTCTTTCCACATTCAGCAACCATTGCATAAACTCCGTGATTAATTGGGGAGCATTTTCCCTCAATCGGAAAAGACAGTTAATGGAGAAGAATTTTCCCTCCAAATTTAGGACCTCGGAGGCATAGCAGTTTCCCCAGTTGCTTCTGTAGAATGGAAAATGGCCTGGCAACACAGCTCTGCAAGAAAACAAGACTGTCACTAAAATTTGGGAGAACAAAATATCACACTACATAATTATTCTGTGTTTTAAATTGCATGACAAGATTTTATTCCTAATGAGACCTACAAGAAAAGCATGAGAAATGGTATCTCTGAAATCTAACATATATTCCAGTGATGAGAACTGCATCTCCTGGGCATATGCAAGAGCAACCTGCTTTTGTGCAAAAGATACAGAAGACTATAAGGACTCACAAATTATATATGATTACATATCTAAATGTAAATGAATTACATAATTACTTTTAATTTTTTAGGAAGATAGATTTCATCTTCAGAAGTTAATGTGTTTGCTAATGTAACAAACCTCAAAGTCCTCTGCAGTAAATGCTTTTGTGTACAGCAAGAAAGAAATATGAGATACATGAAATGACAGCCTGAAAGGCGCTTCAGTGCCAGGGATAACTTAGTGGTGTCCCTCAAATTCAGTTGTTGTTTATGTCAGCAGAAGCTGTTAAACCTTAAAAACTGTGATCAAATGAAATATAATTCTCTAATAAAACATAAGTTGTTGCAAAGCTATATTTTATATACTAATTCAATCCAGGAGTTAAAACTCAGCTCCCTGAACAATAGTTTTTCTGAGCACAGTCCTTCCAGCTCCTAAGTTGCTCCTTTCCCCCACTGTCTTCTGTGTAACCAGACGAATATAAAAGAGACCAATCAAACAAGATTTTTGTTTACTTTTCACTGAGAGATAGAAAGTGGCGAGACCACATATACTCCTTTGTCCACAGAGAACATACACTAGATTTTGTTTGATACGCATTTCTAAAGTTCCTTTTAAGTTTTCACTTCTTAGAGAATGGTTGTGTTGCCATAGCTTTTGGCCCCTTGCTAACAGCAGCTTTTTCCCCCTCACCAGAATTTGAAGCTTTTGATCTCTTTTATCTTCTGCTTGCTCATAGACTAAGAATTGCATCTGTGGCAAAGCTTGTCCTCTTAAGAGTCCATTGACTTATTGCTAGAAAACAAGGAAATAGCTTTCTTTTCACTTGAGTCCCTGTTGAGATAATACATTCTGAAGGGATACAGCCTGTGTAGAGTAATCAGACCTACAGTTCATCACTGTTTGAAATGCACAGTGAAAATATACTACAAGAGGGAGGTGGGGGGTGGGTGGAAATCCAAGAGGGCTTCTACTGAAGAGAAATACAGAGACAGCAACCCAAAGTAGGCTTTCTTAAATAGCATACATCAGCTAGCACCAGGCCATGCTACCACTTAGACAATAGCAGATATTGGACATAAACAAGCAGAGCATAAAAGCAAATAAATACATACATTTTAATGTATTTCTGCACTGCAGGGAAGGCAAGGCATTAGTAGCTCTCATCTTTCCAATTCAGAACCATATAGCACGCTCCACCAGACTATCCCATGGTAAGAATGGACCATGTTTTCAGGCTGATTTCCAAAACGTTAGTGACTCTCCTGTAACATTCTTACCAAAAAAAAAAAAAAAAAAAAAAAAAAAAAAAAAAAAAAAAAAAAATAAAAAAAACAAAAAGCAGTGCTGGTGTCCACTCTACTACTATGCCCAGACATCAATAGCAGAGCAGCTTCCAGAGCAGCTTGGCTAGAGGATTGACATTTCCCAGCTTCAGCTGGAAAAGGTATTCTTCACTTCAATCTTGCATTGCTAAACACTCCTGAGAACCAGACAGCTGGACAGCTGTCACCAATGAAGCAATGCAAGTACTCCAAATGGTTGAGACCGAACATCTTCCTACAGAAAGCCAGTTGCAAAGATGCTATTAATATGACCTACTCACTCCTAAACAGATCCTCACTGCACAAGATCTGTGGTGGTATGAAATGCTTCTGATACTGCCAGTCTACTGCACCACAATGGTATCGGAACTGATCATGCAGCTCCTTATTCTGCAGCTTTCTCCTAAGGAACTGGCTTTCCCAGAACAATTTCTTTATTTCAACTCAATATGAGTGGAAAAGTGGGTTGAAACTATATATATGTAGCTTCTCAGCTGTGATGTGCACTCCTTGCAACTGCAAATTTTATTTTTAAAATTCTTTGAGTAGGATTACGCTCTACAAAAGCCGGCTATCATTATTTTAAAAGCACTTTTTTTTTAATTGCTTTTCACTTGTTTACAGTGCTGTAGAGACTCTGTACAAACATCTAAGGGGAAGAAATTATTTACATTTCACAGTCAAATTCTTAATTTAATCCATTACATTATGTGAAGCAGTCCATACACTCATGTCTTAAAGTTAATTATTGAGTGGAAGTTGTATATGTGTTCATATTTAACATCCCTTTCTTTATTTGTTTTCTCAAAAAGATCAAGGAAAGTAAATTCATTTTCATTCAGGGGAACAGCAAATTTCAGCCCTGGAAGTAGAGAAACCCTCTGCAAAATTCTGCCAATGTAATTTCTACAAGAAAATGAAATATTAAAGGAGAAAATCATTAATTTTATTTGTTTCTGAGTTTAATGGCAAAAAGAGGATATAAAAACACATTAAGTCATGAATTTCATGTTCTACATAGACTGCCATAAGGGAATAAAGATTTAAAGGTTAGCAGAGCAAGAAAGACAACCACAGCAGTATTTAAAAATGAGCTATCTTGCCTATGTCTCCAGAAATAAACAAAAATTAGGGTAGCATAACCACTACCAAATAAGCTCTTTGCAGTTAACTTCAAGAGCCTTAAAAAAGGATAACAAAAGACTCTTCAGGTCTTCTATCCCCTCCAAATTACTAAATATTTCTTGGCAAAAGCCACTTTTCCTTCTGAGTAAGGACAGGAAAACTATACAAAGAATAGTCATTTGGCCCATTATTTTATTTCTTATTTTACAGATATATGACGTTATTTGTCTTTATTTCACTTGCCAACTCTCTTTTAATCATTCAAGTCATCAAAAACTAAGGTCATTTGTGGGGTGGAAAAAAAAAAAAGTGGCAGAGGTATACAATGTTTGGACTTGGATTGCCCTTTTGCCTCATAAAATCTACAGGACAAAGTTTATTAGGTCCTGTGTGAAAATTTTCTTACAAAGCCTTGCCTCTGGAGATATGTAATTTTGAGGAAAATCTCTCAGAGCAGTCCCATTTCTGTTCTAACTTTGATGACTTCCTCGAGGTACAACTCAAGGGAAATTGTGCAGCATGCACTTCTGTTCTGGACAGTTGTTACTCCCGTAGCCACCATCCACCACAGGAAGAAATCAGTGAGAAATTTAGCATCACCTGAGGTTGCATAGATGCAGAACAAGGACACTAGACATTTCCTCGACCAGTTCTGATCATAAAAAAGTGTCAAAACTGACACAGCCAGGTAGATCTTTTCACAACTTTCCATCACGACAGAGGAAATGGTAAAAAGCCATAATGGCAAGGTTGAGATAAAGCTCTATTCCCTGCAGAATATTTCCTGAGTAGAAGTTAACTTGGACTAGACCTTCTGCTCCAGTGACAACACCAAATATGAATTTTACTGCTTTTGTTTTGTTTTTGAAGAACTAGCTTTTCCAAGACATGCACTTAAAAATGTCATAAATTATAAATTAATTTTGTAAAATATAATTCAGCAACAGTGATATATGTTCTCAACATTAGTACTCAATATATCCTCACAATACTTCTGAAGTCCAAAAACACATTCAGAGATGTTTTAGTAAAATTTTCAGCCAGGCCTTCAAGCTGTATATCAGTTGGCTTAACTGTTTTGCATACTATATTGCAAATGTATTTAATGTACTTATTTATTGTCTAATTCCCTTTAGAATCAGTTACGGATGGATAAGAGGGAACATTTTTTATACAGCAATCCTCATAAAAGTTATAAATAAAGTTAATTTCTTATATTACAGCTCTACTAAGCCTTTCAAGGTTGCAAAACAGATATTTTTCAGTCCTAACACAAGGCTTGACCAAGAAAAAAATTCCACAATCAACTAAGAAAAAACCAAAAATCTTCCCATATAAATGTTATTTTTCTTTTCACAAGAGATCTTTTCTTGCAAAAGCAGTCACAAAAAAAGAAGTCCAACTGCCCTTGAACTTAATAAGGTCTGCAATGATGCATTACTACTTGTAATGAGAACATCACTAGTAAGAATGGTAGCAATGATCAAAAAAATAACAGGTCATGGTTACATGGTCAATAAAAAAGCTGTCTTTGCCTACCAGTATGGACAGTCTTCACAATCTAATCATGATTCATGGGATATTTAATATCTTTTTTCTTAAGAACTTAGCCTCTGGTGTTTGTGATGATCCTGCACCCTCAGGTTTAATTTTAAAAAGTTTCTACCCCAGGAAATTTCTAAGAAACATTTGAAAAATAAACTCCATGCATTCAGGAGGGGACACCCCCCCCCTCCCTCCCCCCCCCAAAAAACAACCAAAAACCAAAAAACACAACAAGAAAAGCCACAAACCAACAAAAAAACCCAACCCCCAAACAAACAGAAAACAACGCCAAACAGCAAAAAAACCCAGAGGCAATATTTATTATATTTTTAAATTTGCACTTTTTAAATTGGTCCCTGATTTCTGTACATTTGGAAAGGGATTCAAACCTCAGCTTAAGATGATCAAGGCAGTTGAGTAGACATCTACGTCCCACATAGCCCTCGAACTCAAAAGAAAGTCAGGCAGCTGCCAGGGATAACAATTCCCACTTACACTGACACACATTTCCTAAAATAAGACTTCAGTAGGTCTCCATCTCTTCTCATCAGCTATTCAGTTGACTCCTAAAGTTAGATGAGAATTTCTTCACTCCAAGTTCTAAACTAAGAATAAAGTAATAGTTAAATCTCTTAAGATATGCACCAATTAACTAATATTACAAAAAAAATCCCAAACAACAAAAACAAACAAAGAATGTTCAGAAATATTTTCATTCTAAGGGATATCTTTACTTCTATTATAATTAATTACTCATGCAGGATACAAGCATTACAATATATCCCAATTAAAAAACAAACAAACAAACAAACAAACAATAATTAATATTTGACTCTAAAGCAAGGCTATGGAATCACTATAATTTTGTATTATTACAAAAACAAATGATTTCAGGAAAAATGTTTCATCCTCTTTGCATCACCAGTGGTCCAATAGTAGCTACAGCAGCCAAGTCACTAAAAGGTTTCATTTCTTGTGCAGGTTATCATATGGCAATAAATGTCTCTGAAATGGCAGACAGAAACAAAGTCCCTAATATGATACAACTGCCAAGAACCAAGTTCTGTGTAATGAAGTTACCCACCCACTCACATGTTCCTGTGTTTACATGATTCCACAAGAAATCCGCATTACTCTAATACAGGTCTTTTTTAAAAAAGTTACATGCTTTATGTTGTGATTGTTATTAATGGAATTCATTACACAAAAGAAGGTCACTTCACTGGAATAATTCTTTTTCCATGAGGATTTGCTGGTTCAGAGATATTGCTGTAAGGTTTTTATTGAGATGCTGGAGCTGGTCCAGAGAAAAGCAACCAGGCTGGTGAAGGGACTTGAGCACAAGTCCTATGAGGAGAGGCTGAGGGAGCTGAGGTTGTTTAGTCTGGAGAAGAGGAGGCTCAGGGGTTACTTCATCACTCTCTACAACTACCTGAAAGGAAGTTGTAGCCAGGTTGAGGTTAGTCTCTTCTCCCAGGCAACCAGCAGTAGAACAAGAGGGCATGGGCTTAAGCTCTGCCAGGGGAAGTTTAAGATGGATATTACAAAGAAATTCTTTACAGAGAGAGTAATCAGGCATTGGAATGGCCTGCCTAGAGAGGTGGTAGATTCTCCATCCCTGGAGGTTTTTAAGATGAGACTGGATGTGACACTTAGTGCCATGATCTAGTAGTCACAGTGATGTTGGATTAACGGTTGGACTTGATGATCTCAGAGGTCTCTTTCAACCCAGTTGATTCTAGGATTCTGTGAAGGTTACCCAAGAGAATCTGAAACCCACGTGGCTTGAGACTGCCAGAAAGTCTGTCCTCTCACAGAGCTCTACCATTATACATATTTGCAGTTCAGCAGGGAAGGATGGCACTGAGTCACCCACAGTCACTGTCCCAGGGAAATGAACCCCTCTCAATGTCAATCACAGTGAAGATTCTCTCACTCTTTCCCTTGCAGAAAGGCTGCAATGACCAAGGGAGGGTTCAGGAATGCAGTTATCACTGAGCTGCAAGAGGTCCTGCTTAAATGATGCTACTTTAGGGCTTAAGTGCTGTTATAATGATGCTACTGAGACAAGGTACTACAAATTCAAACATTTCACTTAAAGGAAAATTCTACTAAACTTTATACAGATCAAGTTCTAGGGTTCTAGGATAAGTAGTTTACCTTCTGTTGCTGCACAAAATACATTCTTTGGGTCTGAATAAGTGAAAACAGCCTCTGCCTTTCCTAAAGCCAGGATAGTTGGCTTAATTTTCTACTATACAAGGAAAAAAAAAAAAAAAAGTGGCTGGAGGAGCACAAGAGAAATACTGATGCCCACAGCTGTGGAATAAGACAGACATTCATCTGCAACATCTTCCCTGGAACTGTACAGGATCACTCAGTCTGAGGCCTGAATTTGAACCTTTTGTAATGATGATAATAACAATAATGCATTTGGAACAGGCAAATCTTACATCTTAAATACTAATGCTGGAGTCATCATTAAACTTACGCTAAGTGTTTTCCTGAAATTAGACCCAGCAGGATCACCATGTGCACTTGGTACCATCAGTCAGTACACTTTAGTTTCTGCAAGGACCTGCTCAGTAGGGGCATTCAGAATGCTGTTCCAATAGATCTTTGTACCTGTACAGCCTATTAACATCAGCTATAAAAACAGGCACACAGCCAACCATCTCTCTTTTTGAGACCCATCCTTTGTTGAAGCTCCCAATTTCACAAGTATTGAGGTGTATTTAAAACACATGTGATATAAAACAGGGTATCAGACTGCATTTGTTCACTGAGTACACTTGCTTTCCAATGTTTTTGGGAAGAGCGACATGGTATTTTTGTTAAGTTTCATTATGATCTTCATGGTCATTGCTGCTACTATTTATCACTCATTATTAAAATGAAACACAGAAATTGGATGGTGTTATGGGTTTAGCTAGGCCTAGATTTAGGCTTTAGTTTTAGAGTAGGCCTTGGATTATCAGCTGACTCAAGCTGGGTCAGGCAGCTGACAGTTCTGACTTCTTCTGGCCAATGATATTTCATACCATATTCTGACATCATCTCAAATATAAAAGCAAGTGTAGGAGGGACTTAGTCCAATTCCTCATGGCTGCTCATCTGGAAAAGACATATTGTGTTGTTTTCCTGGACCAGGTCCCACCACCACTTGCTGCTATGGTATCTTAGGAGAGTAAAATCTTACCTGGCATTACAAATACGCTTGGTTTCTATAAATTAAAAAGTACTTTAACCCAGTGATAAAGCTATTGCTCCATCAAGGAAGTTTGGAGAATCAAGGAGAGAAAAAAAAGTCTTAGATTTTAGCTTGGAAAAGGTCTAAGAAAACACTTCAATCTCATATCTGAACTTCTACCTTCAAAGACATTTCCTAGTATAGGCCTAATTGAAGATTTATTCTCAGACTCTTAACACTTAATATAGTTATTTGTTTACAGATCACTGGCAGGATGGTGCCAAGCAGTCAATAATATGCAAATACATTTCTGTGAAATAATATTATATGTTAAATAAGACATAGTGCACAGTACCTTGTGTTACTTTCTAATTAAAAAAGAAAAATATGAAAAAATCCACCAAAAATCACAGGTTAACAATATATATTGAAAACTTTCTTTTTAAGGCAGAACTCTTTTTAAACTAATTCCTGCACCAATACAGGAATGCAATAAAGCATCTGAAGACATAAAAACGTTTATGATCTCCCATAAAACTTAAAAAAGGACAAACTGATTTGTCTCAAAATATACAAAAATAATCAGACTGAGAATATACATGCCAGATTTCCACTTGGAAAAAAAAATAAAAATTAGGGATTCCTACTATTACAAAATACAGAAAAAGAAGGTTCATAATGGAAATGCTGATCAACTATTTACTTCACTCATTCTAGTTAGAGACAGAAATGCACATAGACAGTCTGTAAAAATCTGAAGCTTTCTTTGATAAACTCTGCTTCCACAACCAAAAATGAATGACCACCTCCCCCAGCTTGTCAGATCAGTACAGATATAAGGACAGAAATCCCTATCTTGCAAATTTCCTGACTTCCCAGAATAGTTTTGAAGCAGGAATTGTTGTAACTCATGAGTGAAGATGTATTATAAGAAGTGCTAATGAAGCAGGAATTACAATTTTTTTTCTTTTTTTTACAAGATCATTCTTTAAAGAGGTTTCCAAGGCCAAAATATAAATGCAAAGTTAATTTCCTCTTTTGCAGCACAAATTGAAGGCATTTGCTTCATATTATCTATCCAATACAAGCTGGGGAAATAGCAATCTAATCAAATCAAGGACAGTTTATAGTACAGTTTAGCAAAAAGTACTATCCGACACTTCGACACTTCCAGCAATTAGTCAGATATCTGGGTACAGTAATTTCTATACAGCAGTAGGCCAAGGCCAAATATGAAATTAAACTCATTGCTAATGTAAAATACCTTTAGCCTATGCTGCTTTTACGACTTTTTCATTAGGTTCTTTCAACAGGGAATCAAACAGCTTATTTGTGATTCATGGTTTTGCCTTTTCTGGGAGTGGTTCCCAGTACAGTAATCTTTGCCAATGGAACCAGATCACAGTCTTTAGGAGCATATTCCAGATTCAGTCAAGCTACCACCTGGTTGTAAAGGGGAAAACCCTTCTCTGTGGTACTATTAACCTGACATGTCTCCAGTCTAGACTAATAATTATGTTAAGGACTGAGTGAGTCCATTATCCACAGAGAATGGGTGGAGGCTCTGATAAACCAGTAATAATAGGCGTCAGACTAGTCACCAAGGATTGTTCTTACTTACTTGCTTTCTTATAAAAGGGAACTTTAGGCTCATTCAGGAATTTGGCTTCCATTGGGACTGACAAACAGTGCATTTATTTCCATCAAAGGCAAGGGACTGCACTTAGTGTAGTGCCCATAAAACAGGAAATGGAATGTTGTTCAACAAAGGTTGACCCACTCCTGTAGATTTTTGTCAACACTGCTTTTGTTCAAAATGGGAAACAGGGTTCCTTTAATTGTACCATTCCAATTCTTCTCATTGCAGCATTTTATATATTCTAATAGACGCATTCATGTAATATATGCTTTGAAAAAAACGCACAAGCAAAACTGGAAACTGGTGACCTTCAGTAGGAAAAAAAATTACAGTTCACATTCACAGGGTGACAGATTTGAAATGCGAGTTCCCTAGGCCCCATTTTAGCAGCAAGCCTATCACAGGAGCAGCTTTCACTATGAACACCGCACAAAGAACTTCTGGCAGGAATCAGCCGCACCAATGTTGGACCAGTGGGAGTGGGGGATGTGCTCACGGGTGCCATCTCCTGGCACAAAGTCCCTCCACCGGCTGTTCCATCAGCCCCGTGTGCACAAAGGATCCAAGCACACAGATACCCACATGCCTGTTTAGGCTATTCCCATTTTAGTCATTTTCGCTTATGAATTCTAGAGTAGGGCAATCCAAGAGTGTCTTGCAGGCTGGTTTTAGAAGCGCATGCTAATGTACTAGTTACACAATCATGCTGGCATTGATCTTTAACACATACAGTTAGGACTACTGCCCAATATAAACAAGCATGAGTGCAAATCCTTTTGCCAACCTCCCTCAGTCTACCCAGAGCTCTTGAAACAGTTAACCAAAGTATCTAGCTATAGAGAAAAAAATTCTTTATCTCATCTTGAAGCAGGCAAGAAGAAAACAGATTTTCAAGCACACTCTACGGACAAAGGAAAATAAACTGTATATAGCACTATTATAAATTATTTGAATTATTTTCTTGTATTTTCATTTCAAATATCTCAAAGAATTGCAAGGAGATTGAAAAGCATTGTCATCACCCTTTTTCATGAAGCGAAACAAAGAAAGGAAACTAAAATGTGGCTGGTTTATTTCTTACAAGCAAGGCTGTTAGTGAAAAGGGAAGGAAAATATTTCAGGAATTCTCACTTCTAAATGCTGTTTTTCAAATTACCATTTAAAATGGCATAGTTGAACTGATTGCTTTCATATTAATTCAGGATACTGACATTTTTAAATAGCTGCACACAAATGTCTAATGAAAGATAAGTTTACATCTTCTTTGAAAAATATTGCTGATATCTAACTTTGCAGAGCTATGTCAGAAGTAAGAACAGTCACCTTCATTTATAGTATAAATTCCTATAATAAATTAACACTACAAAATGAAGCAGTCAGTTTCATACACAGCGTCAATTTCATATGCAAGGGTCCAGGCAAAATGACCACTGAACCACTATCAGTCTTCAACTATCAGCTTAGCTTCTGGTTTGGATTTCTTTCAATAAGACAAATATATTTCACATTAAAATACCTAAAACCCTACAGGAAATAATAATAATAATAATAATAATAATAATAATAATAATAATAATAATAATAATAATAATAATAATAATAATA
>JAWWEV010000001.1:82897228-82925694 GCA_035583235.1 Hafferia zeledoni | reverse complement strand
AACAACAACAACAACAATAATAGAAACATCAATTTCCATGGTATGTTTCACTTGCATGCAGCAACTAAGTTCTCAAAGATGACTATGCTTGTAACCACCATTCAGTTTTATAATGACTGTAACAAAAAGGCTTGACAATTCGAAGTGATGTTTTTCTTTCTCTTCTGTTCTCCAAGGTACTCTAATAGGAACTAACAATCCTAAAAGACTAATCCCATTTAGGTGGCAGAAATGCCCAACATAGAGACAAAGGAGATAGAAGAAAAACTCAAAGATGCAGTTAAAAATGTAAAGCTGACCCTGAAGCTCTGGAGGACACCTTAATGTTAGTAGTAACATAAGAAGTGGACATCACTGAAACAAATGAAAAAAATAATCAGGAGAGAAGATCTAGCTACAGGGCTTTGTCTTCCTGCAGATGAAAAGCAGTGTGCTACAGTCCCTATAGAAGGGCAGTAACTGGTGTGTTGGGAACATCCAACACCCTTCCATTCTATAGCCCAGAGAACTGTGCATGTTACACCATCTCACCCTTACCAACAGCATTAGCTCGGACTCTTTCAGGAGTACTGCCTCTGTCACTTTCAGCATGCACTCAGGTTTGAGAAAGTGACACTTGCCATAGCACAATGCTTTCTGTGTAGCCCCCAGTGATCCAGGAACAAAGTTTCCCACAGCTCACCACGTGCTGCTAGTGAAGATAAGATCACTGAGAATGCAGAGTAACTGTTTGCACTGTGACAAAGCTAAACTAGATGGTGCCATTCAGTGAGGTTACATCTGACTCAGGGTAGAGTTAGGGCTGTGGTCACATCGTCAGGCAGGATGTAAACATGATCAGAGCACTGCACAGACTTCTTTTCTCAAGCTCACCACACATCTCTTCAGTAATAAATAACAATTCCTGTTACAATTTGGCCTTAACAGGTGTTGTCAGTTTGAACTTAAAATGAAATTGTACTCATTTTAAATAGGGTCTTGCTGCAATACAAACATAAATATTTCAGTATTATTGTATTTTTCAAGACTATATGGATCTCCTCTTGAAATTGCTGGAGTTATGATTTGGGGATTTGTTTATTTATTTTCCCAATAATAAGCTTTGTTCAATTATTTCCTGTCAGGTACACTTGACTGTTCAAGAAAAAACATTATCCTTGCCCTCCCATACTAACATTCCACTACTGATTCTGTCACCACAGAAATTGAGCAAAGAAAGCTACTGGCCTGTGATTTGGAAAGCCCTTCGCTTGCCATAAACTGTGCAGCTGTAAGCACAGCTCTTCTGCAGGCTCTATTCCTCATTTGTGAAGCAGAGATAATGGCTCCTTGCTTGCTTCACAATAATGTTGAAAAGTAAAACACAACAGACCTTTGGTAACACTGTTGTTATAAGAAGTGTAAAGCAGCAAAGGTAAAAAGTCAGGGCATATTTATTTTCCTGGCAGAGCACTTCTTTCAGAGCAGTCAGGCAAACACATCCTTGCTGTAACAACAGGTAGGGTTGGTTGCAAGTGAGATGCATTCAGTCTCTTGCTTCCAACTTGTATTGTTTCTGTTGCTAGCTTTTCAGGACACTGTGATCAAATAATTATTCTTTCCTTGGCTGCCAACTATTCTTCTTTTATTAGTAATACCGACCTTTGTTTATTCTTCTTCCTCCCATGGGAAATTTCAACACACATCCAGAAGGGATGTTGTATGACTCTCGTTTATAATGAGATCCCTCCCTTTCTTCCCAGGCAAGGCTTCTCTTTCCATTTTCCATTTCTTTGCCCTCTATATTTGTAGAGAGGGACATCAAGTCAAATTTCTGCTGAGTTCACATTCATGTGATCTGAACAAGATGAACAGATCAGCAGTTCTCACACATTTGCCTAGGAGACGTACAGCTGATGAGAATTCATCTCAAACACCATTCCATTTAAACTGTTTAACATTCATTCGAGTAACATTAGACACAGACCATACAGAAAAGTAATGTTTATATATGTATATAGTACATATACATTTTTGTGGGTTTTTTCTTCCTTCAATGCAGTGAGTCTTCTTGGATTTTACATCCTTCATTTCTTGGCTCTTTTGCTCTTAAATTTCTACTTGTTTTCCCACCATACTTTTTCCTTTCTCACTAATGCGTGCATTTTACTCTCTGTCCCCAATACTGCTTGCTTACAGCCCATTTCTTGGTGGGGTTTTGTAAGCTTCAGTTACTCCTCCACATTCTGCCCGCCAAACACCTCATTGTCCTCTTTGAGATACGTATTTTACTTTGCCTTAGTATCATGAACCACTACCCTTTGTCCTAGAAAATCCGTTTCTTTCACTAGGTCATCATGTACTTCTGTCATTTTCACTCATAGCCCCCAGCTCCACTACTGGCAGCTCCTGCTGATGACAGATGTCTCACAATCAGCTGTAAGCCTGTTCTTGGCTCCAAGCCTGAGGGGAGCTCCAGACTTTTTTTTCACACTTGCTCTTTGCAGTAGCACTTTTATACAGATGCAGCAAAGTCACCTTTTCCTGAAGTACAGCTTCTTAGAGAATTCCAAGTCTCTCTGCACCACCAAGACTGAATACCTGAAGAAGCAGCCTGAGAAAAATTGCAGACCATGCTATCCCGCAGGGTGAGTAAGCATGGATGGCATTTTGCCCTGGAAATCCTGTTTTGAGCAGTCAGAGCATGTCAGTGCATTATTCCATTGCCTAATATAGCCAGCAGGAGCTCCAGAACTGTGTGCAGATGAACCCTCATCACACCTACCTAAGTTACATACATTCTCACCCACCATCTAGTGGAATACTTTCATCTCTTCCCATGACTCCTGGATCATTCAATCTCAAGTGTTATCTTCCCCTACTCATTTCTTCTACTTACCTTTGGCAAGCCATAAAGAATACATAATTGCCCAACATGGAGCTAAATGAAGAGAGTCTAGGGTGCGCTAAATCATCAAGCAAGTAGCAGGCAAGTCTACAAATTCAGATTAGCTAGATATTCCAATGCTATACATATTTATATTGGCCTGGTGCCTATCTATCAGATGCTGGCAGCCAAATACCACAGTCTTGCAACCTGCAAAAAAATGTCTTAAGGGGCTATGTCTGCATAGATCCAATATACAAAGTAATTGTTTCAACTTTTGGCCTATGCTCTCTTCTGTATCTATGTGCTCCTGTGCAAAGAAACCAACACCAAAGGACTTGCTAACTCAGCTCTACATGATGCTACTACATTGGCAAGCAGCACTTTGCCATAGAAAGTCAGTGAACTAAGACAGTGGCTGCTAAGAACCGGATGCCCATACGACCTGCTTTTGGCAAGAGCTTTACTTTCCACTAGCTCTGGCATAGTCCTGCAGACTGAAGCCCCAAGAGCAGACAGAGTTCTAGAACACATCATCCGATTTCACAGAAACATAGAACAGTTCAAGCTGGAAGGGACCTCTGGATGTCACTTTGTCCAACCTGCCTTGCTCAAACAATGCTACCTAGAGGTGGTTGCCCGGAATCTCCAAATATGAAGACTCTAAAATCTCTGAATAACCTGTGCCAGTGCTGGGTGACCAGAACCTAGCATATTTCAGTTTTAATTTCATACCTATTCTTATCCAAAAATAATCCAGAATACCCATTTTGATACCATTCCATGTGCAATCAAATTGACATTTGAGAGATTTACTTCAACAGCAAAAATATATGTTTTTATTTCTAGCTGAAATTATTGTAGATTTATTCAGTTTCATCTATACAACCTTGTTCTGTCACTCTTATTCAAAATCAGCAGTGCCTCACTTTAAAAAGTAGTGTTTAACACAGTATTTCTTCAAATGTTTTAACATAATATGGGCAGTTTTTTCTTCTTTCCTTAGCTGCTTTCAAAAACAGGACACTGCAAAATACCGAGAACTGTCCAAGCACAAATATACCACCACACTATGCATTGCAATGATTTAAACAACAGAAGCATATGTTTCATCCATTCAAAAGTTGGTAATAATACAAGTAAGAGATAAGGAAGAAAGATTGGTGTATCCTTTCCTCATTTACTTTGTTTCCCACATTATAGAGATTATACCCCAAGAATCTGCAAAGCCACGATTAGCATCTGTGATAGGAACCTGAAAACGACTTTACCAAACTTGTATGCCAATACAAAACACTACCAATGACCAGTAACCACATACACATTGCTGTCAGGTATATCTCTGGGTTAGTACATCTAGGCATTATAGATACTCCATGTGTTTAGAAGCTCATTCTGGCTCTAACACAGTGTCATCTTAGACCCAAATGTACTAAACCCATTTTGAAATCAATGCCCAGCTGAGCTGATGGCAGATTAGACTGAGCACAGACTCTAAAGAATGTGTAGCTGTGTACAGCATGGCACGACACTACGTAAGCAGTGCATTGGATGCTACACATGCTGAGGGTGCCCAGTGTTCAGAGCTTTGCAATTCATCAAGACAGCCCTACTCCAGTACTGCTGAAGTCACAGTTATGGTTACAGCTCTGTGGCAGATCATCAGCTGGGACAAGTCAGCCAGATCATTCATGAAAATACAATTTTGTTTGACCTGCAGAATTGCTGTCATTGCCATTTAAAATTTATAAAACAATCTGCAGACAAGTACCAGTGATATAATTCAGTAATAAAAGACATAAAGAACAATCATAGAGGCAAACAATACATACCAAACATTTTTGATCTTCCAACAAGAGTGAAGAGATGCTAATGAACACTTTAATGGAAACTCCCAAAATAATGGACTTCCAAATGTCTGTTTTCTCTCTAGTATTTTATCTCTCTTCAGATTAGTAGGAAGGACCTCTACAAGTACGGGCTATCAGCTTTTGCCATTTTAGTGAGATTTTCTCATACACTTAAAGTTTAAAATCTTCTGTTAAAATGAAACTGTACAATAAAATTGCATCATGCCCCAAAGCTTTATTCCTTCAACATTTAACCTAACAAGTCAGGGAAATTAATTAATTAATTAGCTTGCAAAATGAAGCGCTACTTTTGTGAATATAAGAGGCAGAATTTGGCACTCAGAAGACTTCCTGCTAAACCAGCTTGCTCATGTAGACAGAATATTTGCCTTATACTTTTTAACAAAACATAACTGCTATTTTCTGCTCATTAATATGTAAAAGTTTTAATTTTAAAGTTCATCAATTCACATGGTGGTAAGAAAAAAAGAAAAAGTTTTCATCTGGTCTTTTTCTGATAAAATTGTAACAAAATAGCTGTTAATATTCAAAAATGCTTCACGGTCAATTCCCATTTATTGTGGTAGCCTTTATTTAATTTTTAAGTGCAGGTAAAATGGTTTTGCCATACCTGCAACCCTATTTTTATCATTAACAAGTTGCTGCATGACTACTTTAATAAAAAAGTAATCACTCCCAGTCATTTTAATACAGAAAAAGTGGTACTACTAGAGATATAAGGGTGTCTAAAGAAACACGGGGGAGGGGGGGGGGGGGGCAGGGAACAAGAAAAATTCTGTTTACAAATAAAATATGCAAAATATTCTGGATAGAAAATGTCCACAGCTAGTATTCAAATCAAATAGGTTTCTTTCAAAATTAAACAGGACCTAGGAACTCATAAAATACACAGGCTAACTAGGAGTCACCAAGCCAAGAGGAAATTCTGTACAGGGAGGCGTGGCTGTTGCCCTGTTTAAGCCAGGGTGTCTGAGTCAACACCACAAAGGTGACATCTTCATCTATTCAGGAGCCAAAAACCGGGAGTACTCTCCTGAGGACAGTGCCTACAGTAGCCTTTGAAGAACAGAACAGGACTCACCTCTTTTGAAATGCAGCTGCTGTGGGAGGAGGTATGTTATGCAACACCCAAGCAGTTACAGCACCTGCCAAGTTTTGTGCTCTAGGTCTCCAGGTGAGCCCTGTCTCTTTTCTCATGATTATGTAACAAAATTCAGAGCTAGTCTTTCAAATAGATGTAAATCCAGAGCAACTTGCTCCCTGTTTCCAGAGTACCACAGACATTAGGTTACAACCATGTTGTCTCCTGCCTTTGAACATTTATTTTCTGTTTTGTGGAATCTGTGAGCACACGGAGCGAGACTTTACCCTTAGCTCCCTTCTCACCGTTCTCTAGCCTAGACACTGCCCTGGTGATTAACATACGGTCATGGGAAGAAAGAGACAATGATATGAATGAGGACACACCTGAATCCCATTTTCCTGCTTGTCTAACGAGTCTAACCACTATGCTAACCACTGAATCATGAGCAACCTGGCTTTGAATAACAATGTTAGTTGCTACTCTTGTTTATTTTGTTCATGGTTTCTGGTTTTTTTTTAAGAAACTATCCAAGTATTCACATTGAATCAGTCCCTTGTCAGGCTCATTTCTGATTGGCTTAAGTCCCTAGTTACACATACCAACACTACAAATGCTATGAAGTTGTTCAGATAAATGGAAATATGCCTACAGAGTTGAAGTAGCTCTACGGTTATGTAGCTTCTGAGGTAGGTTGGTTGGACTTTTATTGCTGCCAGTCTTCAACGAAGCAAGTTGCAAGTCCATATAAAAATACTTATTTGAGATCTTAAATCTGCATATTTCGTATAGTATCAATGATTTTGAAAAAATACGTTGAGATAAAAGCACATTACTATGAATCATTATGTTTTGCAGACCAGTGTCTCAAGTTGTGATCAAAACTTTTATTCACCATTTCTAACAGTATACAAGAGCTTTTGTTTAGGACTTAAATAGACTAGGCAATGTGAACAAAGCAAGTTAATGAACATTCTTTTCCCTTTTTCGATGTTGAAAGAAAAAACTAGTCCAAACAATAAAAAAAAGTGGTTAGTGGGCTTGCATAAAACAAAAATCATAAAATGTCCTTTAACATTGATCATTACTGTAATATTTAAATTATCACACTGATCATGACTTGGCAATTTTATTTATTTTCCAAAACTAAGTCTGCATGGGAAAGAAAACAAATATTGTTTTAAATTAATTTATCATATATCCACACACTAGTCCTGATTACTCACGCTGTGTCTTTTTGCATATCCAAATTACAGAACACTTTCAACAGCACACTGTACAGTACTGCTCATTTTCCAAGGACATGGTTATCAAGTGAACATATGGAAAAAAGAAAATAGTTATTTTATCTAATAACTATACTTATGTATACAATTTACTCAGCCTTTCTGTATAGGTACAATGTGAAAAGCCTTTCCATTTATTTAATTTCTCATTCTACAGGGTTTCCTCTCCACTATTTCAATTAAACCTTTTTTCCTCTTTTCAACAGCCTTTTGAAGCAGCAGTTTTAATGATTTATTCTCTTAAGCCTTAGAAAAGATATTTCCCTTTCTGGCAGCTGTTCCGTGCTCCTGCCATGTCTTCCTCACAACTGCTCTGCCAGTCTTCTGCATGCTCAATCTCCCTACTTCTGCAGCTTGGCAGTTCAGAACTCCATAGCGTTGCTCAAAGAGAAACAAAGCACCTGACAGAAAACGCATAACAAGCAACTTTGGCATTAGGTTTTAAAAAAATGAAGTTAAAAAGTGATTAAGTGATACAACTTCTACACTTGTACAGCTTCTGTCATCTATGTGACATGAATCCCAGTACTGAATCATATTTAAAATAAATCAACTGTATTCATATTTCTCATCTTGTAATAAACTCTGGCTAAGATAGGTGCTTTGGAAGAACCAATATACATTTAAACCACATTTTTTCCCCTCACAAGAACCTACCTCTTCTATGGTACTTCTACCCTCTTACTACTGGGAGACAGATTACACCAGATGACAGCAAATTATACACCAAACACCTCATCCTATTATGCTGTTGCTTTCTACCCCTGCTTACCCTCCAGAGTTCTTCAATTTTAGACCTATTATGAAGATCTTACATCCAGCTGTGCCACACTAGCACAACCCAAAATAATCCACCTTTAATCTCCCAAGATTCCTCTCGACACACATAATGACAGAAGTGGTGGTATAAGCAGGAGCAGGCGTGATCTGGCGATTATAAAAATACAGCATCTCCATGGAGCTACCCCCAAATGCCTATGGGTTGAGAGATTTCATGTGATAACAGTACCCAAGGTAAAGAAGGGTGAGGTGCTATAATTATGCCACCATTTGTCTGTCAAATAAGGTATTTTCCACCTCTAAGGAAACTGTTTCAAGAAGCAAATTATGCATTTTAATGTACTGAGATATATTAAAATGGAAAAAAAAATGCAAAAACACAAGAGTGCATGGAAATTCATCATGGCTAGCAAATCGTGAATAAAACACATATTTATATGGCATTAAAAACTCCAACATTCTAATACTATTTAATCCAGGAAAAAAATTGCATGAGTTTAAATTTTGAAAACTTTGAAAGGAAACTAATAAAGGAAATTTAGTATTTACTAAAAACTTCCTTTTGGTACTGTAATTCCATATCAATTGTAATTACATATGGGTGAAAAAAACCCTTTAAATATCAATATTTTGCTACTAATTAAACTGGGAAATATAAGATTATAGAATTAAAAGTAGCACAATCAAATAACTACCAAACTTCAAAGGGGGAGTGCTCTTCTACTAATTTTCAGCTCTCGGGAATGTATTTTTTAAGAGGAAAGAGTGCTTTTTCCAAAAGTACCAGAATGTAGTCCTCATAAATAATAAAGTGAGTGGACTAATGACTTAACCTAGAAGGTGTATTAAAAATCTTGTGCTTTTAATAATTTGGGAACTTAAAAAAAAATGAGATGGAGCAATACAATAATGGATTGCAGGAAGTTATTTCAATATGCCATATTATATAATTCCTTAATTCCATACAATTTATCATAATGAATTGTTCTCATATTGCATTTTATAGCTCTGATGACTCAATATAACTAAATAGGAATAAAATTCTGCAGATGAAATTGGTATTTCTTCAGGCAACCAAGGTGCTAAATACAGTTTCTGTTACAGTGATTTACCAAGGAGAAAACTCAGTTTATGGTAAATATTTTAAAAACTCATTTATACTTATAAATGACTGCAAAATAAGTAGTTCTGCTCCTTTCCTCTGCTAAATTCCAGGTCAGGTGTGGTACATTCAATCTGTAACATAGTAATCAAAAAATTATGATACATTTTTTAACCAGAACCTGTTGCACTATATGAATTTAAAAGCTCCGGTACACAATTGTAGCCAAGTTGCTACAGGAATTATGCCAGCTAGAAACTCACCTACCCGGTCAGGGTCTAAAAGGTCTGATTATCAACTTCCTTAGTTACCTGTTGCATGAACTTTATAGGGTTAGGGACAAACAAGTGTGGCCAGGGTCTGTGACCCTGCAATTCCTGCCATGCCGGTTTCACCCTGTCCATTACACTGTTGTTACTTGCAAAGTGGTCTACCAGAAAGATGCTTCCATTTTATTTACTTTTGGTACTCATTAGAATAAGTCTGAATTTCAAAATAAGGAAGTCTTTCTTCAAGAAAAAATAAGGCAGGTCAAGTGAATTAGAGGAAGAGATGCATAAGGGAGATTAGATTTTGTCCAGTGACTAAAGAAATGTTTTGCATACTGTACTCAAACTTAGTAAAAATGTATACCTGTTAAAAAAAAAAAAAAAAAAAAAAAGAATCTTAGAAATGATTGGGGTAGAAAAGACCTCTGAGATCATCAAGTCCAACCCTTGGTCCACCTCCAGTCCCTTTACTACATCATGGCACTCACTGCCATGTCCAATCTCAGTTTGAAAACCTCCAGGGATGGTGAATCCACCACCTTTCTGGGCAGGCCATTCCAATGCCTGATTACTCTCTCTAGAAAGAATTTTTTTCTGATATCCAACTTAAATTTCCCCTGGCAGAGCTTGAGCCCGTGCCCCCTTGTCCTATTGCTGAGTGCCTGGGAGAAGAGACCAACCCCCACCTGTCTAGAACTTCCGTTCAAGGGAAAAAAAAAACCCACAAGTTGTGAAAGATATTAAGGAGCTAAATTTCTGCCCAAATTAAAACGTGAGGTTAACTACTTATAGATTGCACCAGTTTACTGAAATCAAGAATAACATCAGTTCCATATATTGTTACAGCAGAAGAGGCGAAAAATTAAATGGCAGAACTGAGATAAAAACATCCTACAGAGATGCCTACAGAGCCACTGCTTCATACTCTCTGCCTGACCTAAAGCTGCTTCCTTTGCCTACAGCCCTGTTTTTAAGAATGGACAACAAGGTCTGCAAGGCAATACACGCTAAATACAGCCAAAGCAGACATTCACTGTGCCACACTGGAGATCAGCTACAGGGAAACAGCCCCCAGGATCCTGCACAGCCCATGGGTCAGACCAGTGCAGCTGGATCGATGCTGAAATCAGGTATGGTTCTCTTCCCTCCTTCTTTTCCTTTTTCTTTCACTCTTTAATTCTTCTCTTCCCTTTCACCCTATCTCTTTATCCAAAACGCACTGCCGTGTGCTGATATAGTAGGTCCAGGAACTAACACACCAACTTCCACCCCAAGTGTCTATGCATGTACGGCCAGACTTTGCAAACGCAGATTTGGGCAGGGCTCTCCCCACGTGCCCTTCCGGCCTAGGCAGTGGATGTTTTAGGTGAGGCACAGCGTGCACAGAACTGGCCCCACCGTTTAAGTCCTGAGGTCCATCTGCCACGGCCGAGCGAGCTTGGACAGTGACAGTGAAGTCCTCAAGACCCTGCTGAGCATCCGAGATGTGACGGGATGGGATGGCAGGGAGGCTTGAACTGCCAGGGGACGGTCCCCACTGAGACTCGAACTCAGGACCTTGGGGATTCAGAGTCCAGAGTGCTCTCCTTTATACCACGGGACCGCCCACCCCAAGTGTACAATTTACTAATAAAACTTCCGGATTGTTTGCGGACCCAGAGTTTTGTTGTTCTTTTCGACCAGTGAGCATTTACGAATCGTAGATGCTTCCCTCCCTCTAATCGCGGCTCGCCACAGCCGTTCAACAGAAGGCCCACAACTAATTTTCCCAGTTCCCCGGGGGCCGTCCCAGGTTCCCATAACACTCCGAGAGACACCCTTGCCCCCCCACACACACCTCCCCGTGCACGGGGACAGCAGCGGCCGCGCGCACGCGCCGGGCGGGCGACGCTTCCCATTGGCTGCCGAACATCGCCGAGCGCGCTCGCGCGCCCCCGGAGGCGGCGGGAGGGGAGCGAGCGGCTCGCGAGCGGAGCGGTGCATTGTGGGGCGGGAGAGGAGAGTCACTGCTGAGCCAGGGCCGCCATCTTGGCTGCGTCCGGACTTGCTCCTGCTCCCGCGGCCTGTTCCTTCTCCTTGCAGCGCAAAGCGGTGGGAAGGGAGAGGACGAGGGGCTCGCCCGGGGGGTGCTGATGCGCACAGAGCCTCCTCGCACCTCTTCCGGTCGCCGCTAGCGAAGGGGGCGGGGGTGGTTGAGCGGTCGTCGGCGCGGCCTCTACTTTCTGCCGGGATGGGTCGGTCCCGCAGCCGGAGCTCGTCCCGCTCCAAGCACACCAAGAGCTCCAAGCACAACAAGAAGAACCGGAGCCGATCGCGGTCCCGCTCCCGGGAAAAGGAGCGGGCGCGGAAGCGCTCCAAGTCCCGGGAGAGCAAGCGGAACCGGCGCCGGGAGTCGCGCTCCCGCTCGCGCTCCAACACGGCCCCCTCGTCCCGCCGGGACCGGGAGCGGGACCGCGACCGCGCCTCCTCCCCCCCCGACCGCATCGACATCTTCGGGCGCACTGTGAGCAAGCGCAGCAGCCTGGACGAGAAGCAGAAGCGGGAGGAGGAGGAGAAAAAAGCGGAGTTCGAGCGGCAGCGGAAAATGTGAGCTCCGGGCCTGGGCTGGGGGCGAAGGGGGACGGTGAGGGATGGAGGGGGGAGGGAGGTGCTCTGTGCCCCGGTGCCTTTCTCTCCGCGCTTTCCTCCTGCGGGCTGGGGCCACCCGCCGCTGGGGCACAGGCGTTTAGGCCCTCGCTGAGGCCTAACGAGAGCCTGTTTTCCCGCCATCCGCCCCTTTCCCCAAGCCTGGCTCCCTCAGGTGCGTTCGGGGCCGCCCACTCGGGGGCGAGCCCCCCGCACGCCGCCGCCCCCTGCGCCGGCTCTGCTGCTGCTGCTTCCGCTTCCCGCCCGCTGCCCGCGCTCCTGCGCTGCTCCCAAACTGCTCTGTGCGGCCGCGGCGCCCCGAGGCGCTGTGCTGTGCCGTGCCGTGCCGTGCTGTGCCGTGCAGTACCGAACCGTGCCGCGCCGCCCGCCCCTCCCGTCGTGGCGTGGAGCTCGTTACGTGTCGAGCGGAGGCATCTGGAGTTGCTCGACTGAGGGTTTCAAGAAACACTATACAGCCATTGTTAACACTTAGGAATTATTTTTCTTGCTAAATGGGACGGTAACATCCAGTGATTTGTTTAGTTTAAAACCTTATCCTTTTTCAGAGAGTATGGTTATTTATTAAATCATAGAATGATAGAATGATAGAATCGATTGGGGTAGAAGAGACCTCTGAGATCATCAAGTCCAACCCTTGGTCCAGCTCCAGTCCCTTTACCAGATCATGGCACTCAGTGCCACGTCCAGTCTCAGTTTAAAAACCTCCAGGGATGGTGAATCCACCACCTCTCTGGGCAGGCCATTCCTATGCCTGATTACTGTCTCTATAACGAATTATTTTCTGATATCCAACTTAAATTTCCCCTGGCAGAGCTTAAGCCCGTGCCTCCTTGTCCTATTGCTGAGTGCCTGGGAGCAGAGATAAATTTTATTTTAATAAACGTTGGATGTGCCTGAATGTTTAGCAGCATAGTAAGTTATGGCACGAACGTTTATGAAGCAGAGAGGAGAATGGTTTGAACAGCTGTGATCGGATGATTCTTCTTTGAATGCTGCCCTTGCTCATCGAACGACCTAATCCAGAAACACCGTTTGTTTGTACGTGCAGCCAGGTAGTCTGTTACTGCTCAGGTGGAACTTTGAGTTTTATTTCAGCTATATCATTCTTATGAAATATTAGTTGTTATTCAGAAGGCTTAGTGACCCCGAGTTGACACTTTTGGTTTTGTCAATAATCTTTGCTAATTTAAGAATTTGACAGCAGTATTGTCAAACCTGTCATAGTAACACAAACACACGTGAAAATTGAAGGTGTTTTGAGATCCTGATCCTAATTTTGTGGTTTGTAATTTTATTCAGTACTTAAATTAAGAAAAATATTCCATGCACATCTGCAACGAAGAATTGGAATGTGCTTTAATTTGAGAATATAGTGAATAGTTTATTTTAGTACTTTGGAGCTGGTTTAGTGCATATGTAAGTAAATTTTCTGTAAAAGTTAGCTTTGAAATTTGAAAATGCTCATGAAGTCTTGTCTAGGAGGACTATGACATTTGAGCAATATTTGCTACAGAATAGTAGACTTTTGAGGAAGAATTAACATTGGAAAAGATTGGGTACGGTATTTTCATATTTCTAGATTATGCTTTAAATTTTAAAAAGAAAAAGCAATAGAACCTAAACCAGCAGAAAAGTATGATATTTGAGTAAGTCATCTGTAAATTGTGCTATGTATCTTAGTGTAGACTCATGTTAGTGAAGCAAAGAAGCACTTTCTTGCTGAATGGATAAACAATTGGACAGTTCATATATTGAAAGTGACTGTCTTCTTCTCCTCATGCCTGTTCAAATCTCAATACATGGCCAAACCTCTTTTCTTTCCTATAATGTTCATTTTCTATAAAGGCCTTTCAAATCTGGCTTTTTTTTCCTCAGAAAATTGCTGGCATGTAAGTGGTTTCTTTTCTGCAGATTTCATAAAATTAGTCTTTAAGAAGTAAATGGATCGTACTAAAAATACTTTCTTACATTGATGACTTCTCTGTTGCTCTGAAGGCCAGTAGGCCAGGATGATAAAACTACACCTCTATATAAAATACTGGAAGGTCATAGAAATAAGTTGGTGTAAACTACAGAATAAATCATTGTGATTTATATCTGTGTTTATAATTTTATTTCCTTCATCAGGTCAAAACCATTGTGATACTATCCTTGCCTATAAGTGTTAAAATTACATTTGATTGGTTTAGTTAAATTTGAATGGAATTTGTTGGAATGAGAAGAATTAAAAGTTTACACAGTTACAGTGCTTAATTTGAGTACATCATCCATTGCTAAGGATATTTGAAAATTTGAGATATGAGCATCTTGGATATTTTTGTAACTATGCACTATCATTATTCAATTAACTTTTCTTCTAGATTTCCTGATTTTAAACATAAGCTACAATAGTTGAATAAAACATGAGAATATGAACTTTCTGACAATTTCTTTCTCTTGAACAGTGTCTTAGGTATGCTAAGCTGTGTTGGTACAGGATGTTGAGAGTACTCACTACTGAATGAAACCTCATAAGAGAGAAGGAAAACCTTTTAAAATAAAAGGATATTTAGTGTATAAAAATGTTTCAAAATCTGCCCCAAAGAGTCTTCGCTTGGCAGAGATACACTAACAGAATGGGGTGGATGCTTTTTTCTGGATGGTGGTGGTGGTCTGGGTTTTTTCTTTGCCTTTTGTTGTTTGGTGGGTTTTTTCTGAAAAAGTCACCTCAAGGCATTTTGTGTTAATTTTGGAAAAGTGAATGCTGGCCTAATATCCCGGAGGTAAGATAGCTCTCTCTTAAGGAATGGAAGAATAAAATTGGTCTTTGCAGACCGAATGACTGAGTTGGGGGTTCCAGAACTTCTTACTGAAGTAAACTTAGTTTGGCACACCTTTGAAAAGATGACACATGAAAAGGGGGAGTTGGGAGCCTTTCACCTCTTCCAGGCCTATCTAGATCAGTAATCCATACTTCATCATGTCTTACTGCTTGTTTGCAAATTGTACTTTGGGAAATCTAAAAGTTGGTAAATCCTGCAAGTCTTTTTTTTAAAATTAGTTGTTTACTAAATAAGAAGATAAATTAGGAAAGATTTTCCAAATGAGATAGGAAAACGCAAACATTATGAAAGTGACAGGACATGAAGACACTACAACAATAGTTGTCCTTCTAAAACATGGATTTTTGTTGCTGACAAGCCAGAAGTTTATAAGGTTGTTTTGTATTTCACAAAATACATAAAATGTCAAGTGTCAAGTTTAGAAGTAACAGTCTTCTCCTCAAAACCCATAACTCCAAATAAATAGCACTACATGAAATACAGCTATACAGCATTAACTGTTCATCTTTGAATATGTAATTGCTGTGTTGTACTAGGAATTACTGCCTGGAAATTTTTTTTCTTGCATTTGTAAAAAGGAACCTGCAAATTTACCTAATCTGTTTGTATCCTTCTTAATGAAAACTTAATGTGTCAATCAGGCTAAGTGGTAATACTGCTGCTAATAAAAATAAAGACAAGACACATGAAAATATTTCCAAAATTCAGAACATGGAAAACTGTAGCTTGCCAGGACTTTTTTAGTGCTTGGTATTGGTATAATTTATTTTGGCTAATTACAGTAAAAACAAAGTGCTGCAATAAAAAAAGTTAAGGAGAGCTGAGGTACTTGAAATTCAATAAGGTAAATGATTGCATAACTAGATTACAGGTATAACACCTGGAATTCTAGTTAAAATACTCAAATCACAAATTTTATTACTTCTGTCTTCTATTTTAAGTTTCTAGAGATTAGTTTGGTGCCTCTGAGGTGGTGGGTTTAAGGCCAGATTTTACAGGATGCTACTGCTGCACATGGCTTAAAATTGAGATTATTTAAACTCATGAAAGGTGAAGCATGGTCAGAGTTGTGGGGGGTCTGGATTTTTTGGAGGGAGAGGTGGAGTTGTTGTGGTTTGGGGGTTTTTTTATTTGTTGGTTTCATTTTTTAACACCTAATTATGATCGAGAAGTAATATGATAAACTGTCGTCTTAGTCTAGTGATGTATAGAGAGATGCTAAATATGGTGTGATCTGAATGGATTCCCTATGGTAGGAAAAATTGATTGCCTGAATATTCACTTTCTTTAAGTGTAGGGCAAAATACTCTTTAAGTATATAATCTGTGTGTAAGATACAAAACTTTTCAAGAGGAGCTACTCAGTGTGATGGCTGATGCTGTGTATTGGAGGCGTTTGTTTCAGTGCGAACATTCTTTATTGATCGAAAAGGTAATCCTCGTGTTTGCATTTTGTAGTCGTCAACAAGAAATTGAAGAGAAACTCATAGAGGAAGAAACTGCTCGAAGAGTGGAAGAACTTGTGGCTAAACGTGTAGAAGAAGAGTTGGAGAAAAGAAAGGATGAGATTGAGCGAGAGGTTCTCCGCAGGGTGGAGGAGGCAAAGCGCATCATGGAAAAGCAGTTGCTCGAAGAACTCGAGCGACAGCGACAAGCTGAACTTGCAGCACAAAAAGCCAGAGAGGTAACGCTCGGTCGTTTGGAAAGTAGAGACAGTCCATGGCAAAACTTTCAGTGTCGGTTTGTGCCTCCTGTTCGGTTCAGAAAGAGATGGAATACAGCAAATCTAATTCCCTTCTCATATAAACTTGCATTGCTGCGAAACTTAATTTCTAGCCTATTCAGAGGAGCTCACTGATATTTAAACAGTTACTCTCCTAAAACCTGAACAAGGATACTTGATTTTTAATGGAACTGACCTACATATTTCAGAATTGTTTGAAACTTTTGCCATGGCTGCAGGATTTATCAGCAGTCCTTTCATTTTTGGGGAAGGGTATTGAAAGACCTGTAATTATGTATCCTTCATTTGTTTCATTTTGTTTACCTAGACTGTAAGAGGCTTTTGCCTTCAGCCAGGCAAAAAGCAGGGTCCAGCAGTGATCTGCAGTACCTGTCTTTAACAAATAGGTTTCTTATTCTTCATTTAAAATGAACATTTTCCTTGAGCATACATTGGACTAATTCTGGGACTTCGAGCATAAGCCCATCCACGTCTTCACTAAGGATCTCTGACCAAATCATTCTGTCCATTCTTAATAACTACTAACAACTCCTTTTTTTCTCCCTAGAAGTTACAAAAGAGCAGGTTGCCCTTGTCTGAAGTCAAGCTGAACGTGTGACTTGGGTTTTTGGGATTTTTTTGTTTTGTTTTGTTTTTTAATCAGCAGCTGGAGCAGAAGCTGAAAATGTCTTTCTGTGAGACAGTAATTTGCTACTAAAGGCTTTGATGCCTGCCTGCACCAATCATTCCAGGATCCAGAAATTTCAAGACAAACTTGAAACTGTAAAGGAAATTTGTGCTAAATAGTCATAAGTGTCAAATTTTTTTTTTTTCCACTCTGTGCCTCCTACACAGTTTATTTTAGATTAATATTTTGATTGGCTTACAAAAGGAGAGACAGTAGCAATGCAGCTTTCCCCTTCCTGCTAAATGTGACTTGTCAGTCACATAGTACCAGTTAATTAAATGAAAAATAAAAAGGAATGCTGAGTTATAAAAGTATCAAATTAGACTTTTTTTTTTTTGGAAATTCAGACTTCGATATGAAAGAGTTTAAGCTGAATTTACCTGTTCATAGTCAGAAAATTCTTCATATGTAGAGGTTTGCATTTGATCAGATGGATGACTTTAAAAAAAAATAACAGTATTTTTGCTATTGTCAATGTCATGTGGAGAAGTCCCATCAGTTCTTTGTAACACATAATAAACCTCCATGCCTGGAGTGAAGTGTGCTAGCTAGTAGCTGGTTACTAGTCATAGTAAGAAGTTTTCATATGCTTGCTTTGTTCGTATTAACTTTTTTTTCTTAAACAGACACAAACCTCTGGCTAACTTTAAATCCTCCAAATATTAAAATAATTCGGATATATATATTATGTGAACTGAAACATTTCAAAAACTTTCACACAGTCTTCATATTTGAGTTGCATAACAGAGTTCCATAAAATTCACCAAGAAAACAACAATTACAAGGCTTTATTTCCTGATCTTGCCTTCCCTGGACTCCTGAATTCCCAGTTCATACTGCAAATGACAGTTTCAGCTGTCTTAAAATTGTCAAAATACTGAATGTTAAGTCCATTCTCCCCATGAAAGAAGCCCATAGCTCCATGAAGTATGGATTGCCATTTGTATTTTTCACTAACAGTAAATGTATTTTTCTTATTAATTGTTTGCCTTAGGAATGATTTACATATTTTTGTTCCTTCTTACCATAAACATCTGCATTCCTCAGCTCAGCCTTCCTTGTATGTTGTTTCTTTATAAATGGTTGAGCTGCTGATGCAGGTATTGCCAAGCTAACAGTACAAATCATTTTAAAGAGGAAGCTGGCGCGTATGGCAGCCGAGGAGCACACTCTGCAGGACACTGGACAAGACAGTAAATATTCAACTTTTAATGCTGATTAAAGGAGTATAGGTAAAGAATACGTAGGTATACTTAATTGGTGAGACAAACTATTCACTTTATTTATATTTTCTATATTACTTTTTAATTTGGTAAATACTATCCAGTTTTTGTAGTTGTCCTTGTTGATTTGTGTGATATTAAAATGCTAGTAATAAATTGTCAGGATTCTGTGATTAGGGAGGGTTTAGTTGGTTGCTGTTTGGACTGGGCGGGATGATGTAAATTGAGCAGTAGAAACCAGTTTTAGTGGATGCACAGTTTACTGTTGTGAGGCAAATTAGGTGGCTGTAAAGCTGCCACTTTAAGTCAGTTCACGAAAGAATTCTGAGAAAGAGTAGTCAACATGCAGAAATGAATATTTTACTTTACTAACATCTTGCCCTGTCCTCCCCTTTAGGAAGAAGAGCGTGCAAAGCGTGAGGAACTAGAGCGAATACTAGAAGAGAATAATCGAAAAATTGCAGAAGCACAAGCTAAACTGGTATGTGAAGATGTATTTAACATTTTGTAGGGAAATGCAGGTGTTTCTGCCAGGTTTGCAACACAATTAAACAAATTGACCCTTTCTAGAGTTTAGCTTGCGTGTTGCTGGTTGCATCAGTAGCATTGCCCTCCTTCCCCTAAGTATAAAAGACCAGAAGATCCTTAGCAGTAACACTAGGCTGATAAAATAGTTCAGATGCAGTTACTTTAGAGGGAAGTGGCTGCCTTCAGAATTTAAAAAGTCCATTTTAACCATACCATACAAGGAGGGTTGAAGTAAATGTGCAAACATATTCAGCTTCAAGTGACTAATTCTGTTTTGTTGAGCAGAACAAGTACAAACTGGATTTGAGTCTAGCATAATGTTGATGTAGAAGTGCTGAAAGGGACTTTCAGCATAAGCTTAAGATGCGTAAGTTAGGATAAGTCAAGCATATGCTGGTCTTCAAGCCCATTTAATCGGATGCCTGCCACTTGAAAACATTCAGTATGATGTGGCTGATTCTAATCACTTGATGATAAGCCAAACTAAGCATCTTCTAAGTCCTGATTGAACTCTACCTGTGTCAATTGCCCAGGTAATTACAGCTCTTTCATGTAAAAATGAGGCTTCTTAAAACACTTGGCTTGAAATACACCTGCTTTAGATCTTTCTGTTTTACCATTTTCTCAACCTTATATGATCAAAACAGGACACATAAAATGAACAAAATAAGCACCTTTAGAAGACCATTGGAAGAGCTGTAAGAACCATCAGTTAGTGTAAGGATTGATTAGTTACAAATCGAGTAAAGATGGTTCTGGATTAGGAAGGGCTTTTAGATGGGTTTTGGAGCAGGGAGACCTCTGCTTGAAGGTGTGTTACTTCAGTGTGTGTTCACATGACACGTGACAAATATCAGGGGAATTTCTCTATGTATCTACTGTCCGCCTTAATTAAAATGTAAAGCATTGTGATACGGCATGTAAGCACTCAAGATTCTGATAGATCAGCTGTATAAAGTTCTCAGTGTTTCTTCTAAATTCAATTCAAATAACCATTTCATAAACAGTTTCACTGAAACCAACTATGGCATCCAGCTCAGGTAGAACTGCTTACATACCTATGCAGGATTGGACCTGTTTGGAAGTTAATACGAACTTGTAAATTGCTTTTTTATGACTGCAAAATATGCTGGCCTAAATTTTACAATTTTTTTATATAGGCTGAAGAACAATTGAAAATTGTTGAAGAACAAAGAAAGATTCATGAGGAGAGGATGAAACTAGAACAAGAGAGACAACGTCAGCAAAAGGAAGAGCAAAAAATTATCCTGGGCAAAGGAAAGTCTAGGCCAAAACTGTCCTTCTCCCTAAAAAGCCAGGATTAGATTTCAACTCTGAACTCTTAAAGGAAAAAAAAAAAAGAAACAAAAAAAAAAAAACAACAAAGGAAAACGAAAAAACTTTGTATGGTAGCTTCATGTTGAAGTGTTTTGGGTTTTTTTCCTCTCAATTTTTTTTTCCTGTCTTTTTTGAAGGTTGGAAGGTTAGCTTGTTCTAATAGGGGCTATGCTCTGCAATTCTTTTTTTTTTTTTTTTTTTAACGTTCATTAAGTTAAACCCTTACCAGATCATCATTGCCTTTTAAAGCATAACATGTTTTCATCAATTTTGTTTCCGTGTTGGTGATCTGAAGCAAGTCATGTCACTTAATGAGTTGTGGATGATCTGATAAGGTTTTACTGATCTACTCATCAGAGTTTGACTCTGATAATTGACAGAACTTTATATTGGGTATTACTGACTTTTAATGTTTTTTTTTTGAAGTCAGTAAATACATGAGTAAATTGCCATAGTATTACTGGACCTCTGCGGTTTATTGTTAAATCAGTGTCCTATGATACTGTCCTGTTGTTGCGCTTGATGTTCCTGATACAGGTAAGGAAATAGTTTGTCATTTCTGCTATGAATACATAGAGAGCAGTATTGTCTCTGTTAGATTTGTTTTTATTACATTGACAGCATTCAACCAGCGTTCCCTATTGTGTAAATAAAACAATTTGCTGAATAAAGTGAAAGTCTTAAATTCATATGTTTAAGTAAATTCTTTTAGTACACTTCTATAACAGCTATACGAGTGACAATTCACATTATTAAATTCAAGACTATAGTAGTATTTTTTTAAATTTTGCTTTAAACTATTGTGGCTTCTCCTACTTATAATGCAAAATTACACACAGTAAAAAAATCCCTGCAGTTGTGAATGTTTTTGATGGCTGCTGCTGTTTTTATGAATGTTGGGTTTTATTCTGACAAACTTACTTCAGCTGTAGTGTCATTTAAACAGCTGTTCAGCTTACTGCACCAAGACCAGTACTTCAATATCTAATCCCCTTCAGTTCACCTCATAATACAGTATATTGTGTAAGTTAAGGTCATTACCATATAATGAATCTGATGGATCCTAAAGGATTTAAAAATGGAAGTTTTTTCTCCCAAAGGACTGGACTGGCTAGTATACTTGAAGTGAAAAACAGAAAGTGAGATTCTGTCTAAATATATTGTTTTAGCCAGAAAGCAACTGTTTCATATACAGATGTTGAATATTATCCATTTATATATACAGGTTTTATTTTAAAAAATGAAACTAACTACAGATTGAAAACTATATATATAAATCCCCTTTTTGTATGTAATTCTTCTACCAAAACCTGGATTACTGTAGCTTGTCCAGTTCTAAGACTTTCCTGTCAGCGTGGAACATCTGTAGTAACCATAAAATGAAAGTTACCAGTCGTTGCCTGAGCATTTGAATGTCACTGGAGAAAGTCTGAAGTAATTCCTGATGTTCCCAAAGGGTCTGTTTCTGTAGATTTGGCAAATTTAATGTGGGAGCAAGTTGAGTACGCCACTGAAAGCAGTATTCAGCATGCTTTGTATGAAACTGGGGCTTCGGGGGCAGACTGAAATGTATCACTTTGTCCAGCATGTCAAGAAAATGTGAAGACGGTAAAATACCGACACTATTATTGTACTTAAATTTGTCTATATATTGTATTACAAAAGAAGGTTGAAAGTTGCTTAATGCACAAAAACAAAAGCTGAAGCCAAATAAATCATGTACATGACCTGTTGGCAAGAGCAGGCTGTATTTAAAGATCAACTGATACCTGTATTTCTAAAACAGAAAACATCCCCTGTTCCCTTATGAGAAACAAGCTATTAAAAGTCAATACTCAAAACAGACCTATGCAGTTTTATTTCCTCTCCTAAAAGTAAGAAGCTAAGTAATCATATGTGCAGCTGTGGTATCAAGCATTTTGTTCTGCATCACATAATTTGCTGCTAAATAGCAACATTTGTTCTCTGCATTTAACATTGTGTAGGCTTAGATGTTACAAGGTTATTTTCAATCACACCCCTAGGGCTATCGGGGACAAAATGCCCATTGTTAATGAGATTGCCCATTCTGCCTTTCCATATTTCACTACCTGTTTCTCCTTCCCCTGCCCTCAAAAAGTGGAAAGGGGGCTAGGATTTTGTTTTTATTTTGGTGGTGGTTCCCCCCTCCCTATCTGTTGGGGTAGAAGTTCAGTTTGTGGAATCTGTTGTCTCTTTGCTGTCCTAAAGTATTCTCTGTTTCTGAGATAGTCCTTTGTAGATCCAGTGCACCTGAATGTTACATTTGCATTGCACTGTTTTTTAATTTTTTAAATTCCTGTATGACTGGGGATACTGTTGAATTCTATGAAAAGAGATATCTAGGGGGGTAAATTGACATTTGGTGGTGAGAACTTGGGACGTTATATTCCCGTAGAACTTCATGCCTGTTTAATGCAAAGTATGTTCCAACACAGGTTGACATTTACGTTATGTTTGAACTATGAAGTCCCTGTGTGCATCTACAAAGGGATATTGACCTACCCAGAGAAACTGCTGTCGATGATTGTGTTGGGTGTTTTAATTTTTATTTCATTGTAGTTTAAAGTTTCAACTTCAAATTTTGGTTCTGAGTTTTTCTGTGTCGTGGACTCATCCAGGGAAGCCAGTAGGCATTTTTGTTGACACCTACCTTGAGCAGTATTCATTTCCCTTATATGATAATAGAAGAGATCTTCGTTTTCCCAACCCCTGTTCAGAAATGTCCTAGGTCATTATTTTAAAACTGAACAGTGCATCTGTTCGGCCAGGCACAGGAGCATGGGAGGCCTTAGAGCAGCATGCTAAATGTGTGCTCTTACTTTGGAGATTTGCTGAACTGCCCTTTGAATTTCTCCTGTTTATCATTATTTTTCCAAGCACGAGGGGAAAGCTGACTGCTGTGAAATGTATTGGAGGGATGGCATCCTTGAAGCTTAACAAAGCAGAGACAGGTTGGTGAGATTTCTAAACTGCTAAGCAACTGCATACCCATGTATAATCTCACTAAAGTATCAGTCATTCATCCATTCCTATCTTGTTTTGAAAAAGAAGGATTTACCTTTGATGTCCCTTCTCTGTAGCTTTGTGCCACCTCATACGTCTCACCCTGTCTATTTCCCTTGCTGACTTGGAGCTGGTAACCCTCTTTTTGTGATGCTATTAACTTGCTCTCAGGATCGTTTTGAGTTTCTGTGCCATTTTTTGCACGTACACCAAATAATGGGGGTGTTGGTTATTCCCTTTTAACTATATGCAGTGTCTTGTTAAACATTTTCAGGTCATATGGGGTCTTTGCTCTGCCATTGCAGGGCCTCAACTTGGTGCAAGTGCCGGTGAAATTCAAGTTGATGAACACCTTCGAGGCTGCGTTAACAGGATTTATTTCAGCAGAGAACTGTGGATATGCCTGTGTGCCTAAGGCTCATTCCAGGCAGGAGGATATGGTTGAAGTGCCCGGTGTAGTATTGCTTCAGACTCACAGGCCAGTCTAGCTGGAGCTGAACCATGACTTTCACGCACCTCTGTTCTATTCTCATGCTGGGACTGCCAAACATGCATTTCAGGGTTATCTCCCTCCTTCCATCCCTCCATTTTGTTAGCTCACTGAAGAGTGCCGAGCCTCTGTTGATGTTTCCGTACTGAACAACCTCATGCTTCCGATCATCTTTCCTGGACTGACCCTTAGAATGAAGGGTTATGCTGACTCTGGCAGCTCTGCATGGCTAGGGTGTATGAACTTCTTTTCTGATTTTCACTATAAAGCTGCTTGAATTCTATGGCTGTATTTAGGAGGAGCCAAGCTCATTTTCTAAGAAGCTATGGTTAACCAAAATTGCAGTTATAAAACAGGCCTGGAGAAGGCAAATGAACATCTAGATATGTACTTACTCTACCATAAGGGCAGGAAATGCATTGTTGTGGTTTGAATGATGTATTAAGAGCTGTTGTAAGTATCTGACACACTTGGCCTCTAGTATAAATGACAAACAATCCATTTAAGTCAGTAAGCATCAATCGTGATCATTTCTCTTTATTAATTATAGCAGTAATTGTATCCATTGAGTTATATATTTTCAACTTTTGAAACTGGTACATTTTCAAGTAATGATGAATGATGGTGAGCTTTTCCATTTAAAAAAAATCACATCCCATGTATTCTCATTGCTAATGTTTAGAGTGATGTTTAAAAGAAAATAGGGGATTGTGGGCCCAATCCTGATCCCATTCAGATTAGCTGTCTTCTGTTATAGATTCCGTAGAACCAAAAAAAGCAAGTATCTATGTAATTATTGCCTACATGACTGTCTAAAAGAAGGCGAAAGGAGTTATTTAGCGATAAACCCGATTTTTTGTTTTAAGCCAGGTTGAGGTACAACAAATAAAGGTTTAAGCGGTACAAACAGCAATCTCACAGTTTTTCAGTGAAGGCAAAGCATAGGCTTGTCTCACCTGCTTGCTGTCCGCGCTCGTCCATCCATTCGTCCGTCCATTTGTGTGTCCATCCTCTCCCGCCGAGCCGGGACGCCCGAGCGCAGAGGGACCCGCGGCGCCGCTCCTACGGTCGCGGCAGGATTTCCCCTGAAACCTGCCCCCTGCGACTTCGTCTGTCAGGAAACCGCGTTCCCTGCAAAACCCGTAATGTCTGCCGGGACCTCCTCCTGAATAGCCCCCAGAGAAGCCACGACCGAAGTCGATTTCTAACTTCCGAACGTTCGTCATCTTCTTTGCTTTGAAACCCCCGTCCCCAGCCTCTACTCTCACGTCTCCCCCGTGTCCGAGGCGATCCCTGCTGCTTCTCAGAGGCGAGACGGGAATGCTGGAGGGCAATGGAGCGGACGCAGGGGGCAAGGACCAGGCAAGGAGCGCGGTCGCACCGCGGCTGCCCGGGCGCTCCGCGCCGCCGCGGCCCCTCCGAGCGCCGCCCGCTCCCGCACGGCCCCGGCCCCCGCCTCCTGGTCCGGCCCTGCTCGCACCAGTAAGTACCTCCGCGGCGCTGAAAGGGCCCCCTGGCCCGACCCCAGCCGCTGGGACCGGTCCCTCGACCAAAAAGAGTGACAAGGACGGAGTAGCTACGGAGTCCCCATTTCTTTGGATGCCTTAATCTTTGATGCTTAGGTTATCTCGGAGAGAAAGTGCCCGTTATTCTCTTAGTTCTTACTTAAAAGTGATTTTATTGTGATTTTTTATACACTTACAGTGTGCATCGGTAGGATGCTGGGCAGTAGAGTAAAACAGCTGTATTTGTGTAAAATGACTAGCCGCTGGACAATAGGCATCCTGTGATATATTTAGATACTGGAAGATATTTTCAGACAATACCAGGGTTCTTCATTTCCTCTAGTTTACTTAAAACAAGGATACGGAGAGTTAGAGGTCACAGTTTACTCACAGCTTTTACAAAGCATCGCTCTTAACCTTTTGCTTCTAAACAAACAGAAGCAGCAGCATCACAAAATTGAGGTAGACCTATTTTACACGTCTCTGTTGCTGGAAGCATTTATCGGGCTCCGTGTTTACATTGGCTCACGACCGGCTACACACCACACATTTGTTTAAAAGTTTAATAATTAAGTACTTTCCTCCCCTCGCTGGCGAAGCTCTCCTTTGATGCCCCTTGTAGTGCATAGATACCCAAGCTCTGTCTCCCACTTGAGTGCTAAGTTTCCGTCCCGGGAATCAGATCCTTTTCCACCAAATTGCGTCGCCGGATCTGCAATTCCTTCCTCACTGCAAACTAAATTTAATTAACCAGTTTACTTAAAACGTATTCGATGTTTTGTGTGAAAAGCAAACTGATTTCCTTGTTTCCTTGAGTGGTAGATTTCATTAGAGAACTACCAAACACAACACAAAATCTATGAGGCTTCAAGCATGCCTCAAAATTCTTTCCCCTTCTGCTGCGCGCGAGAGGAGCGGGCTCTGGCAGGCTGAAACACTGTTTTAGTTAAAGAGGGGTGAAAAAAGAACATTGGCTTCCAAACTGATCTGGGAAATAAATTATAGTGCCAGTTGTTTTCGTTATAAGAGCTTCTTGGCGTTCGTCTAAAAGCCGGATGAGCACCACCACGAAGCCGATTTCTAAGTGAATGCCCGTATTTCTTCGGGAATAAAATTATGCGAAATTGGCTGTTTATTAGGGTCTTTGTAGCATGTTCTTTGCGTGCTTCAACTAAAACGCAGGTGAATGACAGAGTGCCGTAATTTCTTGGGATTTAACTTTTAATCCTTTCTGCAGATACTGTTTTGGCAAGAAATCCCTACTGGAAGAAATTCGGTGACCCCCTTAATTTCACAGGAGCGAGTATGACATTACACAACCCGTGTTTAGCTTCGGCACAGCTTTTGTTGCGGACCCCTCGCGTGTGCTGCCTCCCCAGCCCGGTGCCACCGCCCGGAGCAGCAATATTGCCGCCCCATTTCGCCTTTGACGGGCACTTTTGCGAGGGAACCCCGTATGTGCCGGGCCGGGCAGGACGCGGGGGAGCGGCGGGTGGAGTGGGAAGCCAAGGGGGCCCTCTTCTCCCGCGGAGGGCAGCCGCTGGCCGCTAGTGGGAGCTGTGGGCCCGTGGAAGTGCCACGGCAGCCGCGGCGCGTTGGGTTCCGAGCGGGGCGTCGGGAGCACCCGCGGGCACCGCTGCGACCCCCCCGGCGCCCTCCGCACCCTCCTGGTGACCTGCGAGGCTGCGGGGGGAAGTATCTCCAGCGCAGCCCGCAGGTAGCTCCCTCTCGCCGGAACTTAATAATAGAATGAAGTAAAAAGGCCAGGTGTCGTGCCATTGGGACACGCGAAGAACCGGGTCCGAACCCTTTCCCCACCACATTCTGGAGGGGAAGAAAGAGGCGCTGAATGATCGCTAAGGAAAGGCGAGGGAACCCCGGCACCCAGCCCCGAAGTCCCGCATTGCCCGCCTCTCCGCATCCCTTTGAGGAGCTCCGCATATCCAACTCCCGTTTATTTAGTGACGGCCCGTGGTTAATTGTCGCGCAATCCGACAAACTTTGGAAACTCACAGAACCCACGGGAAGGGCCTGTGGGGACCGAACACGGGAACACTCCTTGCCCCCTTCCCCGGCAGGGAACCCGCAGAAAGCCTCGCAGCAGCGCCCCTTTCCCGCCGCTGCCGCGCAGCGCCGACAGCCGCGCTGTCCGGGGGCGCTGCGGCCGCAGCCGCGGGCAGCGTGCGGGGGAGCCCCGTACCCCCCCGGCACTGCAGCTGCTCCCTGCTCCGTAAACGGCAGCGTACTGGGGAGACACTCAGTTTTAGCGGACTGTTTTTTAATGCTTATTTAATTTCATTTGTTCCCCCCCGATTTAGCCCCGCGTGGGCCCGCCATGCCTCCTGCACATCCCCAGCGTGACTAAGAGCGAGTGGGCTCCCCGCTCACGCCGGGCGGCGCGGCTGGGCCGGGGGGTGTTACCTGCCGGCCCCGCTCGGCGCGGCCCCGCCCGCCGCCGCCGCAGTAAGTGACAGGCGCGGCGCCCAACCAGCGCGGCGGCCCGGCGGCGGCCCTATGAGCGGCGGCGGCGGGGCGGCGGGGCCGCGCTTATATGGCTACGGCGGCGCGCTGCCGCCGGCCGCGCTCCTGCGCTGGGATCTCGCCGCGGTGGCAGCAGTGCAGCGGCGGCATCGCGGGTTGGAGGCGCCGCGGTGGGAACGGCCGTGTCTGGCGCCGCTCCTCTTCCCTCGCTCCCTGCCTTCTCCTCCGCGGTGGGCTGCTTGGCGGCGCAAGTCCCGCGCCCGGCGTTCCTCCTCCTCAGTCGGCCGCCGCGGCGCGCACTGCAGATCGCGCAACGGGAGAGGGACGATTTGACGCTGCGACCCCCCGCCCCCATTTTATTTTGGTTTATTTTTTTAATTACGATTATCCGTCCCTCTTTCTTTACTTGCTGCGCTCCGTGGTCTTTGCCGGCGACAAGGACAGCAGTGCCCCCCGGGGAAGCCGGAGCTCTGCGGATGCGCCTGCCTGGGACCGAGGGAGCTGACTCGGAGTGGATTTATTGACTCGCGGGTGTTTCCGAGCTCCCCGAAACAGCCCGGGCTGCTGCCCGTGCGGATTGCAAACTGCAGGGAGCCGTGAGAGACGCACAGGAGGAGCCTCCCGCCGAAGCTGTGTCCTTTCCCCCCAGCCCTTTATTTCTCCTACCACCGTTTATTTTTGGGGGGGGGGGGGGGGGGGGGGGGGGGGGGGGGGGGGGGGGGGGGGGGGGGGGGGGGGGGGGGG
>JAWWEV010000001.1:82882341-82897128 GCA_035583235.1 Hafferia zeledoni | reverse complement strand
CCCCCAGCCCTTTATTTCTCCAACCACCGTTTATTTTACCCCCCCCCCCCCCCCCCCTTTTTTTTTTTTCCTCGTCCTTTTCACGCGAGCCTTAGACACTGTGAACGCGTATGGAGCTCTGGATCCAAATGGGAGTTGGCAGTTTGAGTGGCATCTTCCAAGGCAGCCAGGAGACCCCCTATAAGAGGAAGGACTAAGGCGTTTACATTTTTTTATTTTTGGTGTTTACTTCGGAGGTAGCTTGGATCTTAACTCGGAGTAGATATTCCTACATGCGAGTGGCATACGTGACTCAGTAGATCTGCCTGCAGCTCTCGCCAAGTGCATCATCGACTCTTGGCTTGTAATTTTTTTATTATTATTCCCTATCAATCGTCCCGGCTGTTGGGATACCGGGCACCCACCCTGTTGTTGCTGATCAGGTGCGGGGGAAGGCGCACGGCGGAGTTGGCGAGGCTCCGGGGAGGGACTCGGTACCGCCTGCGACCATGGCAGCGCGGAGGCGAGATGCCTCCGCCTGGAAGTACTGCTGGGGAGCCGTGATGGTTTTATGCAGAACTGCACTGGCGCGGTCCATCGTTTTAGACCCCATATATTGGAATTCCTCCAACCCCAAGTAAGTTTCCACCCCGCTCCCGCCCGCCGCCTCCCCGGGGTCCGGCGCTGCCCTCGACGGGGGTGTGCGGGGGCCAGACGGGACGGTGCCGCAGATCGGCCGCGGCCGCCGGTAGACGCGGGGACGGGGCGGGTGCACCAGCGTTGAGCGGCGGCTGCAGGGGACTCCAGCCGGGGCTGGCAGCAGGATCCGGCCCTGCCTGTGGTGGGTGTTCCATGTGATAGTGGAGCGCCCCGTCGCCCCTTGTCCCCGGCGGGAGGGTCCTGGGAAGGGGGGCTGGGCGCGACGGGACGGGTCGGCGGGCCGGGAGTGGGATGGAGAGTGGGGCGGCGGTAGCAGGCTGGGACCTGCGGGCGGGGTCCGGGCTCGCCCGGGCTGGAGAAGCGGCGGAGGCCGGAGGAACCGGGGTGCGCTGGGTTGCCAGGAAAGGGTGATACTCTTCAACTTCTCCGTCTGCAGATGCAAACTCATCCCATTGACTCCAGCGAAGTTACATCTGCTTATAACAGGGCTAAATTTGGTTGTGGAGTGATGGTATCAAGGCACATGTCAGTGAGTAATGAACTAAGCATTACCCATCACACAACCATTTAGTGTCATTCTTCATTAACAAACCCAGGAAAAATGTACATGTGTTCCCAGGACTTCACTGCTAAATCACTCCACTCTTAAAATAGAAGCGTATTCTTAAAATTTTCTTTACTTAAACATACAAAATTATTACTGGAAAGAGGAACTTTTTTGAAAGTGGGCCGTCCTTCTAAAGAGAAGTCTGAGGCCGTGATGAAAAGTTAATTTTGCTTCTCTTTTGTCCCCTTGAATTTTTGACATACAAAATAGAAGTTGGGTCTGTACAGTTGTGAGATCCTTTGAACTTCAGTAATTAAAACCACTATTTTAGAAAACAAAAATTATAGTAGGAAGAAACAGTTTGTAATGAGTTTAGGGAGTTTTAAACCAGAAATGGATTAAAATAATTTCTTTAAATGTATGCTCTATCATCTTCAATTATAGATACTTAAAATCAAACCATATGCACTGTGTTAATTGAATGTAGAATTTCCCATTAAGTCCAATGAGTACACATCTTGTTTTCCCGGGGGACTTTGTAGAGGAAGTGTTAGGTGGTGATGAGGCAAGAATGAATAGGGTATTTCCTGGATCAAGGATTAATTCTGTGTAGGTGGCAGGATCTCCAGGAGTTTGCTGAAGATTTCAAAGTTTGAATCAGAAGTAGCATCTCAAGTTTATCAAGTAGCCTTGCCTTAAAGGCATCATTATCTCCTGTTGTTTTAACTGAAGCAAAAAAATCGCTACAGATTTCTGCATATGTTTTTAATAGTGTGAATAATTACTCTGTTTCTGTAACACTTCTTTACTGAGAAGTGTTTCTTTAAAAAGAAATAACAGAAAACAGAAAACAAGGAAACAAACAAACAAAAACAACGAAAAAATTGTCAGGAACGCTGTGGACTGCTCAATTCAGTGTTATTATTTGTAACACCGATTGACAAATGTGCACTTTGTATATGCACCAGGTGGGAAGCTTTTTAAAATAAACTTTAGCTCCAGTCACTGGCTCAGCAGTTCCATGATGCTACGTAGCTAAAGCCTTTCTTTGGCTTAAGAAGGACACGGCATCACATCAGAGGATAAAGCGGCGTGGCCGGTTATAAAGCGAGCTTTATAAGGCTCTTTAGGCTCTCGAAAGGCAAAGGCTGCGAACCGGGGTTGCATTGCAGGAGTGGGCCTGCTGTGCTGGTGGAAAACAGCCTTGGCTCGGCCTTGGAGGAAAGGGGAGGCTTTCGCATCCCAGCTCTCGCTGGGTTTATGCCTACAGAGGTCACTCTTCCAAAGCAGAAGAGCCGGCTGCTCTGAGCTCTCCTCCGCCAGCCCCAACCTGCTTTCGCTTTTTTTAACTTACCTTGGTCGCTTTTATTAGGCATCAATGAAACGAAAGTATCCAAGCAGCTGAGTCCAAACCCATTTTAGAGAGCCTGGGGATATGCTTCCTTTATCAAACACGATTTGTGTTTCCATTTAGTTAATTGTAAACTGTTTGATTACAAAAAAGGTTTAAATGTTGTTAATGGTAGATCTAATGATAATATCTAATTACTTTTTCAACTGAAATGCACGCTTAAAAATACGTTGTGTTACTGATGTAATTGAATTTTCTTGAGTGATTCATTGAGGCTTAATCACCACAGTGAAGAAGTACACTATTAAAATTAGTCTTTTCAATTGCTGGGGCTAGTGATTTATAGGCCACTTGGAGGCCTGGAGTTTGAGGAGGCTTACACATGCATTCCTGATACTGCTGCCGGTGAGGCAGCTCCACTTCTCAGAGCAGGATTTCTTACTAATTCTTCTCACAGTTGTTTGCCTAAGGATACTGAATAATTTCTCCTTAGATGAGGTTGTCCTCACTCTGGATACAAGCTGAGTGTTAGCTTGAGAAGTAAAGCTGCTGAATAGATCTTGGCATGGTATAATAATAAAGCTCCTTTCTAGGTTTTAAATAATAACTATCTTTGCTGCTGGTTAATTTATTCAGGGAAGCAGTGCATTTAACTCTATTGAAAGCCTCAACACATAAATCTGTTGAACAGGTAGGCAATTAAATGCTGGGAGAAGTTGTTAGTCAGGTTAATATAAAGTATGAAATAATAAATTTTATGTTAAGGTGAACGTATAAACTGAATTGGTTTTGCACTGAAGTGTAGAGGTTATAATTTCTAGCAGGTGGCTGGGATGGAGAGCACACGGTAGCTATTTGAACACAGAGCTCCCTCCCTTGTTCCCCCCTCCCCTCCGCCCTGCTCCCTTTTTAGAGATTTGCTTTTATTGCTTCGATCAAATCATGAGATTGAGATGACCTCCATAAAATAATTATACCTGTGACTTTATTACTTGGGAGGTTACACATCAGTGTTGCAGATGATCTTGGTAGACTTTACAGACTTGCCATCTGAAGAACCTTAGATCTCCTGATCTTGAAAACACAGAGGAAAAATTCCTCTGTAGATTTAACTCCTGTTGACACTTTTTAACGGTGGGCTTTCTGTCTGTGTTGTCTGTGCCAAGACAATGCATGCAGATAGCACGGATTACCTCAGTTTCACCTCACAAGGGCTCAGCACCGCCTTTGACACGCAGGACTGCACGTACTGTGTTGTGGGGCGCCTTTTAGTGAAGCTTACGGAGGAATCTCATTCAAAAAAGCATCGCTTATGTCTAAGTGTCATTATTCCCTGCCTGCTATAGGCCGGCAAGCAAGGTGGTTCTCCTTAACTGCATGTGGAAGGTTATCCTCACAAGTGGTGCTTTTGACACTGATTAAGCTAGGTTATATAGCTGTTTTTCTCTCCCTGTGATAACCAGTTATATATGGGATGTTTCACAGCCCGCCTCTGAATGAATGCTAACATGTCAGAAACTGATAAAATAAACTACAATTGATGACCCTGTTAAATGTTCTATTCAGTAGCATATAGACTTGTCTGCTTTTCATTGTATCTGAAATTCTTATTTTTGCAGATAAACAAATGCACATTCACTACAGATTGAATAGCCCCTTGAACTATGCTCTGCAGTTTGCATTTGGGTTAATCTTGTCGGTTTTAATACAGAGAGAAAAAAAGGAGAAAGCACCAGGGGTGGAATTGTTAGTGCTTTCACATCCACATTCCTTACATTTTGTCAGGATGATAAACTGTAGGTAATGGACAGGCCTTGTTTCACAGGACGGGCTAGTCAGCCGGAGCACAAAGAGCTTGCTAAAACGATATCTCTCAACATGTTTGGGAGCCTCACAGCAAGACAAGAATTTATTTGGGAGTCCTGTGCTGTGGGACTGCACTTTCTAACCTCAGCAATTACAGCTTCAAGCTGAAGAAACAGGAGTGGAAGGTTAAAATGATTTAAACACATGCTTCTAAATTGTACCCAAAACATAGCTATTGACACTTGGCATGTTAAGAGAAAGAGCAAGTGGTGGCTTCCAGTCCATTTGATATCTCTGGTATTTGTAGCCAGGTCTCTGAAGCACAAGTGAATTAGCAAAATAAATTCAGAATAAACTAAAGGCTGATTTCTTGAGCACGTTATTTTCCCCAGACTTTTATATGTTCAGTATAATTGTTATATTATTTATAGTAATTACCTTAAAGCATGTTATATGTAAGCTGTGTTACGTTATTTCACTTCATTTAATGAAGTAATTGCTTTTAGAGAGGCAGTGACTAAAAGTCATGCTAAAATCACTTAAGTTCTCCCTCTTCCCCCACACAAGAATGCCCCCCCCCCCCCCCCCCCCCCCCCCCCTTTTTTTTTCTTCCCTTTCTTTCTCTTCCCTGTTTTAACGTAAGGAGATCACATTGCTTGAGGTGTGACACTGGATCATCTCAAATTCGGCCAAGGTTCCTGTCATGGGAAGTCAGTGGCAGAGTTGCTGAGGTGACTGCTGTGACATGCTGGCAAAGACAGGCCTTTCAGCCATGGGCTGCAGCCACAGGCAGGCCTGCTTTGGGGACATTCTGGGTTTTTTTCAGGTCTTTTTGTGATGTGCAGACCTGCAGCATTTGAAATATCTCGTTGCAAGTGAGAAGAAAGTGTTCTTCTGAGAAAAAAGTAGTGATTAAAATGTTATTCATGTGTGCCTAATGTCTGTCTGCCTTGGCTGCTGACATAAAGAAACCTGTTTTTCTGGTCATTTATCATACATCTACATGGATTTGTTTATGAGTTCATTCTTTGTGAGGCGTTGTGGAAACTTACATAGGAATGTTAAACTGCTTGAAATATTTTGATTAAAATACTCAGTGCCATTGAATATAGACTTTTAACCAGCACACTGTTGTCTTGAGGGAGGGGAAGTTTTGCTGGAAGAGTGGAGAGGGAGCAGCAAGGAAGAAGAGTGTGGGGGAGTTGTATGAAGAAGCAGAGGAAGGGACGATGGCAAATGGACAATGTTAGAAGAGCTTGGAAAAAACTCCTGTGGCTTCATTGTCTCTTTAAAGCCAGAGAACACAAAGACAAATGCAGTTCAGCCTTTCTCCCATGATGGAAAATGTAAACCGTTGACACAGCTCCCATGTTTAACTTGTTTAATTCTCATTTTAAATTCAGTACTATACTGGCCGTGTGAACTCTGAAGATTTCTTTAGTAATCCATTTTGTAGTTCCGAATCAAAAACAAAGTGAAAAGGTCTGACACAATTTGCTTTTATTTTTAGGCAAATCAACCCTGGTCATAGTTAATAAGGGGATTACAACCCAGACTAGGTCTTTACAGATGTAATGTAAATCAAGGGCAGAGTATAAAGAAACTGATCCCTTTTGATTGAAGTATGGTAAAAAGGCATAGAGAAACTAGCAGCAGTAATCTGATTGTATGGCAATAAAAACCACCATTTTCTGTCTTTCAGATAAAAATAATGTGGTAAATCCATGCAGTTCATAAGATGTAAAGGCAGATAAAGGGTGATGCCATGGCAACATATAGATTAGCTTGATGCTAGAAATGACACGTCTCTGAAAGGGGTGTTAAAACGAAGGGCCTTGCTCGGGGCTGTAAGGTATTATGTGAGAACCGCACAAAACTTGGGGGCCGGGATTAGGAAGTATGAAAGGCCTACTTGTGGCTTGGGGTGGTTGGAGCAGTGAAGAAAAGCTGCTCAGTTCTTGCTCATTGGTGGTGTATAATATGGTAAAGATAGATTTCATTTACTGCTTCTTGCCGAGATGGGGGCCGATTAAAACTTGAGATGGCTGCAATTGTGAGGTGTGGAAGATTTTCCTTTTTAACTCCTGCCCCAGCAGCAGCCTTTCTGAAGAATTGGCCGCGCTTGGGGTTTGTTGCCTTAATCTATTTGGGCTTCGGGCAGGAGCATGCTGGCGAGACACAGACAGCAGAGGGGATAGGTAGGACTGGGGGTTATCTGGAAAGAAAAGAGCCCTTTTGATTTCAGCTGTGTTTCAGTCTGTGGTTTCCATCTCACACTCCATGGGAGCAGCAAAGATAAACATGCTGCATTGTCTGTGCCTTGGCCAGGTGATACTTAAGCATCTCTTGTGTTTCCCGTCCTGCAAAAATAAAAAAGAAAAGAAAAACACACCACCACAAACAAACCAGCATCCATTCCTATTTACCAGTCAAGCTGCAGTTAACCAAGTGGATTTGGCTCAGTCTCTAGGTGGTGTTTATTTTTTCTAAAGGCAGGCTGAAATCTAGAAATGAATGAGATAAGCATCTGCCTCCCCCAGTTTACAATCACTGAGGATGAGTTTGCTGTCGGCCCCTTGAGTTCAGCCGGCAGACAATTTAGCCATTGTTTTGTCATTTATTTTAAGACATCTGCAGCTGTAAAGGTAGTAAAATAGCTCTCCTAGTGCAGCGACTTGGATTTGTTTTTTCTTGCCTTTTCTTTTAAAGAGCCTTCTAAATAGTTAATATCTGCTTTTCTACCCAGCTGACAACTCTGAACACCCACAATTTAAAATCAGCATTACATTGCAAATCAGAGGTACGGTTCAAATGAGAAATACCTACTTTACTGTTGAGGGGGGAAAGAAAGCACTCAGCATTTGTTAGGCACAGTCTAGACACAAGGGGAAAAAACAGCGAAGCCTACAATAACAGTTGTGTCTTTCTCCAGTGGGAGTGAGCCTGGGATGAGCTCGGCAAAATGGAATTCATGCTGTTTGTTTGGCAGTGGCTCGGACACTTTTAAAGGGGGTTGTCGTTTGTTGTTGTTGGGTTTTTTTTGTTTGTTTGTTTTTTGTTTTTTTGTTTTTTTTTTTTTTTTCCCCAGTTTTCCTTTATATGAAGATGTTAATTACATGCTTGAATTTATCATTCTTATCCTTACCCCATAATATGCTGGAAATCTTCACAATCCTGACTGAGAAGGGAACTCCAGACCCCAGACGGTCTAGCTGCTGATGCTGGTGTGATTTAACAAAGGAAAAGTAAACAAGTGCATATAGGGAGCCAGACAGATCGGCAGAATATAGGGGGCCTGAAGTGCTCAGATAGGTTTCCTGCTTTGCGACTTAACCTTCACAAATCTGTATGAAAAGATCCAATTCATTTGCTGAAATTCTCCAAAGCGCAGGGGCACCCTCATCTAATTTACAGGCCGGTCACATCCAAGCACCTTGCATTCTGCATTTGACAATGATTGCTAATGGGCCATTCAACTAAAGTATTTGCTTGTTAACAGGGAACAGAGCATGATAAATGTCCAGCAAGCTTGCGGCCTCCTTCAGCTTTTCAAATGCAGACTGGTGCATATTTATGGCAGGCAAATGACAAAGAGGGAAGCTGAATTACTCTGGCCTTATGCTTTCTGTTCGAACGAGGGTTAAAGTAATTAAAGAAATAATGCAAAAACCGATGTCCTTTGTTTGCCCACCATTATCCAACGTTTAGCTTTCGAACCTGCCTGTCATGTCACATTTCAGAAATGTCCCAGATACGGCCAGACAGGTTTGGCAGGGCATGGGGAGAAGTGGGGAATCCTCTATGGAGCATCCTGGGCAGGCACCCCAGCTCTTCTTGCACACACACAGCCCTTCCCCGACACGGTCCCCTCTCCTGAAGGAGTTTTCACTGATATAAACTCAAATATGTATATAAAACACAGAGGTTTTGCAATTTGCACTCCTGTCCTCTAAATGGGGTGAAAACCGCAACACAGAACAGTGGAGAAAGGCTTTGAGCAAGCAAGTACATTGAGTTCGATATGTTTCTGAAAGCCAAGTATGAAAACAAAATGGCAGAACAAAAAACAAGTTTTGTGTTGCTCCTCTGTCCCCAGAGAGATCTTAGGATATGACACCATAAAGCATACACACAGAAATTTCCTAAACTTGAAATGTCTTCAATGTAATTTGGAATTATCTGGGGTTTTTTTCTTACCATTTTTGTCCTTATAAAATCATGTTTAATCTTAGCCTAGTTTTAATAAGTCTTTGAGGAGACTTAAACGCAGAATTACAATATATAATTTTAAATTTCATATTTGAAAATCTCATTAGTATTTTGTATATATAGTTGCAAGTAGATAAACACGTTCAAAGCTTCTGTCTAGCTCCTGTTAACCTCCATGAAAATATCTCCTGTGATTTCAGTGAGTACTACAAGTCTTGCAAGCCCGCAAGGGCTTTGCGTTATAATTGTTTTTTCATTATAGGCAAAATTTAAATTTTCTTATAATGAACAAAATCTACCATTTTAGTGTAGGAGAGAGAACATCCAGATTTTTCTTTTTTTTGTTAACTGTGATGCACAGAACTTTCCTTTGATGTGATTATATACATTGTGAGAGACAGCAAATAAGGGCAGGACCTCTATCTTTTTTGGCAATCCTGGCCAGCCAACACCCAGTGTTTATTGCGGTATCAGCATGATAATTATAGTGCAGCTGATTTAAACTTTGATGTAATAGTCTATGCTTTCTTCTGGTTTTAAATATAAGTTCCGAGCCAGAAAAGATAAAGGCTGGTAGAGGATTATGTTGCTAGGTGAATCATTACTGATGTATGGCCCATACAGAACTATAAGATGGGTTTCCTACCTATAGTGTTCTTTTTAAATGTCTCATGGTTGATGGCTAACATAGGATTTACAAAACTTCAGTAGGATCAGAGCTTTGTATACTTTAAAGCATTATCAAGTTTTACATGTGTCAGTGGAAGATGAGAAATTATTTGGCTTGTCTTACACAAGAGGATAGGTTAGATGGTGGAATGATGATGTTAGGCTGAAAAATCTGTGATGCTTCAAATTGCTTCTCACTGTTTGCTAGCTCTTTTTTGAATTGTGCATTTACTTAGGTACCCAAACTAGAGAAGAGCAGTGAGAAAGGTGAACGCTACACTGTAAAGGAAAGTGCATTTTAAAGCTAATAGAGGGATTTGGAATTTTATCATTATTGTTAGTTAAAGCCCAGTCTCACTTGAGTGCTGTTTTATTTTGCATTGGGAGTTCTGCCAGACTCCAGCCTGTCAGAGCTAAGAAGACTCAAATCAAGTCCAGGCCTATTTCTGCAGCAAACGGGAATCCTGGCTCCTTGCCTGTGGAATAATTCAGGAAGACCCATCTGGCTTTTGATGTTCTGCAAGTTTGAAGCAGTTTGTTTAAGGAACCTATGCAGCGAGCACTAGTGGAAGCACACATAACTGCGCTTCTTCTGACTTTTCGGGTGGTGCATCATTTCGCAGTTTCATTTTTGCTTGGTGCTTGCCATCTGCTTACCTACTGCCTGAGCAGCAGTTGGTTTCTATACCTGACTGGATAAAAGTGTAAATTTGGAGTTGGGAACATCTTGACTCCTTTTGAGGACTTGCATTTCCATAGCATTCTCTGTCCACACTTCAGTTGCTTTCTTCATGTTTAATTAATTTTGGTTTCGTTCAGAAGCAGTCTAGCTTAATCACCGCACAACACTTGACCTTCAGGTTTTTGGGGTGTTTCTTTTCCCAGGGTATTTCCAAGCTATATAGATGAGCTGAACAGGGGAAGTCACATTAGCAAAGTTACTAGTCTGTCTGAGAAGTTATTTTAAAGGATGATTTTTAGTGGTAATCTTTGTTCTTTCTATCAGATAGTTTTTAGGCACTTTTTGAAGAAAACCAAAAGCCAAATCTTCTTAAGTTTTTAGCTTATTGTAGTTTTTTCTATTCAGTGGATCGGTGTGTGTGACACCAAGGCAAACAGGACTGCACTGTGCTCCTAGGGCCTGACTTGGGAAACTGTTCTTATTCAGAAAAGCTCATGTTGAGCATGTGCTGAATGCTGAATAATTTTGCTGAAGCAGGACGAATTTGAGCATGAGCTGTCTTGAACCAAGGCCAGAGTGAAGAGGTTTTTTGGGCTTGGACAAATACAGATCTCTCTGAAGCTTCATTGTATTTTTTTTAAATATCAGAAAATTATGTCAGAAGCTACAGCCATATATGCATTTGGAAAGAGATGTGTAGCTTACCGGTCGGTAGTCAGTGTAGCCATACTAGTGGTGATCCCTTGTGCCAGCTGGGAGCTCGAGTGGGTACATCAGCTGTGCCTCTGGGAGTCTGGCTGCATTGAAAGCTCTGCGGGAACTGAGTTTTCTGTGCTATTTTTTACTCACCGTTTTGTGTATTGCCAGGAGGACATTCCCACTGACAACTGATCACTGGGGATGACTCAGCTGATCCCAAGAGCCCCTGTTTTCCCGTGAGAGAGAATCCAGTGTGCAAGGGGTGCACAGGCTGAGCCTCCCTCGTGGTAGAGGCTGAATGAAATGTCAGTGTCTCCTGGATGCTGGGCAGTGGGTTAAAACTGAGTTGTCTGGATCTCCTGTTGTCTCCAGTTTTCTGCTGAACCCCTCTGATGGACTTTTCCATCACGGGCAAGGATGACAATCATATGTTTGATGCCCTTCTGGACATTTACAGATTTTTTTTTAACTACTTCAGTGTCAGTGTGGCTTCATTTGAGGGGCTCAGACCTGCAGTGGGCCAAATGCTGGTTCTTGGTAGGTTAGACACTGCTACTGTCTTGAAGGTGGCAGCAGCCACACAGTTTATTCTGCTTTTGCAAGTCTGTCAAACTTTGGAGAAGTTGTTACACAAGGTAAGAACATAGGATCTTCATGCTTGCAAGTGGCTGAATCTGGAGCTTAATGTGAGAAACAAGTGCAGACTGATTGGAGATGCCCCATTTTGGTTTTTGCTCAGGGTCATTTTCTCCTCGGCATAATAATGGTTTGCCGAAGTAGGTTTGTTTGTTACACAAGGCTGTTAGTGTTATGACATAACTTTTCCTGAAAATTATGAGTTAACAACTACTTCTACTTCCGATGTTTACTTATGCAGGCAAATGGTATGCAATAATATATTTTCTAACAACTGCAAAGCAGCTGAGATTTTTTTCTTTGAATTTGAGATATAATCACCGATTATTAATGTCTCATCAACTGACAAGACAGGCCTCTCCCTCTTTTATAGACTTTGCTTGGAGCATGTCTTGAAACAAGACTGTACAGGTGTGAACAAAGTGTAGTTAAGAGAAGGAAGACTGCAAACTTTAGTTGGCATTCTTACATTCTGGCTGACATAAGACATTTGTTTTTCTAACAGGAATGGTGGAGAAGAGCACAGAATAGCACATCAATGGAACAATCTGGTTTGCACTTTCTGAAAAGTAGTTCTTTGGCAAATGCCAGCTGCTCGCTGTTAGCTTTCTAAAACCAAAGACTTTAGTGACTTGTGGAAGAAACACACATGGTTTAGTTTGGCTTTCTGTTCCATGCTAACTACTGCCCTGCATCTTTTCAAGAAAGCGCCATCTCTCTTGGGTTTGGCACACCCTGCCTCTGTGAGCACAAGTCAAGTAGAGCAGTGGTTTTGTGTTACGCTGAATTTATGGCACAGATTTTTTTATTTTCCTTTTTTATTTTTTTCCCCAAAATTCAAACCATAGAAATATATGATTATCTTTGCTGCAAGAGCAAAGAACTACTTTATTATTCCCAGTAGCATATTTTGAACAACAATTCTTTAATTAAAACAACATTGGTCTCTTCCTGTATTTCATGGCTAGCAAATGAGAGAAAACACCAGTGTTAATATCAAAGGGAGTCAGTTTTCATTACAGTAATGGTTCAATTGTGCAATGCTGTAGGCAGTGAAATTTAATATTATTGTGACTTGTATTGTAATTGTAGGATGACAGAGGAAAATGGATTAAGTTTAAACATAAGTGTACACAGCAGCACATGGACTTTGTCAAATGGAAGCTGAGGGTTGTACACAGGATGGGTCCGCCTCTGGCTCTGTCATAATGAATTAGTATTTTGTAAATAACTGGCCACTAGACTATGGATTTATTACCTTTTGCAGATCTATGTGGACATACAGAGACATACATCGATTCTGTACTGACTGTAATTGCAGTGTGGAGTTGCAGAACTGGTTTATGCCTCTAGGCTTGCAGGGTATTTGAATGTCTAGGCTTCTTGTCTTCACCTTTCATGAAAATATTCTTGCCTGCCAGTTTGTGAAGTTTTGTTCTGAAGGATACACCCATCCCTTCAGTTCAGACATTGCTAACACATGAATGGCCTCAGACTGAAAAGCTCTTTGTCATCTTGAAGAATAAACTAAATTCAAGTTGCAGATGATCTGTGCTTTAGAAAGTTATGTTAGAGGGACAACTAGTGTTAATGAGCAATATCCCCCTCTTTCCCAGTTGCCCATATACATGCAGATTACAATGGAAGACAGTAGTTTAAACCATCCATTACTGATCTCTTGCATGGAAGATAAAGAACAGTCAAAGTTAGATGTTTCATTTGTTTGCAGGGTAGGCAAATGGACGATGTCCCCAAAGCAGTGCCTGATGGTGTACTCGTGACTAAACATGGTGCCCTGTCGTTTTACCCTGTATCTTTATCTTCGCAGTGTTTCTCAGATGTGTTCATGTTGAAACCTGTTCTAATGTTAGAGTGCAAAAGGGGGCAGTAAAGTGCTATCCAAAAAAAATATTTATTTTTATGGGTATTTTTTGTTGCAAATGTGGCTTTTCTCCATAGATTTATAATCTAGCATATTAAAGTAATGATCCTATGAATATCTTATGTTTGAAAGGCTTACAAATGTTGCCAGTGTCATTAAGTGTTGTGGGAATAATGTTTGCCCTTTGTATTTTCATATACTTCTGCCCTTTAATGGAGTCCTGAAACATGCTACATATTTGGAAGGAATTGAAGGCAGGAAGCTTCCCTCAGATATATTTAGGGCATAGCTATATGAAGCACTTCTGAAAGAATTCCAACTTTGCTAATCATGTCTGATTCTCATGTTGTGCATTACTAGCACCACGTTTCTGGAAAAAGCAAAATGAAAAGAATGCTGAGGCTAGGGGTTTCTGCTTGAAGTACTAAAGTGTGTAGTGGTGGCATGGGTCAAGAGTTGGGCACTCATCCAGCCCCGCATGCATCATTTGTCAAGAGGTAACTAGAAAGAGCAACTAATTACAATGCACCTACTGAGTGTTTTTTCTTTCAGAAATTCCTCAGAATAAGCCATTTATACAGACTGGCTGCTGCTCTCCACGGAAGCCACTTGCAGTTTTTAAACTCCACGTAGAAAGCACATTTTTGCTGAAATTAAATAAAAAGCAGAATGTGCCTGTGTGTTTCCAAGCTTCTGCATCAGAGCAAGTGAGCAATGATTCCATTTGGTGAAGCTGACTAAGTCCAGCACTGTTGTGAGGTTCATATTTCTGTAAATGCTGATGAAATGTTAATATAATACACTTTAAAACAGAACACTGGTCATACCTATCCTCTTTCTTTTTTTTTCTCCTGAGTTAGAAGACTGTCCTGAAGCACATTAGTGGTTCTTTTGTGGGTAACAGGAATTGATTTAGTAAATGGATCAGAATTCTCTAGTGCTTTAAGCACTTTTAGCAGAGCAGTAATTGCTTTCTGCACATAATGCAGAAACTTAATTGCTATTAATAGTGCCGTATGTGGAGGTCATGTATGAAAACTGAATATAAAATCTGTGTTTTTTAAAAAAAGAATCCTTAATCAACTTCAGTAAAAAATTGGGTTGTACATCTTTTCAACATGCAAACCTTTACACTTGTGGTAAAATGTTCTGAGCCAGGTTATATGTTCTTGTGAGAGAATACAAACAGGTGGGTGTTTGCTCTCAGAAGTTTAAAGCAGGGGAAAACATGCTTAACTTTTTTTATGCAAGGGAAAACAGGCATTCATTTTTCCACTCTGGATTTATGTTGGTTTGAAGGTTTTAGTTAGGTAAGTAGGTTTTTTCCTTTGTTCCATAAGTGAGACCAAAGTAGTAAGGGAAAGGGCAGTTTTCCAGCAAAACAAAACCCATCTCTCGCAGGCGGAGGTGACTGAGTTGAAACAGATATGTTGGAATCTGAAATCCAGCTTACAGCAAAAAGAGCTAGAAATCTTAAAGAGCAAGCCTTAGTCAACAAAGGCTGAGAGAAATTCCATCACAACAAGAACAACAAGGCCTGTTGATGTTCAACCATGCTGATTAGCTGCCTCTGGCTCCAAGATAGAGATAGATTTTAAGATGAATGTTATCAATTCATGTTGAAACCCTTTGTTTTCTTCCCCCCATGTAAATCCTTGTTATAGAAA
>JAWWEV010000001.1:82826221-82882241 GCA_035583235.1 Hafferia zeledoni | reverse complement strand
ATCCTAGCCCCAAGTCCTTTAAATTGAATGTCGAATGTTCAATAAAGGATTCCAGTTTTCTTCCCCATAACTGGGATTGTCTAGTTTTTGACCGTCTCACAGATACACTGTCCAACAGCCAAACCCTTCTGGCAGCTGCACACTGAGTGGCTGAAGGCAGGGTGCTGCCTCTGCCCAGCAGAGTTGGATGGGGGAAGGGAGGCTCCTGATGTTTCTGCATGGTCACTCCAAGAGGCCATGAACCCACCCTGAGATGACATGATTCTATGGACAGGGTTTGCAAAGTTACTTACCTCTGCTGGAACCCAGGACTGAGATAGTGCTGAAGGAGAGTGTGTGGCATCTCCTTTGGCTTATTTACATTTTCTACAGAGATCCTATCTATAACTGCAAACCATCATGGCTTTTAAGGAACCAGCTTATCTCTTTGAGTGTCTCCAATAAGATGTGTTTGGTGCCAGGTTGTAGCTGACCTTCTGTATACATGAACAGTGAAAGGGGTGCGCTTGTTGCCAACTATCATGTCTTAGCTGCAGATTTTGTGCTCTGAAATGCAAGACACCTTTAGAATTGTGACCATTCTAAGCTGAGTGGAACGAAAAAGTGTATCTCTGCAACAGCATGGTCATAAGTGTTATTTGTTGAAGGAAGCTCATGACATGTTTTCAGGAGACCAGATAGACCATTTTTTGATGTGTTTGATGAGGGGTGGTGTCTTTGGGTCTTTCTCTTGACTAGAAGCTGTGTGCCTTTAGAGCTGTGATGTGATGGTACAATTGCACCATCAAATCCTGCAGATCCGTGCAAAAAAAGGGGTTTTTTTAGAAGAAGTGTATGTGCTGTCAGTCCATCCTTATTTTGCACCTGTTAGAAATCACTTGTTGTATTTTAAATGCTTTCCTCTGGTATTTTGCTAAAGGTAGTAGGATGAATGGATAAATGAAAGGGCTAAAATTTTTATGCATGTTCCTAATTCCCTGTCCACTAAAAATTTTGAGAAAACATAATAATGCTACAGAATCATTCTTGTGTAGGTTATTAAAATTGCATTTGCAAACATACTGCATAGTTTTGCCCTATTGACGTCAACAGAAATTTTGCAACCAGTTTCAATAAGGATAGGTCTAAAATGCACCAAGAACAGTGCCCATTTGCATGGCTACTTGGGACACATGAAATGGTGGCACCACTGCAATTTTGTGTCCACAGCTGAGATTAAAACAAAAGAAACTTTCTAAGTACACTGCAAATATTTGCCCCAGGTCGTCTGAAATAATATGGGCTCCTTTAGCGGTGAGAAAGGGCAAGGAGAAGGAGGTACCCCAAACGCTGGGATGGAGATCAGCTGCTGTTTCAGGGGACTATTTAAAAGCACTTATGGCCTTACTGGAGGTTTTATTACAGAGGAACCTGAACAGGCATGCCTCCCTTACCTTAGAAGTGAGAAATACAAGAGCTGCAGCTTTACCAACTTGTGTTACAGTATTTTATAATTTGGCTTTGTATAATGTGGTACTTGGCATTAAAGATCTTAAGGAATGAGTGTGAATATATTTGTTTATTTATTTGTTTGAATTCCATTTAGTTTCTAGCCTGCAAGTCCCATTAATGCTAGTAATCATTCCTTACATGAATGGTTTCATTAACTGTGTGGAAAAATCTTACTTATAATAAAGGTCAGCAGATTAAACTTCTGAAATTTTATTTAAATTTAAAAACATCCCTGTTAAGCATGTTCTGTAAAACTTCACTATAGTATTAAAATTATTTAATAAGACTGCACAGGCAAAGAAAAGAAGCTTCTATAACTCGCCTAAAAAATTAATAACATGAAATGCTGTGCTTTTTTTTTGCTGTCAAAGTTTTATTTGCTAGTCTGTGTATACAGCCAATCTGTCATCTTGCTGTGTTACACTGTGGTATTTTTTCTTGCAGACACTTCACGTAAGCATAATGCCTTTCTTTTTCACAAAATTGCGTACCCATTTTGAGACAGACTCCATAGTAATCTTTTTTTTTGATGAAGCTTGTTTTTCTGTCTGTCCGCAGCAGTTAATGATCCTCTTCTCATTGAACTCATGTTCCCTTAATCCGTTTAAACTGGAGTGAGATGAGTCCTGTAAAATCACTGTGTCTGCAAAAAAAGCATGTTTACAGCTAGGTGTATACATTGTATCCACAAGGCATATCTTTGTATGTGATGTTGACTATGACAGAAATTATTGTGAAAGCTTTGTATAGAGCAAAGGATGCTTACAGAGAGCTCTGGTCTATATTTTTGGATTTCATTCAGTTCAGCGTTTTTGGGAATCAGTAAACTGATTTTCATCATAATTAGCCCACTGCTACTTCACTGAAATCATTAGCTGAAGCCTTTACTTAGTTCTCATCAAGCTGGTTAGGACTTTAGCCTTGCTTCAGTATTTCTCCTGTGAGAAGTGATATTCAAAATATGAATGTTGTTATTCTCTCAAAAGTCAGGTGATGAATACATATACTATTTAAAAACTGATTCTTTTTAAACAGTAAGGTCTTGTACGTGGAATGTCATTCTGTATTCTGTTTCAGTTTGCACTTTACAAGTAACGGACTAACATACACTGTTACTAGTATTCATGACATTTCCTTAATAAAACTTTTCAATGAATAACTTTATAGTCAGGCTGGTACTTAAACTTCATAAAGTTAAGTGGGTAGGATTCTCCAACAGTAGGTTTCAGGCTGCATTTTAAGAAGTGTCTTGATTGTTCACATTTTTAGGGTTATTTTTCTGACATTAATTTAAAGTGAACTGCCTACACCAATTAGTTCAGGTAAGTTATTAAAGCACAGAAATTTGGCACTGTTTCTGCAGTTAAATATACAAGACTTGCAACAAGTACTAACATGCTTTCTAAAATCATGTTTATTCTATAATTACTAGAATTCAATTAAAGCTAAGTGTGCATATATTTATAGTATGTGTACATACATACGTGTGTATAGTTTTGTAAATTGGAGAAAACCTGACGACACTTGGTTACATCAGTCAATATTGATTAACAAAAACTCTTAAGAATTTATTTCTCTACGAATTTTCTCCCTTGATAATTTTACAATTTCAGAAATGACTGTGTAGTAAGAAATGGTAGGATATTCTCAGTGAAAAAGAATGTGGGCAGGTTAAGTTCTTTTTTTTTTTTTTGAGAATTTGCTATTATGAGATTAGGCAGGTTTGAGTGGCTATCATTAAGCAAAATTCCTTTGTAATTTAATACGGTTGAATGTGCTAAGTTTCTCTAAACAGTAAGTAGATTCTTAAGAAATCAGTTGGAAACTGTGCAGAATATACATTTTTTTTTAATAAAATTTCACAATCCAATTTAACTTCTAGAAGACATTGACCAATAAGGGTGCATTAGTGCCAGGAGCTGCTGCTGGGCCTTAAAATAAGTGTGGTAGATAAAATCATTGTAGCGTTGGTGTGAGCGGGGAACAAAATTACTCTGTTCCTATTTTCTGTTTGTTTGTCATGACTTTTTTGGTCAAATATAATAATTATTTTTAAAATGTTTGGGAACTCTGCAGGTTGTTATTTGTTGATGAGTTACATGACTGGTTGGATTGTGTGGGAGGGATTCACATCCATGGGCTTTGTGCAGATGTCAAATGTTGCCCACAATACACCAGTTTGGGGCTGACAGTAAAAATGCCATCTGTATCCAAAAGTGCCAGACAGAAAGTGCATGAATTTCATTGTACAGCTTATATGGTACTTAGTATGCTTTTCTTTGCTTTCTCACTGCAAGCACCAGGATTATTTATTGTGAGCAGGATTTTTCAAATGCTCTAAGTCTTGCTATATCTGACTGCTGACAGAAATTATTTGGGAAGCTTGCTAAACTTATCTCCTAAGTTTCTGGGCCTATATTAGGATGTAAGTTTCCCAGTAAATAGTATTTAGAGCTGAAACTCAGAAAGGTAGCTTTTTACAGAAAGCGGTGGTTCCAGTACTGTCGCTGTCACAGCTGCTTGGAGAGTGTGCTACTGTCCCAAGCCGCTGCTGGAGCAGCAGAGCCTCCTCAGGATCAGTTGCAGGATTCTGAAAACCTCTTGCTCTGTCTTTATTATATTTATGTTTTGATGAAAAAAAAGCTTTTTAATTAGTTGAAGGCACAACGGGATCAGACTTTGAAAACCATTTCATTAACTTAATTTTTATAGACACCATCCTGCAAACATTTCATCAGTGTTGATGCTACTCCAGAATACTTAAGGCTATGTCAACATTTGCAGAAATAAAGATTGAAGATTAATCCTAAAGGTTTTATAACCTCTACTGTAAAGACTGAATGTACATTGTCCTTTCTTTTTTCTTCAGGTGGAAGGTCTTCAAAAATAGGACCATACAACAGTAATCTTAATCCTCCTGACATTTCATAAATAGCTTCAGAAAATGCTTCGTACCCAGCAAATTACTTACTAAAAATATTTATAAAAACTACAATGGCAGAAGTATTACACAAGTGCAGGGATAATAATCATGCCTACTACTAATCAGCCACCTAAGTTTTGTGGTTGAACTGAAATACATAAAGTGAAACACTTAGTATTCTCCGTCCATATTTGTGCTTTATTGTTGTAAGAAAATAAGGAAAGTAAATTGGAAAAATATCTCTCTTGCAAAGGTCATAATCAAAACTACAAACCGGAAAAAAATTCAGTACAATCAAGTTCTCAGATTAATCCTTCCATTTTCAGCCTTTTTTCTTCCTTAATCCCATCAGCGTTAGATCCTACAAGTTCAGACACTCAAGTGGAAGGAGATTTACTGAATTTAGTTCTAAAACTGTACAGACTTCAGAGTCATTGTGAGACTATTTCCCTGCCATAAAGTCTAATGAGTGCATTGGTTTAAAGCTCTTGTAAAATGTAGTTTTAGCTGTCTGTTGGGGGCAGTTCTGTCCTCTGCCTTTTATGGGGCAATTCCTGGCTATTTAGCCATGGCTCACAAGTGTGCTTTCTCTCCCATAGCTGTTTCTGAGGATTGCCTGGCATGCTGTCTCTCAGCCCATCCTGTTTGTGCTCAGAGTTTGCATAGGGAATGTGTACTGTGGCAGTTTCACGTATATACACAAAATCTAAAATTAGAATCAGTGTTTTTTGTTTTTCAGAGCAGCTTTGGGGTCATATTATTGATAATGACAGGTGCAACCTTATGAATTTCATATTTGTTATGCATGGGGATCTAAATTGACTAATTTAAAAGCAAAGATCCAGTCCTCTGAAATCTCATGTGTTTCATATTACACATTTCCGTTACGTGAAGGAGAGTTGCTGGCAAGAGCAAGTATTTGCCGCAGTGGGGTCATACAGTGACCAGCCTTTGTCCTGGCATGAGGAATTGTCATCTTCCTGGTGTACAACACTGATGCACAGGAGCAAAGTTAAAATGGGGCTGTGGTCAGACTAGGTGGTAAAGTCAGTTGCAGGTGATGGATGTTGGCTCGGAAACTCTGTCACTTTGCCTTTGCCTGGTCAGTGTTGATCCTTGAGGAAAGCCAGCATCAGGATATGTGCTGCTCCCTTCAGAGCATGTGCAGGCTGGGATCTTTGTGCCCACCTTTCCTTGGCGCCCTTGCAGAACTGACCTTTCACCAATCACAGAATCATAGAATCATTTAGGTTTGAGCAGACCTGTAAGACCATCAAATCCAACTGTTAACCCAGCACTGCTGTGTTCATCATTGTACCATGTCCCTAAGTGCCACATCTACATACACATCTGGTCATCCTTCACTAGGCTGATAACTCCGAGGATGCATTTCTACCTTCCCATTTGTTTTGCCATTTGGGCTTTCAGGGAAGTGGTAGTCACTGCATTCCTTTGGCGTGCCTGAAAACTGGAGGAAGAGGCGCAGCTTTGCCCTGTCTCCACTTCAGTCTCATTTTGAGGAGCTGTGGCCAAGCCCAGTTTCTGCAGTCTGGAAATTACACTGCACGACACAAAAGAGCGCAGTGATTTATACATCAACAGTCGCTTTTCTTGCCATAACATTTCATTGTTCTAGTTCCCTAAATCTGTAATTACACATCTTTGTCCTGCTACGTGCTGCTTCATAACAAATATAATTCTTCTCCAGGCTTTGTGAGTGAAAATAATCCTGCTCAATTAGCACAGATCATAAACTTGAATTGTATGGGAGCAAGCAAAATTTGGGGCATTGCATCATCCTTTAATTTAGTAAGTTCTCCCCCACCACTACTACATGCTGGTGGCTCCTTCCGCCAAGCCAGAGGCTGGAGGTCACTGGCGCCTACAGCTTTGTTCTGCGTGGGCCTTACTACTCTAATTTAAACTTTCCAGGAAGGCTGGCTGTGAATAAGCTAGATTTACTATGTGTGCTGTTTAAATACTAGCACTTGGACAAGGGTGTTCATTAGGCAGCAATTGTTTCAGTCAGTTTTTCAGGCTGATTTTCCATTAAGGAAGATCTTTGGAAAAGGCTGGCAGCAGCAGAAAGAAGGAAAGTCAGTCTTTTAGGTCTGTGCATTTGAGTATGTTGTGTTGTTGGCTGTCGTTCTAAAACATGCACTTCTTGGCCTCAATTGGAACAAATATATCTTAATGGAGAGAAACAAACCTGCTGTGGCTTTTGTCCTTGTGAGAACAAGGCTCCTCATGTTGTGGATTAATCAATATTACAAATAATTATTTCTATTTTTCTTTCATGACGAAGTGCTGATGTTTGCCTGTTAATTATTAAAAGTAGAAAGATACAATATTATGCCTAAGTGCAAAAAAAAGCTCACTGTCAGCTTGTGTAAGAAGTGTTCCCGTACTAAGGAAGAAGCACACCCATATTTCACTTCTAGCACAAAAAAACCCAAAAACGAGCTAAAATAATGACAGCAGTGGTGGCATTTATGAAGAGGAACCCTTGTGGTGTAGTGGTCACATTGTCTTGGATATAAGTGTTTTATCAGAAGCATGTGCGGTCTTTGGGTCAGGTAGATCTCTGTCCATTCCAGGTCTGTAAACATTGTCCTGCTGAGTGACTGATACTCCTTTGTGTTATACTAGTAATATCAATCAGCATCTTAATATGTTGTTAGCTTAAAATCTAACTTGTTTTCTGTCCCACGTGACTGTTCAGGGTATTTGAATTATTATTCTTATCATTCTCCCATGTCCAGTATTAGAAAAATATGTGCAAGAATAGTAGAAATGTTACCAAAGCAGAAAAACAGGATTGTAGCCCACCAGATACTGCATTAGCTGCTGCACATGCCAAATGTAGAAGAAAAAAGCAGTGCCTGCCAAAGAGAGATAGAAAACCTGCTAGAGTTCCTAGAACTGGGATAAGGACTGTAAGACTCAGTCCACCTCTAATTTCCAAGACCTAAATAAACATCTTGTTGATACGGAGTCAAGCTCAAACTATTAAGATTTGGTTTGCTCAGCCTGTCATTTTAGCTTTGGAAACTTGCTTTCTGTTCACTGCAATTGCTACTTTTGTGCATGAGATTTTATCAAGTGTCTCACATTTCCCCTCTTCTTCTCTCCCCTGGCACCCCCTTTTTCCCCCCCATTTTAGATTCCTTCCTGGACAAGGATTGGTACTATATCCACAGATAGGAGACAAACTGGATATTATATGCCCAAAGGTGGACTCTAAAACTGTTGGTCAATATGAATATTATAAAGTCTACATGGTTGATAAAGACCAAGCAGATAGCTGTGCTATTAAAAAGGACAATACACCTCTACTCAACTGTGCCAAGCCAGATCAAGATGTTAAGTTTACCATCAAGTTTCAAGAGTTCAGTCCTAATCTCTGGGGCCTGGAATTTAAGAAGAACACAGATTATTACGTCATATGTAAGTTCCAAGTTTTAATTGTTCATTCTTTTGTATGCTGTCTTGTACATTATAAGCAATCTAAGAGGAATATGAATGGGTTTGTATTTTTTATCTGAAAATAATTTCTTGCCAGCATATTTTCAACATTTTTCCTGATTTCCAAGGCGTCTCTGTCTCTTTTTTCCTTGGTTTGTTTAAATGAAATTATATTGTATTTCTATGCCTGTAAAGGGCTTCATTTTTGTGCACAGTATTTTGTCACATTGAGAGTTGTGTGCAGCTAAACTGTGATGCATTTTGTGCCCACAGCCCTGGGGATGTTCCATGCTGTCTTTGGGTCTTATGCCAGGAGTAGGAGTATGGTGACCCAGCTATTCTGAGATGAGTTGTCCTATGTCACATGGCTAGGCATTGCTCCATGTGATCCAGGCACTCTCACAGAAAATGTCTTTTGTCCATTTTGGTGCCAATTTTGACAGTGAGTTTCCTCAGAAGGGTTACTGGTGAGAGGCTGTAGTTCAGCATGCCTTTCCTCAAAACATAACTCCTATGTCTATACAGTAGCTGGGAGGGTTCTTGGACAAAACCTAGACTAGTGTGAATTGGAATTTCATCCTTTGTTTGTAGGACTGGCTTGCAAAATGAATGTGCATGGCACAGACCTCTGTCTAACAAAATAAACTTTGTGTGAGTTTTAGTCTGATCAGAGATTTATGACTGAACGCAAGTCTGGAGGTAGCCACTGTGTTAAGTGATTCAAATCAGTTATGATGTGTAAAATTAATGATGGGAATCAGGAGTTAGCATAAGCTTAGACCTCAGCAGTACAACAGCAATTTACATTTGTTTAGGTTTTGTCATTGTAATACTATGCCCTGCAAATCTCACTTAGCCCCGTGGGCACTTTCGAAGTCTTGAGCAAGTATCACCAGTTATTAGAAGATGGAACAAATTCTGTGTTTTGGCTTTTCTGTGGTTACAAGGAAGTTAGATACTGGTGTGTCTTATTTCACAGAATCATAGAATAGTTTGAGTTGGAAGGGACCTCTAAAGGTCATCTAGTCCAAGCTGCATTTAATGTGTGGGGACCTCTTCAAGTAAATCAAGTTGCATAGAGCTCTGTTTCTACCACCCCGCTGGGCAACCTGTTTCAGTGTTACACCACACTCACTGTAAAAAATTTCTTCAATACATCTGGTCTAAGTCTATCCTCTTTTAGTTTAAAACCAATTGTCTTTGTCCGATCACAACAGGCCCTGCTAAAGAGTTTGTCCCCGAACACATTTCTGCCACCTCCTTGAAAACTGGAGTGTTGATAACTTCATGTAATGTCTGGCAGTATAAATAGTTTTTAATTTCTTAATTAAAAATATTGGTAATTTTAAAAGCGCTCTGAGCAAATAATTTTAAAATGGAAATGCATTCAATATAAATTAATGTTCACTTCCCAGTTATACCCATAGTGGTACCCACTGTGTATTAAAAAGGTTGTATGTCACAGAAACTAAGTAATTCACTGTGTTAAATATTACCTGTAGAAATTACTAAATAGCAGTTGTGGGAGTTACAAAACATCTTTTTATTTTTTTAAAGATCACTTAATATAGGTGCTTTGTCTTTTAGTCATGGGGTATATAAAAGCCTGATCCCACTTAAACAGTATTTAATTTTGATGAACTTCCCACTGAAATCTAGTGAGGTATTTACCAGGCTAAAAGCAACAAGATTAGCTGTTAAGATGTAGTTATCTCTAACTTCATTGAAAATGTGTAGTATAAAAACAACTTCGCTCAAATATTTGGCTTAAATGAGGAAACATGTTCAGTATTTAGTGCTGCTTTTAAAATCATCCACAGAAGACCAGCTGTAGTGAAACAAATAGTACATTATTACGTGAAAATTATGGACACAAATGAAGCTTTCTGATACCCTGTCAGTTTTGTCATATCTATGTCATGGATTTACCCAGAGAATTATGAAGTACATCTCATTTTCATTAGCTTTGTATAATTATTTCATTATATCAATAAGACATAATAGATGTTACATTTCCTGTAAGATTACAGTATAACTTGGTTGAAAGAATTTACTCAGCCTTCAGCCTAATGCCTCAAAAATCACACTGACCTAGCAGCAATACTAGAGTGTTTTAGGGTATTACTTTTCCTGCTCATTGTGGCATAAACAAATGGCTAATTTATCACTCTACTGCTAGCATACTGACCAAGCTGCAGCAAGGGTACCCATACATTTTAATAGGCTGGACAAAAAAGCACCCCAGCCCTGAAAACCCAGTCATCCTGAAGCTAAAACTCTTGCTTTTTTTTGTGTCATTCAAGGAGAAAACAATAAACTCAGTGATGTTGGTCTCAGAAACACTGAGAGGGGTAGAAAACTAGGCCAGTGCTCAGCTAGGACACCATTTTACAGAGATACTGAAACTAGATAGGGTTTTAACAGTTTGTGTTCAAAAGCTTACGACACAGCCTTGTCAATGCAAGTTCTGGTAGTTAGGGCATTTGCTGTCATTTTTATAATATAATACATTTTAATTGTACACAAATAAGGTTGTCAATCTTTTGCATAAATCCCTATTTACAGACCTGCAATTCTTTCTTTTTCTATCCCTCCTTCCTTCCATCCTTCCATCCAGCTGTCAGTCCTTTCTTTCCGTGCTCCCTTCCTTCCTCCCTTCCTGTTTTGTAGCTTTGAGTTTCACCTTACTTTTTTTGGTTTTTGTTTTTTTTTCTGAGGAGATTGCAGTGCTATGAAACAAAGGCAATGATCCATTTCATGTGCCAGTTTTTGATTTTGAAGTATTTTAGGATTTTGCATTCCCTCAACTTAGGGGCATCACACAAACCTGACACAAGAGTTTACTGAGCTCAGCATCTTTGCAGCCTTGCTGTGGCTGCTCCTACAGCCTAATCTCATGCCATTTATGCTGGCAGGCTGTTGTCAGCCCTTTAAATGTGTAGTGCATCATCATGTACCTTTACCATCTTGCCATTATTTGAAAACACAGTTTGTTTTTCTAAGTTAATAGTATGTGGTTTGTGGAGCTGTATTAAACAGTAAAATCTATATTCAGATTAGGGGATTAGTTTTTTTGAAATGAGGAACTACAGCACAGGATGAAGCAGCTTCCTGAGCCCTGTATACCTTTAGGGGCATGTGACTGCACCAGAATTCTTCAAGCCATAATTTTTATATCATCCAGATGTATTCATGATAGGTATAACAGAAGGAGATCTTTTCTATTCATTGCTTCCCAAAGCCTAAGCATATAAAAGATGCAAATCTTCTCATCCCACAATTCACAGTATTTTAAAAAGTAGAAGTGTAGATGAGTTTCTGATACCTCTTTTCACATTTAGTGGTACTTTAATAATAAAGAAAAGAAAAAAAAGTAATCCATTTCCTGACAAGATATTCCTCAATATGAGCATCAGTATTCAAAGAGTTAATTCTGTGAACAGCAGTAATTGGAAAGACGATACTGAATGGTATTGTGAAAGTGAATAAATGATGTAACAGAGTGTCCTTGCTTTTCTCTTCTTTGCCATCATCAATTTTTCGTTCCTGGGAAATGAATAGATTCATTTTCCTAGTTACCTGATTTCTTTTCAGCAGAACTGGAGAAGGTCAAATGTACTTGAGATCTCAGAAGTATTAACGTTTGATTATCCTAAAATATGTGACCATTTAGCTAAGGAAATCCTTAATCTCTAAGGAAATCCTTAATCAGATGTATGAAGGAAGATGCATCGTGCCCAACAACATAAATATCTGTGTGAAGGACAAACTTAACCAGAAGGGTGTGAAGATTTGCAACTCTGATGTTTGCATTAAAAAGTCTTTTTATGTCTTGCATGGTTAGGGAATGAAGTATAATTTTCTGTTGTTGTGAATTGCTCAGAATAAGCACAGAGTATCCTCTCAACACTGAGGGATTGATCAGCAAGTACTCGGGTCATAGTGTCACTGCATCAGTACCTCCCTCAGATGCAGTGTTTCTTCTTGTTTGGGAGGGAGACATGTTAGCATAGTACAAGCACATAAAATATGCCGAAGATGTTTACTTTTAGTGAACAGGAATTGTCTTGAACCATTCCCAGTAAACTTGGCCTTTAGTCAGAGGGCATAGAGTGCCCTGCAATACCCTGCATTTGTGCTGAGGGAGCACCAGGGGAATCCTGTAGGAAGCTACGCCAGAGGGAAGGGGAGCAGTGCCAGAGGGAAAGGAGCAGAGCTGCCTGCCTTCAAGCCACTGTCAAGCTCCTTAGATAGTTTGGCTAAGTAAGCACATACTTCACTCACTTCATCTCTTCTTTTGCATAAGTAAGGTGAAGTTTATGGACTGACATCATCAACATTAAAAAGCAAGTCACCTGCAAGGAAACTTCACCTGTTCCAAATTTGTAATAGGATGGCTTGGGACTTGGGAAGGGTCTACAGAATGGTTCTCTGAAAGATTCCTCTATAAGGCTTGCTCCGCCTGGACCTCATTAGCCAAACCTGCTGAGCTGATGATGCTCATTGGCTTTGACATAGGCAAAATGGAATATGCAGCTTTCCTTAAATATATTTTTATCAACTTTTTTCAAGTGACCCACTTACATAATTGGCTTCTGGCATAAATTAAAAACTGTACATGCACATGCACACACACACACACACACACACACACACACACACACACACACATATATATATATTTACTCCCTCACTGATTTAAAGGTTTATACTGGCTAGTAGCACTACATTTTGGATAACTGCTTTAATAGTACTGTGGCTTTTAAAATCAAAACAGTCATTCTGAAACTGCAGCATTAGCTGTGTTTGAGAAAATCACAAGGCTTTTTATGTTTTCACTTTATCATTCTGTTACAATTAAAGGGCAGTAACTGTCTGAGGAAGAACATATTAAAGGACAATATGGATTGTGCCCTGAAGTATGGCCCAGCTGGGAAGAATAAATCTCTTTGCGTAGCCAAATAGATTTACATTAAAATGTTATTTTAGTATTGTGACCAGTTTAAGCGCTGACTAATCTGTCTGGCTGGGCATTCTGAAAACGTTTTCAGGCAGATTTCAGCCTGCAGCCTCCTGCAACCTCTGAATCACCTAGTGAGGGCTGCCCAAAAGGAAATGGTAAACAGGTTTTCCTTTGTTTGAGGTTAATTCCGAACTAGCCTGAGAACAGAAACTGTATCACGATTTCAATTCCTTTCCTTTTGCAACAAAGACATTTTCCATACTTTTTGTTAAAGACTCCATGGTCCAGGAATCTACGGGTATTTATTTTTTGGTAGTGGTGGTGTTAATGAAAGCCGGTGTGATAGTAGTCACTCTGTTTCCATTTGTACAGAGATCACATCTTTTTTTCCTTTTTCCTCCTCCTTACTCAGAAAATTAGATAAATAATATCTGCTTAGTGTAAAATGATACCCAGAGGTCAGTCTTTGACTTTGCTGAAGAGTCTTTTAAGGGATGTATTAGCAATACCACTTAGCTCTTGCTGAATGAAATATAAATACAGCTTATAAAAATAATATTATTGGAGAGAAAAATCACTGTCTGTGCAGCTTCAGATTTCTAACAGAGTCTAAGACCTACAGGATTAATGGAGTCATGGTCCTTTGGGGTTTTGTCCCAGACCACACAGGTCTTGTAAGAGAATAAGGATATTTTATATTGATGGACTTTGTTCATATTCAGTGCCATTACCTAGGCTATACCAGTCGTTTATCTCTTTTAAAGTAGACAGAGATGGTTCAGCAGGAAATGTGTTATTATGTCTCTATTCCTAAGGGAAGGAAATGAAAGATAGGAATGCTTGGTTTGTTAATTGATGGCATCTTGTGGAAAAAAAAAATACAGTTATCTTCCCCCACACCCCCACAGGTATTCCAATAGATATGAAATCAGATGAAAATGAAGAATAATTATTCAGACTGGAATTAAAAATTATTCAGGAAATACTCAGGATTTGAACAGGTTTTAAAATTTCATAGGAAGCTGTTTAATATTTTCAATCACCGTTTTTATTTTTTGCTTTTATAGTTCCTCAGAAATAATTTATAAATACTGAAAATACGGTACAGTCACCAAGAAAGATACTCTCACTTAGAAGTCTTTATATTTAGCGCATTCATTGTGCTTTGCAAAAAAAAGCTTAAACCCTGGTCTTCTCCAGGTTATGTATTTTCTTAAATAAACATTCTTAACTGGGCTACATGTGTAAGGAGATTGGGTTGAGTGTGTACTTTATGCTTTATATTCAGGATATGAGTAACTGTTTACATCAGGGGGTTGTGTATTGGGGAGACATGCCATGATATGAGGAATGTATGAGGAAAAGTGTCTGTCTAAACTGAAACTTGGAAGAGCACTACCATACTGAAACACATTTAACTTTAATTTTGTACTTAAGTTTGGTGATGAGCATTTAGCTCATCAAATGGGATGATTAGTCTTTACTTAATAGAGTTGCTTGTATTATATCTGTTACATGTTACAGTATTTTAAGTCCTAAAATAAAAGATGCAGAAGCGCATAAGGACTTATAAAGACTTTAACAAAGCTGATTTTAAAGATGGAATAGATGGAATAGAGGGGAATGCACTTTTTTTGTCTGAGAACTGCATTAGCTAAAACAAAGGGTTGGAATGGTCGAAAACCAGGGGTTAAATGTCAGTATGGATTTTCTTTCCCAACTCCAGTCAATCCTGGAAACCTTGGATGAAGACTATTTCAGGATTTATTTCTGATAAATCAGACTATAAAACTAAGCTCTAATGGGCAGTCTTCCAGTTTCTTTTTTTCAGTCCCAAGGAAATCATGCAAATATTTGTGTGAGTAAAAGCAAGATTAGGCTTAAGGTACTCTTAGCTGTTCTTGGAGAAAAGTGCATATTAAGCTGATAAGACTGGTTTTAAAAAGTATGTTTGTATATTTGTTAGCATAATTTATCTGTTTTCTGTTCAATAGATGAAGACAGCAAAATCACTAAACTGCAGAAGCAGACTAGTCCTTATGTGCTCACTGAGCTGCTGTGAGAAACAGGATTCTGAATCCAAATCCTGCCCGCAAAACTGAAAATTATTTGTTTTTCATGTATTTCATGTTAACATATAAATGCGTTAGACCACAACAGCACAGATGATTGCAGTATCCCAGAATGGTTTGGTGTGGATGGCACCTCTGAACATCACCTAGTCCCTGCTCAAACCTTTGCTCAAGCAGGCCCAACTGCAGCCAGTTGCCTAGAACTATGTCCAGCTGAGTTTTGAGTATCTCCAAGGACAGAGCCTCTTCTCCTATACGGATGCTCCAGTTCCTCCATCATCATCATGAGGAGCATTTACTGGACTTGCTCCTGTAAGTCCATGTCTGTCTTGTACTGGGGAGCCTGTGACTGCACCCAGGACTCCAGGGTGTGGCCTCACCAGTGCAGAGTAGAGGGAAAGGATCATCTCCCGAAACCTGTTGGCAATGCTCTGACAGATCAAGCCCAGGAGGAGACTGTTGGCCGCCTTTGCTATGAAGGCGCATTTCTGGCTCATGCTCAACTTGGCGTCAAACAGGATCTGCTGGGCCTTTTTTGCAGAGGTGCTTTCCATGTGTTTAGCCCCAGCCTGTGCTAAAACTTGATTCCATCTGCCATCCAGAGGCTGCCACAGCAGATTTGGTGGCAGAATCAAGACATTAGTTAAATAATTCATATTACAAAAGAAATAAAAAAACCCCACATCTAAATAATGTTATAATGTTAAAACACCAATGAATTATTAAAAACTGTATGAACCTAAGTATTAGAAGTATCAGTTTGCCTGTCTAGTTGCAACTTTTCAAAATTCCAGATGCTGGAGGGTTAACATCTGCCCACAGGAGTTTCCTAAAGTGAACCTCAATGAATGTGTTTATGTGATAATTTTTAAAGAAGCTAAACGCTTAATTTCTTAACGGCAGGTGTTTTAACTGCAGGTCCTGTAGCACCTTCGAAATTCAGAAAGGTTTATTTTTGCCGTGTTACCTCATTAAGGTTTGCTTTGTGGGTATTTTAAAGCTCTAAACACACACATAAGCATACTGCAATCAAAACAGTGCTTAACTTCTGATCATCTTTGCCAAGTGCACATCATCTAATAGTATCATAATTGATCTCAGTACTAAGGTGCCAAACTCTGTGTTGCTGAAGGATAGTTAGATGATGTAAATAGCTTTTTGTGTTTTAGATGATGTAAATAGCTTTTTGTGTTTCACAATAAAACACTTTTGTTGTCCTCCATGTACAAACAGGAGATGAAGGTATTCTTTTATTGAAGCAAACATGTGGAAAATTGCTCTAGATTGGTATAATACAGAGCATCTCCCCTGAAAGGAATGAGGTTCATCTACAGGGCAAAGTCTGACTGTGGCACTTTATTGGGGTTACTCCTGGACTCTGTGTGGTCAAAGCAAATAACATCATGTCCATCTAAACTGTTATAACCATGAGACTGGCACATTTTCTCATCTATAGTGTTATATTCTAAACTGTCACTAGGCATTAACTCAGTCCCTGGTGAAGTCCTACCATCTAGAGATGAACTCTGCCACAAAATGATGTTTTCCACTTCAGTGCTACTCGTATAGCAATTACTGGGTCATTAATATCATTGCATGCAATTAGTAACAGTAGAATGAGCAAGAGGTTTGTTATTTATTTAATATGAACTTTCACTATAACCCTTTCTTATCCAAGTGCCACAGACAAAAACCATAGAGGTTTTCAAGGCAGGTGAACATGCTTGTAGGGTGACGTTGAATTTGTATGATACAGAAAGTGGCTCATTTAATGTTAAAGCTTCTGCTTTTGTTTCCAGCAAGCCCTCTTGTTATTAGCAACAATCAGTGTAACTTGAATGCTGACTAATTCTATTAGTTCTGTTCAGCTGAACTGTTAAGCAGAGCTTGCTGTGGTAGTGGGGAGATATTTCTCCCCATCTGTGAGAGGCTTTTGTCAGTAACATGCCAGGAGAAAGGATAAACTTTCATAAAATACCTGTTTGTGGTTGGTGAAGTTAACTGGCTAGTAATCTGTTTTAGATGCATACGCTAAATACATTATAATTAGTGGGCTTACATCTGTCACAGTTACTTCAGTGCTCACAAATATATAATTTGTTTATGTAAACTAGAGGCAACCATGTGTGCAGTGGATCATTATCTGACAACGTTTCTCAGAGTATGTGAAATATGGAAGTGAAATACTTTTAGAAATGCTTAACTGTAATGAAAGATTCAAATTGTCATTCATAGTGATACAGTATTGAGAGGCTTTTCTGTTTTTTTTTATATAATCTCTAAATCATTCCAAGAGAATTTTATAAAAGGACACTAGACAGCAGTGAAACAAGTAGAATTTTGTTGTGGGTGGGTGGAAGCTGTGACCTTCAGTTATGGATAATAATTGAGCAAATAGTTTACTGTTTACTATACTTCTACTGGGGTGTTCCTTAATGCAGCAAGAAAGTGGTGGTGTTTTTAAAATGATATGCAGCAGTAACCAATTGGATCTCACAGAGTTTTTTGTATTTTCCAACTCTGTCTTGCTCACTGTCTCCTTTTTCCTTTATGAAAAGACTTTGTTGACATCAAGGTGTTTTTTTTTTAACCACCTGTCTTTTTGTTACATGGTGCCATGCCTCCCTGGAATTAATAAAATCATTCCAAATGCAGGAAACTTTACAATTCTCTCCTTGTTTTGTGCTATTAGATGACATGAGATGTGGGTAGGAGAGTCTAAGGATTTCCAGAGATGTGCCTAGAATTATGCAGTCAGTATATACCCCAAGTATATTACAGTACAGAACTGATAGGCTGTCTTGATTGTGTCCTCCACATTGCACCCTTAAAAAAGCCCATTGTAACAGTAATGGAATCTGTCTTTCTTTTAACATATGAATGCAAGTGGAGATTTTATGGGGAATTATATAAATACCCCTGTATCATTAGTCCCATCTAAGTACCACAAGTCACGCTATTCACAGTTGGACAAGATACACTTTAGAGCAGTGGTTAGAAAAGTGAATGACAAAGTTTCACTGCAGAGCCTTTGCTTCTTCTAGGCAAGAAGAGGCCTGTTTTTCATTGTACTGCATTTTGTTCTGATTTTAGCTTTGCTGGGGAGGGCACTGCTGCTTACTTGTTGTGCAGAATATAATTTGTGGGCCTGTTTAGATATAAATCCTGAGACATGCAATATAGAACTTAATTTTAAAAAACAAGGATGAGAAGTGAAAAAGAAGAATGGAGAATTCTTGTCCTTTCCTTCACATTGAAGTTTTGTCTCATGTGTGGATAGAGAGAAAAAAGGCTAACTTCGAGAGTGTTTATAAACATTCCATAAGCTTTAGTTTAAGGAAAAAGTCTGTCTTAATTTGAAGCAATGTATGGAGCAAATTGAGAGAAGGAGAGTTTCTGAATGGTTTTTAGGTTGAGAAATTCCTCAAAATTCTGTTGCCACCTTGACTTTGCAAGTAGTGCAAATAAAAAAACAGACATGTAAGAAAAAAGCAAAATTATCAATAAGGTGTTTTTATATTTTCCATCAGAGTCTCAGTGTCCTAAATTGTATTAATTGAGCAAATTCAGCAGGGGTTTTTTGTTTGTTTTTTTGTTTTTTAAATTAAGGATCATTTCCTTGTCTCTATAAGATCATTATAAAAGCTGTGATTTTATTGTCTCTTTATAAAAACACAGTCAACACATTGACAATATTCCAATGCATTTAAGTTTCAGCACTTAGGATGCAGGTTTGAGCACACTGATAATTAAATTAGAAAACAGTTTAATTCTTTTTAAAAAGTGAAGGTTTCAGTGTCAGTCTTACTTGTCACTACAAGCAAAGGTAAACCATTAGTTGCTAATCCTGAAATTAGTAAATTTCTCTTCTTTACAAACATTCTACAGCTCACTCAACATAGTGTGTGCCAAGATACCTATTCTTTGGTGAGCTGCCTGAACAATTTTTTGTTGTTGTTGTTTCAGATCTCCATGCGTCTGGCATTGCTACTAAGGCAGGGGGCGGGGTAGTGGTGGTGCAGAATTTAATTTCATTTAATTAAAACACTTACTGTTACCTCAGCTACTTTGTTCTTTGTTCATGGATGGTTTAGAAGCAACCTCTGCATTGTGATCGGTGATTTGTGGTTTCGCAGTGTGTGATTTCTGGTGTTAAACTTGTCCCATAAATTATCTAAATTTATGGTAAAGAAGAATTATTTATTTGGTGCTTTACTAAGAGATTCATTAAAAGGACCAAAAGCAGATGAAAGCAGTCAGAGCACAAACACACAATGCTTGGCCAAAATAGTGTTCTATTACTTAATAAAATAAAAAACCCTGAAAAACTTTACATGCACTTAATAATCCTGAGAGTGCATGTGAGATCAAGTGCAGCTTTGCTTTGAGAATAACTTCTTACTACTGTTAGATCTAAAGCTTCTGTATATTTTTGCTGCTGTTTAGACTTTATAAGCACAGCAGGGGAAAGTGGAGATGGGTAGTGTTACTTGATTTTATTTTTTTCTGATTTTGAGAAACCTCTTTTCTGATGCAGAATTTAAACAGTATTTAATGAAACAAATGTTGAAAATCACTACTGTTGGATAATACTGATCTACTCCAAAGAAACCTGTAATTTTCAGTTTGCTGTTAACAGATCCACATCAGCAGCAATTAATTCTTGATGACCTCATCAGTGATGTGTCTTTGATATATTGCCAAATGACTTTTCTTGTCCAGAACACTAATGAGGAACAAAACCAATTTTGCTGTTGCCTATCAGTTGACATCATTCATTCATTCCCATAGTCTGTGGTTTAAGGTCCATTTAGATTTCACAGGAAAATTGAGTACGATGGTCATAAATTCTCTCATCAGCTATTTAGTACATTCATATTCAAGCTCTAGAAATAGATGTGTTTTAAAGTTGTTTTGGTTCAAGGGATATGGTATTTAATTTGCAAATAGGCAATATTGTTCATAATCCTCAAACATGTAACTATGGGTAATAATTGTGGCAGAATTAAGAAGCTGAGATTTTTGTCTGCTGATGATTTCTTTTAAGTAATTGTGATGGCATTTTTTCATTTTATAATGTGTGTTTTTAGGAGTGAAGGAAGTTGATTTTTTGTGACTGTGCCTTCATTTCTAATCTCTTTGTGAATGAAAAGCTATATACAGGCACAAATCCAGGAGCTTAATTCTCTATCTGATTAGAGCACTGTTACCAACCTGATAGGTTGAAAACAGCCATGATCCATGCAGTGGCGTAGCCTCCTGGGAGGCAGAGTAATAACAATCAAATGAAGACATATTAAAATGTAATATTACTTCCTCTCCATGGGGACTATATAAGAATCGTAGCCAGGAACTATTCTTCTCAGCTGACTGCTTCGTTCACTGATTCCCTGCTTCTGTATTTATGATTAATGCATTTCATACAATAAACAGCACTGTGGAATTTTAAAAGCAAACAAGTGCAAAACATTTACATGATTTACATGAGTTCCAGGCGTTTTTTGTTTGTTTATCTCTTTGTTTTGTTGGGGTTTTTGTTTGATTTTATATAATTCATGTATTTCAAAAAAGGGGAGGCAGATATGAATGAAGTTTTTTGGTCTGAATAATTTCTTCTGTCCCTTGTGTATGGAAGAGGATGTCTTAAGGCAGTGTATTACAAAACTGAAAATGTATATCAGCTTCTCCAAAGTTAAGTGTGTATCAGCAGACTCTTAACCATAATTTCATAACAAATCAGTGTTCTCTGAATGTTGAAAACCTAAACTTGCATTCCTTATAAAATGGCAGCTGCTGTTGTATTCAAGGAATGACGACACACAGTGTCTGATTAACTACTGTAAAAATTGCCTAAAAGTTATTACAATTTTGTTAGAAAGTCTTAAAATTAATGGAGATTTTAGTACAATTACGTGTGTTTGTTCGTGTGGCTAAACCGTTGACTGAATAATTTAATTGACTGTAATTACTAATTTTGCAATTGACACCAGTAGAACAGGACAGGTCTCAGAAAACAAGAGGTATCGAACTATCAAAAGATTTAAAAATATTTTGCTACCTCTTCAGCAGCATTTTACTTACTTTTAGGTTCCTATGTATTGCTGTATTGATACAAAGTGAAGTGTGCAAGTCTAAGAACATTTAATTCTAATAAGAAACTTCATATTAATCAGTAGTTATATTTATTAAAGTTAATATTTAAGTAGTATCTAGTCTTCTTAGCAGAAGGACATGTATGGTAGCTCGTATAAACTGTATGGAAAGTTTAAAATTTGATTATATAAATCAACTGGAGAGTAGCATTTTCATTTCAAACACAAAAAACTTGTGTTCCTGTGTTTATACCCCAAACTTTTCACCTTTTTTTTTTTTTTTTTTTTTTTTTAAATATCCTTTCAGTGTGAGCAGAGCTACAGATACAGGGTCACTTTCCTGCAGAGGCATGAGTGCAGTGGAGGAGCTAACATGATTGTGGGTGTAATTTTCATTTGGAGATCGATATAGAAAGGCCATGGCAAGTGTTTGAGGAATATTTTGTACTCGCTCCCTTGTTTGACTTCTACACACTACACTGTCAAGGGGCATTAGCAGTATGAAACTGTGTTTTCTCTGCTGTCCCAGATTACTTCTTTTTCTCTGTGCAGCTTTTCAAAGCTTGAAACGATGTATTTAAAGCTACCCACTTTCTTCCTGGTACACTAGGGATACGCAAGGTTATATTTCGATAGTCTTAATGAATTTTGAAAAATAATTTCCTCCAGTGGCCTTGGGTAATTGTCATTTTAATTACAGGGAGAAGCTGAGATGGAAACTTTACTTTGTCACTGAAATGCTCCTCTTTGAAAATTCCCCATTCCTCAGGATGTAGCAGTCTGTCCTCTGAGCTATAACATAGGCTTTCCTAAAATCCCTTGAAGAACTGTGGAAAAAGTGAATACTTTTGCAAATTCATTCATTTGACATCAAAGCTATGAAAGCATTCTTTTAGCAACCAAGTGAGTCAGATTGCGCTGGCGTAGGCACACAACTGGACTCATTGTACATGTGTGTCTTCCCATTTGGAGACTGTATTAGAAGTAAATTTGCATTCTTTTTGCCATCTTACTTTCTTATTCTATACTGAGGTCAGACTGCATCGTCTGCATCTTATTGAGGCCTCTTGCTCTGTGGGTTAAATGGATAGGCCTTTAAAGAAGAAAAAAGCATTGATGTTCAGAAGAAGAAGCACCCTATTCAGTGAAAATCAGGTAGAAGGTGTTTAAGGAGATGTGAGTCCCCATCACCTCAATTAAAAAAAAAAATCCAAATAACAAAAAACCACAAGTCAAAGTCAGTGTTTATTACTTCTACATTCAGCTGATGCTCAGCTTTGGTACTTCTATTTACTGCCTTTTTTCTCCTTGTCCTTGTGCTGGTACATTGGCAAATAGATCATAAAAAACACTTTCAGCAAAGACACATTTGATTTATGTCCAGGATGGGTTCTTGGTATTGATTTTTTTTTTCCCTCTGGAAAAAAACCCCAAAGAAAACAAAACTATATGTCTCCATTATTTTCTGAGCCAGGCAATGCAATGGCAGATCAGCTTTTATCTTAAATTACTCAATGTGCTCTTTTGTATTTTAAAAAGTATTTCTGCCATACATCTATTGTCATGTTTTTACTGGGGAGAGGGAACAAGAGGAGGAACTGGGAGGGACCATGGATGAGGTGAAGGGAATTTTAGGAAAAGAAAGCACAATTTGGGAAGTTTGTATGGTGGCTGTATTTCGAGTTGGTCACAAAAGAGTCAGAAGTGGAACAAAAACAAGAAGCAGATCAAAGGCTAGGAAGCAGGGTTCAGCGGTATGGGGTTTATATCTTTATGGCTACAGAGAAGATTAGAGCAAGAAAAATACTGCCATGGGGCAAGGAAGATATTGTAAAGGAAAAGGGGAAGTTTACATAGACTGCATTTGAAAGAAAATCCCCTAGGAAAGTGAAAGAGAAGGAGTGAGAATTAAAAACAAAGATCTGAACAGTGTAAAGCCCACAAGCTGAAAAGAGAGGGGCAGACACAGGCATGTGCTGCTTAAGCAGTTCACCACAGCCGCTACAAGCAGTGAGCTCCTGTACAGCCCATTTTCTATTTGTTTTGTCCGGTTGGTGGCCCAGTGCTGGTGCCTGTGCGTGCATGCTCTGTTTCCATTTTGGGCTTTGGATAAACAGCTCCAAGAAATGATGGTGAAATATCCATCCCCAGAACAATCAGGGCAGGAACACCCCTGGTGCGTTCCCTGTGTCGCAAAGCCATAGCTCATGATTGGCAATTGTGCCCTCTCGGCCACGGTGAGCAGGGCACTTATGCACATGCCAACAGTGGCCAGTGCCCAGCTCAGTGCAGTAGCCACCATGCTGAGTGCTGCAGAGCTGCTGAATCGTTTTCCAGCAGCTGTTTCGTAACCAGCAGCTGGCTTGGGCAGCAGTGGCGCACCCATACACTTTTGATTCAGTGTTTTGGATTCTCCAAGGGGGTGCTGCTTCGCACTTGAATTGCATGGCAGTGTCGGCTTGTGCCAGGGTTGTGTGGTTCCAGCAACCTCGCCAGCACCTAGATAAGCCAGAACAATTTAAACACAGGGGAAAGCACCCTGTTGTTCATATGAGCTAAAAGGTTTCTGTGAGAATAGAGTGTATTCCCCTCTGCCACTCACCCCCGCAGAGACTCCTCAATGCTGAGAAAAGTGAGATTGTGCTTTAAAATATTAAATGGTTTTCCAATCAGTTCAGAATCTTAGCTTTCACCTGGGTCTTTTGTATGCGTTTGCTTCTTCCAGCAGGAGATTTGTAATAGAGGAAGCAGGTGTAATGTGCTGATTATAAAGATATTGTTGGGGCAGGGGGAGGGGAATGGTGATTTTTCAGTGCTTTGCTTCTCTGAGCCTGCCAGAGCTTCCTTTTCAGCCAACTCCATCACCTATTAGCAAGGCACTGTGTTTTTGTCCAAGTCAGTCAGTCAGTCCATTGTGCATAGGAAAAAAAAAGTTGCTGGATAAATATGAAACCTTGATAACACATTCCTCCATTTGTATATATTGTACAGCTTACCAATGTATTCATTCCTTTGGCTTTCAACATTTCACAACTTTCCATAGGTCAGCCCCAGCAACAGGAACAGGTTCTGGTAGATTGAAAAATCCCTGCTTTCAGACGCTCATGTTCACATCACTTTGCGTGTTGATTTCCTGTTTTTTATTTATTTTTATTTATTTTTATTTTTAATCAGCAACATCAAATGGGTCTTTGGAGGGCCTGGATAACCAGGAGGGAGGGGTGTGCCAGACAAAAACCATGAAGATCCTCATGAAAGTTGGACAAGGTAAAGACCATCTGCTGTTTCATGAAATCACTTTGATCGGTCTCAATGTCCTTTTTAGTTTTCAGGCTTCTTTTAGCAGTATAGAGCAGAGAGCCAGTCAAGGCTAGTGTGGTTGTTCCTCCCTTATAGTCTGAAAGCAAAGCCTGTTTTCTCTTCCTTGGCTACTGACAGATTTCTACAGAAGGAGGGTTAGCATAATAAGATCACTTCATTGGAGAGATCCCTAGAAGGAAAGGTCGCCTGGGAGTAGTGTGTTTCAGTCATTTTTATTTTCATTTTAAAAACAAAAGCCATGACTCTGCTGCTCAAAATTATTTAAAATACATGAAAAGAGGGAAGCTACTATTTCTGTAGTTTGCTTGTTACGAATTCTGATTACAGAGAGGGTTTTGTTCATTGTCTCCTTTCATATATAGATAATCTATTGTGCAGGAAGAAAGAATTATTCTTCTAAGTAGAAGTTGGTTTAGTAGTCAATCAACTTCCTCAGTTAAACTGAAATGTCATCTGCAAAGCTTTTCTTGCCAGTTACAGGAGTTCCTATAGTTTCTGCAGATGGCCTCACAATTTAAACCTCTGAAATAATTAATATAACCATTTTGCTTTAGAAGGAAAATTATGTTCTTATTTCTCTCAGTCCTTTGCATAAAGATTCCTCTGTTAAACCATTTGTGTCTCATGAGGTACCTAGAGCTGGCCTGTAAGGCTCTGTACCATCAAGTACCCAAGGTGCATGAGTCGTCTTTGTCTCCCCTAGATCCCAACTCGGCGGGGCTGCCCCGGCACACAGATCCCACCAAGCGCCCCGAGCAGGAAGCTGGCACCAATGGGAAGAGTTCCACCACCAGCCCCTTTGTGAAGGACCACTCAGGTAGGTGTGGTGGGACTCCAGGATGTCTCCTCCTTGTCCCCAAATGCATTTTATTTTACCATTAAAGTGCTAAAAGCAAATGTTTTCATAGTGAGATGAAGCAAAAGCCACTTCTGAAGCTCTGGTGGATAGTGTCTGGGAGCAGCAAGTTTTGGCAACAGCTGCTCTGTCCCCTCTTTCACTCTGTTGTAGAAATTGATTATGTCTAATGACAATATCACTCATTTACAGGAAAGTTTTTTGATAGGACATTTGCTAAGCAGCTTTATAATAGTGGTCAGTGCTGCCTTACATTTAGTACTCTGGCAAATGAATATCTATCTTTCTCTTCCCGTATAATACATTATCGAGTGGTTCTCAACAGCCATTTATAAAGTTTATTTCAAGGCATCTATAATTAATGTCCTGATCTTTCAGCTGACCATATAAAGTCTACAGATGGCTGATCTTTAACTAAATGTAAAGATTTCATTTTTTAAATAATTATCTAAACAAAATAAACAGATGATTCCAAACCAGTATCTTCAGAATGCATTTCATTCGTTAGGTGATTCTGGGTTTCCGAAAAGAGGCTGCAAGTTTTGCTTGCTGGCTCTGTCATTAGTTACAGGGCTAATGAATTTTAGTATAGTGGTCATTGGGTAAGGCTTCAGCCGATTCCTACAGAGTCTCTGGTAGGAAGAGTTAATAATTACATGCATGTAGCATCTGTATCGGTCTTAATCTATTGGGAGTGAGCATCAAGAGGGAAATTGGTTCAAACTTTCAAGAGGGAAAGTGTCAAGTGAGCATTTATTTAATTTTTGTGACAAATAATATGTCAGGGTGATGGCACTAAATATTTAGTGGACTATAGCATGTGAGCTTTTCCTGACTACCAAACACATGGTATTGTTTTCTTTAATTAAATGTAAGTTAATGCAAAAAGATATATGCCGTAGCCTTTTTGCCTGTCTCCCACACTGCCTCAAGCTCCTTTGTTTCATATTCAAGCAAGGGAAGTCTACATAAAGAGGTGCTAAAGGCCAGTTTAACTTAAATCAATATGCGAAAGATAAAATAGGAGAAGGAACAGTGTGACACTGAACAGTACCAGTTGTTCTGAGGATTGTGATTTCCCAGTCTTATTTGCCCTTCCAGTCCTACCCCACCCCACTCTTGTGCCTTGGGCTGGCCAGCATCTGTTAAAAGATGCAGTGTGCATCAAAGGCTGCCTTGTCAGTGCCAGTCCTCGCTGCTGATGGATGATGATGTATGAAACAGGGTAGTTTGGGAGCAGCACAAAAGTAAGCCCAACAGACACAAAGTCTTGTTTAATATTGATTGCTGACTTCGGCTGTTTGCATTTAGCTATCTAACAGGGTAATTGGTTTGTCAGACTTAAGCTGTTGGTTGATGCTTCCAGTCTTGCTTACTCTACACATTTTTAAGCAATGTAAACGGGTCGCAGGATGGCAATAACTTTTGTCTATTGTATTTCCATTCTTTCCAGGATCTAGCACAGATGGCAGTAAGGCTGGGCATTCCAGTATACTGGGTTCAGAGGTGGCCTTATTTGCAGGGATTGCATCAGGGTGCATCATTTTCATCGTCATCATCATCACTTTGGTGGTTCTTTTGTTGAAGTACCGGAGAAGACACAGGAAGCATTCCCCGCAACACACGACAACTCTATCACTTAGTACGTTAGCCACCCCAAAACGCAGTGGCAACAACAATGGTTCTGAGCCCAGTGACATTATCATTCCTCTAAGGACTGCAGACAGTGTCTTTTGCCCCCACTATGAAAAGGTCAGCGGCGACTATGGACATCCGGTGTACATAGTTCAAGAGATGCCTCCTCAGAGTCCAGCAAACATTTATTACAAAGTCTGAGAACACACAACCAGCTCTGTGGTACAGTTGAGTCGTAGAGGAAACTCACTGGTCAAATGCTTTCTGTTGGGGTTTGTGATGATGCCTTGCGTGCTAGCATTGACTTAAGCACAGGGGGGAGAAAGCAACAGAGCTCTTTCTCCCGGAACCGACACAAGCTGGACAGCTTACCTAGTCTGTAGAATTCCTGTCTCAGTGAATAAGTATTCACTAAAAGCTGGAAGACTTTTATGTAGAAGATGCCCATTCTGATTGCTGTACCCTTGTTACATTCATCATCCTCAAAGCCATGTGCTGCAGGCGTTCAGGCATGTACAAAAGCCAAGGGAAGATGGAGCAATCCGTGGATATTAATAGCTCTAGGCATCCTGGGAAGGTGCTCTAGGATATATCAACCTTGAAATGCAATCTTCTGACTTTTGTGTGTCTCTCTCAGTGTGTACTGGATTTGTCACACAGACCTTGGTGTCTAAGTAAGACTTGTTAAAGTTCTCTTGCTTTTAGTCCATCACTGTTCCATTGTTTCTGCCATCCTTCACATAAGATTTCCTTTCACTCCACCTCCTGAATCACTAATGGAACATTAATGTTTGGAGATCCGCACCCCATCCATCTGCTACAGCAGCCTCACTCGAATGGGTAATGCATTTATAAAAATTGTGTTTGATAGTAAGGAGCCTTCCAGCCAAAAAGTTAGGCTGTCAACAAAGTGAAGAGCAGGACTGGGTGATGGCGGGAAGGGCTGATTGCAGTTGCAGTTGAATATTGCTGCCTCAAATACAGGAGCTGGGAAGAAAAAAAGAAAAAAAAAAGATATTTAGGTAGCACAGCACTTTGGTATGCTAAGTTTTAAGAGGAAAGTAGGAAACACAATAACATGCACAGTGGATTAAGGCTGCATTTGAAGGAATTCATGGTTATCAAATATCAGTGTGCAGAAAAAAATAGTACCTTCGATACAGTAGAACAGAGGGGTATTGTTAGTTATTGAACAAGCCTGGAGAAGACAAGACAATAGCAGGCCGCTGAGGATATATTATGGCAGGGCTGATGTGGTACTGGCAATAAGATACACAGCTTTGAAGCTGTAGCGAAAATATAGTCTGCTTTGGATGACTTTTAAGCAGATTCAGCTGCTATACTATCAGATTATACTAAACACAGGGAAAGCATTAAGAAAACAGCAGAGAGCCAAGTCTGACCAAGAAGATTATAAGTCAATGGGTCAAATGAGCTATCATTCTATCACTGGTAAAGTTGTGGGACATAAACAAAAAAAGCAACACACCAGAAAACCTTTCTCATCTCTAAAAGTGAGGCAGAATTTCTTTCTGACTGACCCTTTTGGCACTTTGACTTATTGTAGTGCTGTCCCTGCACAGTGAGTGTAGGTACTGTGACTGACACAGCCGTTCATTGGTGCTCTGTTGCAAAGTAAAAGCACATATGGCAAACCTCTTGCAGTCCGTAAAACTAAAATAAATTATGACACTGAGATGGAGAAGAAAAATATGTCTTATTTATAATAGGTGTATAGAACACAAGGGATATAAGTGAGAGTTTTTCTTTTGTTCATTCTTTCTTACTTTTTGTTGTTTTTTTCTTTTACTAATACATATTTTGAGATTGCACAGAATCTACACCAGAAGATGTGAAATTCATTTGCGGCAATTACATAGTCTTAACTTGTCATTATTTTACATATATATATGTGTGCGTATATTTGTATATATACACATATATATGTTTATATATGCATACATATGCATATATATTTATGCATATGCACACATTTTTTTAAAAAATAAAACTACTTCTGGGAAAAATAATCAGCCATCCAAAAATAACAGTGGGTGCATATTTAAAAAAAAATAAAAATTCCAAAGCATCTCATAAGAGAAAACTAGGAAATATAAAGTCCAAAATATCAGGAAGTCAGTGTTAATGCATCACTTACTTAACAGTAACAAGGTGTGCCCTTTATTTTCTGTGGTGTTTTTTCCCTTATGGGCTGATGTGTTCTGTAGATTTTGTTGAGGTTCGTAGAGGGGGGTTTCAGGTTAAAGTTTTCTCTTTAGCACGGCTATTCCCCTAAAGCTCCCACCCTGGAGAAGAAATAAAAAAACCCTCTACTTTTATATGTGCTATGCAAATAGACAATTCTAACATAGTCATGTTACTATGGTAACACTTTGCTTTCTGATTCGGAAAGAAAATGTAGCAACAGCATTTTAGGGTTCTCAGACCTCTGGTGAGCCTCTGCAAGAAGTGAAAAAAAAAAACAAAAAACCAGAAAAAAAAAGAAAAAGTCTCATAGAAATGATCAAATGATCACTCTCTTTGTTTTCTGAACCTGAGGATTATGTTGGGATGTTGGTCCAAAAGAGAGAAACAAAAACATTAAAAAATCCCAACCCATGGTTCTGTGGAAGGTTACCATGGTGACTAACTACAGTACATATGTAATTCTTTTCAACAACCTTTCCTTTCTGTGAATCCATCCATTCAAGGTTTTCTTGTAAGTCATTAAGATTTTATTTTGGGGGAGGGGGAGGAAGGGTGAAGATGGGTTTACTATTACTGATTTTTAGTAAATCATATCTATGCTTTGTCAGTTGGCCACATTCTAGTTACATACTAAACTGTGAAAAAAAAAAAAATCAGACGAATTGCTCAAGAGCAACCTGCAACCAATTGAAAAAAACAAAATGTACTGTGAGTCTGTTTTGTGTCTGGTGCAGAATTATGACAATCTACCAACTGTTTCTTTCTTTGACGTTGGTGCAGCTTTGAAAAGTTACTGTAAATGCCTTGCTTGTATGATCATCCCTAATCACCCAAATTGGAATTTGCACCATCATGTCTAAGTGAAGATGCTGTAAATAGGTTCAGATTTACTGTATATGGATTTGGGGTGTTACAGTAGCCTTATTCACCTTTTTAATAATAAAAAAACCCCCACATGAAAACAAGACAAAAAAGGCTTTTCTTAACCAGATTGTGTATATAGAGCAATGTTGGTTTTTTATAAAGTCTGAGCAAGATGTTTTGTATAAAATTTGAATTTTGCAATGTATTTAGCTACAGCTTGTTTAAAGGCAGTGTCATTCCCCTTTGCACTGTATTGAGGAAAAAATTATATAAAAGGTTGCCAAATTGCCGCATATTTGTGCTGAAATTGTGTACCATGAATATTTATTTAAGAATTTCTTTGTCCAGTCTGTAAGTAACACAGTATTATGCTTGAGTTATAAATAATTTCTTCTTTTTTTTTTTCTTTTTTTTTTTTTTGTTGTTTTGGTTTTGTTTGTTTGTTTTGTTCTGTATTAAAACTAGCCGGTCATAAGTTTGAAATATGCTTTAGTTCCACATTGCAATTAGTTCCCAGAAAATGAAAATTATGAAAATCACATTCCACGTCTGTTTCAAACTGAATTTGTTCTTAAAAAAATAAAATATTTTTTTCCTATGGAAATCTTGCCTTCTAAGTATTTTCTTCTTTTGTTTTGCAATTTTTTTCTTTTTTTAAAAGATGAAAATAAATAAGAAAGCCACCAAGCTTGCTTGCCTGCCTGCCCTCCCTCCCATTTCTCCTTTTCTCCTCTTCCTCATTTCTCTAACCTGATTGCTAGTGGTTTATAGGAAAGAAAGCTCCTTATAAATACACTGACTTCTGTTAACATACTTCTTTCCCAGACATTCTCTCACATATCAGTAGATTTTAGAAAACATCTGGGCATCTTATGCCCTTGGAAGTCAGTGAACTCCAGTCAGGTGCAGTAGCCACGTTGCCTGGATGATCTTGGAGGTGAGATTATAACCACACAAATAATCCCCCAGATATTATAGAGTGGACTTACACTGTGACCAGAATCAGAACAAAAAATACACATGAAGCCCTCTGGACACTGTTGTCACTGCTTCTCCTGAGAAGGAGAAGCAGCAAACCTGGGATGACAAGGCTGAGCTATCAGGGACAGAAGATGTAAGACCTTGGGAGGATGATGAAGGACTAGAAATGCCACAAACGCAAAACATCTCTGCATGGTTCCTTCATCATGGTCATGCATTGTCGTGTTCCTGCTTTACTGCAGCTTATGTGAGATGGGGGCCAACATGTGCAAGTAGAACAAGCTTTAATATAAGATCTATGGTTGTGCTGCTGTAATTTTCACTAGGATAACAAATTCATTCATTTAATTTTCTGACAAAGCCCAGTCACCCTGAAAAGTGAAGCACCATTCAGTTTGTTGCAGCACATAAATGGCATGATCATCCATGGAATAAAAGGTGAGAAGGACTACAGAGGGCAAAGATGCATTTGTCACTTAAACAGCAGATGCCAATTGGTCATAGAATTTTCACTGGAGAAAGGCTGCTAGTTATTCATAGTATGGGTCATGCAAATTCCCATTTGTCAAATTATTTGTTCTTTGGTAAATAATCAGAAAAAAACAACTGTATAGCAAAGGCAGTCAGTGCGTCACAATGGCACAAGTACTCTGAAATGGGACATACAGAAAACCCCGGACAAAACCCGGACTGGAGGATGGTTGGACTAGCATGACTTATTGCTGATGGAGCTCATTTTGTAAGTCCAGTTTACAGAATCTCTGCTGGAAGTTGACCTTGAAAGGAAAGTCCCACAGTTGCACTTAGGTTTACCTTTTGACTCTGCTACCAATGTCCTTGGCAGAGTTACTTGGTCCAGCAGAAGGCATGAGTGCTCACAGTGGAGCATGTGAGTATCCTTTGACATCTCAGTAAATCACTTGGGCCTAATCCTCCATTTACATCTGTAAGTCACTTGAAAGGAGGTAGCCTTGCATTCTGTGAGCACACAGATCCTTAGCTAGACTGAGTTTTTTCCTCCCTACTTCATGCTTGCACACAGGATTTCACTTGCTCATCTCAGTGGGTTGTCATGAGGGTTTCTCACATAGTTAATGTGCTGTGAGGTGCTCAGGTCTGGCCTATGCTGAAAGCTTGTCCGGCACAGCCATCTGTTAGAGCTGTGGCTCTAGCTTACTTAAGGGTAAGGCTATTGTTTTTATTTTAAGCCTTGATAGATACAGGAAGATGCTGATAAAAAAATAATAGTGTCAAGTTTACACGGCATTTTCATTGTGCCTCTTTTTTCCAAGTATGATAAACATTATTATATATTTTTTTAATTATATTTATAACTAGCATGTATACTGACACCTGTACACACCTGTTTTCGTCACTGTTAGAGCAGTAAGGGAAAATCAGTGTTGCTATAAACCATGTCTCCACTAGGGGAGAAAAATGGTTGCCAGTGTAACTATCTGCATATTTATGCCTGGGGCCAAAGATGCTTGGTTAATGGGAGTGCCTTGCACTCATACCTTCCCAAACAGAACAGAACCTCCACTGAGTCTGCTGAACTCATTTATTAAAAGATACATGCCTTAGATACTCAGCATAAAGTCACTGACTTAAAACCCATCTTTTGTAGCTTCCAGAGGGGAAAAAAAATCATACTTGCATTTTGTCCTGCTGCTGACACTGCACTATTAATTATCAAACAAGCACAAAATCAGAATTTACTGCCTTTATTATGAAACTGGTTCTCTGGCAAGAACTAGTCCAAGTCAATAGGATCCACTAAGTGGAAAATAAAATTATAATTCACAGTTGTTACCCATCTGCAGTGGAATAAGGATCTGCTACACAAAATAGTGCCTCACAAAGTAAGCATAACAGTGTTATTGCCTGGGTTTAAAATGTTGTACCTCTTCTTTGGCCTGTATCGTTAGCTTTGCTGTGATGCATTGATCAAATGCTCACTCAGTCAGCAGCACACTCGCTTTGACTCTATGGGCACTGTGAATTTTCTTTTTGCAGAAAAGCTTAAAATTTCCTAGTGGTTAGCAAAACAAAGGACAATGAAAACTCAGTCTTTCTAAGTGACACTCTCCATCTTCATATAACCACAGTACAAATTTTGGTGGGGAAAAACTCCAGGGTTTAAAAACACCAAACATACTCCTTAGACATTTGGCATGACATTGCATGAAGCATCAGACCAGAAATCAAGCAATATTTGTTTTGGAAAAAGATGAGTATTGGAGCATATACCACAGTGTATTCATGATTGTGCCACTCATAAATCCAAATGGTGTTGGATTCAGCTGGCTGAGCTATTGTCTATGAAACAAAATAATATCCATCTTTCATATGACTCACAAAAATACTTCGATGCTTAATTAAGGCATAATGTAATCCATAAGAAACTGTCTTGAGAAGGAGGGGCAAGAGCCTGCCCATGCACAGTGAGGATGAGGTGGTAGAGCTGCAAGTGGCTGTTCCTGGAGAAAGACCTGTGGACACAGGGAGGAGGCAAGGAGAGGGAAGATGTGTGAGAGGTTGGTGACTTCCCGAGGAGGAGGCTTGGGAACATCTGTGATGACAAAATCCCAGGGAGAAAAATCAGAGCAAGATGACAGCTGTGGAGGAAGTTGGAGAAACAGGGCCCTCACAGCTCTGGAAGAGGCATTGGTGGGAAGCAGGTCACAGCAAGCAGAAGAAAAGTGTTGACAGATGAAAGGCAAATAAGCGTAGTATTTGGTAAGTATTGGTTGTTTTAGCTTGGTGAGGAGATCATGCTAGGTTGTTCTGCTAGATGCTGAAAGAAGACAGAGCCTAAATGGAATGGAGAACCCAGTCCAGAGCTCAGTGTTTTCTGCAACCTGGGATCCTGTGAAAAAAGAGATCAAAAATCTGCAAGACTTGAATAACTGTAGGACTATTCAAATTCCAACTAGCAGAGAACCTTGTGCACAGCTGTCATAACCCCTGAAACAGGACTTGTGTTTTCCTAAGTGCATTGACAGTCTCATGTGCTTAAACTGCTGAAGAAGTGCAATTACTAAATTAATAATATTGGGAATCCATTGAAGGTGGGAGGATAGTTGCTTTTAGATCAGACGTTCAGTGGATATAAATTAACATAGTTCAGTTTGATATCTGATCCTACATATCACAGTTCAGAACTGCACATGCATAAGCAATACTTATACAGATTTTATTATAGCTCTTACCTATGAGAAACTGCTTTATAAGAGTGTTGTCCTGAATATTATGAACACTGTACTCAAAACATACCAACAATTACTTGCTTTTATAAAAGACTGCTATTAAATGCCATAAAAATTGTAATTTGTATTTTATTGAACATTGCCAGCAATTTGCTGTGTCTGTTCATTAAAGGTAGGTTGGATTACTAGAAAATGTGTAATAAAAATTGTTCGCTTTTTAATGTGTCTTTTTGTCCTCTTTAATATTTAAACTCATTCCTTCCTACTTCTGCATTCAATTCTATTCCATATGCATAACTGGCAGGTCAGCTGTCCCCTATCATTATCTGTTCATCCCCCACATGCCATGTTCCCAGTGCTTCCAAATCTCTTAATTCAATCAACATATCTAATTTTGACTGTCTTTAAACTCAGCTATTGGAAGCATATGATCACATGAATAATTTAGTAATTTTGCAGAATCAGTAGTATTTTAGCCTTCATCATCATGAGAAATATGAGAGGATGTAAGGCCAGAAGGCCAAAAGAGTTTTTCATATCACTCTGAAAAATCAGAAGACTTAGGGAAATCCAACTGGTGATGCAAGAGTTGAAAATAATTGCACATTCTGCTTTTGCCTCACACTTTTTCCCTTCATTATGTGTTTTCTTTTTTGTACATAACAAACAAAGCACATGAATTTTCTAAGCCTCAAAACAGTTCTCAAGCTGTAGATATTCATATGACTGGGTCTGGAGGTTTTTTCTTGAATTTCCACTGTTAAGAAAACGGTGGCTGCTTTCCTTCAGCCTGTTTATTGCACACCCTGATGCCATGTCCTGATCACCTGCTTGGTACCCAGCCCTGCCCATCCCAAAGCCCTTTCTGGGGCTTTGTATCTTCCCAGATAAGGTTTCATTTCTGGAAAACGCTTTTGTTGCTCACCCTGAAAGTTTCTTTTCAAATTTTGCTCTAGGCTTTCCTCTTTTTATACGGCTGGCTCTGGATTTCAGCCAGTGACAACTTTTTCCTGAAAAAAAAATAAAGCTCTGATGGAACACAGGAACAGTCCTGTAGAAAAACGCTGAAATGAATCCCAAGGAGGACAGCGCTGGACAAATACCTTGAACAACTAAGAGACTTGCTGTTGAAGTTTTAAAGTTGTATTTTTAGTTGTAATAGGTTTTTTTAATTGCAATCAGCTGCCTGGTTCTGTTACCTCGTCTCTGCTGTGCTGACAGCCACCACATCCTGTCTATTGTATCCCTCGAGCTTTCTTTGTTCTCTTGTTGAGTCACCCATTAAGCTAGTTTGCCTCGTCATGGGCCATCGGTGCCCACCCCTCCCCTCTGCCCTGCTATTTCAAGGTGGAAAGCCCCGTGTCTAAGATAGCTGTGCCTCGTGGCTGGAGGGCAGGGCCAGGGCTGCTGCTTCTGTCCCAATTCCATTGGTTAATGGCCCTGTCTATCTCCAATCCCTGGTTAGACCCTTCTACTTCCTAAATTTTCACCCAATCCAGTCCCAGATCTGGTACCTTCTGCCAGAGATCTTGCAAAACCTGGGGAATTGTTCGAATAAACTCTCTCTTTGCCTGGACTGCCAGTGTTTGTCTCCCTTCTCTGCACCCCCTCAGACACAGGGGAAGGCAGAGACCTCTTCCTTCCCTCCAATGCTGCTCACAGGCCTAGTACCAAGAGTGTGTTTTCTTATAAGCCCCTTATTTTTCAATCAGCTTTAGTTTGAATTTTTATGTGGCTTTATCTCTTCCTTTTGTATTTATTCCATTGCATCCAAAAGAAAATAGCATGCAGTAAAATTCCTAAATAAAATTTAAATATAACTCATTTCAATCCGCTTGGTTTTACATTTCCATTCATCAATACATTAAGCTAAAAATATCCCAGATGTTTTTGTCTTGTTTCTTGTAATTTAAGAAAAATTATTAAATCTGTTAATATCTCTTTTCAGAAAACTGTAAGCAGTTCACTTTGGAAAGCAGCATTTGAGCAGAATTAAGAAGCAGTTATTGAGGTGCAGCTCAAAATTGAGTGAGCATATTTGAAAGAATTACTTTTGACGAGAAACAATATTTGGTTTTGTTTCATTTCCTTAAGCCAGCTCAATACTGGGAAGCAGAAAGTACTGTTGGTTTTACTGTCAGTGCACCAGTCTAGTGGCAGCCTGCTTGGGGCTTATTTATGTAGCTGTGTCCTTTCAATCTCTTCCGATGAGCAGTGATAAAACTGAAGTCTGCATGCTTTGGCCATCGGTAGGTGTAACCTATGTGATTACACACAATACAAGGGATTTATACTAAGACATTGTTCCTGCAGAAGAGACATAAATCCCTTTTGCCAGCTCTCCTCCACTCCATTCTAATGCTGCGTTTTAAAACAGCACATGCTTTTCCTTTGGATTTTTTACCCAGCCTAAATATTTCAAAGATAGCATCAGAACTATATTTATCAAGTTTTCCAACACTTTTGTTTTCCTGTGTGGATGGCTGCTTGCAATGTTTCCACAGCGTCCTCTCACTCAAGACACCATTAATAGACTGGTGCCTACAAGCATTCAGGTGAGCCTTGGGAGATTCATTTTTGCATCAATTTTTTGTGAGATACCTTACCCCATTGCATTTTAGTGTGTCACACTACTAACAGTTGAGAAAACAGCACATCTCACTCTAGAAAGGCCTCATCACTGCTCAGGAAAGTTAGAATGACTGATGTTATTTTCTCTCTCAGTCACCAGCAGTGAGGGATTCCCGTGGGCCATTCAGACTTTCGCAGGGAGGTGGAGAGGAGGTGTCGAAGCCTCAGTCCCCAGCACTTTGGTTGTTCCTTCTCAAAAAGAGCTGCTCCATGTTGCACAAGGCAGGAGTTTCACACGGCTCTCGCTGCGGCGTCGAGTGACAGACACAGGACTGAAGCTGCAAGTGATGAGACTCACTCATTCAGCTTTCTGTACACGACCATGACAGCAACCATTTGGAATTCAAAAGATTGCTTGGAAGTGGGCTGAGCATGTAAGGAAGGCACGTGGGGGCTGAGCCGGGGCTTTTTACGTGCCTTGGCTCATCTGTTGTACCGCTGCTGAATGCTCTGCCAGCCATGATTTGCAAGGAACAAACAATGAGGACGATCCGCCTTAATTAAACCCTTGGAAGTTTCACGGGTGGTGAGAATCACAGAGGCAGGGATAAACAGCTGTGACCGTCACAGCAGCATCTTCTGCAGACCTGGAGGTAGGCACTGGCTTCTCTGGAGAGGCTCTTTCTGGGTCAGAGAAGGAGATCTGTGAAGGCTTACATTCTTATTTATTATTTGATGGCTCCACTTAACATTACTGCTGGCTTCTAGAACAGTGTTTGATTCAAACATGACATCTTAAGCCTTTTGTTGATGCAGCAGACTGATTTCTGGGCCCTGAAGAATTTGGGCCCAGATTATCAACCAGTTGACACACATGAATCAGGTGGCAATTAAATCTCTATAAAATGTAAGACCCCTTTTGTAACATTTTCAAGCCCCTATCCATTGCCAGCTATTTTAACATAAACATAATCACTGATTGTACCAAATTCTTTAAAGGCAGTGAAAAGCAGAGCTCTGAGCACCCTTAACATGTGTTGAAATTCTGATTTTTTTTAATCTCCCTAAATTCCAGGCCTGAGTGGCTTTCTGTGGAGGTGAGTTTTATAGTTCAGTCACACATCTGATAAAAGAGTGTTTTCTTTGATAAATTTTTAGCTTTCCAACTTTAAAACTCTCTCTATTCCCTCCTTTTGAGACAGCTAAATCAACTAGGTTCTATGACTTCTTATCATAATTCTACCTTAAAAAACTATAACATTCATTCATCTCATTCCTTTTCTTATGGTACCCATAATTCTCAGTCTATTTCCATTTAGTGAATTTTCCATGCCCCATTTTTTTTTTTTTTGTACTTTGAACTCTCCTTTAGTTCTACTTTGTCCCTTAAAAAGAAAGAAAGAGGTGATAAATTGTTTGCTAGTCAAAATTGCCGGCTTTTCCCTATAGTATAATCTTAGAAAAGCTGAGGAGGAACTGCATGAGAAACAGTTTGGATGCCATCATGGCCTATTATTATGTCCACAGCATGTTGGGAAACTGCTCCTGTAAAACATCTTGGATGGTGATAAAGCACTTTAAGCTTGCATTAATAGTGGTAGGATTTGAAACTGCTCAGGCATCCTATCCAGAAAGAGAGGATTATATTTTTGGCTGCAGTCACAAAGCTTAAGAGGTTTCTACCTATGTTTCTCTATAGCAAAATCAGAATGTTTCCTTTATAATACATTAATGGGAAACATTTCTCTGAATACTCTGTTGCTATATCTTCCAACCTGGTGCATAAAACTCCTTTTTCAAATAGGCCTCTTAACCCATTTTTTTTCCTCACAAACCACATGAGTCACTACTGTACTAACAATTTGCCTTATTTTTCAATCCATCTTCTTTAAACAGACCACACTTTGAGCTAAGTCTGGATCCTTTCTCATATACTAAAGATCCCTGCTGGCAGCCAGACTGTCACCATCTCCATCACCTCTGAAAACACACAGTTTAAGTCATTCACCAGGCGTGAAAGAGTCCAGGGTTTACATACATGGCGAGCATGGCTCAGAACAGAGGTGTGGATATATGATTTCAGGTTAGTGCCCTGCCAGGTATCTTGAGCCTATGATTCTTTTCTCTTGGCATTTTTATCACTTTTGGTAGGTGACGAGCGATTGTTCAGAAGAGCTCTAGGATACTAAAATTCATGAACCAGCGGTCCAGGGAGTCGGGCTGCAATACTGCTCACCCAGCCTCACCAGTTACATGCAGAGTCATTATCCTGGTGTTGAATAAGAGAGGTGGATCAAGGATATCTCAAACCCTGACATTTGGGGAATTCCCCTTTAATGTGGAGGCATGGCTCATATCTCAGAAGAGACTGCAAGCCCATCTGCACAGCTTAAATCTTGTTTGAGGTCTCTGACTTTCACAATGTCCTGATTGGGCACGTGACCTAAGTGTGAAATCATGTCTTAGTGGCAATGTGACTGTTTGTAAGCTGTCCTATGAGCTTTGGCTTGGGCTCAGATCCCACAAACTTCACTGTTGGTGGACAGTGGACTGCATAAGGAGGTTTCTTTTTTTGGAAGTCAAGGCACCTCCTGGGTCCAGTGTCAGGGGGAGGTGTCAGCAGTGCCCATCAGATGGATTTAGATGTGAGAAGGTACAGAAAAGAGCCTGACTGCTTCTGAAGATCCAAAAGAAATGAATCTGTCAATTTTAGCTCTAAATGAGAAGCTGAACTTTAAGTCATGGCTTAACCGAAGGGCAGCATATGGCAGCACTACAGCTGTTTGAAATTCACTTGCACTTCACATTGGCACTCTGACAAACGCTATTGTGTTACAAATACTGGATGACACAGTAAATCTGGGGATGTATTCAGCTCTGTCATACACAAACATAATTCCCACTGACTTTGTACATGTCTAAACCAAAAAATGTATGGAAGTACGTAAGACTGAAACAAATATACTGTGCTTGTAAGGAAGCCTTCTGGCAGGCTGACCAACATTTGATACAGTTAGACCCCTGTAGCAGGAAGTGTGAATACTATAATATGGAACTGGAGGAAAAATTAGGGAATCCATGTGGTCTAGAAGATGCCTGGTGATTTTAAAGACAAGACTCAAATTTTTGCATTGGAACAACAGATACGCTGGCTGGTCATTATAAGGGAAACGGGTCTCCTCCTGCTGAGATCCATTTACTGTCTTTCATACTCTGTTTTTTATCTCTATGCCAGTTTCTACAGGGAAAGAAAGAATTCAGAGGGGTTTTCTTTCTTGAGCAAAAGCCTACAGGAGACTTTAAAAGAGCACTAGACAAATATATCAGAGAAGAGATCATGTTGCAGGGAAGCTGTGGCTGCCAATGATGAGTTTCTTAGCCACTTTAGGTCAGAAACCAGGTGTTATATTGTTGATCCCATGGCTGCTTGCCATCCCCTGCCTCCTCCTGTAACAAATTGTCTCAGCTGAACAGTTTTCACAGCTCCAGATGTTTAAAAATACACTTTTATTGTCCTAGAACTTTGCTCTTTGCGAAGTACTGCTTTCTATGTTCAGTGGCAGAGACAGTGCTGACTCCTGTATACCAATTTTTAGATGGCATTTTAAAAGCTTGAACAGGTCAGGACACATATTTTCTCTACTTAAAACCTGCTTAACTCTTTCAGCACTGTGGTTTTAGGTCACCCTCAGATTCATATAACTATAAAGGGCTTGCAATTAGAACTGTGGAAAATAATGGCAAATTAATAGCCATCTTTTTCTCAACAAGAGTAAAGGAATAAAGAAACAATGCTGTAAACGTGTCTATGAAATCAGCTTACTTGTACAGTTTCTATCACTAAGAGCCAGAGCAAGCTGGCTTATAGTGAAAGATCAGGCAGAGGGGACAATTTTTGCAAAGTGTACAATGACTGAAGAAAATACCACCCCACTGGAGTACTTGGGTACTTTTTTTTTAACAGTCACAGCTCCAATTTTATTAAGCCAAGTGACACTACAAACTGTGGAAGAAAAATAACAGAGCAAGAGTTTAAAATTATTTAAGATGTACGTAAAAATCTATCCTCATGTTAAAGTGCTTTATCTTAAAAGAGGCAGGGCTGGTGCTGGCATCAAAGACAAGGATGTCAGCAGGAAGTGCCAAGGAAACAGCTGAGGCCTTGCACTTCAAAAAGCTTAGCTCTTGGTGAGAGATGTTCCCACCAACAGTGAAGATTCACAGATGACATTTTCAGATGTCTTCAGTATTTTGCATCCAGGCAGTCACATGATGGATCCTATGCCATATGTCTTTTCCATGGGCTTTAGTTTCTTAGGTGTCTACAATTTCTTTCAGTTCTCCACTACAAAGTGGAAAAGAAGTGTACAAAAGCTTCTCTGGTTTGTCTTGTTATTTTCGAACTATCTATCCATGAGATTTGGACAGATTCCTATCTCTCTTCCCTTAGCAGAGACAAAAATTTTTAGCTGTTATATGCAGTGTTAACCATTTCTTCTGACAAGGACATGGCTGACCTGTCAGATCTTTGACAAATGATTGATTTAACCTAGAAATGTCTATTTACAAGCTAATGCAAAAAATATTAAGAATAAGTAAACTAATTAATAAGCAGTGTATTCCTCATGACAACATGAATAAAATTACTTCTAGGTCAACAGAGAATGTAATATTGCCCCATATGCTTCTTTTAGTGGTGTTTAAATAGTACAGGTGTAAACTTTGGGTAACCTTATTATTTCATATTTCAGTGGGTCATTAAAGGAAACTGTCACCTACTGAACTAATTGCTTTTTTAATTCCTTCCTGCACTGCTGTGAAGAGGAATAATAAGCTTCTTTTCTTGTTAATACATCCAGAGTTCTTATCAAACTTAGCCTGCTTTTGGAAAAACTCTGTATCCTAAGAAATTAGGCTGAATTTCCCCTAAAATCAGAGGCAGCATTAATAATCTGAATGAGAGAGAGACTCTGACTCTGCCCTTCATCCATTTATTAGCTAAAGTTGGGCAGGAAACCCAAATATGAAGTGTGTGGGAGGAAAAAGCAGCCTTAGACACAGCTGGGTTAGGTCTTTGTGGGCCAGATGCAGAAAGAGCTGTGGGCACGGTAATGCTAAATTTTAGGTGTCTGACTTCCGTAGTGGAATCCAGAGACTCAAATAGTGGGTGAATTCCCCATCTGATGCCTGGGGAGAAGAGTTAGTTGAATCATAGCTTACACAACTGAATTCTTCTATGGTGCACAGGCTCTGAAGCCAGTAGGGTTAAACCGAAAATTAAATTGAGAACACGTGGCCTCTGGTTTACTTGAAAGAGAATAATAAAAAAAAAAAGTGTGTATTTCTTTAAATTTTCTGCTGACAGTACAAAGATAATTAGCTGACAGCTGCAGTCTGGGGAGAACTGCTCTTTTTTTCTGCCTTGAAGCAGCCAATGAAAACCCAGAATGAGGAGCTGGGTGCCACTGACTTAATTTGGTTGTTTGAATTGAAGGCAGCATATAACACCACAGAAAAAAAGGGGAAGTGACAAATCTTCAGGACCAGGATTTCTTAAGAGTGGCAGTTAATAAACAGAAATGAGAGTATGATTAGGGAGAAGAAAGAACTAAAAATATGTACTTATGACACCCCTGTAGTAACATGGATGCCTTATACATGTATCATCTAGACCAATCTCAAAAGTAGTGCAGTCTGATGAGAAATGTGATATAGCAATGGAGAATTGTAAACAAGAGAAGATAGAGGAGTGTTATAAAAAAAATGTAATGAAGCTAATACTGCGACACATATATCTTATGCAAAATAATCTTTCCCAGTTGTCCGGTGTGCTCCCAGATATTGTTCTGCACCCTACCAAGGCCTACTGTTTTGGAGGCACTCCTTCTGACATCCAGATACTCATTTCTGTTGTGAGCCATTGCATTGCTTGCAATATTTCTGGTATGGTGAATGCTTCTCTTTTATAAATATATTAACATGAAGATTATTTTATGTTTGTGAAAGGGAAATTACTTGTCTGTCTCAGTAGGCAACAGTTTAGGAATAGTAAAAGGCAATAATAATAATGACAGCAAATTAACAGTTATCTGCCCACATAATTTCTTATGATACCTCTTCTGTTGGGCATTTGTTTGAAGAGTTTTTTTTTATCTGCATGAGATAATAAAATGTATAGAGATAAAATTGCTCCTTTTTTTTTCAGGAAAGTTTTTCAAAGTAGCCTGATCACTGTATGCTGACGTGTTAAAAACATCAACGAGAAGACTTGTGGAGTAAGTAAGTGTGGCACAGTAAGGTACAAGATTAAACTATATTCAAATGAGTGGGTAGCAGTTGTCTTTCCAACACTTTCATCTGAAAGTGAGATAGAGTACTGTCAAAAGGATATTGTGCTGTTTTGTGAAACAGGAGACAAGGTTTCTACTGAGAATACTGGCTACTGGTAATCACCAGTCTCTTCTTCTTCTCATGTATTGTGTACACACACAGTCAGGTCTAGTGAGGTGAGAGGAACCATTGTTTTTGGATCTCAGTAGGTATAGTCAAACATGAGTCCAGCCATGATGTAAAGCCAGGTATGACTCTACAGAAGAAACATAGCTCAAGGTGTACTTAATAGATAGGTTTCGTGTGCTATGAATACTTGGATCCATTGACCAGAAACAATAAAGTTGCATTTGAAGAGCCTTTACCCAAGGTTAATATTCTAGTATTCTAGTACTTCTGGTTATGAGAAGGCTCACTGTAGGGCACAGATCCAGATGGAAAAAAAGCCGCAGCACCCAGCAGCCTGAGTTGTCTCCCTGTGCTCACATCTGAGCTCTTTCACTGCTCCACCTGAGCAAACAACCCCTTGTAAAGCAGCAGGTAATCAGGAGGAGATGGACAGAAAGTGTGATGAAGAAACCAGGTCAGATTAGGAAGCAAGCCTTTGTGACCCATGTTTGGGTTTTTTGCCTTCCCCATTTTTAAACTTTTCATTATGTCAAGCTATGGAGAATTTGTTTCTGAGATGCAATAACGAAACATGCACATCATCCAGTGCAGTATATTACAGAATGTTGTAGGTTTTCTTTAAAGACTGCTCTAGCAGCCATTGTGTTTGATATACCATCACACCAACAAATTTATATGCTTTTGATTAATTTTTTTGGTTTAGAATGGCACCTCTCACTAACACATAAGAGCACAGCCAAGTAGAATAGCAAGCAGAAGGAGGAAGAATGCTGGAGGAAAAAACTGCAGATCTTGGATAGCTGCTTAGAGATTTTGTGTGAAAAACCTGTGAAGATTTCTTGCCACTGAGCAAAAAAATAGTGTTTTAGAGGTTTATAGGAAGTGTTAATAACTGCATACTAGGCATTATTTTCCCCTTATTAAGCAAGATAAATCATTATACTACCAAGACTTTTCAAAGATTCTACTAAGTGGCAAATGCCAGCTTTTTGTTTATTTGTTTACTTGTATAAATTAATGATATATTGGATGTAAAATCATTTGAAGGGTTGCATGTTTATCCAGTAAGAATAAATCTCAAGGCCTGTGTTAGATTTCTAGCAGCACAGTGAAACTCAGCCATGCCCCCACACCTGCATGAATTGGGTGTTTTTCTTCCTTGGATCATGTGGATTATCTCCACTGTAAACTATGCATTAATAAAGAGCAGAGTAAGCACTTACCATATTCCCTTTAGGAATTAAGAAATAAAAGGGAGCTTCCAGACTTGGTTGCCTTTGAGGAAGCTTCTAGAAAATAAAGTTCAGAAGGAAAATGAGAGGACTATAATGATGAATAAAATAAGGAAAAATACTGTACCATTTTAAGTGTAAATGTGTCTAGAAAATACCAACCTAAAATGCTTCCAAGTAGTTAAGGAAAATGTTCATGTTCTAAATGTCTTTTGCTGGCCATTTGAAAAATAACAAACAGCAAAATCACCAAGCCTAAAAATCCTCTTTTGTAGTGACATCAAATATAAAATGTAACTTTTGATAAATCTTAGACCTGAAAAATTGTATTTGTAAGTAATTATAAAAGTCATGACAGCCAGTTTGATTTTTCTACCCATGCTGGCCTCAGGAAAGGAAACAAAATCTAGAAAAACAGTCACAGCTGACACATATCTCATCATCAGTTATCGTAGTGCAATGCTGCAGCAAGGAATAGTTTCATCAGGAGATCAGGAATTTGAAGAGCTAGGAGTGCAGAGAGGAGGTATTCTTAGAAAGGAAGTTTGGGGTGCAAAATGGGGTGGATTTGGCAAGTGAGGGCTACAGTGTGCATATCCAGCAAGACTAATGCAGGAGGAAAGGCTGGTAGGCAGGGGGGAAACGCTGTGCAGAAATCCACCTTGTGCCCTTTAGCTCCTTATTCCCTGTATAGGCAGCTTGAAATCAGCATGGCTCTTCCCAGAGTGTGGTACAAAGATATTAAATATTAGTCTCAGCTAATCACAAATATCCTGAAGATTTTGACCACTAAAATCTGGGGTACTGGAAAGATGGAAAGTAGTCCTGTTGTATTGGCTGGACTTGATTCCTTACTATTTTTATAGTAGTATATACACCTGGTACAGAACAGATCAACTTGTTGTTGTTATTCTATTAAATTTTTGTTATTCTGTTTTCCTTAATTTTTTTTTTTTTTTAAGGTTGTACCAAAAATGTCATGCTAGTATATGTTAGTGCCACCTTGTTCCAAAGAAACACATATGCATTACCACAAGACTAATCATGTGATGTAAAAGCCCTTCAGTGCTTTGCAGCTGTACCTCTTATTGGAGGATTGTGGCTGCTGTTTTTCATTAATTTTTTGTGTGCAATACCTCTTCTCTTAAGGCAACAGGCAACGACTATGGATAGGCACAGAACTACTATCTTTCATTTGTCTCTTCAGTTTTAGGTGTGCTTACACTGTAAAATGTCACATAATTTCAGAAGGATGTAAGTCATAGAATGGATTGAAAAATAAGTAACTTCATGTACATCTCATTTTAAACTTGTATCTTTCATGCGTAGCCAAAAGTTAGATGATGGTATATATTTTTTTTCCTCTTTAGATTTGTATTTGAACGCTTGTGTCAAAAAATCAAGTCCAAACCAATCAAGTTCACATCTTGATGCATATAGCTTTTCCTGATTATACTGATTCCTCAAAAAAAAACAAAAACAAAAACAAAAAACCCCCACAAACAAAAAAACAAACCACAAAAATAAAAAAATTACCATTTTTTTTCCCCAGTTTATTTTTGCAGATTAATCAGGATAAATAAATACCATCTCTTCTTATGTTTTTAGCTGCTCAGTATCATCTGATTTAGCTCAGTGAGTGTTCGTGCAAATTTACACATGGACCAACTTTCCAAGCAAAGTACTAACTGAGAGAAGGCTCATTGCTCAGGACTATCCCCTTTGTGGCTAGGACAGCTGATTTTACTGACAACATTATCAGCTGATATTTCCAACCCAGATGATGATAATGGGAAGATTTGAACTGCGTCATCATTTTGATACAATTAAAATGAAAATGTTTGTTGGGTTGCCAGGGTTTAAGTAATCTGCCAGTAGATACTGGAATTTTTAGCATGGAGCATATCTGTGTTGGATTCAATTCAGGTAAAGACAGATCAGTTTAAACACTGCAACTGCAGTGTTTATCTCTTTTTGTAATGGAGCTCATTTAGGCACTCTTTTAGGTTTCATTGACACTAGGCTCTTATGCAAGAACTTAGAAAGACAGAAGAGGTTCCTGGAATACTTCATAATTGTGAAGGCCTTGTTCAGCTTTTAAAAGAACAGTTTACAAAAGCTCCTCAAAGTGAAAGCCCGGAGGTATCCTAACCCCACACAGTGAAGGTGCCAGTCAGTCACTGGGGTGGGTCACAGAGGTTACCGGAGATAAAGGAATTCTGCAAACCATGCATAGACACTGCATGACTCAACACATCGAGAGGGGAATGTGCTCACTCCAGTGAGCAATTTAATGTCCTGGAGTAATGAAATGATAAGTTTGTTTCACACAGTGGGCCTGTCAAAAAGACAATAATAATGATAATGGGATTCCCTTAGGAGAACTCAGGAAAGTTTTACTTGGAAGAGTTAAAATCTTTAATTTTTCTGATGAAAAGTCATTAACTCCAATAAGCTCCCGTGGCACATGGTGAAATAAATTTAATCACTAACATTCAGAAATACCGATTCAGCCATTTTTATCCATTGCACATGGCTGAAAATGTTAACTCCTGTTGTGCCTGTGGAGTTATGGATTGCTGGAGAGGAAAAGACAGCTTGGTCCAGAAAGCATGTACCTAATTTTACCCCAGTTTATGTTTCACTTATTTATTGGTTTAGCCTCAAATTAGATGGAAATTAGAACCCTCAAATTAGACCTTATCATTCACTTGCAGGTGTACTGAGCCTTTCCTAAAAATAATGTATACACATGTACGTGCCACATGTGTCTACTTTCATGTGCATGCTCCTCTAATCTTCAGATGCTTCAATTTCATTAAAACTTATTCAATTAATACTTGGGGGAGGGTGGAAGATGGACAATATGTCAAAACTGCTTTTTTTCAGGTCAATAGCCATTTATAAAAAGCATACAGAATATTTAAAACAAGTAAAACCAGGTAGCCTATTATGTATTTTTCTTATTATACATTCATACTCTGCAAGAATGTCTGTATACTTAGACTTTGATAAGTTGCAGCATTTTTTTCTAGTTACAGTTCATTTTACAAGCTTTACTCAGGTAGAGCAGGATGAAGGATGACTCTGGTTGTATGTAATGAACACTACTGCAATTACGCCCTCAAAATAATGCTTTAGATTTAAGCAATAAGATGGAGCCTTTGTAAGTGTGAATAAAGGTATTTTATTATCACTACTAATAGCATATAAGCTTTAGATAACTAATACGCTCAGTTTTTTTCTTGCATCACACACTGAGTTTAGCTTTGTTTAGCCACAAATTTAGGGTAAGCTTGTCACTAGCATAGCCAATACATGAATAATAGTCATTTCACATCCAGCAGTAACTGGGCTTTATTATATTCAGTAATATCCACTACAGAATGACTTGGAATTAAGCCATTTCTAGAATACAGCTTTCAAACTAGTTTCAGAAATCGTACATAATGGGGGAATGAAATGTGGTCATGACACAGAAGTAATGTTTGGACAGGTATATTGTCATTGTATGCTGTGTTTCCTGAAGTGAAATCCATATTTGAGTACTTGCAACCGTGAACCTAAGTTCCAAAATCTGCTGATTTTCCACCAAGATTTACTGACTGCTTTCTATTCTGTTTGGTTCTTACTCTTATGTCAGAATATTTGATGTCACTGTAAAACAAAAGGAAGGTCATTCAAAAGCATATATTTTACCTTGTTAAATTGAATTGCATTTCCCACTGAAAGATGACGTTTTAAAGAAAGCATTCAACATTCCTGAGTTTCATAAAGGATTTTGCAAACTACATTTTATCCATATCATTATCCTGATGTTGAAGGATAAATTGTCTTTATCACCTAGCTTAGCAAATTAATTTGTCAATTATGTGATTATTTTTCTCTCTATATAAAACCCTTAACCTTTTACTTTGAAATACTTCTTTCTAAGTGCAGTGCTAGCCTATGGAAGGCACAATAAGAGCTCAGAGGCCCAGATAAATATAATTCATTTAACCTTTACTTCAAATCCACTTATTTGTTACAGGCAACTATCGTGTCTAAAAGCTTGAAGATGAGCATACAACCTGCACTTCGATGTGTAGTTCGTGTGGTCAGGCACATAAAGACATGAGAAGTACTTTTGTAGTGTAAGCAGAAGTTGGCAGGATGGACAAGCTGTGAAATAGCAGCCTTGCAGCTTGAATACTAGGTCAGTGAAGCGTTTTAAAACTAGTTTAGGATATTTGCTACTAGATTTTTAGTTTGCATTAAGTATTTGTTGATTTGATAGTTATTGATCTATTTGGTTAGCTCGTACAACTCAACATTTTTAATTTTCTTCAGCTATAGCCCTTGGGTTTTTTGTGCTCTGTATCATAGAGATTCTATGTCAAACTACAGTTTTCTAATCCTATTAGAGCGGCATCTGTTATAATATTAATTAGTGGAAAATAGTATTTAATAGTTATCCTATTATACAGTCTTTTCCTTTATCACCAGTCTGTTTTGTATCTCCAGAGCTCAGATTTTCTTCTGGCTTTAATTCAGTATGGTTGAAAATTCAGAGCCTCAACAAAGGCATGAATGGAAGCACGATATCCTCACTCCTTCTTGGCTAACACAAAGAAAGTGTAGTATATCTCTCCTTTGTTTCTAGGTAAGGATTTAGAATGGCTTTTAAAATATCTCAGATTACTTTTCTCACATTGTTTATCCAATATGACCAATCATCGCAGGCTCTCTGCCAATCCTCTTGTTTAACTTATCAGCTTCCTTCGTTCTGTGGAATCTTTCTCATACATTTTTTTCCCTTCACACAACACTCACTACAGGTGAAATTCATTCCTGGGTCTAGAGCCAAATCAAGGCTCATGGGATAAGTTACCGCTTAAATTTATAACAATATTATGAGGGCTTAAATTCATTTTAAGGACCTGCTATGGTCCTCTGAACAGTTATGAGTTTTACCTATTCAGATAAAATTATTTTCAACTGGAAAACTTGCAGCTTTGCGTGTACTTTCAAACCCTTTAAACTTTTACTCTCCTTGACTATTAATGCAGTGTGCAGTGAGTGAAGCCCGTGGTAATGTGATACTTAAGCCTCATTTGTATGGAAGACAAACAATAGCTGTTACAGAGTTTCAGAATGGTGTGGGGGACCAAATTATCAGGTAGCTTCAGTATGTGAGATTCAATGAAAATATGTAGAAATTTCTGAAGAATCAGCTGATACCTGCATGCTTTGTATTATCTACAGGAGAATTAACTGTGAGAAGCAGCTACCAAGAAAGTGATTACAATAGTCATAAGAAAAAGAATGAGCTAATTTCACTGCTTGACTTATTTTTGTAGATTAATAACTCATACTAGATTTAGTTTAAATTAGATCAAGAAACTGCTTTAAAAAAAATTGGTTTGTTCATTTTTTGTTTTGTTTTTCTTTGATGTTATTTTTGTGGTGTTTTTTTTTTTTACTTTAGAGAAGAAGGAAAAAAAGACAAAAAACTTAATAAATTCTATTTTTTTAAAATTTATTTTCTACCAACAAACAACTCTGTTGGAAAAACACATTCTGATAGCACATGTCAACATTCTGTTGTAAATCTCGGTCAAAAATTCAGTAAGATTAATTCAAGGACAACATGATTTTTTAAAATTTAATTCTATACAGAGGGCCATGGTTTCTGATACATTCGATTACAGCTCTGCATAATGATAAAGTCAGGATCTGTGCTAGAGACCTTACACCCTATGAGGAATATAGAACTTTTCTTGTGGACCACCCTCCTTGCCCTGCAGTGCAAAGCCCATCACATCTGTAAAGATTGTACTGTTTTTTATTACTGAAAGTTCAGTAAGAGGGATAATAATAATCATAAAAAAAAAGGCAGTGCCTTAGTGCAGCTTTCACATCTCATTTTTTGAGATTTTCAACTAACTGTTGAATCAGACACAATTTGTAACTGGTGCAATGATACCAGCTGATGACAGCATCATGAAGGCATTGAGGGTTAGTGATGTTTGGTGCAAATACAAATGCAATGTGTCTTCCCATTAGGCTTCACGTGAAAAGGACTCCCACTAGAATACATATTCCCTGGCTATGACTCTATGACATGTCTTTTACTTATTCCTTGACTACCTCTCCTTTCACTTTTAGTGAGACAAATCTACCATGAAGCTGTGTCACATGTCCTGCTGTCTTGATGGGAATTGCTTGTTACACAGTGGAGTGTTTACCTCGTTGGACTTGTCCTTTGCTGAGGTTGTATATGTGGTTCTACCCACCAATGGGAGGCTAATACTTGAGGGTTAAATTTGGCACTTAAAGTACCTGCTAACAAAGGTAGTCTTTATGAAGTGCTACCTATCAGCAATGTGCCTATGAAACAAAAGCAGCTTTGTAATAATAATAGTAAAAATAACGTCCCTAATGTGGTAAAATTAAAATTCAGAAATAAGCACCAGCTATTGATGGCCTAGACAGAAGGATAAAGAATAAAGATGAATTTTAATTAAATGGGAAAAAATCATAGTGTTTTCCCTTCCACATTTTTTTTCTTATCTGAAATGTCTCTGTCTTTCTCAGTGTTCTCTTCTATAAGTCCATTTTTCCTCTAGAGGAAAGTATTTTAGCCTGCACTACACTCTTCTGTCACTTCTTTTCTTATTTATTTTCAAGTGTTGTATTAAACCTTCTATTCACCATCTATGATCTTGAATAGTTGATATATTAGACCCTGTTACTGTATTCACTGTTTTTGCCATGCTTCCTTCCTCTCTTAATATCTGTCTTCACAATTACTCAATCATTATCTTTTATATTATCCTGTTTCTCTTGTGCCTTATCTCTGTTTCACTCGTCTTTTCCATCCCTGCAGCTGGTCTCTCTCTCCAGTCACCTCTTGGAGTTTAAAACTAGGCATGTGTCATCAAAGAAGTATTTCATATGCATTGATTTTTTTCTAAGTGCATCTGCTTGTCTCTTTAATTCTACTACTTGATCTTTCAGTACCATGAATGAAAACATTTTTAAATGTTCAGTTTTGCTTCACTATTTCATCCCTTCACGGGCAAATGTGAAAAACTGACATCACTGGAAAAATCCTCAGTGGGTTACGCAAATGCTTATGATGATTTACTGTGCCCACATTAAAAGCTAGCTTTAAGAAGAAGTTTTTCACCATGTCTGCAGAAACTGGCAATTTCTTATTCTGTGACTATCTCCTCCAAAGTTAGAGCAATTTGCTCTGTTGAGGAGGAGAAATTAACTCGGACTGCTTCTACTGCAATGTTAATGATGTCTGAGCTAACTATGTTAAGATAGTGCAGATAGCTCTGTGCTTCAGGGAACTCACTTCTGAGCAGCCACCTTCTACGAATAGTGAGATAATTAGGAAGCAGTCTCAGATAACTGATGACAGAACTTCACTTTTTTAGGATGTTGCTGTATATGCTGGAAAATTGAGACTTTTGAATTAGTAGTTTCACATGCTTCAGCTCCATCCTCTAAAAATCAAGCTTTTTAAACTCAGGTTGGTTACAGTAAGTCAGGGGAATCAAAGTCATACAACACTGTTAAACACCATGGTACAATGAGTATTCTAAAGGACATGTTTGGAATTACATTACCCTCTGAAGAACAGAGGCTTTTCTGACTTCCTTCGTTGTGAGGATGATAAAAAGCTGTCTTTCCTGGATGTGTTGCAAATCCCTTGGGTAGCCAAACCCTAATAGTCACTTAACTTTCAGCTTCTGGTTGTGAGATCCTTTTCTGATTACTTTGTTTCAGTGAGTGGGAAACTTTTATTTTTCCTGTCTTTGCATCTCAGAAAGCCTAATAAGTTGTCCAAGAAATCCCTAGAGAAATAAATGTAGGTCTTCAACACCTCTTCATTTTGTCTATTCCAGACCCCTATGGAATATCTGAAACAATGATCAGTGAATTCTTAAAGTAAATGGAGATTGGTGTATCAGTCTGTACCATATTAATCAATGATGTTTCTTTGAATTCTGTTTCACAACTCTTAAACAATGCATTTCTGGTGAGTGAGACAGAATTTTTGTAAACAGCATGTGGAGCTGACTGTAAACCAGATTAGTTTCTTACTTAAAAAAAAAAAAAAAGTTAAGCTGACTCTACCAATGTTTGAAGTTGACCATCTCTGTAAGATCTTAAAGTCAAACAATAAGGTATTCATCTGAATTCTTTTTCTTTTTTTTTTTTCCTCACAGCAAGATTTTTCTCCTTAAACATAATATTTATGTTTGTATTTTAGTCTTAATTTAAAATAAACAAAAATAATTTAAAAATAATTTTAAAAAAGCTGGGGGAAGATCTACCCAGACTGTGTTTAAAATACATATTTAAGAGTTTTCATGTCTATCCTTCTATTAAACAACAAGCAGAGATGAAAAGGTGAGGAGTGCAGTCATTAACCTGTGGACCCTGAGGAGGCAAAGGCCCTGAAACCAGCACAGAAGGGCTGCACTAAGTTAAGGAGTAAAGGGGCTTGTGTACATTGTGTTATACTTATATATACTGTGAAAAGAGGTGCTTCCTTATTCCTGTTTCAGGGTACTGTACCTAAAGTGAGATCATATAAATGCACAAGAAAGAAACCTAGAAGAACAAAAATCCAATTGCCTCAAGTAGGAGCAGGGACCATCCTCTTCTGCCATACCCTTCCACAAAACCCAGCAGCCTCAGAGGGGCAGAGTTCTCATGGATATAAAAGGGCAATCAAGGGCAAACAAAGCATAACAATTTACAGCTCCCTCCACATAGTTTTTATTATTCTTTTTCTCTCCTTTTCCTTTTAGTGGAGGTAATATACAGTCCATCAAATTTTAATGTGAAATATTTGTGCAGATATTAAATCTTGCCCAACACTATTGGATAATGGTTTGGATGGTGGCTATCTGCATATTCTGTACTCTAAAATTATAATAAAAACTCTGAATATTACATTTTGCTGTCATGCTTCCCTCTCTTGGAGTAAATATGTATTGAAATAAGGCAGAGTTCAAAAACATTGGCCTATACTGAAATCAAGATATAAGGACGTCTGTCAGAAACATCATGGCTAATATTTTTACAGTCAAGTTTCTCTTTTTTAGTATATAGAGTGAGAAAATGATTCTCATATATGTTTTCCCCTTGTCTCAACTACAGACTTTTCCTGAGGAAAGGCAGTTGGCTCAGATTTTGACCCTTTGTCCCCTTTCTTTGTTTTCTTTGGCTACTTGTATAGCGAAAATTATTATTTTTTAAATTAGAGCCAATTACATTACTGGCTGCACATGTCTGACAGACAATCAAACTGTAATTGCCACAAAAATTGCTTGCAAAAAATCAAAGTTACCCACATAGACTCACTCTGATTCTACTAGCCTATTTGATAGCAACAAGTTACAAAAAAGGGAAAATCCAAGTAAACTAGACATGATAATTGCTTAGTATTGGTGCATCAGCATTCTTGTAAATTCTCCCTCACGGATTAAAACAAGCATGTTAGCTCTAAAGATCTTACAGTTTAATAGGAATCTAACTTATTTATGATTTGTTCTTCCCAGAGCCAATGCTTACATACAAAACTAAGCTATATAAACCTATGAAAATATAGAACATGTTAAAAAGGATTAGTATCATTCTCTGTAAGAGAACTATGCAATATGCGCATTTATTATGCCAGTTTATTGACATGTTCTTTATACCTTTCACAATGTCTTTGAATGAATGGAATTATTAGATAACTCAGTGCAAATATTTCTGACTCCTATCAACATTATCAGAATTAGAACAGTATCATGGGAACTGACTAAAAAAGATAAAATTAATGATAAACATTTAAATTATTTAGTCATAGAATGTTTTCCAGCTTTTCAGCTGATAAAATAATTGACCCTGGAAAATAGATGAAACAATCAAATAATATAAATACTCCCTCCCTACCTCATGTATGTAAATTATTAAAAGTCCATGATTAAAAATACATTCAAAAATACACATATAAGTCTCTTGTTTTAACACAAAATTAGCAAGATTCAACTCATCATTTTACAGATAAATTACTTTTATTATTTCACTCTTGCAAAATAAGGATGAGTGCTTAATTGTGGTGGAATTCTGACACCTGTGAAGCCCTTTTTTTATAGCTATGACCTGCCTTGACTCAATCAGTCTTTGATGTGTTGGATGGACACTAACAGACCGAAGGAGAATTGCCACTGAAAACAAGAGGAAACTATGTTACTCCCATACATGAGCCTGTTTAGGGCTGGATCCAACATCCTCTAAGCTTAATGGCTAAGTTCCTCCTGATGCCAGTGGAGCAGGAAACATAACAATTAGACATAACAATTAGTTTTGCTTGCTTTTCACACAGAATACTACTCATAACAGGGAGGGGAACCTCTGTGAAAATAGAGAAACTTGTATAGACAAAAAATTGTCTATAAAGCAAACTGTAGCCACTGAAAATAGTTTAACCCTCTTGGGACATTTTGTGACTAATTTTATTTCAGGTAAGGCAAATAAAGCTTATGAGTTACCAGTTGCAGACCATATGAAGCAGTAGCAAGAAATAGTAGATCTTCAGATTCTGACCTGCTGTTGGAAGAAGCAGAGGTAGGGTGTACATTATTTAGGGTTCCTGCTGTCTCTGAATCCCTAGCACGAGAGTCTGTGTGTGACCTCCTGCATGTGTGCATGTATGTGTGTATGTGTGTGTGCATATGGGGATACGAGGAAGCTAAATGGATGAATAATTCCCATCAGACTGGCAGGAAAATCTGAAGTATGGGGAGTTTACTGAACTAAATGGCAGACAGCTTGAACTAGTAAGACTGAAATTCCAGTCTTGTATGCTATATAGGGAAATGACTCTTCGTGACTCTCAGATCATTTCAGCTTAGGAAACAAGAAAGCTAAATTCTTTCTTGAACTGAAGGTCCATACCAAAAAAAAAAAGTTCTAGGCAAGTGTTTTTATCCATATTTTAGTTAGAGCTGTCTGTCTTGGAGGAAAACCAAGGCACATGAGCAGGAAGGGTGCTGACATACATGCCAATAGATCCCTCCAGTTTGAATGGACAGGGGATCTTCTTTATAGGGTATACCATGGAAAGTGACAGTGCTTTAGTCAGGGGTTGGTAGCCACCTGAGATTAATGATCACCTTTCTCATCACACCTGCCCCATGGATCAGAACAGCCCTTAACTGCTAGGAACTTAAACACTTTTTTCAGTGACATCCCTTGCAAATGAGATGCAGGACTCACTCACTGTCCTTTCTGCAGCACAAGGGGATACTTGATAGTGAAGAATTATTAAACACCCCTTTCTCAATCTAAACCTGAAACGAATCCTGCTTTTTCAACAAAATTTCACTTTGATACAGTTTTTTAACCTGAATAAAACAGCACCAGACACTATAGAAATGTAGAGTCAAAGTGAAGGAAAGAGGTTGTTAAGGGAGTTTCTACTTTAACAACTCAGAAGCTGACCTCACTGAAAGGAGTATTGTTGCAATTTTAGCTGATGGACATGGTTTTTTTTTTCTTTCTTGTAAACAGATCACCCAAAAGATTTTCCTATATTAGCTGCTACTGGACATAACTGTATTATTCAGTAGGGAGATAAAAGCTATGAGTATCTTACCTCTGATGTAAAAAAACCCAAACACAACACC